>CM062807.1:1186602609-1187802609 GCA_031772625.1 Pinus tabuliformis | reverse complement strand
GAGTTGTTTCGTATACTCCTTGGTCTGTATGTTAAATATGTTTTGTTTTATGAGATATTCAGGTGCTATTTAATCGTTTGATTGTTAGTGAATGCAGGTTTCGAAGAGAAGGAGGAGCTCATCCGGATCGACGAGGCTGGACTACTACAACAGCGTCGGGTTACAGGTAGGATCTAAACACTTGATATCTTGTATGATGAATGCATATTTAGAGAAGGATTGCTCTTAATTGTCTTGTTTGTCACTAGAAAGCCTTAAGCTTCTAGGGAGGTTGGTTGTGTCTGCATTATCGACTCTTTCCGCATGACAAAATGGCAACTCCACTGGGGAACTCCTTTGATGTGAATGTTTTTTCCTTTGTCTGAAACTTTGATCTGAGAAAAGTCTTTTTCTTTCTGGTTTTTGGTTGTCTGACTGTGTGTTTGGGTGGGCTAGCTTAGGGTTAAATTAGTTTTTAGCTTTTCTTAGTTTTGCTAGAAGTACACAGCCTCTGAGTTCAGCACAGTGTGTACTTGTACGCACTGCGACTTTGTGCACAGAGCGTACCTACACCTGTGTAAACAGGTTGCCTGCGTACCCTGTCAAAATTGAGAAAATTTCAATGTTCTCCTTTTTGCCTCTTAGATTTTGCTTTTAATTTGCTTTTTCCACCCAGATCCACTGGTTACCTACCAGAGATCTTTGTCTGAACTTGTTTCGTCAGTGTCAAGTGTTTTAGTGGAATTCATAGAGATTTTGCCTTAGGGTTTGATTTTTAATTGGTCCTGTAGTGACTTTGGCGTTAGAGGTTGTCAAACTTTGGATCTCCCTGGTTTTGTTCAACCCTCTTAGGAGTCGGGCCTGCCATAGAATTCACCCTTGTGAGAGACCTACCTTTGTGTCTTCTCTTTGCAAATCTCGAAAAAGTTTGTTGATGGAACTTTGAATTTTATTTTTGAGAAAAAGAACAAAAGATTTTGATTTTTGTTTTTGACTGGTTTTTGGTTCTGCATTAACTAGTCCTTAGTTGCATTTTGACTAAGTAAAACATCCAGGAATCATCTTTAGTAGGCTTTTGCCTCATTAGGTTTGCTTGTTAGGTGAATTTTCGTTTGATTTGCTTTTAAGTAGCTTTGATTTAATTGTCATAGATTTGTAAAGGTTTGCTTTTTGATTTTTAAATGCTTTGTTAAGTAGGAAAAAATCCAAAAATCTCCTTTGAAAGAAAATTTTTCTTAGTGGCATTTGAGTCTTTGAATGAAAAGGGCATTTTCGCAAAATAATTAGTGGTCATGAGTTGCATGTTTTGGAAAAGATAAAGAGATTGTTTCTTTGATTGTCTGTTAAGAAAGTTGCTTTTATCAATTTTGCATTTTCCAACTCTCTTAGCTAGGGAATTCATTGAAAAATAAAAGTAGCATAAATCATCCTAAGTGCATCTTTGTAGTGGTTTGAGTCGAGTCTACACACCATCAGTTTCATCTCCGCTACCTTTTGTCTTAAAGAAAAGCCATAAAATTAACGCTTAAAGTAAAATCAACTTAGTAACTTTTTATTTACTAGGGCTCTGAAACACCAATATAGATCAGGCTAGTGTCTTGGAGTAGGAGAGTAATTAACTCTCCAAGACAGCAAAACCAAACAAGTAGCTTATCTTGTGGTAGGATAAATCCAACTGTTGCATTTATACTCTGGGAAAGCTCCTCTTAAAGGAGAAGCACGAGCTCGTGTCCGAACCAGTGAGGGGATCAATCCTCCCTCGTTGGGAACGACGCCAGACATGCACGTATTACACACGGTAAACCTCGAATTAACCATTGTCGAGGAGCCAGGGGTCACTTTTCGGTAAACCTTGGATTATTGTCAAGGATCCGACAAGGGGATTGAGCTTGATACTATGCCCTTGCGTGTTGTCGGAGTGTAGACTATTCCCCCAGGTGTATTTGTTGCTGTTGGTAACCTTAGTGACCATTATCTTTAGGATTCTACCCGAGGTGACGGTGGAGGGAAGATCCCGCTGTACCTGGAGCAGACGTCGGCTAGACTCACTTGGATTTTCCGGGGGGTTCACTTCACTCGAGACGGTTAAAGTGGAGGAACTTGTGCCGGTCTATTCATTAAGTAGGTTTCCGAGGTAACTGTTCTACCCACCACTTCTGTACTGAATTCAGCGATGTTGGGCTTCATCACCAACTAGTGTTTTCGGTCCGGAAGGCTACTGTTTGTGCATGGTTTGATGCCCTAGATTCTTTAGGCATGTGATTCAAATTTGTTTGGTTCTTTAGAGACTTTAGGTGGTTTGTTTTGAGATTTTTACTTTGTTTGCGTGTGCGGTAGTTAAAAGTTTTTAACTGTGGCGGAATTACTGAGATAGTCCCGTAGACTTCGGGGCCAATCTCCTGAGGTTATTTCCGTGGCCGAATTGTTGAGGAGATCCCGTAGACTTCGGGGTGAACCTCCTCGAGACGACCCGAGTCATTACGAAGGTTTGAAAGTCCTTGTAACTCCTCCTAGTGGCAGTAAAGTAGGTTCACCTGAAGAAGGAAAATATTCGTTGGTAGTCCATCCAGATTACCAAAGTCTAGAAACAGGTTATAATCCTGAAGCTATTGCAGTTTCTGAGCTTGCTGGTAGTTTTTCATCTACTAGTGATATAGGCGAAGAACCTGAAATATCTGAACCTGTTACTCCAACTTCTAATGTTCCTGATTCACCTAGGGTAGAAAGAGCCATAACCAAAAATCTTCCTTCTGGTTTGATAGCTATTGAAGAACTTGCTCCAGAAGAAGAAGTAGGCCCTATTCTTGAAGATCAACCTACTCTTGATCTAAGAGAGCGTGAATCTATCTTTTACAGTCCACCTAGGAGTACTACTTGGTACCTTTCGTTAACTAATTACTTAGACAACTCAGGGATAGGTTTTTCTCCACCTCGTACTCCTTATCCACCCGGAGGTATTTCTACTCCTGTAAATATGTCTAGTCAGTCGTCCATGTTTACTCAACCCCCTGAATCTTTCTTGTATGGTGGTCCTTCTGTTCCTACTGGGTATCAATCACTTTCTGGTACCTTTGCAGGAGACATTTATATGATGTCAGGTTCAATTCCCAGTTCTCAACCTCAAGGTGGTCAATTAGCGCCTGGGGGGCAGCCTCAATTAGCGCCTGGGGGGCAACCTCAACGTAGACAATTTGCGTTCGGGGGGCAACCTCAAGGACAGTATGTACCCATGGTACAATACATTCCTCAAGGTCAACCCCAGCCTCAATATTTACCCCAGAGTCAACCTCAGTACCAATATATGCCTCAAGGTCAACCCCAGTATCAGTACTTACCCCAAGGGTATCTACCCCAAGGTCAGTACTCGAGTCAAGGTTATCAACCACCTCAAGGTGAATCTTACGTTCAAGGTATGGGAAATGTACCTATCAATTATCAATCCTACCCTCAATCCGGTTATGGATCTCAATATCCTCAACCTGTCATGGGTCAATACCCCGGCGTAAATTTAGTGTGGGATCCATCGTAAGTTCAACAGGTGTTGCAGCCAAGTGTACAGTTGCCAACTCAAACTGGACAGCCTGTGGTTTCTGGTCCACCCCAGCAACCAGTCCAGTCAAGTGTTCAAACTTCTATACCTTCGGTAGTTACTCAGTCGCCAATTGCACCTAGTACTCCATCTCAAACAACTGCTGCAACTACCGCAACATCTGTTCTTTCCCCCACACCTACTTCCGGAGTATTGACAGCTCCGGTTTCTACTGTCTCTGCCACTACTCCGCAGACATATTTACCATTGTCTATGTCTACGATTCAAACTACGGTTCAAATGCCTGTGGGGCAGCCAGGTTTAAGTATGGTTGTTACTTCTCAACCACAATTTGTTTATCAACCGTACCAGGGACAGTACAAATACGGGCTTGCTGTCCAACAACCGGTTTACTAGTATCAACCGTATCTTGGGTACACTTATCAGCAACCACAGCAACCCCAGTACGGTCCGGTTAATCCTGGTTTTCCGGGAGGATACAATATCCCGAATGCCATTCCTGTTCCAAGTTATCCTGGATATCCTTCTCCTGGCATTGGTCTTGTGACCCAGAGTTTTAGGGATCCTAACCGGCAATTGCCGTTTATCGCAACTTTGGATTTACCAGACTTGACGCGCCTAACGAACGATCCAATAAATTATCTTTCGTTCTGGACGCCAATGCCAAATAAGTTGCCCAGTGACATACCCAAGTTCGAAGGTAAGTCTGGAGAGGATCCATCAAATCACGTGATGAATTACCACCTCTGGTGTGCTTCAAATTCTGTCTCGGATGATTCGATCTGTTTACGTCTTTTTCAGCGTACGCTCATTGGTCTCGCGGCCAAGTGGTACATTGAGTTACCACGGGCCTCTTTTTATAACTTTAGTCAGTTAGCTACCTCGTTCTTAACACATTTTCAGTTTCCGGTCAGATATGATAATGGCACCGAGTTATTAACTTCACTAAAACAGTCGACGTCCACTTATATTTCTGACCATATTCATGAATGGCGACGTCGAAGGCGTTTAGTGAAAGTTTTTATCCCGGACCAAATCTTAACTAAATGGTTTGTTAAATCATTATTACCGAAGATTACTGAAGATGTAGCTAAGGCCGGAGTAGTTACTGAAGAGCAAGTCATTGCTCAAGCGCAGTACCTTGACTTAGTTTATACTCAGTCGGGTACGTTACACGAAAAGATCCCAGATCTTCCAAAGTCGAATCAAATCGTTGCTGCTCCTTCGGGATCTCATGCTGCTGATGGCATGATTGGTACGGTGAATACTAAAAGCAAGAAGAAGTCTTCAAAGAATTCTTCACCCATTATCACCTTACCCGACTCCCCGACAGGAGAATCTTCTCCTGAAATTTCCACTGATATTCACGCCGTAGAGTCATCTACGACCAAATCAAAAAACGGTGGGAAAAAGAAAGGTAAGAAGAAGGATAAAGCAGACAAGGCTCCGAAGGAGAAAAAATAAAATTCAGAAACCAATGACGAAAAATGCAAACCTCGATATCCTTGTCTTATTTGTGAAGAGGATCATTTTACAAGAGATTGCCCTCATCGGACCGAGGTTGTGAAAATCGTCAAGGGTTCCCCAACTCCTGCTGTTTTGAAGGATCCATTTCCAAAGTAGGAGAGTAAGATGATAGGTTCTTCCTTGAATGCCAGTGAAGAACCCATATTGATGATGTCTCATGTACGGATTGCGACTCGATCACACGATTATGGTAGTAAAAGTCCTGTTGATGGATCGAAAGAAGCAGAATATTTTCAGTCAAATCCATCAACCTCAGCTCCCGGTTCCGATCCACTACAGATCGAGAAACCTAACCCTGACTTAGTAATCAAACCGCCCACTAAGGGTGTACTTCGAAGGTATGCTTTCAATCCACACGCGAGAGCGACCCAGAATTACAACATTGTTGAGGATTTAGCTGTTTCACCCTCAGCGATGTCGGCTTTAGAAGTGCTGCAATCATTCCCAGCACAACGAAAATTACTTTTGTCGGTTATAGGAGCTGTTGACGTTCAGGACCCAAACCTGATAATATTTGATCTAGAAAATAGTACACCGCGTCTCCCTCATCAGATGGCTTTCCAGATACCAGTGATAGTCAAAAACATGCCTATTCATTGGACTGTAATTGATGAAGGGGCTTCCACGTGTATTATGTCCATTCAGTGTTGGAGATCACTTGGTTCTCCTTCGCTGAACCAATCCCCGACAATTCTTAAGGCCTTTGATGGTCGTGGGTTCCATCCGTTTGGCATTCTACAGGATTTGCCTATAGGGGTTGAAGGAAAAACCGTTAGTCTGGATGTGGAGGTGGTTGATGCCCCTCTAGACTACAACCTTCTCCTGGGTCGAAGTTGGTCTTACGCTATGACAGCGGTCGTCTCATCGGTCTTCAGAGTTATAAAGTTTCCACATAATGGAAAGATCGTGACAATAGACCAGCTGTCTTTCTTTTCATCCGACCCAGCCTCTTTAGAGAGTATCCAGCATGTCGGTAAAAAGATTATCCCTTATAAGGATGTTGGCATAGGATTAGTTAAAGATTCATGTTTACTGGGAACTTTTCCTTTTCCTTCGATCAACGCAGACCCTTCATTCGCATCCATTCATATGATTACATCAGATACTATTGTTCCATGGATTGTCCCATCTGAATCTAAGATAGACTCATTCGATGATGCTATGCCTTTGAGTCCATATGAAATTGCTTATGAAGCCGTGCAGTCTTTTACCGACTTGCGTTCAACCCAAATCGATCAAATGAATGTGGTCGGTGAGGAATCAATTTTCACATCAACCTCAGAACGGATATCGTTTTCCGAAGTTGTGTCATCTGACGAGCAACTTCGCGAAATCCTAAGTGTAGACGATCTACCATGGGAAGATCTTCATCATAGATCTTTGTTTTTACCTGAGGGTGATGGCTCTGAAAATGATTTTTCATCAATCTTTACGGCTGAATATGTCAAGGACGCTCAGAATCCCATGAAACATCCTAATTCAGAGTTGAATTTGGGAAACATTTCCCAAACTATTGCCATTGACATTTCAGTTAAAACTGGAATTGTTGAGAACATTCATATAGGTGCCTCGTGTACAGATGACGAGATTCAAACATACAAGGCCCTATTTCAAGAATTCTATGACGTGTTTGCCTGGTCCTACGAGGAAATGCCAGGAATTGATCCCTCCATTGTTGTTCATGAAATAAAGACTTACCCAGACGCTAAACCCGTTCGGCAACGTCTGCATCAAATTCACCCTAGGAAAGCGGCTGCAATTAAAGTAGAAGTTGAGAAGCTGTTGAAGGCAGGTTTCATTTATCCGATCCCGTTAACGGATTGGGTATCGAATATTATTCCAGTTAACAAGAAGCAAGGAACAATAAGAATATGCATCGACTATAGGGATATTAATCGTGCTTGTCCAAAAGACAACTATCCCACACCCTATATCGATCAAATCATTGATGATTGTGACGGCAGTGAAATATTTTCCTTTATGGACGGTTTTTCCGGTTACAATCAAATCAATATTCTACCTGCCGATGAACCAAAAACGGCTTTCATTTGTCCTTGGGGGAAATTTGCTTATTGCAAATTACCTTTTGGGCTTAAGAATGCCGGAGCCACTTTTCAAAGGGAAATGTCTCATGCGTTTCACGACATCAAACACATTGTGCAACCATACCTCGATGATTTTCCTGCTCATTCCTTACATCGAGCTGATCACCTTGTCCATTTACGAGCAATTTTCATGAGGTGTAGGCATTATCGTATACGTTTGAACCCACACAAATGTGTCTTCTGTATAGAAGTGGGGCGATTGCTGGGATTTGTAGTTTCAAATGCTGGCATTCGCGTCGATCCCTCGAAGGTCGAAGTTATCATCAAATTGCCTCCTCCTTCGAGTCTTCGCCAACTCCAAAGTTTGCAAGGGAAAGCAAATTTTCTACGTCGATTCATTCCTAACTATGCCGAGGTTACAAAATGTTTCACACGGTTGTTGAAACAGAACGCTCAATTCGCTTGGGATGAGATAGCTCAGCAATCTTTTGATGCACTTAAACACGCGTTGACCCATGCCCCGTTGTTGCATCCTCCCAACTACAACCAGGACTAATTTTTGTACCTCGCTGCCTCTCATTCCACAATTGGAATGGTATTAGTTCAGGAAGACAAATTCGCCATGGAACATGTGATATATTATCTTAGTAGGACGTTAAATCCCACTGAGCTAAAATATTCGCATGTGGAGAAATTGGCCCTGGCAGCCGTTCAGGCTGTCCAACGTTTTCGTCATTACATTCTTCTCCATAAAACTACAGTTATTTTGGATTGCAACCCTATGATCTACATTTTAACTAAACAATTGCTAGGGGGCAAGTACTCTAAATGGATCGTTATCCTACAAGAGTTCGACTTAGAGTTTGAAAAATCTAAGTCTAAGAAATCTTTAGTTTTTGCCGAGTTGATGTGTGACTTCCCGCGTGCTGACACAAAAACTGTGGCAGAAGAACCCATTGTGGACGAATCTTTGTTTCTCATCAGCACTTTAGATCTGTGGTACGGAGATATAATCATCTATCTCCAAACCCAATCCTTTCGGCTCGAAGCTTCTAATACGGAATGTCGAAAAATTCGATTCTAGTCCCAGCAGTATAAAATTATTGGAGATACTCTTTATCGCCGTGGGGCGGACTTGGTTTTCCGATGTTGCTTAACTCACGAAGAGGCAGAAAGGGTTTTGAATGACTGTCACTCTGGGGCGTGTGGCGGTCATATGTCTGGGTATGCCACAGCTCAGAAGGTGTTGCATGCTGGCTATTTCTGGCCGTCCATGTTTAAAGATTGTATCATTGCGGTCCGAAAATGCCACAACTGTCAAGTGTTTGATCGCAAGATGCGCGCACCACCAGCTCCTCTCCACCCTATAATTGCCGTTGGTCCTTTTGCTAAATGGGGTATCGAATTTATTACATGTAACCCTCACTCGGCCGGGGGGCATGCGTATATCATCCTTGTTGTTGATTATTTTACTAAGTGGGCCGAGGCGATGCCTACATTCGAGGCAGACGTCAAGACAACTGCGATTTTCGTATTCAATCACATTGTTGCTAGGTTTGGTGTCCCACAAGCGATAATCACTGACCATAGGTGCCATTTTCGAAACATTATGATGACAGAACTTACAAGCCAGCTTGGTTTGCGCCATGATAGCTCAACTCCTTATTATCCACAAGCCAACGGTCTGGTTGAGTCCATCAACAAAGTTTTGGTCATCATGATCCGACGAATCATTGGCATTCATCGGTCGAATTGGCACAACATGTTATTTTCCGCGCTTTGGGCATATCGAACTTTGGTGAAAACATCAACAGGGTTCACTCCTTTCCAACTAGTTTATGGTTTGGAAGCCATGCTGCCCATTGAATGCGAAATCCCATCACTTCAAATGGTTGTCGAATTACTTCCAGCTACTTCCGAAGAGGAGAAGCGTTTATTATACTTAGCTCAATTAGATGAGACTCGACGCGATGCTGCACTGGCAATCGAGACTCATGCAAAACAAATGAAAGCTCAGTATGATCGAAATGTGACCCCTCGAAATTTTTTGGAAGGAGACCTAGTGCTATTGTATGATCAAGCTAACGATAAATTAGGTGCTGGAAAATTCGTTCCTATGTGGCATGGACCCTACATTGTTAAGCGAAAGCTAGCAAAAGGGGCCTATGAGCTGGTTGACTTTGATGGGGACTCTTTGGGTAAACCCAGAAATGGACTTTACCTAAAGAGGTACTATGCTTAAATGGTGGGTGTGAAGATTTTTTGTTAGGATAGTTAGGTTAATTTTCTCTTTCTAGCTAGTGTGTTTGTTAGAATAGACAGTGTGCTTAGTTTAGAAAGTGTGTTTTTGTCGTTATTCTGCTTATCCTGGTTTTACCTTTGATGTTTGCAGATGTCGATGCCTCTTCAAACGTACATTGGATTTGCTGATGGTGCTTGTCGTAGTACATGGAATATCTCTTCCGCAGCTTGGGTTATCTATTCACCCTCTGACGAGTTAGTTTCTATGCATGGGGTCAGCCTCGGTCAAACAACAAACAACATTGCAGAATACAGTGCAGTGATTGAGTTATTATCTGAATCTATTTCGTTTGGGATTCAGAGTTTGATAGTGAGGTTAGATTCTGAACTCGTTGTATTACAGCTTAATAGAGTTTATGCCATTAGAAATCCAGTGTTATTAAGGTTATTTTTGAGAGTGCGTCTTTTGGAACGTGAATTTGATTACATCGAATATCAACATATTCCAAGGTCTTTTAATACATTAGCAGATACAATTGCTTCTCGAATGTTAGACAGACATTTGCGATAATCATACATGTAAATTTAAAAACATTAACATCAAATCACATATGTTAAACAAGATAAGCCAGTAATAATGATATATATATAGATAGGAGTGTGTCAAAAATATACATCGTCTTCGATCATAGGTTGAAAAACACCTTATGATCGGCAAAAATGATAAGTACAAAAAACCAAAAATGTCATATGTGTCTACAAAAAGTGACTAGCTAATCACTGGTGGTGCTCTCTATATGAGACCACTTCCCGTGCTACCCTACACAGGAACCTCCTGAAAGGTCCTGGGACTACAACCACATAGCGCTGAAGTCGGATAGTAATATCGTCTATAGTCGTCTCTGGTATGTCCGTCGTGAGACGCTCTAGGTCCTGTTCCAGCTCGGCTAAGGTCTCTGCGGCCGCATCCTATGGGGCCGGTGCTGGTGCAACTGGTACTCTTCTCTCGAATGGCCAGAGATTGGCCGGACGCTGTGGACCTACATCTGTATTTTGAAAATTGTCACTGTCAGTTTTGAGACGATATAAAAAACAAAAAAAAATAATAATTTAAAAAACTTGTGGAAAATGAAGTACCTCTGTCGTCCCATTGTTCTCCCTGTGGAAGAACCATGTCCGGATCACCGCGAAAATCTACTCCGGCATAAGGAAAATCCTAGATGGCAAAGACCTGGTTCTCCAACCAGTGAAAGTAACCCACAGGAAATCGAACGACTCCCGCTCCCTCATCAGGATGTCGGGCCATCACCGTAACCCATCGTATCAACTTGGGCTCCCGAGGTGGCCCAACCGCAATAGTGAGATGCTGAGGGATAAGCATCGGAACTCTCTCTAGGGCAAAGCTCACAACTAAAGGCCCATATCCAAAGGTCTTTAGTTGCCCGTTCTTTGCCCTAGTTAGTTGGCCCTTCATGTTGGCCAACACAGCATCGCACCAGTTGAAAATGGTGCCTCGGTAGCAATCTATCGCCATCCGCATTTGGGACCCGGTGGCAATGTGCAAGGCGGCTGCGCCGCAGAGTCTGGTAACTGTAAAGGCAATTACCATAAGTTCGGGCAGGGATATATATTTGATTTCTATCCCTTTCTCCTGGTTCTGATTGTTGCACCACTCTAGTCGGAGACTAGCAAGGGATTGGCCACCCGGCCTAGTCCCGAACAGAGACAGTTGCTCGCCCCTATTAGGCAAACCAGTGAGAAAATATATGTCAGAGGGCTCTATCTCGAGCTGGTGCCCTCCGATGTAAAAGCATTGTTCCTGGACGTTCCACCTTTCAACCAGCCACTCCAAGAATGGCACCTGGGCCCTCATGCCAGGTATGGCCCAGTACTTGTAGAGACCGCATGCCTTCAAAGCATCAATGGAGGGTTGATGATCTATTGCGGCCAAATCGACATCTTCGTGTTCTCTTTCGCGCCAATCAAGCATGGTGGGCAATCTACACACCAAAAGACATTGTTTAGAAGTCATGAAATAAAATTTTGATGGTTGGTTTTTGAGTTTGGGTTTTGAAAATCCGCTTTGCGCGGAGTACGCACCCCGCGTTCAGAAACAGAGCGGCGGTACGCAGCTGCTCTGAAGGTGGGCTGTGTACTCTGACCTTTTTCCCATATACGAAAAAGTCGGGGTACACAGGTCACCCATGGGGCACCTGCGTAACCCGAGAAGCGCATCCTAAAACCCCAAACCCTCTAAAAAATATAACTAAGACTTGAAATGAAATTCTAAATGGATAAAATTGAAGAGGAGGATGTTGTGAAATACCTGAAAGAGACGGCGCTCGATTCCGACGGTCGGATTCTCCGCAAAGTCCACGGGAAGTTTCTTGTCAAAAGCCCTTTTCTCTCCCTCAACAGTAAAATGGTAAAAATGACATGGTAAAAAGTCTTTTTATAGGTTTTTTGGATAAATGAATGCTAGGTTTGTTTATTTTTCACCATAAAGAGATATTTTTCAATGCATTTTTGCCTATCTTAAACAGGTATGAGTAATGTGTTGTTTTTGTGCAGGACAAAAGGACTTTCAGAGAAAATTATCATTTTTCACGAACCAAAACATCAGAGTCATCTTTTAAGCCCTTTTCTGACTCCTAAAACATGAAAAGGTTGCCGAGCGTTTCTTTTACACTCGTTAAAACGGAATTAAAAGACGGTCCCCTTATAGCCCTTTTCTGACCGTAAAAACAGGAAAAGATTGCCGGGTTTTTGTCGTTTCAAACTTGATACTGGAAATAAAACGACGTGTCCTTGATCACTTTTTACTTTTTAGGTCAGAGGCACTAATCATGAAAGTACTCCTTGGTCGCAAGATCAAGCGGTTATCTTAGGTATTATTTTATACTTTTTCGGGCTTGAGAGACACAAATTTATGAAAAAGGTCAAACCTGGAGTCTTCTTTAGTTTTTTCAGACTCTCTAAAATTGAAAAACGCCGAGTTTCTCCTATACTGGACTCGTTAAAATTTCACAGTAAAGGACCTGTTCGATTACAAACAGGAACGAACCACTCCTTCTTAGAGTTCGAATCTAAACTAAGTTGGACTCATCTGAAGGATGAGCTTATAATCAAGCATATGTTATCCTCCTCAAGCTTGTAAAAAATAAAGAGGTACTTGCCAGAAATGGTGGGGGAAAAGAGAGAAGAATGAACCTATTTGTTATCCTTTGTCACAGAAGAACCTTATTACCACTCTTGAACACGACACTTTTCATTCACCTGGGTTGGGAAATCCTTTGTCTTAAAGTTGATTAAACCACTTTGAAAGTCTTCAACCATTTCTGGGTATTAACTTTGGGTCAATCATCGCCAAGCCATCTGTCGTGTCGTTATGTGTTCAAGAGGTCTCTGCAAATAAACCATTCATATGCAAAATACTTGTCATCCATTTTGACCATCCCTGAGTCAGTCCTTACAGCAACATTTCTTCAACTTGAACTATGATTTCATGTTGTGGGCTTGCCTGCAACGGGTCGCTTTCTATCGACATCAACACATTATCTAGAGAGATGACTTAGAAATCGTTAGTACCTTGAAGTCTTCATGCATCAATGGCAGGTTTCTCGCCTTTGACGACAGTTTACGTCATTGACTTTCAATCGAAGGATTCCATGACGTGTTCGACATCGACTCATTCATTCACATCTCATGGGCTGTACTGGGTACTTTGAGAACCATTGACATCACTGGTGGTCTCTCTCACACTTGTTAACGGTTTACATCATTGACTGGTAATCAAGTGGTTTCTACCATGTTCGACATCAACTCATTTTTTCACATGGATAAAATCGTACCAATTCGGAAAGTAGAAATGAAGACCCTGGATCTAGTTTCCACCATCCAGGCTGCGAGGAGTTTTGTATTCATTATATAAGTAGACTAACTATAAATAGATGGTTGCACCCATACTGTGTCTACAAGAGTCTATGATTATGATGTACTGCAAAATCGTTCCTGTATCAGAGCAGTACTTAGATTGTTAGTTAAAGTTTTCAATCTGAGTATGGGAATGCCTACCTCAGCGATGATATCATCTTATATATGTATTTTGTGTTGAATATTTGTAGGTTCTGACCAGGCTCTCCACAAGATAATCCTTGAAATGATAAAGTACTTCACCCTTCCTAGATGATTTGAAACCCTAAATCTACTTCAGGCTTCGCACTTTAGGGGGCAATCTGTTACACTAAAAAATGTCACCATGGCTATTTGCAGTTAGTATGGCTCCATGAACTATCATACTATCCTCCTTGGCAAGTCTCATGCCTCTGCTTTCCATGTCAAACTCAAAGAAAGAGAGAAAAGTCATTTAAAGTCAAGTTATCTCTGGTACGTAGTTTTTCTCAGCCTTACCTGCGGGTACGCAATCCAAGTTCACAATACCTACGTACTTGTACACTCTGTCTGTAAAGCAATGGGTGCGTACTCCTGTAAAGGTCAATAAGCGCAAGTTTCACTCCAAAAAAGTTACTTGTGGTCATTTCTAGAGCATTCTAGAAGCTTGTTTGACGTGTATGGAGCGCCTCCAGATGGTTCATGTATCCCTATGGAAGAGGAACTTATCCCATCAAGAGGGGAGCTAACCCACCCAAAAGAGGGGCTTATCCCATTGATGGTGGACCTGATTAACTTCCTCTACAACACTATAAATACATGCATTGGACCAGAGGGAGGGGAGGTTGAAAGCTGAAAATTCCTAAGGGTAGATGCTGCTGAGATTAGGACTTCCTTGTAGAAGCTTGTGAGGAGAGATTGTCATCCTTTCTTGTTTCATTTGGAAGTGGGTGAGCTGATCAAAGTAAAGGAAAACTCTTGCTGGACCCTGGGAGGAACTTGCACAACACCAAGGCTCAGGTTGTAATGGTTTCTTTTGTTTCCTATTAATACAAATAAGTCCATTCTTCTCAACAATTTGTTATTTATGAGTTGTTTCATATACTCCTTGGTCTGTATGTTAAATATGTTTTGTTTTATGAGATATTCAGGTGCTATTTAATCGTTTGATTGTTAGTGAATGCAGGTTTCGAAGAGAAGGAAGAGCTCATCCGGATCGACGAGGCTGGACTACTACAACAGCGTCGGGTTACAGGTAGGATCTAAACACTTGATATCTTATATGATGAATGCATATTTAGAGAAGTATTGCTCTTAATTGTCTTGTTTGTCACTAGAAAGCCTTAAGCTTCTAGGGAGGTTGGTTGTGTTCGCATTATCGACTCTTTCCGCATGACACTCTGTTTTCACGAATTTGATCTTTGGTATGCTTAGTATGAATTTGATCTTTGGTATGCTTAGTGTGTTATCTTGAAAGAGTTTTTGTGAATGATATCCTTGTAAGAGGATTGAGAAATCAGACTAGTAACACTCTGTTTTTTAGAGCAGTTGATTAAATTAGGTGATATAAGTGTTTGAATTGTGAAAGGAAACATATTTCAATCTCTTGTAAAAGAGTGTTGTAGCCTGTCACAATAGACACTTATTTAGATAGATGAGATCCTTTTAGGTCTATAAACTTTAGACACGTGCCTCTAAGTTTACCTACCTTGGTTGACATTAAATTTAGTCTAATCTAGCACCCTGGATTGGTCACTACATTTTGGCACTGTTTCCAGGGAGGCGCAGCTAGAGGATTTCTAAAAAAACAAAACAAACAAAAACAAACAAAAACATAGATTTAATTTTAATTCATCATTTTAGAAGTCATGTTTACTTATGTTTGGACCTAGGGAAGATAAAGGTAGATTCATAAAAACCTCCCATTCAAAAACTAATCCACCACCAGGAGCAAACTCGTTAGGAAAAATTGGACACACAACACCAGCTGGGAAAGTCACCATACAAAAATTAGAGGATAAACAGAAATTAGGGCAAAGACTCACACTCATTGAGAGACAAATTCTATTGGCACACGAATCACAGAAGAAACATCTCCCTGAATCATCTATAAAAAGAGAAAGTAGTAAAATAACTCAACAATCTCTCCTTGAACCTCTTGATTTTGAAAAATCTCAAGAAGGAGAAAAATCACTAGAACAACTTCTCTTTCAAACAAGTGACACTGAACAAGAAATTAAATCAACATAGGAACCTATCAAAATGGCTGAGGAAGGAGGAGGATCAGCAAGAAGACCCACTCCTGAACATCAAGATTGAAGAGAGGAGGAAGAGTCAACCTTTAAATTTCCTATTCAAGAACCAGGAGAAAATTATGATGAGGAAATAAAAATGAAAAACATACCCCCATCTATGTTACCAAACTTTTATGGCATGGCTTCAGAGGACCCAAATTCATTCTTGTTTGAATTTGACATAGTATGTTGAACATATGGTTACACAGATGAGGCCCATAGGCTTAGGCTCTTCCCAGCAACATTAAAAGCATTAGAATTAAGATGGTTCATGGGACTTGGTGAACATGCAATAACTGATTGGGATGGCATGAGAAGAATATTCCTAAAGAAATACCAACCTTATTGTAGATCGAAAGATTCTAAAGATGATATCTTTAGAATGAATCAACAAGAGGATGAAAATTTAGAGGAGTATTTGGAACGATTTGTTTACAATTTACAAAAATCAAAACATAGAACCATATCTCTTGATCTAGTCGAACAATATTTTTGAAGGGCATTCAAGAGGAATACTTAGATAATCTTAATTTGATGGGAAAGGTGATATTTCCACTTTACCTTTCGAAGAAATTGCTGATTTATGTGAAAAGTATTCTAGGAGAAAAGCTAGAAATGGAAAAAGAGCTCTATCATCTAAAGCCACAAAATCTGCTTCAGCAAGTGTCACAAGGGCTGAAATAGGAAACTTGTTAGAAGAATTCAAAACAGATCTATTAAGTACCTTAGGAAATCAAATTGACACTCTGAAAGCAAAGAAAAGACAAGAAGAGGAAGATCAATTAATGGCTATCTTTTGTCCAAAATGCCAGAAGAAACATGCTTTGAAAGACTGCCCATTAGAAAACATTCAAGTTTGCGCCTTTTGTACTGAAAATCATGATATATCTCATTGTTCTAAAATCAGGATTTTGCAGAATTGTAATGTGGAAGCTAACACAGATATGGAGAATGTGTATTTCATGGGCACTAAGAGACCGTGGCAACCAAGACCTCCACCTCCAGGTATGTTTCCAAACCAAAATTTGCAAATTCTTGCACAAGATCAGATGTATGCTTAGAATTCTTGGAATGTACCCATGCCATGGCAACACCAAAATTACCCACAACAACAATGGAAAACATTTCAGCAATACTCTCAACAATATCAACCATATCCTCAACCATACCAGCCATATTCTCAGCCATATCAATAGTATCATCAGCCATACTCACAATATCCTCAAACTTATCAACAATATGCTCAGCAACAAGTTGTTTATCAACCCCAAAACACTCAACAAGCATTGCCTGCTCCTCCACCAATAAATCCACCTCCATTACAACTTTCATCTAACCAACCTCCTAGACCCACTCAGATTCCTGCTCAACCTGTACCAAATCCAAATAACAGAGCAGAGAGACCAGCTTACAATGTACATGAGGGACCATCATATCCCACATTACCTTTACAAAATATCGTGCCGAGGTTTGGTAAGGTACTTAAAAAAGAACCTCCAATAGCTGAAAAACAAGAATAAAACAAAGAAAATGAAAATGAAACTCCAAATCAAAGGAAACAAAATGATGACATCAAAAATAAACAAATGCAACCGTTGCATCCACCACCTTTTCCAGAAAGATTGGTCCATACAAAACTTCCCATGTCTATACCACAGTTTGATGTTTTAGATGAACTAAAGAATGTCTATATACAAATTCCACTATTGCAAGCCATAAAAGACATTCCGACATATACTAAAGCAATCAAAGAACTATGCCTCAAGAAGCCTACCGGGAAAAGAGTTAATCCACAAACTATCCATGTTATTGGACATTTAGCTAGCCTTATGAAAAACAATATTTCAATGGAAAAGTATGTTGATCCTGGTATCCCCAGAGTCACTACAATCATTAACAACATACATATTCCAAACACCTTAATTGACCTTGGGGCCGCAATAAATGTGATGACTCTTGAAACAATGAGAACACTGCAGCTCACAAACTTGCAGCACACAACAATTGTTCTAGAACTAGCTAATAGGTCTAAAGTGATTCCTGAAGGGATTTTAGAGGACAAAATTGTTTCACTGGATTCTTGGGAGTATCTAGTGGAATTTTTAGTTCTTCAGCCAAAATCTAATTTAGGAGGACACCCTATCATCCTTGGCAGAGCATGGTTAGCAACTGCTGATGCATTCATAGGATGTAGATCAGGTAATATGATTATTTCATGAGGAACTAAAAGAAAACAACTCACTATTTACCCATCAACGCAATCACCAGCAGTAGCACACAATTTATGGCTTGATGATAAATACAATGATAAGGAAGAAGTTCAATCTGTTTTCAACATCAATCAAATCTATGATTTTCAAGAACATAATAATGATGATTTGGTAGAATTGTTCCTTTCTCAACCTGATATTTCTAAAGAATTAAGAAATGAACAATACCATGTTGCAGATGAACTTTTGGCACAGAATTTTCAGGAAACATGCACCATTCATTCTTTGCAAACAACATTTCAGAACATTTTTTCCATTCAATCTATCACAAACACACAGAGCAAGACCATAGAGATTAGTCCAGGAAAAAATTTGAATATTAGCACTCACCTAGACTCATCTCAGGAGGAAAAATTGATTCAATTATTGAGAAAATATCAGAAAGCATTTGCTTGGGACTACACCGATATGCACGGAATTCACCCTGAAACATGCACTCACCATATTTATATGGATAGTAATATCAAACCAGTAAGGTAACAACAGAGAAGAATGAATCCCATGCTTCAGGATATTGTTAGAGATGAATTACAAAAACTATTGAAAGTCAATTTTATTTATCCTATCTCTGACAGTCAGTGGGTATCCCCATTGGTAGTAGTGCCCAAGAAAAATGGAAAGTGGAGGATTTGTGTTGATTACAGACAATTGAACAAAGCAACACTCAAAGATTATTTCCCACTACCATTTATTGACCAAGTGCTAGACACATTAGCTGGGAAATCATCATTCTCTTTTCTTGATGGTTTCAGTGGCTATAACCAGATCAGGATAGCCTTAGAGGACTAGGACAAAACCACTTTTACTTGTCCCTCGGGCACTTATGCCTATAATTTTTTACCATTTGGACTTTGCAATGCTCCAGCTACATTTCGGAGAGCTGTATTAGCTATTTTTGCTGATTTAGTTCATGAATGTGTTGAAGTTTATATGGACGATTATTCAGTGTATGGTAATTCATTTGAGAATTCATTAGAAAATCTTGAAAAAGTTTTGAAGAGATGTATTGAAGCTAATCTGTCCCTGAGCAATGAAAAGTGTTTTATGATGTTGAATGAAGGGATAGTATTAGGTCGCTATATTTCTTCTCAAGGCATTAAAGTTGATCCATAAAAAATCTAGATCATTGTCAATTTTCCAGTTCCCAAAAGGTTACCTAGCTAGCTACCCCTTCACTTTGTATGGGAAAACAGTAACGGTAGATGTACAAGTCGTAGACAAAAAACTTGACCATAATCTCTTGCTGGGTCGCAGTTGGACATATGCCATGACGGCCATAGTATCTACTATCTTTCGCATCATCCTATTTCCATTGGATGGAAAGGTAGTTACAGTAGATCAGCTATCTTTCTGCACCCTTGATTATTCACCATTACCAAGTAGCTCTGTACCCCTAGTAGGTGGTGTGCCTAACTCTTACGTCAGTCTCGGTACCGGTCTATTGAAGGCTTCTTCCCTCATGGGTTGTTTTCCTCTTCAGCTGCCCAAGGTTCCACAAATGGTCAACATGCTTTCATCTATTCCTCATGAATAGACCGATCCATGGATCCTACCGGCTCCTTCAGACCTTGACACATACGGAGACCAAATATCATTGTCACCAGCTAAACTGGCCTACCAGGCCATTCAATCTGCATCTGCATCTCCAGTCATGTTGGCTACGGCCAATGGTACCACCACCCCTCACATAAATGCTCCTCCTTTCGATCTACTCGATGAAGTCCTACCTACGGACATAGCTATTCAAGAAATCATGAGTTTAGGAGAGCAACCTTGGGAGGATTGGCACCATCGTGTTTCGATATCTGATTCAGACAGGATGCCTCTTCAAATCCTGTCCCCTAACATACCAGAAATCGTTTCCTCACCCTATATGATCCTCCCAACTTTGGAGGCGGAAGGAAATATGGGCAATATTTCAAAAACATTTCTCATTGATATTTCTATCAAGACAGGCACCGTGGAAGACATTCAGATTGGAGCCGATTGCAATCCTGAGGAAATTGCAAGCTCCACCTGCCTATTTAAGGAATTCCGCAATGTATTTAGTGGGTCTCATGAGGAAATGCCCAACATCAATCCGTCTATTGTTGCGCATGAGATCCAGCTTTACGACGATGCAAAACCCATTGAGTGTCAGATCCCGTCCCTGCAAATAGTCGTTGAATCCCTACCCCGACACTACTACCGAAGAAGAATGCTTACTATACCTTAATCAGCTAGACAGAACCCATCGAGATGTCACATTGGCAGTCGAGGCTCACAAGCACTGGGTAAAATCCAAATACGAAAAAACGGTTAAGCTTCGTTCCGACCAAGAGGGAAACCTTGTTTTTCTCTATTATCAAAAACATGATCTCTTGGGGGCAGGAATACTTCAACCCTTATGGCTAGGTCCCTATATTGTCAAGAAAGTCCTCTAACAAAGGGCATATGAACTGCACGACCGGGAATGAGTCCCGCTTGCGGAGCCCAGAAATGGGATCTATCTGAAAACGTATTATGCCTAGTATTGCACTACGCATGTGGTCTATAATTTTATGTATTCATAAGTTTTGCTTCCCTTTTTGGTGTGATTGGATTGTTTTGATATTTATTGGAGTACTTGTCTCATGAATTCTTCTCACAATGCAGATGTCTTCGTTACCCTTAACATACGTAGGATACACGGATGGTGCCAGTCGTCACACATGGCACATTACATCAGCTGCTTGGGTCATCTACACACCTGAGTCGGAACTATTTTGCTCTGAGGGAATATTTCTTGGTACCACCAACAACAATATTGTCGAGTAAATGTCTGTCATTTCACTTCTCATGGAAGTGTCATCAAGGGACATCTCCAATCTAGTCGTCAGGTTAGACTCCTAGCTAGTCGCTATGCAACTGACCAATCATTATCACATTTGTAATCCAACCTTGTTGCGTCATTATCTAAGAGTACGACTCCTGGAACGTCAATTTGCAATAATCACATATGAACACGTTCCTCGAGAATTAAATATGGTTGCTGATTCATTAGCTAACTATGTATTAGATTGGCATCTGTCTCATTCTTTATAGAAGCATGCATGAAAAGTAAAAAATTTACTGAGTTAAAAATTTTACAAAAACATTTAAAAACATTTACACCATCAAAATACCAAAATGTCTGTATATATATATCTATATATATATATATATATATATATATATATATATATATATATATATATATATATATAGATCAAAATCCAGTCTTTTACATCAAAATATTCCAAAACTTGGATGTTTTAAGTATAAAATGGCTACTAAGCCCAACTACAAACACCCATTTGGCTACGCCAAAACACCTGCTAAAAAGAGCCTATTGCTCCTGAAATGTTAAAACTTCTCTAGCCACCCTACGAACAAGAACAAGAAACTGCTCAGGTACACCGACTGTGTGCCACTGCATATGAGCGGGAATCTCTCTCATAGGAAGGGGGGGACACCCATGCTCAATCCCTCCAGGTTCCTCAGAACCTCGCGGAGACTGTCGGCATCACCCCCTCCAGCAGGTAGTTGGCCTCCTCGTCGCATATGGCGAGGTTCACCTATAGGTCGTAATGGCGCCACATCTATGTTAAGCATAAAGTTTCATGTCAGTACTTATTTCACCTATAAAAACATTACATAAACATTCAAAAGCTAAAAAATACTTAAAGTACTATCAAAAATCATTCTCACCTTGAGGACCCCAGTTGATCCCGGGCGGTAGCATCAAGTTCGGGTTGCTGGTAAAGTCCATGCCCTCATAAGCATAGTCATCAATTATCAAAATTTGGCCACGAAGCCACTGGAAGAAATCTTCATCGAAGAAATGCCGGATTGGTCCTCCTCCTGTGCGAGGATCGAGTGATGACCAACGACCCTGCCCTGTCTCCCTTGGATCAAGGGGACCTAAGCTCATCCTTGGGCACATAACAGGTACACTCTCAAGAAAGAATGAAACTTTGATAGTACCATACCCAAAACTGTGTTGGGTACGAGTCTTGCATGCTATTAATTCTGCTTTCAACTCGCAAAGGACTGCTTCACACCAGCTGAACATCTGTGGCTAGACACACTCAACTGCAAGCAACAGTTGGGCCTTTGTCATAATGTGGGGACTCTTTGACCCCACCAACTGCACAATCAACCATAAAAATATCCTCATAGACCTGGACCTTATCCTCTCTATGGGGACTCTGTTACTAACTAGTCTACTCTCAGGGATGCAGTAGGATTGCACCAGCTCTGAGGTAGATTGTGGATCTGGCTTACCACCAGTGAGGTTTCCCTATGCCCCACAGCATGACAAACCAGTCAAAAAATATATGTCATCATGGTCAATAACCAGCTCCTGATCTCCAATCCTAAACACTTGCTTGTGTTCATCACAGCGCTGTATAATCCATCTCAAAAAATCCTCCTACACTTTCATCAGATCCAACTTTGCATACTTCAGTAAACTGCAGTGGCGCAATGCAAGTATGCATGCTAGATCGTTTTGCATCAACAATTCCTAGCTATCATGGGCCCATTCTCTCCATAGGTGAGTCATTATGGCTTGAAACTTGCACAAAATAACCTTAAAAATAGTAGAAAATGGGGCAAAATAGCTTCAAGAATCCTTGCATGAGGTTTTTCAATGCGCCCTTCAGCTCTAACGACCACCCCAGTGATGCACATGGAGGATTAACGCTCTCCAGTTGCTCGTAGAAAGCGTTTAACGCTCCCTATAGGCCATTTGGAGGGCATTAGTGTGCAAATAGGGCTTTAGGGCACCTCAGATCTGCAAAATTCCACCCCTAAAACTGTCAAGAAAGGTTAAGCAATGCATAGAGAAAGGTTTTATCCTTTACCTAGGACTAATGGAAAGTCGAATGGTCCCCCGGATCTCCTGCAATGGTCCGCGGAAAATCTGTTCCTCTTTATCTCCAAAATTCTCTCACAAATCTCAAAAACTGAAAATGATGAATGTGAAAGCTCAAAACATTTCCTTATATTTATGTTTGGAGACATGATTTTTTGAAATAATTAAAGAGGAAGTAGTCCATTCTCCATGATTTTTTATCATGCATGAACCCATATGCTAGAAATTGCTAGCTTTTTATACTTTTTACCACTTTTTGATGAAAGTACCTTCAGGAATGAAAAGCAGTAAAAGCTGCATGCAATTCTCGAACAGAGCACTTTTCTTTTTTGGGATATTTTCTTGCTCTTAAAAATAGAAACATCTCTGAGTTTTTCATCATTGGGCTTGTTAAACATATACGAAAATGGTTTGAGCAACTCTTTTTTGATCTTTTTCTAGCTCGTTAAACTAAAAAGGACCATTAGAGCATTCTTTTTAGGCGCTTTTTTCTTGCTTGTTAAACTAAAAAAATCCCCAGTTTTGTTTTAAAGATGTCCTGAGCATTCTTTTAAGTACTTTTCTCGCTCGTTAAACTGAAAAATCTCGAGTTTTTGTTACCGCACTCATTAAAAATATAGGGCAGCAACAAGAGAACTTTCTTTTTTTGGGAACATTTATCGCTCTTAAAAATCGAAAAATCCCCGAGTTCGCCCCCCCCTTCGGGCTCGTTAAATCTACGAAGGAGGAATGAGCAGTTCTTTTACCTCTTTTTCCTCGCGCACTAAACTGAAAAAGATACCTTGAATTTTCTTCATTTGACTCATTAAAATTTGATGAAGGCATTGAGTTTGTCGTCGCGTGACTCATTAAAAATCCACGACGAAAAACGAGTTTAGTCCATCTCCTCGTACTTGTAACAAAATGAGGTCGACATCTATTGAACATAGGTTTCTCTTTATCTAAATTCAATACATTAAGGGAAAAGTAACCGATCCAGGTATGCTATTAACCTTTTGTCTTACCCAATTAACAACTATGACAAAGGGACCACCATGGAGTTGTTGTTTATGATGTTTTTCAGACTCTCTAAATATGAAAATACCACCGAGTTGTTTAGTCTGAACTCTTTAAATTACATAGACAAGGTATAGAGTCACTCTTTTTGTGGTCCTTTTCAAACTCTTTAAATATGAAAATATTGATGAGTTTGCCTATCTGGACTCATTAAACTAATCAGATTGGAATGAGCAGTTCTTTTACCACTTTTTCCTCGCTCACTAAACTGAAAAAGATACCTTGAATTTTCTTCATTTGACTCATTAAAATTTGATGAAGGCATTGATTTTGTCGTCGCGTGACTCATTAAAAATCCACGACGAAAAACGAGTTTATTCCATCTCCTCGTACTTGTAACAAAATGAGGTCGACATCTATTGAACATAGGTTTCTCTTTATCCAAATTCAATAGATTAATGGAAAAGTAACCGATCCAGGTATGCTATTAGCCTTTTGTCGCACCCAATTAACAACTATGACAAAGGGACCACCATGGAGTTGTTGTTTATGATGTTTTTCAGACTCTCTAAATATGAAAATACCACCGAGTTGTCTAGTCTGAACTCTTTAAATTACATAGACAAGGTATAGAGTCACTCTTTTTGTGGTCCTTTTCAAACTCTTTAAATATGAAAAGATTGACGAGTTTGCCTATCTAGAATCATTAAACTAATCAGATAGGGAAGAGAGTCACTCTTTTTGCAGTCCTTTTCAGTCTCTTTAAATATGAAAAGATCAATGAGTTTACCCGTCTGGACTTATTAAACTAATCAGACGGGGAAAGTGGACAATACAACTGTATTATGTATTAGAAAGTGTGGTTTGGCAGCAGTCATTCCCTTGAACATGGCACTCCCTCAGATAAACCTTGCTTGTGATGGCCTCTCAATATGAATCCTACCATCCTATGAGTTTAGCCTATATACCCTGATGTTCTTGCATCTCTGTATCCTTACACTCTTCAGTATTCATGAGTCTAGTGTTGTCTGGTTAAAACCGTTGTCATGCCTTCTATTGTTCAAGGGTTAACCTTTTGTTTCCTCCATCAACCTATCATGCCCTCTGTTGTTTAGACCCAAATGATCAAAATATTCATCAAAAAACAAAATCATTCTTGTCCCGTTTCGTGTCGATTGATGTAGGACACATTATTGCCTACCTTTCGACAGGTTTCTTCCTATCTACTTCAACACTCTATCTAGGAAGATAACCAAGAAACATATTCAATGCCTTGGTACTTGCAGATGTTAGTGGCAGGTTGCCTTGTGTTTTATTAGGGGTTCTCATTATTGGCTCTTGGTTAAGCGATTCTACGGGTGTTTGACGCAAATATATCTTTCACACTCGTTAGATTGTACTGTGCATCTTGGAAACCATCACCATTATCGGTGGCCTTCCATGCATCTATTAACGGTCTCCATTATTGACTGGTAATCAGATGATTTCGTGCATGTTCGATGTCAATGCATATATTCACATGTATCGATCTATGATGTTCGGTGAAGCAGAAATCAAGACCTTGGGTAGAGGCTTGCATCACTCAGCCTTGTTTCCTATCCCAAGTTGCGGATATTGTTTTATGGATACAGCTTATCAGGATGATTCTATTATGACACCAGATCCGCATTGTGCTTATTGGCGGCTAGTATCGTCATATCTCTTTGGAGAAAAATCACTCTGACATAGCTACCAAGCATGGGAATGCCCGACTCAGGACATTATTTTAATATTTTTATATATATGTGTTGTATTAGGTTTCCCTTGCCACCCAAAGCTTTGATCCTCTCTCTCTTTTTGAAGGAAAATTACAATTAAAGTAAAGTATTTCGGCCATCGTCGCAACCTCTAATCTCATACTCTAGGGGGCATCTGTTATACAACAAATTGACCTCCTCATCAACTCAGAGGGGAAAGACATGATAACTGAAGCAAAGACCACAATCATAGACCCAGTTTCCACACTAACACTGGTTATGCACTAACAACCTGCTTTATAAAGCTTGTTTGCAAGCCTAAGGGTGTGTTAGTGACCCTACTAACTCAAGTTGCTAGTAAGGGGACAGTGTTAGTGAAACTTGGTGAAGTTCTAAGGGTCAAAGGAATGAATTAACTCATAAATATCTAGATATTTGTTCCTAAAATTACTCAAGAAAAGAAAGGAAACATCCAAAATCGACCTATTTGGAGGATTTCTAATCTGAAAGGAGGAGACAAATGGGAAAGAGCTGAAAAGCATGGCAAGTTCATTGCTTTTGCCCTAGGGAACTCAAGGAGGAACTTGGCAACCCTAACTCAATTGCTACATAAGCAAAGTTAGGGCTATGGTGATAGAGGTCAGAGCATTTGAAAGGATAGCATACTTGACTGTTGAGCATTGTCTCAAATCATAAGAAGTTGGCAAGAAGGGAGAGAGAGAGAGAAGTTGGAGGGGTAAAGGAAGGTTGATGCAACAGATGGTTGTAATCACTCTTCCAATATTAATATAGAACTGCAATTGTACTATCTACTCCGTGGTGTTGGTACTATCATTCATTCAGTTGTTTGTCCAATACCTATTAGCATGAGTAGCTTAGTTATATGTAACTAGATGTTCTTTTATGTATTCATGTATTAGTTATCAGAGTTGTATGCTGTGATTACGCTTGTCTCTTCTATGTGCAAGACTTGATCTGGAGCCGGCTCAGGGGACTTCCACCTAGCTACATTGTGCTCTCCAGCAAATCTACACAGAGGCTTGAGGTAATCTCCTTCTCTTACTTTGATAGTTAGTTATTGTTTATGAACATGCATGTAACTTTGTGATGGTTGAAGATAATCTTGCAGCCTGTCGAAGGTCCCAGGAAGACCTTTGAGGGTATCTTCATTCTCCATATACCGTGCATTTTACCCCATTGCAAATACATTGCTTAGTAATGCTATGAATGTTAGAAGGATAATTAAAGTACAGAAAAGTGAAGTTAAGAGCCACTCCATGCAATCCCTCAAGGTTGCAAAAACCTAGTTCTGCAATCACCCATAGCCACCTTGGGTGAGAATTTGTTCTGCTTGTGTGTAGTTGCTGAAAGGGTTGGTGTGTGAGGGTTTTATTGGTGCGAAGTACAAGCTGAACCTGGGTCAAGCCCAACCGACCCAACAAATGGTTTCGTTGGCTTGCCAACATCACTGAAGGGAAGAATATCTATAAACAAATTGAATATCTTCAAAGGAAAGAGTAGATTTTGACAAAGAGAACTCAGTTGTGGCAGGATGCGGCCCTCTAGATTTCGCAAGCAGTAGATGAAAGGCTCAGGGAGCTATGACAAAGGGAGAAACAAGTGTTGCAGAAAACTGTTAGACCAACCACAAAGGCATTGCTGGAAGAAGTGCATCGAGAGGAAAAGCAGGTAGTAGAAATAGTCCAACAATACAATGTCATCTACAATGGCATCGCAACAAAGATAAAGGCTACAGTAGCTAAGTGACTCAGGATGAGTCACATGTGACTGTTGGGGGCCTATTTGGCGCAGCATAACTTGGTCCAGTTTTGTTCAAACACTCCGCATTTTGAGGAGATGAGTGTGCGGAGTCCGCGATGTTCTATTGACCATGCATCGTCTAAGGGCTTCGGGGTGGGTTGAAGCCCCTCATTTTGTAATGGGTATTCGGATTTTAGTTCATTGTTTTGTTGATTCCATGGTATGTGGACCATGGTTTTTGTAGCAATGTAATGTATTTAAGGACATGTAATGCTTTGTCGAAAATAATTAATTAGATCACAACATAAAGAGAGCACAAGTGATCAAGTCTTTTGTTCTGTGTTTTGGGTCTTAAGGAAACGCTCAACAGCTTAGCACGCAGAGGCCTTAGAATAGTCTGCAGTTTAGTGCATAGACCACCTGTGGCTGGGTGCACAAGTCAAGAAGTTTTATGTAATTAAAGATCTATGTTAATAAGGAAGAAGAAGTTTTTGGGAATTCTTTTGTACCTATATCTGTTATTTGTGTTATTTCGGTTTATGCGAAGTAATTGCAAGTAATTGGTAGGCTAGTGCAATTGTTATTGTTCTATAGTATTTTTATATTAAAATGAATGTGGAAAAGTATGTAGTTAGAATACATTGCACAATAATTTTATGAATGTTAGAAGGATAATTAAAGTATAGAAAAGTGAAGTTAAGAGTCACTCCATGCAATCCCTCAAGGTTGCAGGAACCTGGTTTCACAATCACCCATAGCCACCTCAGGTGAGACTTCGACCTTCTTGCAGGTCGTTGCTGAAAGGGTCGGTGTCTGTAGTTTTGTTGGTACGAAGTACAAGCCAAACCTAGGTCAAGACCAACTGACCCAATAATCCCAGGCATGCACAAGATATTCTAGTAGCTTCATTTGTTGCCTCATTCCAGGAAACTAGAATAATTTTAGTAATCCATAACCTCTTAATGCCTGGATGGTAGCGGGGTCATTTGCTGCATTCATATCTTGTTTTTCATGTTCTCTTTCCATCCATATCAAATCCATTTTGTTCCAATGAAATCTTAAAACATCACAAGGATATTCATTAGAGACTATTTCATGCAAAAAATTTGACAAATTTTGAGAGGAACTCGTAAAAAAAAAGTTGGGAATTTCGCCCAACACACCCTCGTAAAGGGAGACAATGCATTGCAATGTTGTCCCTAGTGTAGATAACCCCATATCAATGCACATTTCAACCTTCTAAGGGTGTGTTGATCATGGGGTGAAGTATTAGAGCCCTAGGACCCTTGAAAACCATGAAAATGTGCGTGAAATCACAAAATCCAACCATAAAATGAAAGAGAAAGGTTTTATCTCCTACATAGAAGTGACGACACTTGAAAAAATCCATCGGATTGACTACAATCAGTTGCACAATATCGAGGGAAAAATCACTCAAAACACAAACTTGAAAGAGTAAATATGAAATGGTAAAAATGAACTGTCATTTTGGTTATTTATGGTCATTATTATCGTTATTTTATTAATATTTAATGTTTTGACCTAGTTATGATTTAGTTTTTTCATAAAACTTGTATTTTTTATCTTTTGCTGGTGTTATAAGTAGGTCCACAGTTTTTTGATGGATTTTTTCATGTTATGAATAATTTTGACTTAAGAGCACAATTTTATCACTTTTTCGGGCTTTGTAAACTCACAAGAAAGGAAACCCCTAGAGTCCTCTTTCAGCTCTTTTCAAAATCCCAAATTATGAAAAGATTGTTGAGCACTTATCTTTTCTAACTCGCTAAAGTAAATGAAAATACATCTATTCAATATAAGTTTAACCCTTTTCCGAAGCAAGATAGACTATTTATGAAAAATGAATACTTCAATCGATCATGGCTAAGAAATTGCCTGAAGTATCATTTTATGCCTTTTCGGACTCAAGAAACTATCTATGAAAAGGAACCTTTGGAATTTTCTTTTTCACCTTTTTTCAAACTCTCTTAACATCAAAAATATGTTGAGTTGTACCTTCACTGGACATGTAAAAACATCAAACAATGATGGACTCGTTGATCACGGGACTGAACCACTCCTTCTTAGGGTTCTGTTGTGGTCACCAACAACCCCCCCCTCTTTGTTTGATATTAGCTATAACATCAAGCAAAGGGGGGACCCTGAACAAAAAATCCAAAAAAAATATTTTGTTACATTTTTTGTATTTTTCTCCCTAAGGCTTAAATCGCAGCGCAGGGAAAGGCTGAAGCATCCCCCAAGCATGAAAAACAAAACTGCGAAACAGCGACGCGAAGTTCATCGCATCGCATGCATTCCAAGCACTCTTAAAAAGAAGATCTTCAAGAAACGCCGATCGCCGATATGCGACATCGCACATCGCAAACGTCGCACTAAGAAGCGTAAACCATCGAATGAAATCTGCGATCTGCGATGTCTGCGATTTGCGATCTGCAATGTCTGCGATTTGCGATCTGCGATATGAAAAGACTCATCGCAAGGATTCTCCAACATACACGATAGATCCAAGTTTGAGCGCGCACCTTAAATGAAATTAATGACCGCATGCTTGAGTATCCATAAATGATTGCATCGCATTTCCCAAAGAGTCAAGTCATGATGAATGTCAGGATTATGCATTCATTAGAATTTAATGCTTTCATGTCAATCTTTTCATTTTTCCTTCTTCTTTGCGTAGACTGCAAGACACGCAACTGATATAAATCTATATGCAGGAAACATCAAAGGAAAAAGGGAAAGCGCCAATCAGATAACAGAGAGAAGATGCCTCCGCAAATGGATGCCGCATGCAGGAGGACCGCGGATTCCAAACTATCAGCCAACCAGCACTGATGAAATTAGACTGTCCAAGACGAAGAGTCAAAGGCGCACAAAAGCAGCGTGTTTGCAAAAGATCCTAAAGCTCAGACTTGGTAAAGCAGGAAACATCAAAGGAAAAAGGGAAAGCGCCAATCAGATAACAGAGAGAAGATGCCTCCGCAAATGGATGCCGCATGTAGCAGGACCGCGGATTCCAAACTATCAGCCAACCGGCACTAATGAAATTAGACTGTCCAAGACGAAGAGTCAAAGGCGCACAAAAGCAGCGTGTTTGCAAAAGATCCTGAAGCTCAGACTTGGTAAAGCAGAGAAAGAAGCGCAAGAGAAGGAGGACGCTCCAGAAAAGCTTGGAACAAAGAACAGAAGAAATTCTTGACTCAGGGAGTTATCCATACAGCACGACTCCTAACTCACTCAGTCATTCGCAGGACCAGAAACCAAAATAGCAACAGCAAAATCAGTTCGAGAAGAACCTGGGTTGTGCTAAGTATATACGCAGCGAATACACCCAGCTAGAGAAAGATTTTCGAAAATATCTTATGGTCTGTCAGAAGGAGTTGCCAGCTCTTGTTATTTCCACTTTTATCTCCCGAGCGAAAGAAGAAGGCAGCCTGCCGACTCTTCCCAGGCAAACGTTGCACTGTTTACAGCACTAAGGAGAATATACAGAAACAGTCAGAAATTAGATTTAAGTTTTAGAAATAAATTTTCTTTTAGTAAAGGGCGGTGATTTGAAGCCGTTTCCCTAAATTCGTGTAAATAAGATTAATTAGTTAGTAGTATTTAACCCTTCTCATGGCATTTAGAGAAGGGTCCGGAAATCTGTCAAAAAACTTGTCCTCAGAACATGCACTTCTGCACCCTCGGAGGAGGTTTTTGATGAATGGATGGATCGAGATTTATTTATGTTTGCATTTTAATGTCTGTTACTGATGTTGCACTTCTGTACTCTTAGCAGATATTAGAACAAGTATAAATAAATCATTATTGCTTGAAGTTTATTAGTGAAGTCAGTCATAAATGGTACTTTTATCTCTTGATTAAATTCTGCTAGTATTCCTAAAGTGATATGCAGCTGAGTTCTTTATATGTTACTGTATGAATGTGTGTATTACCATTTGGCACTTCTGTACGGTGGAGTCATTTATTTATGCTTGACATATGAATAACTAATTATGCGATATGTTGTTCACAACTATTCTGCCTAACTTCTTATGCAGAGTGGTTTATCTTTATTGATTTACATTCTGATAATAGCTTAATGATCTTTATTACCAGCTGTTGTTTGAAATATTTCTAGATCGCATAACAAAAGAAAACACCTCGGGTTAGCGTAGATTAGATGTATTGTTTTTCTTCATTAGATTACATTAGTATAGAGTTAGTTTAGCAGTTAGAATTAGGACTAGCTTAGAAAAACCTTTAAATCAATACCATCAAACTCTACACACACACACACACCCTTCACATTTGGAAACTGGTCCCATTACCCCCAGTCGGACCCGCTACTCCAAACGGGCAAGGAGCCACCAACCAGGTTCCGGACTGTTATAGACATTTTTGTGCCTTACAGCACGAAGCATGAAATGTCAATAATCTAAGGGATCCAAAGTCCCTAAACATGTTGTTCCTACCCCTAGAGGAACAAGGTCAGCAAACCATAGCACTAAATATCAGTTCTCCACCTGAAAACACTAAAAAACAAGCTATTTCTGGATCATGTCAGCTGCTCCACTGAGCATCTGCGCTAAATGTCAACTGATCCACTCTATACCTGCGCTGAATGTCAAAAGCAATGAAGGCTACCTGCGCTGGGTGAGATTGGCCAAGTGGCACAATCATTCTGCAAGGTGTCAATTGCCCAGGAAGCTTCCAAAATGACACTTGGATCAAGGAATTCGCCTTGTGATGAGTAAGAGGGTCTTGATCTCCAAGTGGAAGCAAGAATCTCCAAGTGGACTCAAGAACTGAAGAATAACTGAAGTGGGGGAGGACACTAGTCAGCTTCATGTCAGTCTCAAGCTGACTCATCCTTTCTCCAAAACTTCTATATATAGAGCTCTCTCATGAGGTCTATGGGGGCTGGAATTTTGTGCAAGTAAGGAAGTGCTGTTGGTTTGAGTATAGAACTATTGGGTGATTTTCTTGAAGGAGGTGAAGAGGAGATTTCTTTCTGCTGGGAGGTGTTGCTGGATTGGGCCTATTATGGTTGTAACACTCTCAAAACTTTACTTCTTCTATTAATAAAGCATTTGAGGTTCTTCTATATGCATGTGTCTTAATGGTGAATTGATGCTTGTATATTTGATTTATTCTAATCCCTGAATCGATTATGGATATATGCTTCTTGTAGTTTCCTTTTCTTGTGCTTTTACAGGATCTTGGTGTAGCTGGGCCAGTGAAAGAGCAAGGAGCTAGGAGCAAGCAGCAAAGAGGGAAGATTGGATCAACCATTAGCGGAAGATAACGGTTAGTGGATCCTCTTTCTCTTCTCTCTCTCATCTCATAAAGAAGTAATCTTGAATAGATTTGCATTCAGTTGTTGCTGAGGTACTATCACCCTTAGAGTGGGATAGGGTCATTCCATATTGGATACTTTTCCCAACAACAAATTGGTGACTCCACTGGGGAGCGTATCTTGTTGGTTTTTTGTGTTTTTGCTATTCATTTCATAAACACAGGGAGTACCGAATCGAACTGCATTTGGATCTTTCAAATGCAAAGTAGAGGGCAGCTACTCTAGCTCAGTTTCTGGGCAAGTTTATGATTTGAAGAGCTGATCCACAAGGACTCTAATAAGCTCTTAGTGATAGCTTTTCATCCTCCTTTTCATCCCTTAGTGTGTCCTTGACTGATAGCTTCTGATTTGGCCAAAAACTGTGAATTTTTGAGCAATCTGTGACCCGGAAACTGAGAAAAACGAAAGTTTGAATCTTCAGTGCAGGTGCTGTGAAGGCAGTCTGCATTTCAGCGCAGTTCCCGAAGGGGCTACCTGCGCTGAATGTCAAACTGACAGTGTACCACCTGCGCTGAACCAGTCTTGCCTTGTGCTACTGGGGTTTCCTGCTGTTTCTTGCCCTGTTTTCACCCTTGTTTTTGCAGCCTGTTACCAGTCAATGTACCTATCTGAAACCAACTTTCCTTGCCACTATTTTGCCTCGGTTGTATAAAGAAACTGTGTTTGTTCTTTGTGTATTTCTTGTATCATTTACAGTTTCCCATAACGAAAGTGAACTAGTCTTGCTGTGGCCTCTTAGATCTAGACCTGTGATAAAGTGTCGTTCTGATCTTAAGAGTTAGTTTGTTTGTTGTTCATAGCTGGTTGAGCTTTTTCTTTCATCATATGGTTTGAATTTATATATTTCTAGTGTCGAAACAAGTGAATCTTAAGGTGTCTTTTGATTTTGGACAAGCTTGTTTGCTTTCACTTGAAATTGAATTCGAAATTATACAACAGCTTTCTTTTTGTATTACATCAACATTAAGAAAGAGAAAAGAAATACCTGCATTTTGCATTTTGCATATAAGTTTGTATGTTGATTTAGGGAAAAAGTGCATTAGTGTGTGCTCTTTGATCTGTGTGAAAAGATGTTGTCTTTCTTTTCCCTCAGTAGTTAAGATTTTCATAAGTCGAAAAGATTGAAAAAGCTTGCTTCTCATCTTAGACTGCATTTAGGAATTTGTATCAAAACATCTCGTGGTGAACCTTGAAAGGCAAACTTCTAAACAAGATCAACATTAAAATAAATTGAATTTACATAACAACGCATTGAAACATAACGCAAACACATAGAGGTCTAAGCTAGAGACGTGTTCCGGCGTCGTTAAACGTGATATCTTAGCGTTGAGTGGTTGGGTGATTCCTCCACAGTGAAGCGATAAGTATCAATACAGACTTGTGCTCCCACGTACCATCACGTATATATTGGGAGACCCCTATAGGAACAAAGCCTTTATCCATAGGAAACCATGTCGGCCGCCCTACTGATCGCAATGCAGTGAACACAGCATTCACGAAGATCGACCACTCGTACCGTAAAACGTATTCTGTGGTTTTGCGAAAAGTTTGGCACACCCTCTGCCTAGATCTCCAGAGTAGTTTCTTTTGGCCTTTTTCAAACTCTATAACTGAAAAAGTCCATCCGAGCATTTGTCACTTCGGGCTCGTTAAAACATCGAAGGAGACTAGAGTCATCTTTAGCTTTTTCTCGACTCTTTAGAACTGAAAAAGCAAGTTGTGTCTAAAGCGTCGTTATAAAATTTATTTTAAGCAGAATAATCATCACCTTTCCCTCGTTGATCTTCGAAGTTAGTCCACCACAAGTGGAAGTTCCTATAGAATCGCTAAGAAATCTTTTGGATAGACTAGATATGTCTGAACAACCGTCGACATCTTGGACTGTGTCGTCCGACACAGCAGCAGCAGAGCCTTCTGCTGCTACTCCAACGATGTTCACTGGTATATCATCTGTCCCGGCAAATTTTCAACAACAATCCGGAGTCCAATCAGGGACGACGACATGGTTAGTTCCTATTTCTTCATCCGGATTATCATCTGGTATTTCTTATGTTGAAACTCAACAAATTGATCCAATGTGTCTTCAAAGGCCAATTTACCCTTTAAGTACTGGATTCCCACCATATGGAGGGCAGTATGCTCTTTCATTGTTCCCTCCCAGAGAACAACCATATGGGAGTTTACAACAAAGTTCAGGTCAAACTGGAATTACACCCAGCGGTTGGGTACCAATACTGCCTCAACAACCAGGGGTTGTATATTCAATGCAACCAGTACACCCTGTGTCGAATATTCCCACCACACCTGCTATGGTGAATGCATCACAAGTACAAGCGCTACCTGTTGTATGTCGACCCCAAGTTTCTCAAGTTGCAATACAACAGCCTCTTGTCTCAATGACTCAATCACAATCTCAGGGTAGTGCCTCCTTATCTGGAGCGACTCAGGCTCAAACAAGTACTGTGACTCCTTATCTTGGTCAATCATCCAGTATTGGTCAACAACAAATGGTCCAACAAACAGAGCTGGTTCAATCTCCACAACCGCCATTCCAGCAATCATATCAAGGACCTGAGCAACAAGTCTTTGTAAGTAATGGGCAACCATACTATAATGGTTATGCCCATCAACCTTGTCAAAGTTGCCAGCATTATGCTGGTTTGCAAAGACCCATTGCTCAGGCGATCCCATCTTATCCTGGGTATGCTTCGCCTAACCTAAATCAACAGTTGCCCTTTGTAGCAACTCTATAATTACCAGATCTAAACCGGCTGACGAATGATCCAATTGCTTATGCTCCTTGGTGGCCGGCGATTCCGCATAAACTTCTGTCAGATATTCCTAAATTTAATGGAAATCCAGGTGAAGATCCGTCGAATCATGTGATGACATTCCATCTATGGTGTTCATCGAACACCCTGAATGATGATTCGATAAGACTTCGCCTCTTTCAGAGGACGTTAACGGGTCCAGCAGCAAAATGGTACATTGAATTGCCTAGAGCTTCGTTCGACAACTTCAGTACCTTAGCCACAACCTTTTTAACCCATTTTCAATTACCGATAAGGTACGAAACGGGAACAGAACTCCTTACCAACTTCAAACAGACGACTGCCACCCACATATCTGATCATATACATGAGTGGCGATGTCGTCGTAGGATGGTAAAAACGTACGTTCCCGATCAGCTATTAGCTGAATGGTTTATAAAGTCGTTACTTCCTGCTATAACAGAAGATGTGGCCAAGGGGGGAGTCGTAACAGAGGAGCAAGTTATCGCTCATGCACAATATTTGGACTTAGTTTATACTCAGTCCGGCACGCTCTACGACAAAATACCCGACACCCCTAGAGCGGAATTTTCAATTCCTCCTCCTCCTAAATCAAACAATGACTCTCACGCCAGCGATGGCGTGATTGGCAAGCACAAAATTTATAGTCAAAATGCAAATGAAGAACTTCTTGCCTCAGAAGTAAATGCCATGTCGACCGACAAGGGCAAACAACTGAAGCAACCAGGGGGCAAGAAGAAAAAGAAAGGGAGAAAAAGGAAACCCCCAGCAGGGTGTCATATATGTGATGAGGATCATTGGACGAAAGATTGTCCACATATAGTTGAAGTTAAAAAACTCTTTAAGAGTTCAAAAACCCCAGCAGTATTGACTGATCCGTTTCCTAATCCAGGTCAAAATCTGGTTGCTAATCAAAATGCTTCCCGATCCCAAGTGCTTATGTTGTCTACCTCAAAGCAGCAAAATAATGCTTTGACGAGGAATAAGGATTACAGGAATCCAAAGCTGTCGAACAACAAGGCTAACGAACAACCTAGTAGTTCGACAATGACTTTGACCGAAGTTGTGCCACCCATCGTCCCTGAGCCAATAATAAAGTCGCAAAAGGGAGCAGTACACAAATCGACATTTAATCCTTGTGCGAAAATAGCACAGATAGAGGACCTGGCCCAATCGCCGTCCGTTATGTCGACACTTGAGGTACCGCAAAACTGCTTCTCCCAAGAACAAGCTTTATTATCAGCAATAGGTGGAATTGACCCAATGGATTCCAATCTTGTCGCCTTTGATCATAAAGGATATGACCCTCAGTTACCAGCTCAACTAGCTTTCCTTATTCAAGTGAAAGCCCTCAACAAAACTGTTCATCGAACAATTATTGATGAGGGGGCATCTACATGTCTTATGTCGATGAGTTGCTGGAAAGATTTAGGCTCACCACCCTTGTCGAAATCGTCAACGACGTTAAAAGCATTTGATGGAGGATCATACACTCCATACGGGATTTTAAGTAACTTGCAAGTTGAACTGGGGGGCAAAATAGTAGGAACTGATGTTGAAGTAATTGATGGAAACCTCGATTACAACATCCTACTCAGAAGACCATGGATCTATGCCATGGCCGCAGTTGTGTCGACCTACTTCAGAAAGATTGCATTTCCCTTCCAAAGAGGAATTACAATCGTCAACCAACAAACTTTTCTCCCCAACAGTTCACAAGTTACGGGAAGCATTCCAATGATCCATGGAAGGAATCATTCGCTCCAAAATATCGGAGTAGGTCTCCTAAAAGACCCTGCCTTAATGGGTACTTTTGCCCTACCGCCTCCAAGTAATCTGGCGGAAGTGGCCACAGTAGAATATGAAACCTTCTATGTCTGATGGATTTGGACTCCGAGGACGGTTCTTATCTCGTGTCAACCTCGTTAAAAAATGAAACAAGGAGTCAGAGGACGGTTCTTATCTTGTGTCAACCACATTAAAAAATGAAACAAATCCCCCTTTCTCAAAGGTAAACCTTCATTCCAACCACCGAGTTGAATGCAATGAAGCTTGGGGGGCATGCACCTCGATTTCTCGATTTGCGTTATTATGCTGGGGGCATGCAAACTTATCATCGAGCAGTTTTAGCATAAAGTTCATGCTCGTTAAAAAATAAACGCAAGATCCGAGTAGTTTTAGCACATAGTTCATGCTCGTTAAAAAATAAACATAAGATTGAGCAGTGTTTTGGCACATTCAAGTTCGTTAAAAAATGAACCCATCCCGGTAAATAACCATTAAGTATGTAACCTGATCAACCATAAAAGCCTTGGTCGTGTTTTGCACCAGCCACCTCCACTTTCATTTGGCCGATCGTTCACCTCCATATCATTGTTTACCCATTTTGAGGAACAGCTGCGAAGAGTGATTTCACCTAGCCATCCTTGTGACACTGCCATGATTGGAAAATTCCAACCTGTACCTGGAATCAGCTGCTATCCCTGTTCATCACTCGTTCCTCAAAAGATGACTCTTCTTTAAGCTCTTTTCAACTGACTCGTAAAATATGAAAATATTGTCGAGTTTTGGCCTTCCAGCTCGTTAAACGACCGGAACAGCTATCCCTCCTCTAGATTTTAATCTTTTTGGACCTGAGGGATTATTGCACAAAAAGATCGAGCGCTTGTTTTGTTCGGCTCATTAAAACTATCGAAAACTCATCCCTTCTGTATTGTTTTATAATTTTTCGGACTTAAGGGATTAGATGACGAAAAAGGAATTTTGGAGTTAACTTTATGTACCTTTTCAGACTCTCTAAAAATGAAAAGGACCGAGTTTTCTTTGTCGTTAGACTCGTTAAAATGATTAAATAGCGACAAACTTGTCTTTAGACGAGAACGAGTTTCCCTATCGCTAGGCTCGTTAAAACATAGCGATGGGCTTGCCCGAAGGGCAGGTTATAGAACAAGAATATGTTATCCTCCTCAAGCTTGACAAAAATAAAGGGGTACTGGTCAGAAATGACTGGGGAAAAATTGGGAGAACCTCAAAGCTTTAATGGTAGCAAGTCACTCTTGAACATGACACTTTTCCTCCGTATCACATCGGGTTGGGTTGTTTCACTCACCGGTCTCGTCACCATGGTCTTGCCAAACCATCCACATTTGGGGTAATGCTACCGATCCATCGCATCAGTGTCGTTATATGTTCAAGAGATGTCGTTCAGAAAGAGTCAACCGTGTCCCATCCACTTCCATACATTATCCTTCATGCATCCATGATCGCCACCCTGAGTCATATGTCACAGATTGTTTTCACCTCCACTAAAATCATTAGCTCTGTTCCGTGTCACTGATGTGGGATTCATTAAGGCCCTCCTTTGACGGATCGCTTCTTGTCGACTTCAGCTCATTATCCAGGAAGTTGATCTAGGAACACTCCCCTCAGTACTTTGAAGCTTGCATGCCTCAATGGCAAGTTTCTCACTTCCGGCGACAGGTATACATCAATGACCTTCGACCAGAAGATTTTGCGTGGTGTTCGACGCCAAGTCCTATATTCACACCACGTGAATTGTACTGCAGTACGTTGAGGGTCATTATCATTATCGGTGATTCCTCTCGCGCTTGTTAACGGTTTACATCATTGACCGGTAATCAAGCGATGTCTTTCCATGTTCGACTTTAGCGCAATTCTCACATGGATCGACTTGTACTTTAGAGTGAAGATCGAACGAGTTTGAAGACCCCGGATCTAGTTTCATCCATCCGGGTTGCGATATATATTTAGGAAACATAAAGACATTTGACACGTACATCATTGCAGCAGATGATCATCCTACTCAAAGGATGATAATTTCAGCAGAGAATTATCAGTCTCCCATCAGACGATCGTCTGTTCTATGTACTAAAATGAATTTATAAAGCTGAGCATGGGAATGCCCGCCTCAGCTAGATCATGAAAGCAGAATGAAAAATAATGTATTGTATTGTATTTTATTACAGGTCACCTCTCAGCGATTGAATGAACTTCGGATCCTCCTGATAAAGCATTTCACCCGATAAACGACCTCATACTTTAGGGGGCAACTGTTATAGACATTTTTGTGCCTTACAGCACGAAGCATGAAATGTCAATAATCTAAGGGATCCAAAGTCCCTAAACATGTTGTTCCTACCCCTAGAGGAACAAGGTCAACAAACCACAGCACTAAATATCAGTTCTCCACCTGAAAACACTCAAAAACAAGCTATTTCTGGATCATGTCAGCTACTCCACTGAGCATCTGCGTTGAATGTCAACTGCTCCACTCTGTACCTGCGCTGAATGTCAAAAGCAATGAAGGCTACCTGCGCTGGGCGAGATTGGCCAAGTGGCACAGTCATTCTGCAAGGTGTCAATTGCCCAGGAAGCTTCCAAAATGACACTTGGATCAAGGAATTCGCCTTGTGATGAGTAAGAGGGTCTTGATCTCCAAGTGGAAGAAAGAATCTCCAAGTGGAATCAAGAACTGAAGAATAACTGAAGTGGGGGAGGACACTAGTCAGCTTCATGTCAGTCTCAAGCTGACTCATCCTTTCTCCAAAACTTATATATATAGAGCTCTCTCATGAGGTCTATGGGGGCTGGAATTTTGTGCAATGAAGTGTTGTTGGTTTGAGTATAGAACTATTGGGTGATTGGCTTGAAGGAGGTGAAGAGGAGATTTATTTCTACTAGGAGGTGTTGCTGGATTGGGCCTATTATGGTTGTAACACTCTCAGAACTTTACTTCTTCTATTAATAAAGCATTTGAGGTTCTTCTATATGCATGTGTCTCAATGGTGAATTGATGCTTGTATATTTGATTTATTCTAATCCCTGAATTGATTATGGATGTATGCTTGTTGTAGTTTCCTTTTCTTGTGCTTTTACAGGATCTTGGTGTAGTTGGGCCAGTGAAAGAGCAAGGAGCTAGGAGCAAGCAGCAAAGAGGGAAGATTGGATCAACCATTAGCGGAAGATAACGGTTAGTGGATCCTCTTTCTCTTCTCTCTCTCATCTCATAAAGAAGTAATATTGAATAGATTTGCATTCAGTTGTTGCTGAGGTACTATCACCCTTAGAGTGGGATAGGGTCATTCCATATTGGATACTTTTCCCAACAACACGGACCGGGTGGGTATCCCCCTTGTTGTCGACCCGATTTCGGGGCCCTCAACATTTCTGGCGCTAGAAGGAGGGCCTGAGCTATGAATGGCACATAATTCAAAATCCAAATACCATTCTGAGAGCAAATCACCCTCACCAACTTCCCCGACTTCTCCGGTATGATTAAACTCGGAACTAGAGGTCGCTCGGGCATCCACCGCTACTACACACCCTAATACATCAGACCAACTTATCATTGATCCCCCAGAAATTCAAACTTTGATCCATAAACTCCAGGGATTCTCTATTTTTACTCAGAGGTATGATAAATCTAAAGGCAGCGTGACTTCGCACTACAATCCTGCTCATCCCCTGACCAGATTGAAGAGTGAAAGGTTTGGCATCCAGCCAACTGAAATCCCTCTCCCCACTAGGAAAAGAGCAAGGAAAGCACTTCCAGAGTCTGACAGAGAGACTCTTTCGTCCACTTCGTCCATTTCAACTCCCTCTCCGCGAAGTCAACCACCCACATCTTCACGTCAAATCACCCATCCATCTTCCACGACCCTTCCTCCTCAATCATCGAAGATCATAATATCTCCATCTTCTCAACATCAGAGATCACCTTCTGCACTTTTGTTAACTAGCAACTCAGCGATGGCCCAGTCTCCATGGAACAATCCTGGGGCGGTTTTAATGCCTCCACCCCTAAGTCCAATACCCGCCCATCCTGAGAAATGGCTACCAAAGTTCAATCCAGAAACAGGAATGCTAGCTGAAGAACATATCAATAATTTCATGCTTTCTGTTAATCTCAACGGAGTTACCAACGAAGATGCCGTGGTCCGACTTTTTCCCTATACAATGCAAGGGACAGCCGAGTCATGGTATTTTTCGCTGCCCTCCGGATCTATCACGAGCTAGGACATTTTTCAAAATCAATTTCTTACCAAATTCGGTGATGATAGATCGACAGCGACACTGATCAATGATTTATCCAATCTCAAAGCTGAGGCTAGGGAACCCATTAAAGATTTTAACCTACGATTCAACAAGATCCTCAATAAAATCCCCGCTGCTTCCCAACCCAGTGAGGAAGTGAGATGTGAATGGTACATCACGGCCTTACCTTCCAACTTGGCCATCTTCGTAGATAGGGCAAGCAAGACAACCTTAGTGGAAAATTTGACTGAGGCGTTAGCAGTTGAAAAACGCATAGTAGCCCTAGAAAAGAGATCTACAATCGAAGAACGTAAATCTAAGAAAATATCTTTCAAAGAAGACACCAAGAAGAAGCAAACGAAAGATCCTTTCGATATGGAAGGATTACAAAAGGTGTTAAAGTCCATGTCTAATGAGATGATTGACATAAGAAAGCAAGTAGCAGAATCGTCCCCAAGAAAGCCTTTTAGGAATTTTAAAAGAAATCCTCCCATGGAGACGAAGCCACCCAATGTGGTCTCAAACGTTGAATCTGAAGAAGAAGAAGAAGAGAGCACCATCGAAACACAGACCGACGATGAAGAGGTGGTGGAACTGCAAGGAATGCGTGATTTCATCCTCCCACAAGAAGAAGATCAAGAAGCGTTTCCGGTTAGAATGCGAAGCAAAAATCAACTTGATCCTCCCCAAACTACCCCCAAACAGAAGGGCGCAAGCCCTGCAGAAAAATAAAAGGTCGAAACAAAGAAAACAACTGCTAAAGCGACCCAATTTAGCCCAGTCCAATCAGATCAAACGCCTCCATCAAGAACACTGATAGTGTCGGATGAAATGGAGTATAACATCATCGATGACATGAAAAAGACTATGGCTAATATCACTTTGTACGAGTTGAGAAAATTGAAACACCAACAGAAAATCATGATGAAAGAGTTACATGCCGTGCCTACTACACCTTTACCTACAGCTGTAGCTTCCCACCATATAGGAAGACCTCCAGTCAACACGATCAATAAAATCGATCCGAATGACATCGCTTTGATTGGAGGAAGATCTAGATCTCATACTCCTCCTTTCCTCCTCACTTATGAAATCTTTAATAGAAACGTGCACAACTGCTTGGTTGATTCTGGTGCCTCAACCAATATTTTACCCAGGTCAATATGTGCCAAACTGAATGTTCAACCGCAAAAATCCGCAGTGCGCATAGTTCAACTTGATCGATCGCAAGTCGAAGTGATAGGTGAACTTAACCAAGTCACCATAAGACTGTCGTCTAACCCCAAGGTATGCCAGGTTATCGACATTCTAGTGGCTGATATCCCTGAATTTTATGGTTTGATTCTTAGCAGGGACTGGTCCGAGAAACTTCACGGATACTTTTCAACCGACTGGTCGCACATGTGGTTACCCTCCAACGGGAAACCAAATCAAATAAAGCTTAAACGAGAGTTGCACCAAAAATACATAGTGACGGATTTGGAAGGAGAGAATGAAGCCATAGCATACAACAACAGCATCATAGGCAACTACTCGGTAGATTCTTTCCTCGGAAATTTCAAAGCTCACATATCACCTTATTTGGAAGATTCAGTTTTGTCCCAAGTAGAAAACTTTTCCCAGACTGACGATTCAAAATGTGTTAGTTTTTTAGATAACCCTGTAAATATATCTTTATTTTGGAAATTATATTTTGATGGCTCTAAGTCCAACGAGGGAGCAGGAGCAGGATGCGTTCTAATTAGCCCAGACAGAAATAAGACTATGCTTACATGCAGACTCGAGTTCGATTGCACGAACAACACAGCGGAATACGAGGCCTTGGTGCAAGGCCTATACAAAGCAATCGGATTGAACGTCAAATATCTTCAAGTCTTTGGAGATTCCGAGATCGTCGTCAAACAGGTACGTAACACCATACACTTCCTGTCAAGTCATTTGAAGCACTATCAATCTTTAGTACAAGATCTCACTGCACATTTTATAGCATTCAATATTTCGTCAGTCCCGAGACTCCAAAATGCACGCGTAGACCTGTTAGCTAACGTAGCCTCCAGACTCATTCCCTCCGAAGACTTTAGTCCAGATAGATTCTCGATAGAGTTAATTTTTAAACCATCCATCCCTGACAACATTACCAACTGGAGGGTATTCAACGATGACCCAAACATCGTAAGTTTCCTCACCTCTGAAGGATCCTACTCAAACCAGATAATTGACGAAGACTGTCATGATCACCAAATACAACAAAATAGCAATGATAATGCTATACCCAAATCGGTGGTCAAACTAGAAGACTTATATGATTTAAAAAGTCGGTTCAAAAGGTCAGCTAATGCCAAGCTCTACAGTTCAACTCTGAACTACGAATCAGTGAACCTAGGAACCGATGAGAAGCCGCAAAACGTTAATCTAGGCCAAGGTCTAGCCCCCGAAGAGAAATCAGCATATATCCGTCTTCTACGACAGTACAAAAACGTTTTTGCTTGGAATTACGAAGAGCTGAAAACTTACAACACTTCTATCATTCAGCACACTATCCCTATGATTGACAACGAGAAACCTGTCCAACAGAAGCTCAGAAAAATCCACCCCAACCTGGAAAATCAGATCAAAACTGAGCTGAATAAGTTGTTGAGAGCCAGAATAATCTTCCCGGTCAAACATTCCAAATGGGTATCCAATATGGTACATGTTAGGAAGAAAAACAGAGATATTAGGATCTGCATCGATTTCTGGAATCTCAACAAAGCCTGTCAGAAAGACAATTTTCCCCTCCCACCGATGGAGCAAATATTACAGGCAGTAGCAGGCTCAGAGTTAATGTCTTTCCTGGACGGATTTTCAGGATATAACCAAGTGCTAGTACACCCAGATGATCAGTTAAAAACCACCTTCCGAACCAAATGGGGTACCTACGCGTATCGGAAGATGCCATTCGGTCTGATCAACGCCGGCGCTACTTTCCAGAGAGCCATGGACATTACATTTAAAGGTTTAGTCAATAAATAGGTAGTGATTTACCTGGATGATATAACTGTGTACTCCAAGAACAAAAACGACCATCTCAAATATTTGAAGCAAATCTTTTAAAGATGTTTAAGGTATGGGATCTCGCTTAACCCGAAGAAATATTTTTTCGCGTTGAGTGAAGGGAAATTGCTAGGATTCATAGTGTCCAAATCGGGCATCCACATTGAACCTGACAGAATCAAGGAAATTTCCGAGATACCCATGCCCCATAACAAAAAGACCATGCAATCTTTCCTAGGACAGATCAATTTTGTTAAACGGTTTGTCCCAGATTTTTCACGTATTATCTCTCCTTTACAAAAAATGATAAAAAAGAATTCAAACTTTAAATGGGGTTTAGACGAGCACGAAACGTTTAACTTAATCAAACAAGCCATCATCAACGCTCCATCTTTAGCAACCCCAAATTTTTCAGAGCCTTTTGTCTTATACATGTTTGCCTCAGAGAATTCTTATGTTGCAATTTTGACTCAAGCGAATCAAGAAAAGGTAGAAGCTCCAATCGCATTTTTTAGCTCAAACTTACAAGGTGCTGAACTCAATTATTCGGACGTAGAGAAACAGGCATACGCCGTTTTCAAAGCGATCAAATATTTCAGACCTTTCTTGCTAAAGGCCCATACCAAGGTCATAGTACCGTTTCCAGTGGTAAGAAACCTCCTGATATAGAAGGATGTGGGCGAGAAGAGAGCGAATTGGATCACCGCCTTACAAGAATACAACCTGGAGATCAAGCCGACACACATCGTAAGAGGTCCAGGCTTCTGCAAGATGTTAGCTGGAGCATCGCAAATCCCTGAAAACTCATCTGAAGAGGTACACGCGTATGAGGTAAGCCTAAACGACGCAGAATCATTATATGCTGACACCATTTATTTCCTTAAGAACGGGTATGCTCCATTTCACCTGGATCACACCAAGAAGAGAGCCCTGAGATTGAAAGCTAAACAATACCAGCTCGTAAATGATGTCCTGTTTAAAAGAAATTATGATTCTGTACTTCTTAGATGTCTTGAGAAAACTGAAGCCGAAAAGGTTTTGCAGGAACTCCACGATGGACCAGCAGGTGGACACTATGCTGGAGAAGCCACCACACATAAAATCTTACGTGCAGGATATTACTGGCCCACGCTGTTCAAAGACTCGTACAATCACGTAAGGAAATGCCAGGTCTGCCAGACTGCTGCAGGAAAACAAAAGAAGTCATCCATGCCACTGCAGCCAGTTAACATCGAGCAGTCGTTCAGTCAATGGGGCCTGGACATAATAGGTGAGATCGTTCCTCACTCCTCTAAACAGCATAGGTATATCCTCACAGCAACTGACTATTTTACTAAATGGGTAGAGGCGGTTCCTCTCAAGATAGCTAATTCTGAAAACATTGTTGAATTCATAGATCAATTTATTATCACTAGGTTTGGATTGCCAACGGCCTTAATATTTGATAATGCTTCATATTTTTCTGGAAATACCATGACTGAGTTCACGCTTAAAAGAGGGTTCAAACTGAAGTATTCTGCCAACTACTATCCGCAAGGTAATGGGTTGGCTGAATCGACAAACAAGAACCTAATTAGGATTATTAAAAAGATAGTCGACCAAAACCAAAAGAATTGGCACAAAGCGCTGGTAAACGCCTTATGGGCAGACAGAATTACAAAGAAAGCCTCTATCGGCACTTCTCCCTTTAATCTAGTTTATGGGAGAGAAGCAGTTCTTCCTACTCACTTAGTCATTCCCTCTTTGTCCTTAGTACGATACATTGATGAAGTATCTACTTCCTCCTTACAATTAAGACAAATGGAAATAATCAAGCTAGAAGAACAACGAGAACAGGCTAGGAAAACCCATGCTCACCACCAAGTGCTAATAAAATCCTCTTTTGACTCGAACATAATGACCAGAAAAAACTTTCAGATGGGAGATTTAGTTTTGAAGTGGGATAAGGCTCATGAAGAAAAGGGCAAACATACGAAATTCCAGAAGCTATGGCTTGGTCCTTTTCAGATTGTAGAAGTCATAGGCCCCTCGACCTTTGTGTTGCAGGACTTAACAGGCAGGAAAGATTCTCTGCCTGTGAATGGACAAATTCTCAAAATGTATTTCCCATAGAAGGTCACTCTTCTATTTTTGTAGGGTAATTTTAATTTTATTTTAGTTTTTCATTTCTTATAGATAAAGGTTGGTTGTAAATGATCATAAATAGTATTCATGAAGGAACATACCATTTCTCTATCAGATTTTGATTTCACTTGTATAAATAGCAAAACTTTTCAAAAATCTGGCTTTTATTATTTACAGATAGAGTTAACTTTAGCTTGAAAATGATGTTAGTTCAACCTCAAAGAAATCTGGGACGAAAGTAACTTTTGGCAAAAAATTATTTTACGCCAACGCAATGAAAGGTATCATCAATAATAAAATAAGTATTCTCTGCAAAGCTGTTGTTTTTAAACTCTATTATTGTCGTCCAGAGCTTTCTTAAGGAAAAACAATGACTTCCTCCCTACTAAGGAAAATCGCAGCATCCAGAGAAACAACCCAAGAGAACACCATATCTCAAAGAATAAGAGATCTCATCACGAGCCGGCTTATCATGATCACAGATATATAACTTGCTGACTTTGCCAATACTGTCTACCAAAACAGCGCAACGACTCAAGATTGTTGCAATCAAAAGACAAGGGGTCTCATCACGAGCCAGCTTGTTCAGCAAAAGTGTAAATCAAGTGAATGACTGTGTCATAATTTGGCCACCAAACCAAGACATTGTTCTTTAGAGAATAAAAAATTAAGAAAGAAATAAAAAGGGTCGAAGGGATTTTTCTCTGGAATGTTGTAAATATCCTCAAGCAGGAAAAAAGGATCATTGCTGGATAACATGGTAACCCTGTCGAGGCTATGGACGCTTGTGGGCAGCAGAGGCTCTACCTACGACAAATGAGCATATTTTACAAAGCCAGTACACAGAGAAGACCTTATTTTATCTTTGAAAAGACCGAGTAATGTCTGGTGCGAATACAAGAAATAACCCAGAGGGAGCAAACAACCGGAATAAAATAAAAGTTGTGACGAAACATCATTGACAGGATAAGGGGTAATACTCTATCTGTCCATAACAAAATTTAGATATACGAAAATTTTTCTGTTTTGGAAGTAAAAGTGCAATAGAACAAGCAGAGATAACTGGTTCTTCACAGTGAATCGCCATTGTTGTGGTCACCAACAACCCCCCCTCTTTATTTGATATTAGCTATAACATCAAGCAAAGGGGGGACCCTGAACAAAAAATCCAAAAAAAATATTTTGTTAAATGTTTTATATTTTTCTCCCTAAGGCTTAAATCGCAGCGCAGGGAAAGGCTGAAGCATCCCCCAAGCACGAAAAACAAAACTGCGAAAGAGCGACGCGAAGTTCATCGCGTCGCATGCATTCCAAGCACTCTTAAAAAGAAGATCTTCAAGAAACGCCGATCGCCGATATGCGACATCGCACATCGCAAACGTCGCACTAAGAAGCGTAAACCATCGAATGAAATCTGCGATCTGCGATCTGCGATGTCTGCGATTTGCGATCTGCGATGTCTGCGATTTGCGATCTGCGATATGAAAAGACTCATCGCAAGGATTCTCCGACATACACGATAGATCCAAGTTTGAGCGCGCACCTTAAATGAAATTAATGACCGCATGTTTGAGTATCCAGAAATGATTGCATCGCATTTCCCGAAGAGTCAAGTCATGATGAATGTCAGGATTATGCATTCATTAGAATTTAATGCTTTCATGTCAATCTTTTCATTTTTCCTTCTTCTTTGCGTAGACTGCAAGACACGCAACTGATATAAATCTATATGCAGGAAACATCAAAGGAAAAAGGGAAAGCGCCAATCAGATAACAGAGAGAAGATGCCTCCGCAAATGGATGCCGCATGCAGCAGGACCGTGGATTCCAAACTATCAGCCAACCAGCACTGATGAAATTAGACTGTCCAAGATGAAGAGTCAAAGGCACACAAAAGCAGCGTGTTTGCAAAATATCCTGAAGCTCAGACTTGGTAAAGCAGGGAAAGAAGCGCAAGAGAAGGAGGACGCTCCAGAAAAGCCTGGAACAAAGAACGGAAGAAATTCTCGACTCAGGGAGTTGTCCATATAGCACGACTCCTAACTCACTTAGTCATTCGCACGACCAGAAACCAAAATAGCAACAACAAAATCAGTTCGAGAAGAACCTGGGTTGTGCTAAGTATATACGCAGCGAATATACCCAGCTAGAGAAATATTTTCGAAAATATCTTCTGGTCTGTCAGAAGGAGTTGCCAGCTCTTGTTATTTCCACTTTTATCTCCCGAGCGAAAGAAGAAGGCAGCCCGCCGACTCTTCCCAGGCAAACGTTGCACTGTTTACAGCACTAAGGAGAATATACAGAAACGGTCAGAAATTAGATTTAAGTTTTAGAAATAAATTTGATTTTAGTAAAGGGTGGTGATTTGAAGCCATTTCCCTAAATTCGTGTAAATAAGATTAATTAGTTAGTAGTATTTAACCCTTCTCATGGCATTTAGAGAAGGGTCCGGAAATCTGTCAAAAAAATTGTCCTCAGAACATGCACTTCTGCACCCTCGGAGGAGGTTTTTGATGAATGGATGGATCGAGATTTATTTATGTTTGCATTTTAATGTCTGTTACTGATGTTGCACTTCTGTACTCTTAGTAGATATTAGAACAAGTAGAAATAAATCATTATTGCTTGAAGTTTATTAGTGAAGTCAGTCATAAATGGTACTTTTATCTCTTGACTAAATTCTGCTAGTATTCCTAAAGTGATATGCAGCTGAGTTCTTTATATGTTACTGTATGAATGTGTGTATTACTATTTGGCACTTCTGTACGGTGGAGTCATTTATTTATGCTTGACATATGAATAACTAATTATGCGATATGTTGTTCACAACTGTTCTGCCTAACTTCTTATGCAGAGTGGTTTAACTTTATTGATTTATATTCTGATAATAACTGAATGATCTTTATTACTAGCTGTTGTTTGAAATCTTTCTAGATCGCATAACAAAAGAAAACACCTCGGGTTAGCGTAGATTAGATGTATTGTTTTTCTTCATTAGATTACATTAGTATAGAGTTAGTTTAGCAGTTAGAATTAGGACTAGCTTAGAAAAACCTTTAAATCAATACCATCAAACCCTACACACACACACACACACCCTTCACATTGGGAAACTGGTCCCATTACCCCCAGTCGGACCCGCTACTCCAAACGGGCAAGGAGCCGCCAACCAGGTTCCGGACCGGGTGGGTATCCCCCTTGTTGTCGACCCGATTTCGGGGCCCTCAACAGGTTCATTAAACATACTCACAAGGATTCATTCGAAGGATGAACTTGAAAATAAAGAATATATCCTCCTCAAGCTTGTTAAAAAATAAAGAGGTACTAACCAACAATGGTTGGGGAAATTGGGAAAATAGGGTACTCCACTTGTTAATGGCAGTGAGTTGCTCTTGACCATGACACTCCTCCACTTCATCTCTATGGTTGTTGAATTAGAAAATCTACTTGTCTTTTTCTTCATCACACTATTTCAAAGCCTTCACTTTTGGTTTTGGGTCAATACTGCCAACTCCATTCAGTGTCGATGATGTGTTTAAAAAAAGTCATTTAGTTGATATTTGCTACAATTCTCTTAAGCCTTCATTCGAGGTCTATCATTTTGTTTTAGCAGCTGCAAGACCCTCCAAAATTTTGGCTTGCATCCAAATTTTGGAGCCCTCCTTGGGTTTTCCATTGTTGGTTGCAAATGCTCGAGCTCACCTCATGAGCTCTTGTAGAGTCTTTTGACCTTTTCTCTTGTTTGACCAACGGTCGTCTTTCGGCATGTTGATTTCTTTGTCATACTTGTGATCTAATTTTGGTGAGTTTGAAGGTTTGTATTTGTGTTTTTTGGTTGTCTTTGCTATATGAACACTCGTCGCACTCACACACAAAGTTGTAAGCATTGTCATGCAAGTGTCATCACAGTCGTCTAAAGGTCTATCACAAGTGTCATGCTTGTCGCTCTCAACTCCAAGATAGTCTCACCGAGGGAATTTTTTGTCTTATTTTCATGGTGGTCTATGTTGTCTCAATGTCAAGTATTCTAAGTGTATGATCACAATGTCGGTCTGCACAATTTCACTTGCTTTCGACACTTAGACGTTTTCCTGTAAATCTGCCTGACTAGACAACCCTCTTCCACCGGACCCCGACTAAGCTACACTGCAGAGTATCAGCCCTCAATGACCCTTCTCAACTACCCAAAATTATGCAGTTCATGAGGCTGTCCACTAGGTTAGTTGCGTTGTGCAATCCCGAAGGTGAGAAGCTTGTCTGCCTCCAAGAGTTGCATAGAGATTGCCTCCATTTCTAACTGAACCACACATTTCTCAAGCAGAGTCATAAAACCTCCTTATTTCTTATCGGAAGCCTACACTACTTTGATACGTAGGTGTGCACTGCTCCGCAAAACTACACAGACATGCCTAGTTGGTCCTCTACTAGCTTGCTCTACACTGTTGTCATAAATTGCACAGACATGTCTAGCTATTCCCCTGCTACTTGTCCTGAATTTCTCCTAGAAATTGCATAGTCATGCTCAATAGATCCCTCTGCATCCTTGCTCTATCTTCCCTCTATAAATTGCATAGAACTACCCAGAAGATTCTCTGCAGCCCCACACTATCCTCCATCTGAAAACTTTGCAGATGTGTCCCCCCTAAGGGTCCCACCTTGCAACTTACATTGGTGACTTTCACTGCACAATTTTCTCTCCCAGTGATCATTGCACGGTATTCTCGAAAGTACACGTTGTCCTCCCGAAATTCCTTAGTGAAACCCAAGCTACACTCTACACTTTCTCTGATCTGATAATCACCCTATGAGTGACCTCAGTGAAGATTTGTTAAATAAGAAGGTATTACAGACCCATGTGCTGGTGTGTGTTCTGTGTTATTGAAACAACAGATCGTTCAGATTGCCAATACACAGAAATTAAATGGAAAGATAGTAGAGAAATATAGTAAGCAACACAAAGACACAAACACTTTTAATAAGGAGTTCAACCTATTCTCCAGGGCTACGTCTCCGGTCCAGCTTCAGTGGTGGCCTTGTTTTATTATGTCTTTGAGCAGAGATATTACAATCCAGGGACTCAATATGAGTTCTCCTGAAGCCGATTTTGATTGGCAAGGTGGTTCTTGGATTCCCCAATCCACTTGGAGTACACAGAATCTTGTTCTTCCTACCAGCTCTGTGACCCTCGGTCTACAGTGGAAAGAGCCAACTATGATACTCAATCCAGACAGATTCCTCTATTGGAAGGCTTAAATCTTCAAGCTCTTTGGTGCTGGATGCTGCCTATGGTTAGCTTGGCCCTCTGTCTCCTCTGCGTGGCTTTATTGCTCTCCATGCTCAGTCCTCCTCTCAGGGTTTACTGTCACTATCTCTCTTGGTCTCTTCGACTCTTCCTCTGAATCTCTTCGAATCTATATCTCTTTCACTGTCTCTGTTCTTGGCTTTATCCATTCGGCCTCCATGCCTGTTCATTTCCTCTCCCGCCTGCGTCAATTCACCTGTCGCCTGTGTGCTTGGAATTCCCTGTTCAACATTAGCACGATCGCTCGAGGGGTAGCCACATGTCCTCACTAGAACAGCGCCAGCCTGTTCGTCGATTCGTTGCTTTCTCCACCATGGCGGTCAAAGGATCTCAAATCCTCTTAAATCGGGGCTTAATTCCCTGTCATTTCTGCTCTGTCAATCAGGCGCAATCTCAGCCGTCCGATCTAGGCTCCTCCAGATCCAACGTCATTCGCACGCCGAGCGCAGTTGACTTGCTCGAACAATAACGCAAGATCGCGGCAGTTTTTATCTCACCTCTGCTGCCACGTGTCGATCGCTGAGGGTGCTCGCTCTTTTTTTTCCAAAACCTCTTACCGTTCAAGGGTGTCCTGGGGAAACCGCGGTTTCCAAAGTGCGGGTCCCACCTTTTGTCCTTTAGCGCTTTTATTTTCCCGCTCGTGGTCCTTCGGTTCGTCCATGCGACCGGGTGCTTGAGGCTCTACTATTTCAGCCCTGTTTGTCGAGCGATGCGCTTTGAAAATCAACTCCTTTTCTCATTCCGGGGCTCCTAGGGGCTCCATCAACCTCCTGCGCAGTCTCCATGGGCCTTGGTCAGTGCGCTTTGACCGAGGTCCTCGTCATCTCTACGCCGGCTGCCATGGCCACTGGTTTAGGGTGTTTTCGATTGTTGTTTTGGATTTTCTTCAAGATTTGTTCGACCTCTTTTAGTCACGGTTCTATGACAGTCGATTATGGATCCGATTTGGATCATGGCCTCCCAACTGAAAAGCTTTCGGACCACTGAAAGTTGGTTTTCTTTCTTCAAGAATCGACTAAGTGAGGAAACTGTTGTCTCACTTGTCCAATCTCAATCCATTTCGCACTGCTCGGCTTCGAACCTTTAAGCCCAATTCTGAGGTATTCCACCTGTCCACTACGCATCATCCTTACGTTCATGTCCAACATTGTATCTTCCTACAACTCATTAAGATATTCAGGTAGTAGGTCATCAACAGAAGGCAATTGACTCTGCTCTTCAGGGTCCTCAATCATGGAAGGTTCAAACAACCTTAAGCAATCTACATTCACAACTGAGTATATGTGCATGTAAGCTGGCAGATCAAGGCGAAAAGCATTTTCAACAATCTTCTCAAGTATCATGAAGGGTCCATACTTGATAGGTTTTAGCTTCTTACCTTCACCTTGCATCCTGTCCTTGCTGATATACAGCCAGACTTGGTCTCCAACTTGAAAACTATGCTCCATCTAATGCTTATCATGCCTAGCCTTATACTGGGCCTGGCTCTTTTCCACATGTTCCTGTACTGCCTGGTGGATCTCCTGGATCTATTCAATGAACCTAGTTGCTTTGTCCACATCACTGTGTCCATCAACCATGGTAGCTTTACCAAAGACAAAATCCAGGGGAGACCTTGGTATGAAACCAAAGCAAGTCTCAAAAGGAGATCTCTGGGTAGAAGAGTGTTTGGCTCTATTGTAAGCATGCTACACATAACACAAGTGTTCATCCCAAAGCTTAGGGTGTTCGCTGCAATATCCTCTCAGTAACTGGATCACTGTCCTATTAACTACTTCTGTCTGGCCATCTGTTTGTGGATGAAAAGTTGTGCTTTTCTTTAATTTGGTGTCCATTAGTTCCCACAGACTAGACCAAAACTTCCCCACAAATCGGGTGTCTCGATCAGATATAATGGAAGTGGGTAATCCAAAATGAACCCATACATGTTCAAAAAATAATTTTGCAGTTTGTTCAGCTGTAATCTGTTTACTACAGGGTATCAAAATACACATTTTCCTGAACCTATCCACAACAACATATAGATAATCACGACCTTTCCTAGATTTGGGCAGTCCTCCAACAAAATCCATGGAAATGTTTTCCCAAGGGTGAGAAGGAACTAGAAATGGAGTGTATAAGCCTAGTTTTCTGTTACTGGGTTTGCTTTTAGCACACAAAGCACACCCCTTTACATAAATAGAAATTTTCTCATTCATTCTTGGCCAATAGCAGAACCTTTGCAGCTGTGCAACTGTTTTACTTACCCCAAGGTGACCTGATATCAGAGAAGTGTGTGCTTCCCTGATTATCTTTGCTCTCTCAGTTTGTGGAATGCAGAGTTTCCCACAATGATATAAGAGTCGGTCCTTTATATGATAGTCTAATTCTCCTACTCTTTTTCCTTGACTCAAAGTTTCATATACATCCTTGAAATCCACATCCTGAGCATATTGTTCTGTGTAGCTTTCATGCAACACAGAATTATCCTTAAGTATGGTAGATACATTTATAATGGGTCTAGATAGCATGTCTGCGACCTTGTTATGTACGCCCTTTTTATATCTGATGACTAAATGAAACTGTTGTAGAAAACCCATCCATCTGTAATGTCTTGATTGTTGCAACTTAGTTTGGGAGTGTAGATATTGAAGTGGTTGATGATCAGTGTGTATTACTGTTTCTTTGCCCATTAAATAATGTTTCCACGTTTTCACACTCTGAACTAATGCATACAATTCTTTATCATATGTAGGATAGTTAACTACTACAGGATTAAAAGTCTTAGAATGATAACATGGGTTTACCGTGTTGTGTCAACACTACTCCCATGGCATAGTCACTGGCATTAGTTTGGATCTCAAATGGTCTTTGTAGATCTGGCAGTGCTGGTACAGGTGCTCTACTAACTTTTTCTTTCAAGGTGTCGAAGGCTTTCTGCTGTTTGCCTCCCCACTGAAACACCTTGTTCAATCCTGTCAAAGCATGTAAGGGAGCTGCAATTGAGGAAAAATTTGAAATGAACTTCCTCCAGTACTGTGCTGCTCCTATGAAGCTTCTCACTTCTGTAGCAGACTTGGGTTTAGGCCAGTTTACAACGACTGCCACTTTAGAGGGATCTATTTTCAATTCACCTCCCCCTACTTTATGACCCAAATAATTTAGAGAGGTTTTGCCAAATTCACATTTGGAGAGTTTAACATAAATTTTTTCTCTTTTCAAAACATCTAATGTCTGCTTAACATGCTTTAAATGTTCTTCCCACATTTTACTAAAAATCAGAATGTCATCCAGATACACAATAACAAAATCATCAAGAAAAGGTCTGAGTACATCATTCATTAATCTCATGAAAGTAGCAGGGGCATTGGTCAAGCCAAAAGGCATAACTAGCCATTCATATAATCCCTGCTTTGTTTTGAAAGAAGTCTTCCATGCATCTTACTCTGCAACTCTGACCTGATGGTATCCACTGTGCAAATCCAGCTTGGTGAAATAAACAGCTTCCTTTAATTGATCTAAAAGATCATCTATGTGAGGAAGGGGATAACGAATTTTTATTGTTATCTTATTCAGTGCTTGGTAATCAATGCACATTCTCCACGAGCCATCTTTCTTTCTCACTAAAACGATTGGTGACCCACATGGTGATGTGCTAGGCCTGATGAACCCTTTCTCGAGCAACTCCTGCACCTACTTCTTGATTTCAGCATTCTCTAAAGCAAATAACCTATACATCCCAATGTTAGGCAAAGGAACATCTTGCTGCAAAATAATATCATGTACTATTCCCTTTTTGGGTGGCAGACCTTGAGGTTCTTGAAACAAGACATCATACTCTGAAACAATATTTTCTATATCAGCTTGTTGATCAGAATTACAGCCCTCCAATACATTGGTTTTATCAGTTTTCTTTTCTTTTACAACCATCAGTAAGAACTGTTTGCATGAATTTATCATTCTTTTCATCTGTCCTGAGTTTATGAGAGTATAATTATTCTTGAGCTTATGATCTCTTACAAAGTATTTGATTCCATCTTTAACAAGTAGATACTTGTTCTCAGGTCTATAGCAAATAGCCTTTCTATCATACAAGTAAGGACTTCCTAAAACAATTCCACATATATCCAAAGGAATCACATCTAACTCAACGTCATCTACAAATGCTGACCCAAAAGAAAACTTCAGTTTGCACTGTCTAGTCACTTGTAGTTGTGCTTTATCATTCAACCATCCTAATGGGTATGGTTTCTTATGAGGTGTGGTTGCTAATCCCAATTTCTTTACAATTGCTTCAGAAATCATATTTACTTGTGAGCCACTATCAAACAAAGTATCAATCTTTTGATATTTGGAAACAACTCGAATATGAAAAAGATCATGCCTTTTTCGCTCATGTTCTTCATCAATAACAGATTGAACAGAATGACTAGTAGATGCTTCAGATTTCTTACCTCTTATACCTATGGCTGCTATGATCATTTCATCTCCTGATTCTGACCCCAAATCCTTATGAATAGCTGCAGCAGCTTTCTTCTTCTTGCCCTCGGACTTCTTAGGCCTCAGCTCTAGATGCAGAATCCAACAGTGCTCATCATCATGCCCCTCCTTTTTATAGTGGGTGCATGAGGCTTTGCCTTTCTATGTAGTGTTAGCCTTCCTTGCTTTCCACTTCTGCTTTCTTCTCTCCTTGCTCTTGCTTACAGTGGGTTGGGATGGTCCCCCAACTTCTGGAATTCCATTCTTTCCTCTAGCTTCTAGATGAGTAGCTTGTACAGATACCTCATCTATACTAGTGGGATTAAACATGAGGATGGTATGCCTCATGTAGCTGTGTAGACCCCCAATGCACTTCAAAAGAGTTTCTGGTGAGTCTAATGAAATGCCCAACATCAATGCTCTCTTTTTGAACTCTTAAGTATACCCTTGTACACTTTACCCCTTCAACTGCCAAAGAGTTTTCCAACTCATCATGGCTTGTTGCATGTAAGCCAATGGATAGAACTGCTTTCTGATGGTAGAAACAAAGTCACTCCAGACAGAGATGGTCTTACCATGCTTCTTCATATCAGCTTGGGTTCTACCTTCCCACCAAACCAAGGCAGTGCCCCCTAGGCGAAGGCTTGCCAGCTGAATCTTGCTCTTGTATGAGTCTATATTTTGTACTTTGCAATACACATCAATTTGTCTTATCCAATTGTCCAACTTTTCAGCATTCAACTCTCCATCATATATAGGCAAATCAAATTTAACATCCAACTTAATTAAAGATGCTTTCTTATTATGCATAGGGCTACTAGGAGGTGTAGGGAAGTTTTCTTCTTTCCCCTTTCCTTTGGAGTGGTCATGGGAATGAGATTCATCTTCTTCTTTATCTTGCTTAGAGCCTGATGAATCTTCATTCTTATGCTTTCTAAAGTCCCTATACATTTCTTCTACCGTGGACTTTATAGCTAGGGAACTTTCTATGAATTGAGGGTATGGCCCTATAGAACCTTCTTCTGACATTGTCCTTTGAGAATAGACTCTCCCAATTTCAGGATTAGTTTCAACCAACTCTCATTCTCCTAATTTGAGCTTTGATCTGGTGATCATCCACAACTAATCCAACACAAGCTTGTCTAACCTTACAGCCTAGAGATTTGATACCACTTGATCTGATAATCACCCTATGAGTAACCTCAGTGAAGATTTGTTAAATAAGAAGGCATTACAGACCCATGCACTGGTGTGTGTTCTGTGTTACTGAAACAACGGATCGATCAGATTGCCAATACACATAAATTAAATGGAAAGATAGCAGAGAAATACAGTAAGCAACACAAAGACACAAGCACTTTTAATAAGGAGTTCACCCTATTCTCCAAGGCTATGTCTCCGGTCCAGCTTCAGTGGTGGCCTTGTTTTATTATGTATTTGAGCAGAGATATTACAATACAAGGACTCAATATGAGTTCTCCTGAAGTAGATTTTTCTTGGCAGGGTGGTTCTTGGATTCCCCAAGCCACTTGGAGTACAAAGACTCTTGTTCTTCCTACCAGCTCTATGACCCTTGGTTTATAGTGGAAAGAGCCAACTGTGATGCTCAACCCGGACAGATTCCTCTATGGGAAGGCTTGAATCTTCAATCTCTCTAGTGCTCGATGCTGCCTGTGGTCAGCTCGGCCCTCTGTCTCCTCTGCTTGGCTTTACTGCTCTCCGTGCTCAGTCCTCCTCTCATGGTTTACTGTCACTGTCTCTCTTGGTCTCTTCGACTCTTCCTCTGAATCTCTTCGAATCTGTATCTCTTTCACTGTCTCTGTTCTTGGCTTTATCCATTTAGCCTCCATGCCTGTTCGTTTCCTCTCTCGCCAGCGTCGATTCACCTATCGCCTATGTGCTTGGAATTCTCTGTTCGACGTTAGCATGATCGCTCGAGGGGTAGCCACGTGTCCTCACTGGAACAACGCTAGCCTGTTCGTCGATTCGTTGCTTTCTCCACCGTGGCGGTCAACGGATCTCAAATCCTCTTAAATTGTGGCTTAATTCCCTGTCATTTCTGCTCTGTCGATCGGGTGCAATCTCAGCCATCTGATCTGGGCTCCTCCAGATCCAACATCATTCGCATGCTGAGCACGGTTGACTTGCTCGACCGATAATGCGCAATCGCGGCAGTTTTTCTCTCACCTCCACTACCACGCATCGATCACTGAGGGTGCTCGCTCCGTTTTTCAAAAACCTCTTACCGTTCAATGACGTCCCAGGGAAACCGCCTGTTTTCCAAAGTGCGGGTTCCGCCTTTTTTCCTTTAGTGCTTTTATTTTCCCGCACGCGGTCCTTCGGTTCCTCCATACAATTGGGTGCTTGAGGCTCTACTATTTCAGCCTTGTTTGCCTAGCGATGCTAACGCACATCGAAAATCAACTCCTTTTCTCATTCCGGGACTCCCAGGGGCTTCATTGACCTCCTGCGTAGTCTCCATGGGCCTCGGTCAGCGCGCTTTGACTGAGGTCCTCGTCGTCTCTACGCCGGCTACCATGGCCACTGGTGCAGGGAGTTTTTGATTACTGTTTTGGATTTTATTCGAGATTTGTTTGACCTGTATTAGTCATGGTTCTATGACAGTCGATTATGGATTCAATTTGGATCAGTCTCCGTGAGCTATCCTCCCTCCCTCTCACCTAGAACATGAGAACAATTGATCATGCTAAACTAGGAGGTTTTAGATTTGACATTGTCCCATCATGAGTGAATTGCAAGAATAGGTACACTAGTAAATCATGGCGAGATGACAAATGGGATGAAGAAGGAGTGCAGATGTTAGAAGATATTTTTATAGTTGGAGGGACGTACCAATAATACCAAGCATCAAGAAAAATGAACACATGCATTGAACCATCAAGCAAGATGAAAATCATTGAAGACCCCACAGCATGATGCCATGTGGAGGAGAAGACAAAGCACACCAAGAGTACATCCATCACTCAGTAGTGTATTAGCTTGACATGGACACCACAGTGAACCAGTAAATGTCTGCAGTGTCATCTTGAGTTGTGTCATGAGTTTTCTCGACCACAACACCATTATGGACCATATCCATTATAACTGAATGTAATATAAAGTTAAATCCAATGGACGCACATAAGAAGTCAAAGAGTTGTGTTATTTGAAAAGTCATGGGAAGTTGAACAGTTATGAGGTTAGTCTAAGAGTCACAAGGGTCAAGCATCAACCTTGGCTATATATACCCCCCCCATTATATGAGCAAGGAATTTTCACTTTGGCTCCTCCCACATAGCCTTGAGAGTCTTGTTGATGCCCCGAAAATTGTTGTATCAACATTTGGGGATAACCACCCGGTCCAGACCTTAATATAGCTCCTTTTCCGTTTGGGTTGGTGGCTCCAACTGGATATAATGGGACCAGTTTCCCAATAATGAATAGAAGGGGATGGATGAGTGATTGGTTTTCTAATAAATAATAATGAGTGGATGACTTAATCTAACAACAAAAATATAAATGACTATTCTATCCCAGGAGGCTTCTATTCTTTTAAGTGCAACGCTTGATGATCTCTGTTCATTGATAGGCATATAGATGACTCTACACAATAAACATAGACATTCATTCTCTTAATGATTGCTTTGTTCAAATAGTTGAACAAAGTGATTAACAAAACATTGTTACACTTATCCTTTTATATTACCGATACATGTATGATAAAAGAAAAACGTGCTGTAAACATCGAGTAGTGGAAATTGTAAAGAATGTTTTTAAAAGCACACGCATATATCTGATAATAGCAAGAGCGATCAAACAACAATTCACATAAAAAGAATGAACTCAGACATAGATAGTAGTACCATATGAGCTGCAAATCATTCCCAACATCAATCGCTATTTTAATTCCTTCTTCCGACTCAGATATACTTTTAAACAAAGGCAGTAGTGCACATCCACATAAAAACTTTGTTGTCAAAATTGGATAATTGGCCCAGTTTTTATAAAAATTTTGCCTGAAGTACAGTACTGCAACTTCAGATTTAAGTCATATACAAAACTTACGACCCTTTCCAATGCATTGAAAGGGTCTATAAATACTTGATTAAAACTAACTAACTATGAAATTAAAATCCTACTTAATTGGTACAACTTGATTTGGAGTATCTTCCTCATAGCAATCTGGCAGTCGGCAGCATGATTCATCACTTTGGCTGTTTGCCTTTTGACCTGAGTTGGCATATTGCTAGCATTGGTTCCACTTCTGGAGGTCGGTTGAGACGAGAATTGAGTTGAGCAGCATAGGTGGCATCTTGTATATCGGGAATGATACACCCGATTGCATCTGTCAGGCACTTGAGGGTGGCTCTCTGGCTGTATGGTTTTACTAGGAACAACCAATAGGTGTCCCAAGTCAAACTGTTAATACCTATGATCAATCTCCCATTCTTTTCCAGCACTTGATAACATGACTGCTCCAATGTTTTAGCCGATAGTAATTTTCGTGGGGTACATTGAGAGATCATGTTAGATAAGTAGAGAGTATCGTTAATCAATTCAATCAAATTACTTGTGGTTAACTTGCATCTGGAAACTGCTCTCTATGCCTTCATTAACTGGGACTGCCATTCCATAAATAGGATCTCTTTATGGGATTCTAAGATTTTTTGCAAATAGGTTGCCTGTCCCTCATCAGTGTCTTGCCACTCAAGAAAATTGGTCAAGGTCTCATCGGCCTGCTCCAAGTCTGTCCTAGCATCAACTGATTTATCAATTATTGATGTTGTTATGTCACATAGGGGTTCTTCTTGAGTGATTTTTTGACATAACAGTCTTATTTGTGTTACCAATGCTTTGTTAATTTGTAATGCTTCTGCTCTGAACTCAGCAGGCTGCGGAAGATTCTTGGAATTTTCTATTTGGCCTGATAATTGAGCAATTTGGTCATCTTTCGACTTCACCATCTGTTCATTCACTGCTTTCAATTTTTCCAATGCTTCCGACAGCTCTTTCTGCTTTTGGATTGCACTTGAATCAATCCTTTGTTTCTCTTCCTGCAATTGTTTATTCAATTGATTATTAATTTGTTGCTGCGTAGACAACTGTTGTTCAAGTTGCTCTGCTTTCTGCTGTGCCTCCGATAACTGTGCTTGTAGCGAGGCGATTGCTTGGTCCCTTTCTCTTAACAGATTAGTCACTTCTGATGCCTTGTCCATGGTGGCCGCCGAATAGGCTCCAGCATATTGGGACAATTTTGTTAGGTCATCAGAAGGATCAAACTCCTCTTTCCAAACCACATTGGTTGTCACTGTTTGTTCAGGGAATAGGGAAGGTTGATCAATCCTTCTCCTTTTTCGCTGTCATTTTACTACAGCCCTGTGCTTTGGGCTGTAAAAGACATCCAATGGAGGTATATCCTCCACTTGCAAAACGATCTGATCCGAAGGATCCTTGGGAATTATCTCTATTCCTGTAGAAGGGGGTAGGCCGCTGGTTCCACTTGGAACCTCTTTTGATGTTGTATCCTGTGTGTCAGCCGCTTTAGATGTATCGGCTTCCTTTGAGCTCTCAAGATTGCTTATGATTGAGTCGAATTGCTGCCATTCCTGGAGCAATTTCGGGTCAATCTGGGCATCTACATTCACGTCCGTGCTACTCTGCTCCTACTCTTTCCTCTATATTTCCTCTTGCTCTTTCCTCTGTACTTCCTCCTGCTCTTTCCTCTGTACTTCCTCCTGCTCTTTTGTTTGGATTTCTCCAGCAATTTCTGATGTAGTAGGAGGTCGTTGTTCAGGTTCGCTTGACTGTGTCATCGGATCCGTTGCTAACAAATCTAGAGGAAGAGTTTGCAACCTCTGCTCTCTAAGTCTATTAAATTCAACTAACCCGTCATCATGATATCTCATTCTGGCTAGTGATTGAACCTGGAATAGTGACTCGGCTAAGGAGAACAGGTCATCAAATTCATCATCTTTATGTTCAAATTTAGTGAGTTTTTCTTGTTCAAGTGCATTGTAGGCGACTTTGTTTGGATCAAATCACCTATTAGGAAGAGTGGCGAGATTGAGTGCATTAATATTATCTGCTTCTTTCTCTGCATGTTTATAGTCATGCAGAGTGTAAACACCACACCTTAGAGGAAAGGAGGCCAAACTTGCTTCTTTTTGTTCCTTAGAGTCTGTGTAACTCCTTCGGATGTAATCTGATATGCTACCTCTCGAGCTAACAGTTTGTCGGGTGTATACAAAGGTTGGACATGAGGCTTGGCATGGCTACCGAAAACTCTTACATAGGTGAATTTTTCTTCTTCAAACCATCTCCCTATGGCTGTCAAGTCAATCTCCGCCTGTGAGGAAATCTTAGGAGGAGGTTTGTCAAAAATGGCATAGTGAATGGGTAACATAAAACCATTGCAAAATTGATATACATGGTGTTAATAGTGGGCTTTCCATAACTTCTGGTGGTATATATGAATGGACATGGGGTCTTGTGGATTCCATCTCCACCCCAGCACAGGAAATTCAGAATTAAAACACAGGGTATCCAAGATGTAGGCACTATAGTAAAATGGGGGAATGAACCTTTTAGTAACGCAGGATTTGTTTCTGAATTCAAGAACCGTTGTTGCTAACTTATCAGACAATATATTTCCCCAATCCATTATTTCACTATTGCATGCTGCTTCCATTAAAGGTACCATCTCTATAGTGAAGTTTGAGGAGTCATGTAACCCCCACAACCTACACATCATTACTCCAGCATAACAATAAGGAGAACACAAGGAATCAACAGAGTACTTACCCGAAGACTCATGCTTGTGTTTCGCAGGGTTTTGTCTCCAATCCCGTATAGGTTCTGATTCAATGTAATTTTCATTTCTGAACTTCTCCAGAAATGCTTTGTTGTACTTCTTCTCCGGTGCAGGAAAATGGTACATTTGCCTCAAATCATCGGGTTGAAACGAGCCGAACACTCTCCCATCCATGGTGCAAAATGTTCTGTTTCTAATTGGGATTTCTTCAATTGCCCATCTTACCACATCTGTATATGGAAGAACTTGCTCTCGGGCTGCTATCCGATGAAGGTAAGAGTCGGCTAAATCCTTTAGAGTAGCATCAGACTTCTGGGTCGGGTCTGCTATGGCTTGCACTATTGTTACCTCAGGCTCTTCGACCTCAATCAGATTGTAGATGATTAGCCAAGTAGTCTTACCAAGTCCTAGACACGTAGTATCCCAGATCAGTCCCTTTTTGCTTGGTCTTGGATCGGCAATGTGTTGTCCTGTAACTGCCGAAGCGGAAGCTGTTCCAGTTTTCTTAGATTTCTTCCCCATTTGGCTTGAATTTGCTGCTTCGGAAGAGCTCTGCACAGGAGAGAAAATGAACATAATGCGGAGAATTGGTGGCGCAAACCAAATATGAACGAGATATATTAATCAATGAATAATGGAGGATTTAACTTAAGGTGGCCGCGGATACAATCTCTGAAGAGATTTTAGCCTTACTATTTCATTAAATTGCCGTTTAAACCTGTCAATCCTTTAAATGCTCATCATATCGTTTATTGGCAGAATAATTCATTTAAGCGTGGCTTTGATGTTTTGGTGGTTGAGCGTAAGTGAGTCACTATCGGGAAGAGAAAGACCTTTAATACTAATTAACCATAATATATCTCGGCCTTATTAATATTTTTTGAAATCTGCGCCTAGCTTTATTGCAATCGGCGATCGGGGGAATGCTTAAGTTGTTATATTGGTGTCCTTTCGGAATCCCCGATCGCCGATAGCGATATCGCTAATTTGCATTGGGAGTTTTTAAATGAGGGCTTTAGATGCATGCATGGTACATCCCCGATCGTTGATAGCGATATCGCATCGGAGCGAAGAGGGGCCTTTTGTTATGATCACATGCCTTCCCGATATCCGATAGCCATTTGTGCATTGTCGCATCGGGGAAAACCAATGGGTCTTATGTTGTGAATCCTTTGTTATTACGACATGCGATCTTGCGATCGCTTTATCACAATAATAAAGAATTATTCATTTTTTATTATAAGACCGATTATGTGTTTTATCAAAAAGGTTTATAGTATTTTATTTCTTTTCAGACCTTTTGAATAATGATAAGTTGATAGCAATTTAAACGAAAAGGGACACATTTCATATTATAGTTTTGAAAATTAAAATTTTATGAAATGGGGGGTTGTTGTACAGCACAACAAGTCTGTAGTATGTTCTTTGAGGAGCGAGGAGTGGCTTGAATGTCCCACTACTGGGACTAGTGATGTATGGTGTACAGATGTGTCTTGGGAATTTTTCTTAATTTAGAACCCTGTTAAGGCCAGAAAATTTTCACACATGTTTTGTAGCTGTTTGTAAGACTACTCTTTAAACATTTGTAATACATGTTTTCTTAACCTGTACTAATATAGTTAAACTACTTTGGTTATTTTAGTACTTACATTGTTGAAGATGCGTTGTATTTTTTATCACTGTTGTCTTTTCCATGTGGACTACTCCTTAGACATTAGACAGACCATTCTTGTTTATTGGTTATAATGATTGTCACCTCTATGTGGACTACTCTCCTAGATGGTGTATGTGTTTTCCCTTGCATTTTGGTTTTAATGACTACCACATCCACTGTGGACTACTCTGTTGGATGTTGCACAAACCCTTGTTGGTCCGTGTGTGTCTCTCCTTTGGTGGTACTACTACCTCTCATCTAAAGGCTCACTTTACCCTCTCCCTTTACATTAAGAGAACCCAAACACAAGTTACATTACGCACTCATTAGGCATACCCAACTAGCTTTTTGAAGATACAAGCATAACAATCTCATGTGTTGAACAATAAGAGCTATGGAAAATCTCTAAGATAATGGAAATCGGGCCATCATACTGGATGGGACTCTTACACCAAATAGTGTGAGTTCTAGTTCGGACTTCATTCTGGGGAGATCCCCTAAATGTTGGTGGGTCCAGCACTATCAACATTTCTGGTGCTAGAAGGAGGGTCACCAGCAGTTTATGGTTGAATTTCCTACCAACCCCACAATCTATCATCTAGTCAAGGCAGTAATAAAAACTCTCTCTCCCCTATGAGAAAATTTTAAGTTCGTTATTCCTCACCTCCTAGACTTGAACAAGAAATTTCATATCAGCACATCTAGACTATATGTCCCATCACCCGTCAATTTTCTAAAGTTGTCAGACTGATTCCAGGAGTGCACACTCTTCCATATTCGCAAACGAAGAAAACAACTACTCCCACGGGAGTGGTAGTCTCATCTGAGGAAGAATATTAGAGCATTCTTTTTAGGCACTTTTTTCTCGCTCATTAAACTAAAAAAATCCCTAGTTTTGTCTTTAGTCTCGTTAAGCATTTATAAAGATGACCCGAGCATTCTTTTAGGTACTTTTCTCGCTCGTTAAATTGAAAAATCTCAAGTTTTTGTTACCGGGCTCGTTAAAAATATAGGGCAACAACAAGAGCACTTTCTTTTTTGGGAACATTTCTCGCTCTTAAAAATTGAAAAATCCCCGAGTTTTCTGCCCCTTCGGGCTTGTTAAATCTACGAAGGAGGAATGAGTAGTTCTTTTACCTCTTTTTCCTCGCTCACTAAACTGAAAAAGATACCTTGAATTTTCTTCATTTGACTCATTAAAATTTGATGAAGGCATTGAGTTTGTCATCACGTGACTCATTAAAAATCCATGACGAAAAACGAGTTTAGTTCGTCTCCTCATACTCGTAACAAAATGAGGTCGACATTTATTGAACATTGGTTTCTCTTTATCTAGATTCAATAGATTAACTAACGGAAAAGTAACCGATCCAGGTATACTATTAACCTTTTGTTGCACCCGGTTAACAACTATGACAAAGGGACCACCATGGAGTTGCTGTTTATGATCTTTTTTAGACTCTCTAAATATGAAAATACCACCGAGTTGTCTAGTTTGAACTCTTTAAATTACATAGACAAGGTATAGAGTCACTCTTTTTGCGGTCCTTTTCAGACTCTTTAAATATGAAAAGATTGGTGAGTTTGCCTGTCTAGAGTCATTAAAATAATCATATAGGGTAGAGAGTCTCTCTTTTTGTGATGCTTTTCAGACTCTTTAAATATGAAAAGATCAATGAGTTTATCCGTCTGGACTCATTAAACTAATCAGACGGGGAAAGTGGATAATACAATTGTATTCCATATTAGAAAGCATGGTTTGGCAGCAGTCGTTCCCTTGAACATGGCACTCCCTCAGATAAACCTTCCTTGTGATGGCCTCTCAATATGAATCCTACCATCCTATGAGTTTAGCCTATATACCCTGATGTTCTTGCATCTTTGTATCCTAACACTCTTTGGTATTCATGAGTCTAGTGTTGTCTGGTTAAAACTGTTTTCATGTCTTCTATTATTCAAGGGTTAACCTTTTGTTTCCTCCATCAACCCATCAAGCATATCCTTTCATCATGCCCTTTGTTGTTTAGACCCAAATGCTCAAATGATTCATCAAAAAACAAAATTGTTCTTGTCCCGTTTCGTGTCGATTGATGTAGGACACATTATTGCCTACCTTTCGACAGGTTTCTTCCTATCAACTTCAACACTCAGTCTAGGAAGATAACCCTGAAACATATTCAGTGCCTTGGTGCTTGCTGACATTAGTGGCAGGTTGCCTTGTTTTTGATCAAGGGTTCTCATTATTGGTTCTTGGTTAAGCGATTCTATGGGTGTTCAATGCAAAGACATCTTTCACACTCGTTAGATTGTACTTTGCATCTTGGAGACCATCACCATTATCAGTTGCCTTCCTTGAATTTGTTAACGGTCTCCATTATTGACTGGTAATCAGATGATTTTGTGCATGTTCGATGTCAATGCATATATTCACATGTATCGATCTATGCTGTTCGGTGAAGTGAAAATCAAGACCTTGGGTAGAGGCTTGCATGACTCAGCCTTATTTCCTCTCCCAAGTTGTGGATATTGTTTTGTGGAGATAGCTTATCAGGATGATTCTATTATGACACCGTATCCGCATTGTGCTTATCGGCGACCAGTATCATCATATCTCTTTGGAGAAAAATAACTCTAACATAGCTACTAAGCATGGGAATGCCCGACTCAGGACATGATTCTAGTAGTTTTATATATATGTGTTGTATCAGGTTTCCCTTGCCACCCGAAGCTTTGATCCTCTCTCTCTTTTTGAAGGAAAATTACAATTATATTTCGGTCATCGTCACAGCCTCTAATCTCATATTTTAGGGGGCATCTGTTATACAACAAATTGACCTCCCCATCAACTCAGAGGGGAAAGACATGATAGCTGAAGCAAAGACCACAATCATAGGCTTGGTTTCCACACTAAAATTGGTTATGCACTGACAACCTACTTTATAAAGCTTGTTTGCAAGCCTAATGGTGCATTAGTGACCCTACTAACTCAAGTTGCTAGTAAGGGGATAGTGTTAGTGAAACTTGGTGAAGTTCTAAGGGTCAAAGGAACGAATTAACTCATAAATATCTAGATATTTGTTCCTAAAATTACTCAAGAAAAGCAAGGAAACATCCAACATCGACCTATTTGGAGGATTTCTAATCCAAAAGAAGGAGGCAAATGGGAAAGAGCTAAAAAGCATGGAAAGCTCATTTCTTTTGCCCTAGGGAACTCAAAGAGGAACTTGGCAACCCTAACTCAATTGCTACATAAGAAAAGTTAGGGCTATGGTGATAGAGGTCAGAGCATTTGAAAGGATAGCATACTTGACTGTTGAGCATTGTCTCAAATCATAAGAAGTTGGAAAGAAGGGAGAGAGAGAGAGAAGCTGGAGGGGTAAAGGAAGGTTGATGCAACATATGGTTGTAATCACTCTTCCAATATTAATATAGAACTGTAGTTGTACTATCTACTTTGTGGTATCATTCATTCAGTTGTTTGTCCAATACCTATTAGCATGGGTAGCTTAGTTATATGTAGCTAGATGTTCTTTTATGTATTCATGTATTAGTTATCAGAGTTGTATGCTGTGATTACGCTTGTCTCTTCTATGTGCAAGACTTGATCTGGAGCCGGCTCAGGGGACTTCCACCTAGCTACATTGTGCTCTCCAGCAAATCTACATGGAGGCTTGAGGTAGTCTCATTCTCTTACTTTGATATTTAGTTATTGTTTATGAACATGCATGTAACTTTGTGATGGTTGAAGATAATCCTACAGCCTATCGAAGGTCCCAGGAAGACCTTTGAGGGTATCTTCATTCTCTATTCACCGTTCATTTTACCCCATAGCAAATACATTGCATAGTAATGCTATGAATGTTAGAAGGATAATTAAAGTATAGAAAAGTGAAGTTAAGAGCCACTCCACAAAGTCCCTCAAGGTTGCAAAAACCTAGTTCTGCAATCACCCATGGCCACCTTGGGTGAGACTTTGACCTGCTTGTGTGTCGTTGCTGAAAGGGCTAGTGTGTGAGGGTTTTATTGGTACGAAGTACAAGCCGAACCTGGGTCAAGCCCAACCGAACCAACAAACGGTTTTGTTGTCTCACCAATATCACTGAAGGGAAGAATCTCTAGAAACAGATTGAATATCTTCGAAGGAAAGAGCAGATGTTGACCAAGAGAACTCAGCTATGGCGAGATGCGGCCCTCTAGATTTCGTAAGCAGTAGATGAAAGGCTTAGGGAGCTATGAAAAAGGGAGAAACAAGTGTTGTAGAAAACTGTTGGACCAAGCACAGAGGCATTGCTTGAAGAAGTGCATCGAGAGGAAAAGCAGGTAGCAGAAATAGTCCAGCAATACAAGGTCATCTACAATGGCATCGCAACAAAGATAAAGGCTATAGAAGCTGAGTGACTCGGGATGAGTTACATGTGAGTGTTGGGGGCCTATTTGGCGCAACATAACTTCGTCTAGTTTTGTTCAAATACTCCAAATTTTGAGGAGCTGAGTGTGCGAAGTCCACGAATTTCTATTGACCATGCATTGTCTACGGGATTCGGGGTGGGTTGAAGCCCCTCATTTTGTAACGGGTATTTGGATTTTAGTTCATTGTTTTGTTGATTCCATGGTATGTGGACCATGGTTTTTGTAGCAATGTAATGTATTTAAGGACATGTAATGCTTTGTCGAAAATCAATAATTAGATCACAACATAGAGAGAGCACAATTGATCAAGTCTTTTCTTTTATGTTTTGGGTCTTAAGGAAACGCTCTGCAGCTTAGCACGCAGAGGCCTTAGAATAGTCTGTAGTTGATTGCATAGACCACCTATGGCTGGGTGCACAAGTCAAGAAGTTTTAAGTACTTAAAGATCTATGTTAATAAGGAAGAAGAAGTTTTTGGGAATTCTTTTGTACCTGTATCTGTTATTTGTGTTATTTCGGTTTATGCGAAGTAATTGCAAGTAATTGGTAGGTTAGTGCAACTGTTATTGTTCTGTAGTATTTTTATATTAAAATGAACATGGAAAAGTATGTAGTTCGAATACATTGCACAGTAATTTTATGAATGTGAGAAGGATAATTAAAATACAGAAAAGCGAAGTTAAGAGTCACTCCATGCAATCCCTCAAGGTTGCAGGAACCTGGTTTCACAATCACCCATAGCCACCTCAGGTGAGACTTCAACCTTCTTGCAGGTCGTTGTATAAAGGGTTGGTTTCTGTAGTTTTTTTGGTACGAAGTACAAGCCAAACCTAGGTCAAGACCAACCGACCCAATAATCCCAGGCATGCACAAGATATTCTAGTAGCTTCATTTATTGCCTCATTCCAGGAAGCTAGAATAATTTTAGTAATCCATAACCTCTTAATGCCTAGATGGTAGTGGGGTCATTTGCTGCATTCATATCTTGTTTTTCATGTTCTCTTTCCCTCCATATCAAATCCATTTTGTTCCAATGAAATCCTAGAACATCACAAGGAGATTCATTAGAGACTATTTCATGCAAAAAATTTGACAAATTTTGAGAGGAACTGGTAAAACAAAGTTGGGAATTGTGCCCAACACACCCTCGCAAAGGGAGAAAATGCATTGCAATGTTGTCCCTAGTGTAGATAACCCGATATCAATGCTCATTTCAACCTTCTAAGAGTGTGTTGATCCTGGGGTGAAGTATTAGAGCCTTAGGACCCTTGAAATGCATGAAAATGTGCATGAAATCACAAAATCCAACCATAAAACGAAAGAGAAAGGTTTTATCTCCTACATAGAAGTGATGACACCTGAAACGATCCACCGGATTGACCGCAATCAGTTGCATAATATCGAGGGAAAAATCACTCAGAACTCAAACTTGAAAGAGCAAATATGAAATGGTAAAAATGAAATGTCATTTTGGTCATTTATGGTCATTATTATCATTATTTTATTAATATTTAAAGTTTTGACCTAGTTATGATTTAGTTTTTTCATAAAACATGTATTTTTTATCTTTTTTCTGGTGTATAAGTAGGTCCACAGTTGTTTGATGGATTTTTTCATGTTATGAATAATTTTGACTTAAGAGCACAATTTTATCACTTTTTCGGGCTCTGTAAACTCACAAAAAAGGAAACCCCTAGAGTCCTCTTTCAGCTCTTTTCAAAATCCCAAATTATGAAAAGATTGTTGAGCACTTATCTTTTCTAACTCGCTAAAGTAAATGAAAATACATCTATTCAATATAAGTGTAACCCTTTTCCGAACTGAGATAGACTATTTCTGAAAAATGTATACTTTAATCGATCATGGCTAAGAAATTTTCTTAAGTATCATTTTATGCCTTTTCAGACTCAAGAAACTATCTATGAAAAGGAACCTTTGGAATTTTATTTTTCGCGTTTTTTCAAACTCTCTTAACATAAAAAATATGTTGAGTCGTACCTTCATTGGACATGTAAAAACATCAAACAATGATGGACTCATTGATCACAATGGGACTGAACCACTCCTTCTTAGGGTTCATTAAACATACTCACAGGGATTCATTCGAAGGATGAACTTGAAAATCAAGAATATATCCTCCTCAAGCTTGTTAAAAAATAAATAGGTACTAACCAACAATGGTTGGGGAAATTGGGAAAATAGTGTACTCCGCTTTTTAATGGTAGTGAGTTGCGCTTGACCATGACACTCCTCCACTTCATCTTTATGGTTGTTGAATTAGAAAATCTACTTTTCTTTTGCTTCATCACACTATTTCAAAGCCTTCACTTTTGGTTTTGGGTCAATACTTCCAACTCCATTCAGCATCGATGATGTGTTTAAAAGAATTCATTTAGTTGATATTTGCTACAATACTCTTAAGCCTTCATTCCATGTCTATCATTTTGTTTTAGCAGCTGCAACACCCTCCAAAATTCTGGCTTACATCCAAATTTTGGAGCCCTCTTTGGTTTTTCCATTGTTGGTTGGAAACGCTCGAGCTCACCTCATGAGCTCTTGTAAAGTCTTTTGACCTTTTCGCTTGTTTGACCAACGGTCGTCTTTCGGCATGTTGATTTCTTTGTCATACTTTTGATCTAATCCTGGTGAGTTTGAAGGTTTATCTTTGTGTGTTTTGGTTGTCTTTGCTATATGAACACTCATTGTACTTACACACAAAATTGTAAGCATTGTCACACAAGTGTCGTCACGGTCATCTGAAGGTCTATCACAAGTGTCACGCTTGTCGCTCTCAACTCCAAGATAGTCTCACCAAGGGAATTTTTTGTCTTGTGTTCATGGTGGTCTATGTTGTCTCAATGTCAAGTATTCTAAGTGTATGACTACAATGTCAGTTTGCACAAGTTCACTTGCTTTCGACACTTAGACATTTTCCTGTAAATCTGCCTGACTAGACAACCCTCTTCCACCAAACCCCGACTGAGCTACACTTCAGAGTATCAGCCCTCAATGACCCTTCTCAACCGCCTGAAACTGTGCAGTTCATGAGGTTGTCCACCAGGTTAGTTGCGTTGCACGATCCGGGAGGTGAGAAGCCTGTCTGCCTCCCAGAATTGAATAGAGACTGCCTCCATTTCCAACTAAACCACACATTTCTCAAGTGGAGTCATAAACCCTCCTTCTTTCTTATTGGAAGCCTACACTACTCTGATACCTAGGTGTGCACTGCTCCCAAAAACTACGCAGACATGCCCAGTTGATCCTCTACTAGCTTGCTCTGCACTGTTCTCCTAAATTGCACAAACATGTCTAACGATTTCCCTGCTACTTGTCCTGAATTATTCCTAGAAATTGCGTAGTCATGCTCAGCATATTCCTCTGCATCCTTGCTCTATAGTCCCTCTAGAAATTGCGTAGAACTACCTAGAATATTCTATGCAGCCCCACACTATCCTCCCTCTGAAAACTTCGCAGATGTGTCCCCCCTAAGGGTCCCACCTTGCAGCTAACATTGGTGACTTTGACTGCACAATTTTCTCTCCTAGTGATCAATGCACGGTTTTCTCGAAAGTGCACGTTGTCCTCCTGAAATTCATCATTCCAACCCAAGCTGCACTCTGCACTGTCTTAGTGAGTTATCCTCCCTCCATCTCACCTAGAACATGAGAACAATTCATCATGCTAAACTAGGAGGTTTTAGATTTGACGTTGTCCCATCATGAGTGAATTGCAGGAATAGGTACACTGGTAAATCATGGCGAGATGACGAACGGGATGAAGAAGGAGTGCAGATGTTAGAAGATATTTTTATAGTTGGAGGGACGTACCAAGTATATCAAGCAACAAGAAAAATGAACACATGCATTGAACCATCTAGCAAGATGAAAATCATTGAAGACCCCACAACACTATGCTGTGTGGAGGAGAATACAAAGCACACCAAGAGTACATCCATCACTCAATAATGTATCAGCATGACATGGACACCATAGTGAACCAGTAAATGTCTGCAGTGTCATGTTGAGTTGTGTCATGAGTTGTCTCGACCACATCACCATTATGGACCATATCCATTGTAACTAAATGTAATATAAAGTGAAGTCAAATGGACGCACACAAGAAGTCAAAGAGTCGTGTTATTTGAAAAGTCATGGGAAGTTGAACAGTCACGAGGTTAGTCTAAGAGTCACAAGGGTCAAGCATCACCCTTGGCTATATATACCCCTCCCATTGTATGAGCAAGGAATTTTCACCTTGGCTCCTCCCACATAGCCTTGAGAGTCTGTAGTATGTTCTTTGAGGAGCGAGGAGTGGCTCGAATGTCCCACTACTGGGACTAATGATGTATGGTGTACAGATGTATCTTGGGAATTTTTCTTAATTCAGAAGCCTGCTAAGGCCAGAAAATTTTCACACATGTTTTGTAGCTGTTTGTAAGACTACTCTTTAAACATTTGTAATACATGTTTTCTTAACTTGTACTAAGATAGTTGAACTACTTTGGTTATTTTAGTACTTACATTGTTGAAGATGCGTTGTATTTTTTATCACTGTTGTCTTGTCCATGTGGACTACTCCTTAAACATTAGACATACCATTCTTGTTTATTGGTTATAATGATTGTCACCTCTGTGTGGACTACTCTCCTAGATGGTGTATGTGTTTTCCCTTGCATTTTGGTTTTAACGACTGTCGCATCCACTGTGGACTACTCCGTTGGATGTTGGACAAACCCTTGTTGGTCCACGTGTGTCTCTCCCTAGGTGGTACTACTACCTCTCATCTAAAGGCTCACTTTACTCTCTCCCTTTACATTAAGAGAACCCAAACACAAGTTACATTACGCACTCATTAGGCATACCCAACTAGCTTTTTGAAGATACAAGCATAACAATCTCATGTGTTGAACAACAAGAGCTATGGAAAATCTCTAAGATAATGGAAATCGGGCCATCGTACTGGATGGGACTCCTACACCAAACAGTGTGAGGTCTAGTTCGGACTTCGTACTGGGGAGATCCCCTGAATGTTGGCGGGTCCAGCACTATCAACATTTTTGGTGCTAGAAGGAGGGTCACCAACAGTTTATGGTTGAATTTCCTACCAACCCCACTTATCTATCATCTAGTCAAGGTAGTAATACAAACTCCCTCTCCCCTATGAGCAACTTTTAAGTTGGTTATTCCTCACCTCCCAGACCTGAACAAGAAATTTCATATCAGCACATCTAGACTATCTGTCCCATCACCCGTAAATTTTCTAAAGTTGTCAGACTAATTCCAGGAGTGCACACTCTTCCCTATTCGCAAAGGAAGAAAACAACTACTCCCACGGGAGTGGTAGTCTCATCTAAGGAAGAAGAAATCCTTGCCACTTTTGAAGAGCTAGCAGAAGCTGTTGAAAATGAAGAGGAACCTCTAGTGTTTGGAGAGGGAGAAGAAGATAGGCTCTTAGTCTTGGGCTTAGGTTTTGAAACATGAGGCAAAGGGAAAGGAAATGGAGGAGGTAGAGGTGGAGATGAACCAATAGATTCAGAGGTAGAACCATCATATTCAAAATAAGAGGAGGAGGGCAAAGAAGAGGAAAAAATGGCTAACCAAAATATGGAATGGATGACCCAGGGCCCATTAGCACTCTTGGGTGTCTTTCACGAGATGCCAAGGTGCGCAGATAATTTTTTAACAAAGTATGACCCTAACAAGATAGTGAAGGTGGAAGATCATTTAGAAACGTTCTACCTACATCTGCAAACACTCAAGGTACGTTATGAAGACGTTGCATGTAGATTGTTTCCATGTACCATGGATGGTAGAGAAGTTTTATGGTACCATATCCTTCCTGTAAACTCCATTCAGAATTGGGGGGTGTTCAAGATAATTTTTCTTGAGAATTTTGTTGAAGACAAAACCCCCTCCATGTTGCTAAAAGGGTTGGGTAGTCTCAAGATGGAGAAGAAAGAAAAAATCAAAGATTTCAACTAGAGGTCTAACCATATCTTGAACAAGTTCACAGCAGACACCAAACCTCATGACTCCATCATGGCTTACTACTACATGTCAGCATTGCTGACCAACATTGCATAGTTCATCAAGCGAGCTGCGAAACCAACATTATTGGAAAATTTACAAGAGGAAATTTCTCTAGAAAAGGACCTATCTGCTATTGGAGTCATTGTAGATGGAAAATCAACTAAGGACTCCAAAGACATGGGCATGAGGTCTCAAACTATTATGAGCAAGGAAGAGGAAAAGGAAGCAAGTGAAATTGAGAGCCTTAATCATCTCGTCAAATCCTTGACAACCAAAGTTTATGAACTCAAACAATCGATGAGTGAGATGATCATGAATAGTAGACCTCTCAGGTTTGCGCAGAAGAATAACACAACTTGAGGGAACATCAGTAATCACCCAGCCAAATCTACGCAGAGCTCTAACCTTGTGCTCAACCTGGATGTGATTGTGACAGATCATTACTGTAAGTTCCATAGCAAACAACATTCAGAGAAGACTTGCCCAAGATGGAACCAAGGAATGAGCCCTCTAGCTACATAGTTGACCAACCAATTCGCGACAAGTGAGCAGGTTCAACCTGAGGATGAAGATGAATAAGAAGTTATTTCATCTGGTGAAGCTCCAAGTGTTGAGCATGTAATCAACACGTATCAATGTGCTTGCACTCCCTAGAAGACGACCACTGAGAAGGAGCCTCCGAGCACCTGTTCGGCCCCAAATCAAAATAATCAATACAAAGTGAGAATTTGAGGGGGGCCCACTGTGTTTGAGATACTGAAATAAAAGGTAAGACAACAACTGCTCAGATTAGTTGATCCGTTGGTAAACTCAACATAGAAAACTCAAAGCAAGTCCAGGAAGACAACTACAACAAAAAGTACGTCAGTGAGAAGTAAAGACAAGAGAAGCCCACCGAACAACACAAACATAAGTCTACCCCTAGGCATCTCGGTGAGTCTTCCCACTCTGGACTAAAACATTGTTGAAGACATGAAAAATATATGTGTGAACATATCCCTCTATGAGTTAACCAAGATCACAGTCAACAGGATATTATTTTGTGTGCACTGGGGCAAACCTCCATAAACAATGTTGCCTCTTTTAGTAAGAGTTGAGTATTAGAAAAGGTATGTAATTGCCACTTATTTTGTTATCTTTTCCTTTAATTCATAACTTCTTTACATTATGAAATGGGCATCTAATGAAGGATTATGATAAAGTTTAAGAGATTTGTGAGTAACGTAAAATGACTAATTATTACCTTTTTCTATGTAGAAAATGAAGAAAATGGAAGATCTCCATTTCAAAGGAAAAGACAAGGAAAAACCAACTATTGTCCCTTTGACAAGGAACCACATCCAAACAAGGTGATCCAGATCGGAGCGCAAGAGCTAGGAAAAGGAAGAAGAAATACCATATCAGCGCAACAGGACGAAGAGATAACTGAAGGATAACAATATGGCGAATCCCTCAGGATCCTTTGATCCTGAGGGATCTCTACCTTAAGAATATCTGTATCTTTGGTCTTTCCGCCTGGACGCTATAAAAAGGGATAGCGCTACTAGCCCAAGGGGAATATTATTGTTGTTTTATAGAATTTTCTATTGCAGAATGAACTTTGATCATCGTCTCTCTTTAAAGAGCAATTACTGTAACATTGTTTTCATGATTGTTGTTCCATCTTTGATTCTAGAGTAACCGCAGTAGTGCATCCCTGGAGGCTAAGGGCCCGGCCCTAGTGGATCACTTGCTTCCTGTACCATTATTTTCCAATTCCAAGTTGTGTGTGGTTTGATTTCTTTTTCTTGCTTCATTCAGTAATTTGTTGTTCCTTATCATTTCATTTACTGGCTCTGTTATTTTTAATTCGTATTTAAATAGTAAGGTTATCTTCTGCAACTGAAATGTTATGTTGTTCATTCTAAAATCGTATCGCATTGTTGTTCCCTTACAGATTGACATTATTGTGTAACATTGTTGTTCCTTTACAGATCAACATTACTGTTCGTTTACACAGTAACATTGCTATGTATTTACAGATCGATATTGTTATTTATGTAGCTACGTTGTATATCTAATTGTGATTGCTGTTCATTTGGATTATCGTTCCATTCCAATTGTAATAATTGTTTCTTTATAACCACGGTTGATATTTATTATGCTAAACTCAGGCTACTGATTCCATCTTTATAGATCCACTGTGTGTTAACATTTGATTTAGTTCGCTGTGCGTTTGCACTTGATTCAGTTGTTGTTCAGTATTTCGTAAGACTTACCTTAGTTTGTTGTCCCATTTATGGTTTGTTGTTAAAATTACTTCTAAGTTAAAGATTGTTGCTTAATTCCTTTAGATTACGATTGCTGCTTAATTCATTCTTGTAAGATAAAGCTTTGTTGTTCAATCTTTTCAAATAGATTAGTTGTTGTTCCCTTTTATGTTAATTGAATTATCATTTCAAGTAATTGTTTTGGTGTGAACAGAATGATCTATAACTGTACTGAACATTGACTATTGTTGTCTAGTTCCCAGATTGGAGATCTTCTCTTTGATTTCTTTTCATTTGCATCAGTTTACAAAGGGAAGAGTTATCATTATTGCACCCTTGACTGATGAATGTTGTAGTTTCTTAAATGAATGATTTAGTTACAAAGCATTTCAATTTCTTGCCATTACATTTAGAGTTTGTTTCCAGCATTTATTTACTTTTGTAAAAGAACTATACTACTAGCATTACTCTTGACAAGTGACCGCCTCAGACTGAGTACACTCTTGAGATAACAAATCGTACCTGGATTGATAATTAATGTAGGGTAAATAGAGGTTAAAAAGACCCTTTTTACTACTCGACATTTTGGTGTCGTTGCCGGGGAAGAGTGTAGCCATTTGTTTCTTTTGAGAGTAGTGTAAGTACCTGCTAGGATAGAATTGGGTTTTAAAAACAGAAGGTAAGAACCTGCGTAAGGAGCATGTAACAGCCCTGCTCCCCTGCCCACTTGCCTGCAGATTTGTTGTTATTTTGGGTAGAAACCAGCATTTTATTTGTGTGCATGACTAAGCAAAAAAACCTGAAAAGAATCCTAAACCACTACCCAAGCCTGATAAAGCTAAGGGGCCGGTGACCGTTGGTCGATCGACTTTATAGACGAAATCCTTAAAAAAGCAAAATCTCAGCCTTCCGTAGGACCTAGAAAAGTTGCTTCTAGACAACCTACTAGTTCCCTTCAAGCCACAGGATCACCATCTGTAGCCTTTGCTGAGGTGTACAGTCAAACAGAGGAGCAAAATGTTCAAGAAAATGAGAATTCTAGCCCAAAATCATTGCAAGAAGGTAACCTTAGTAATCTTTGCGAAGGAAAAGGAGAAACAGGGGAAACTGAAGAACCAAGATCTCCTCTTCGAATAGTTCAGCCATTAAGTAGCCCAAATAAGGGAAGTGCTGTAAAAATCATCTAGAATCAAGTTGAAGAACTTGAAGAGCTAAAATCCCCCCAAACATTAATTCAGCAAGGAACCCTCATCATCCTAGACAAAGGAATTGCTGTTAAGGCCATTCCTGCTCCTTCTAGCTAGCCTAGGAATACCTTCCTAGAAATCCCAGAAGGTTATTGGCGTATATTTGACCAAATGGCCCATAACCAGCAAACCCCCCAAACCTCTACACTGCAATATCCCATTGTAGATACTGCAGTTAATGCACCTATGAAGTCCATTCCTCTCCAGCACATCCCTACATGCCATGGCTTAACATCGGAAGATCCAAATGCATTTTTGTTTGAATTTTATGTGCTGTGTAGAGGATACGACTATACTACCGATCCCCAAAAGCTGAAATTATTTCCTTCTACATTAAAAGGAGTTGCTTTACGATGGTTTATGGGGTTGGGTGGAGGTGTTATAAATGACTGGGATCAGATGAAAGGTGCTTTCCTGAAGAAATATCAAGATTATTGTAGGTCCAGAGAGTTAAAGGATGAAATATTTCAGATGGTAGCTAGACCTAATGAGACATTAGAAGAATATGTTGAACATTTTCAGTATAATCTTCAAAGATCTCCTTATGCATCATTACCCTTACCTGATAATGTATTGAAAACAACATTAATTAAAGGCATGAAGGAACAATGGATTGAAACACTGAATATTATGGGAAAAGGAGACATCTATCAAGAAGATTTTTCTAACATCATTGATTTATGTATCAGGAGCTCACAAGGCAGCACAAGGTTAAAACCAGCAGAACATGACAGGTTCACAAGGGACAACAAGATCTCCGGAGAAGAAGTAACTCAAGCAGAAATCAGAAATTTATTGGAGAATTTCAAAACTGATATATTAGGGACTCTGACAACGCAGCTCGATATTATGCAAGAGAAATAGAAACAAGCAAAATCACAACAAAATCTGGCAATATTTTGCCCCAAATGTACAAAGAAACACAGCCACATAGAGTGCCCACTAGATGTAGTTCAAGTCTGTGCTATTTGTACAAAAGACCACTCTATGGAGAGTTGCCCCTCACTTCCTGTTTTGAAAGCAGTATACAAAGAAGTGGAAGAAGAACCAAAATCGGTGTACCTACTTAATCAGCGCCATCAATGGCAGCCGCGACAATTAGGTATGTTCCCCGATCTATCTTCTTCTTTCCAGCCTCTGCAATATCCTGCTCAGCAATATAATACAATGTGGTAAAATCAACCTCCCTTCTCAAATTGGTTACAACAACCATTTCCTTCATCATCTCCATGGCTAAACCAAACAAGCCAATCTAATTGCCCAAATTTTCCCTACGCTCCACCATTTTGGAAAAACAATGCATATCCAACACAATGGTCCCCTCCCACTTTGCAGAGTCAAACCTGGAAAACAAACTGGAAAAGACCGATGAATCAACTAGTAGGAACCATTCCACTCCCTCAACCTACACTACCAGCACTACAACAAAACCCCCAGTCCAACTTAAGACCGCAACTCCCAGCCCAACCCAACCCAAACCGAAATAAGAGACCGGCTCAATCCATTCAAATAATTGAAACACCAGAACTAGAAACCGATCTAAGTGAGTGCAACGAACTTCAATTAAGGTCTGGGCATATTGTAGAAACTGAGGGAGACAAACAGGCCCAAGTTGAAAATCAGTTACTTGCAGAACAACCATTACAAGAAGAAGATGTGGTAAGACAACAAACTCATGACCAAGCAACCACATCTTCTCCCCCATTCCCAGAACGATTAATCATACCATGCCCTATAGAACATCTTGACTTTGATAATCTGGGAGAACTAAATAATTTGTACATAAAAATCCCACTCCTCCAAGCTATCGAAGATATCCCAATATATGCAAAAACCATTAAAGAACTCTGTTTAAAAAAAACCAAGGAGGAGAATAACAAATAACCCAACAGTCCAAGTAGTTGGCACCCTATCTGATCTATTATCAGGAAGAGAAGCACCTGTCAAGTATGAAGACCCAGGAAATCCAATAGTGACAGTATAAATCAATGGACAAACCTTTTCAAATGCCTTAGTTTATTTAGGGGCTGCAATTAATATTTTAACAACCACCACTTGTCAAAAACTAGGCATTACATCAGTAGAACCAACCTCCACCTTATTAGAACTGGCTGACCGATCAGTGGTTAGGCCAGAAGGTACACTACATGATGTCATGGTATTTGTTGATTCCTAGGAATATCCTGCTGACTTTTTGATAATAAACCCCAAAAATCGACTTGATGGACACTCGTTGATTTTAGGTAGACCTTGGCTTGCGACTGTTGATGCTTAAATTGGCTGCCAACAAGGCAGTATGACCATAACTAGAGGGAGTAACATCAAGAATCTAGCCCTATACCCTCCAGCCCAGCCAAGTGTAACAATAATAAAAACTAACAAACATCTTGTATCATACCTCACCGAAAACATTAGATCCCAATTAACCATAGAAGATGCCCTTGATTTTAAAGATCAAACAGAGGATGATATTATTAACAACTTCATTAACCAAGCTAAATCCAAATCCTGTGTACAATGTCAAATGATAGAGGCAACATTTGACAATGAATTAGAAGATAAGATCCTCTCAAAGACACTCATGATCAAACAATGCCCACTACCTCTGTTTCAAATAGCAAAACTATAGAGATTGAGCCAGGAAAAACCTTAAACATCAATAATAACCTGACTCCTGAGAAGCTGGTCCAACTACTGAGAAAATACAAGGAAGCTTTTGCATGGGATTATCCAGACATGAAGGGAATCGATCCCCAACTATGTACACACCAGATTTATATAGAAAAGGATGCGAGACCTGTTCGCCAACCCCAACGGAGACTCAACCCTCACTTGAAAGACATTGTGAAAGCTGAATTACAAAAACTTTTGGATGTAAGCGTTATTTATCCGATCTCCGATAGCAAGTGGGTCTCTCCGCTAGTTGTGGTGCCAAAGAAGAATGGAAAGTGGAGGATTTTTGTAGATTATAGAGAATTAAACAAAGCCACCTAGAAAGACCACTTTTCCCTTCCATTCATCGATCAGGTATTAGACACATTAGCAGGAAAGAAATTATTTTCTTTCTTGGATTGCTTTAGTGGATACAATCAGATTCAGATTGCCCCTGAAGACCAGGACAAAACCACTTTTACCTATCCTTGCGGAACATTTGCCTACAGAGTCCTACCCTTTGGCCTCTGTAATGCCCCTGCCACATTTCAAAGGGCCATCCTTAGTATCTTTTCATATTTAATAAATGAAGGGCTCGAAGTATACATGGATGATTTCGCACCAGACGAAGATGATTTCGACTCAGCACTAGACACATTGGAAAAGGTGTTGCAGCGATGTATCACCACTAGGCTCTGTTTGAGCCATGAAAAGTGATATATGATGATGACTGAAGGACTTATCCTAGGTCATTATATCTTAGCAGCTAGAATACAGGTAGATCCGGCCAAAATTCAAATAATTTTGTTAATACCTACTCCTACGACATAGACAAAGGTACGCGGTTTTCTTGGATTTTCTGGTTATTATAGGAGATTTATAGAACATTTTTCTCAAATAGATGCACCTCTATATGCACTGACAGGAAATGTTGATTTTGTTTCGACAGATAAATGCGATCGTGCTTTTGAGGATCTGAAAAATCTTATGTCAACAATGCCAGTGCTCAGAGGTCCAAATTGGGACTTGCCATTTCAAATTTCATTAGACGCTTCAAACACAGCTATTGGAGCAGTCCTTGGGCAGGAAGAAGACAAAAAACCATATGCAATCTATTATATTAGCAACAATTTTTCTCCTACTGAATTAAATTATACTTTTACTAAAAAAAAATTCTTAGCTGTAATACATGCTGTAAATAAATTTAGACATTATATCACTGGATATCCTGTTGTTTTATATATAGATCACTCTGCCATAAAATATTTAGAAAATAAACCTATTACAAATGGTAGAGTAACAAGATGGTTGATTTTATTGCAGGAATTCGACATCACAATAAAAGATCAACCTGGGAAAGAAAATCTTGTAGCTGATTTTCTCTCACGAATGCCGAAACCAGTGGATGCAGCAGCAGTGGAAGATCAATTTCCAGATGAACATTTATTTGTTGTTACTGTCAAAACACCTTAGTATGCTGATGTTGCGAATTATTTAGCAGTAGGTAAATTACCAAAGCATCTGACCCCTAATGAACGAAAACAGATCGTGCAACATAGTACCCGATTTTCTTAGATTGGGGGCTACCTATTTCATACAGGGGTAGATATGCACATCAGGAGATGCATCCATGAAGATGAAATATTTGACATCTTGAAAGCTTGTCATGACGGACCATGTGGTGGACATTTCGTAGATCAGAGAAATGGTCACAAAGTTCTGAAAATAGGGTATTATTGGCCCACAATCTTCAAAGACATGAAAATTTTTATTCAAGCTTGTGACAGTTGCCAAAGAGCAGGATGCCCTAGACAGCCCGACGAAATGCCTTTAAACCCACAGCTAGTAATCGAACCATTTGAGCATTGGGCGCTCAATTTTGTTGGCCCAATCAACCCATCATCAAACTAGAAAACATATATTCTGGTAGCAACTGAGTATGTGACCAAATGGGTTGAAGCAGAGGCACTTTCAAGAGCTACAGAGGACTTTGTCATTCATTTCCTGTTCCAAATATTTGTGCGATATGGCCTCCCAAGAGACATAATCACAGATGGAGGACCACAGTTTGCAGGTAATAAAATCACTGCAACATTAAAAAACTATCATATTTAGCACAAGATTACCACTCTGTATCACCCACAGGCAAATGGCGATGTAGAGAGCACGAATAAAGTCATAGAGGCAATATTAACAAAAACCAATGCGTCACAAAGATGCGATTGGGCTACAAGATTGCCGGAAGCCTCGTGGGCATACCGAACAACGTGGAGAAACACCACCGGTTATTCCCCATATCAGCTAGTATTTGGAAAGGAACCCATATTTCCAATAGAATTCGAAATATGAATGTTGAGAATAGCACAGGAGGTCGTTCTAGATTTAAATGAGGCCCAGACCAATAGACTACAAAAAATCAATGAGCTAGATGAAATCAGGCTCTCGACACTTCAACGTACTTGTTATAGACATATTTGGGCATTGTAACCCCAATCATATATGTCCATAAACCAAGGGCTTCTCAGTCCCTAAAAGTGTTGTTTCACACCCTAAAGTAACAAGGTCAGCTGATTACATCATCTCGCAGAAGTTCTCCATGGAAAACTGCTCAGAACTGGTCAAAACTGGACCATACAGATTGCTCAATGCTAAGGGTGCGATGCATCTCGCCTGCCACATGCAAGAAGTGCGATGCATACTGAAAAGCCCTTTTGTAGGGTGCGATGGGCGACAGTAGACAAATGGTAGAGACAATTTGCAAGATGGATGATCATGGAATCTTCCAGAAACTTCTCCTGTGACACTTGCCTCTCTGAATTCGCCCAGGGATGAGTAAGAGATCATGAATTTCCAAGTGGAACCAAGAACTATCAGAGAGAGGACACTAATCAAAATCCCAGAAGCTGTCTCACCCCCCTATAAACATCTATATATGGATCCCTCATCCCAGAGATCCAGGAGGCTGGAATCTTGTATTTTGTAAGGAAGTGTTGTTGGTTTCTTTGTGGAATATCATAGTGTTGGGTGATCTAAGCTTGTCATGAGGTGAAGAAGGGCTTTCATGCTGGGAGGATGATGCTAGGTTAGAGCAATGGGTTGTAATCCTCTCTTCTACTCTTTCTATCAATAAATCTATTTAAGTTTTCCTTTGCATTCTTGTATGTTTGAGTTGATATATGCATTTGTGTGGTCAATATATATCTGGTCCTATATTGTTTATGATTGTAGATCTCTGTGCTTTGATGGTATTATGTTGCTTTGACTTTACAGGTGCTCTTTGAAGCGGGACAAGCAAGGAAGGAGCGGCAAATATCTGTCAGAGGGGAGAGGAAACAAGCAAGGAGCCAAGCGAAATACTGAGGTTGGTACTCTCTGCTTCTCTCTCATCTACTTCTCATAAAGGAAAATGCAAGTAACTTTAGTTTGTTTGTTTCTAACCAAGGATTTCCCCTTGGGGGAAATCCTAGTCCTTTCTCCTCTTGGGGGGATGTTGGTGCACCTCATATGGCCACATTGTCCCTTTCAGGACTGACAATTGGCCTGCCAATATGGCTCTTCTCGACCTCTGTCATTCAAAGCACCATGATTCTTGAGCAATCAAATCAGCAACTAGATGATACTAGGGTTACCCCCCAACCTTCTACTTCATTTGTTTCTCCCTCCCCTTCTTCCTCTTCGCTTGGTGAAGCTAGTAAAACTAAAACCCAAGTAACTGAGAAGAAGAAGAAAGGGAAGGAGAAGAAGAAGAAGAAGGAGCCAACAACAAAAAGGGGCAGCCGTACGTCGTCTAGAGAAAATCCACACACTGCATCGTCCAAACCTAAATCTCGATGTGTCATTTGCAAAGGAGACCACTATCATCGATATTGTCCTTGCATCTCGTGGATCTTAAGGGACTGGTCTCTTCGTTTGCACAATTCGGTGTCGTCAACCTTTGACGATCATGTTGAGAGTACACTGTCAACTAGTGAAAACGAAGTCAATGGACAGAAAGGAAAATATAAATTTCCTTGTAGACTGTGTGAAGGCGATCATGCCATCCATCGTTGTCCCTTCTTAGATGAAGCTAAAAGAGTCTTGAATAACTGTCCTGCTTCACCGCTATGGTTTCCTCCTGGATACAAGAAACTCTTGCCAAGTCCATCGCTAGTTGAAAATCTGACTGACACACCTTCGTTGTCGGTTGAAGCATCTATAATTGAAGATAAACCCTCTGAGTCCACACCGGATCAAAGTCAAGAGGTCAAGACGGCAGGCGACCCAGTCTTGTCTTCAAAAGGTCTACCTTCAGATGATACAGTCACCGAAGAGAATGAGAATGACACCGTTCAAATTCTTTTCGTAAACATAGACTCCGATGAACATGGGGGAAATCTACCCGTTACTTTATCGCAGGAAGGAAATTAGTCGGAGTCATACTCGGCCGTTTATTTGGTCCCACCACCAAGCAACCTAGTCGTTTCCTTCGACTGGAATCTACTAGGCAGACCCCGTCTTCCATCTAATGTATCATTCTGAATTATTGTACAAGCTTATAGAATGGTCATGGTCGGTACCATCATAGATGAAGGGGATTCTGTGAGTATCCTTTCCTCAACTATTTGGAAAGCACTTGGTTTGCCATTGCTTCTGCCTAAGATGCGAAATCTGACAGGCTTCGACAAAGGAACCGGTCGACCATTAGGGATCCTTCCAAGTTTTCCTATAACTTTGAGAAGGAAAACCATCTACCTGAACGTAATGGTAGTCCAAGGACCTTTAGATTACAATCTACTCCTTGGGCATGACTATATTTATAGCATAGGAGCCATTGTCTCCTCACCCTTTCGAGTGATGTGTTTTCCGCATGAAGGTAGAGTGGTCCAAGTCGTAGACCAGCTTTCATTCCCTGGCTCACACATAGCTAATAGTCAAATGCTATCCCTAACTGGTCTTTTCACGCAAGGAATGTCTCATCAATCTCCAGTTTTTCCACCTAATGAACGCGAGTAATTCGGTGATTGTGACTGAAACCCAGGGGGCATGCACCCTAGTCTGCTTCGGCAGGATAACTTCAGGTATAGGGTAGGTTTCCACGAAGGATATATGACTAGTCTGACACGCCCGTCCATTTAGGAAAATGGGATTAGACTGGAACAAGATACTGCCATTAGAAGGTAGTCCTTTCCCGACAGAGCAAATGTTTTGTCTGCAAATTGAAGGGTAACCTGGAAACTATACTTCGCTATACTTGGAGGCATGAAAACCTTTTTGCACGCAAGTGAAAAATGACCAGTGTAACTCTAACCCCATAGTTTTGTTGACTTCAACTGCTTAAGTTGGGTGATTGGTCGGATCAACCGTTCACCTTTGCAGGGGCCAAATGGCGTCGACAAAGTAAAGGAAGAGTTTTCCTACCTAACCTTAGTAGTTAATTAACCCCTAGGACAGTAGTTGGTCGTTCCTAGTTTGCATAAAGAAAGGATCCAGAGAAAAATTTCAAATGGTGAAAGCTCCCTAAAAAATGAACCCACCTCTGGTAAATAACCATTGCAAATTCATTATCATCAGCTTTTGAGCCTTGGTCGTGTTCTTACCATCACCTCCACTCTGTTTTAGCCGATCATACGCCTCCATTTGATTGTTTACCCTTTTGAGGAACAACTGTGATGAGTGATTCTGTTAGCCACCCTCTTGAAACTGTCGTGATTGGAAAGTTCCAAACCTCACCTGGAATCAGCTGCTACTTGAAAATATCACTCGTTCCTCGAAAAACGAGTCTCCATTAAGCTCTTTTCATCTGACTCGTAAAATATGAAAAGATTGTCGAGCAATTGGCCTCTCCAGCTCGTTAAAACGATCGGAAGTGCTATCCCTCCTTTAGATTTTAATATTTTTGAACCTGAGGGATCATTACACAAAAAGATCGAGCGCTTTTCTTATTCGGCTCGTTAAAACTATCGAAAATTCATCCCTTTTGTATTATTTTATACTTTTTCGGACTTAAGGGATTATATGACGAAAAAGGATTACTGGAGTTTCCTTTTCGTCCCTTTTCAAACTCTCTAAAATTGAAAAAGGACCGAGTTATCTTTGTCGTTAAACTTGTTAAAACCAATAGTGACAAACTTGTCCATGCAGACAAGAACAATTTTCACTATCACTAGGCTAGCTAAAACATAGCGACGGGTTTGCCCGAAGGGAAAATTATAGAAAAAGCATATGTTATCCTCCTCAAGCTTGACAAAAATAAAGAGGTATTGGTCAGCAATGACTGGGGAAAAATTGGGAAGAAAACTTGAAGAAACTTCATTGGTAGCAAGTCGCTCTTGAACATGACACTTTCACTCCATCACCATGATTGAGTCGGGTTGGGTTATTCCGTTCACCAGTCATAATACCATTGGTCCACTGTACCATCCATTTTTGGGGTTAACGCTACCAATCCACTTCAGTGTCGCCGATATGTTCAAGAGAGTCACTTAGAGAATTCAACAACCCAGCTTGTGTCTCATCCGCTGCAATACCTTCACGCTTTATTCTTTCATGACTGCCACCCTGAACCTTGTATCACCAGATCGTTTTCACCTCCACAAAATCATTTGCTCCGTTCCGTGTCGTAGATGTGGGATTCATTAATGCCCTCCTACAACGGGTCACTTCTTGTCAACATCAGCTCATTATCCAAGAAGTCGATCTAGGAACAACCCTTTTAGTGCTTTGAAGCTTGCATGCCTTAATGGTAATTTTCTCACTTCCGGCGATAGGTTTACATCAATGGCCTTCGACCGAAAGATTTTGTGTGGTGTTCGATGCCAAGTCCTATTTTCACACCACGTGAATTGTACTGTCGTACCTTGAGGGCCATCATCATTATTGGTGATTCCTCCCGTGCATGTTAATAGTTTACATCATTGGCTAGTAATCAGGCGATGTCTTTCCATGTTCAACTCCAGAACATCTTTTCACATGGATCGAATTGTACTTCGGGCGAAGATTGAACGATTTTGAAGACCCCAGATCTAGTTTCATCCATCCGGGCTATGATATATTCAGGAAAATAAAGACATCAAATGTACATCATTGCTGCACAGATGATCATCCAAACCAAAGGATGATGGCTCTACCAGAATCATCAGTTTGCCACACAGACGATTGTCTGTCCTATGTACATGAGAATGAATTTATAAAGCTGAGCATGGGAATGCCCGCCTCAACTACATCATGAAAATATTATGAAGATAATGTATTGTATTGTATCTTATTACAGGTCACCTTCTAGTTCGAAGAACCTTGGATCCTCATGATAAAGCATTTCACCCGACATCAAAAGATTTACGATCTCATGCTTTAGGGGGCAACTGTTATAGACATATTTCGGCACTGCAACCCCAATCATATATGTCCATAAACCAAGGGCTTCTGAGTCCTTAAAAGTGTTGTTTCACACCCTAAAGGAACAAGGTCAGTTGATTACATCATCTCCCAGAAGTTTTCCATGGAAAATTGCTCAGAACTAGTCAAAACTGTACCATACAGACTGCTCAGTGCTAAGGGTGCGATGCATCTCACCTGCCACATGCAAGAAGTGAAATGCATACTGAAAATCCCTTCTGTAGGGTTTGATGGATGAGAGTAGACAAATGGCAGAGATAGTTTGCAAGGTGGATGATCATGGAATCTTCCAAAAACTTCTCCTGTGACACTTGCCTCTCTTAATTCGCCCAGGGATGAGTAAGAGATCATGAATCTCCAAGTGGAACCAAGAACTATCAGAGAGAGGACACTAATCAAAATCCCAGAAGATGACTCACCCCCCTGAAAACGTCTATATATGGATCCCTCATCCCAGAGATCCAGGAGGTTGGAATCTTGTATTTTGTAAGGAAGTGTTGTTGGTCTCTTTGTGGAATATCATAGTGTTGGGTGATCTACTCTTTTCATGAGGTGAATAATGGCTTTCATGCTGGGAGGATGACACTGGGTCAGAGCAATGGGTTGTAATCCTCTCTTCTACTCTTTCTATCAATAAAGCTATTTGAGTTTTCCTTCGAATTATTGTATGTTTGAGTTGATATATGCGTTTGTGTGGTCAATATATATCTGGTCCTATATTGTTTATGGTTGTAGATCTCTGTGCTTTGATGGTATTATGCTGCTTTGACTTTACAGGTGCTCTTTGAAGCAGGACAAGCAAGGAAGGAGTAGCAGATCTGTCAGAGGGGAGAGGAAACAAGCAAGGATCCAAGCGAAAGACTGAGGTTGGTACTCTCTGTTTCTCTCTCATCTACTTCTCATAAAGGAAAACGCAAATAACTTTAGTTTGTTTGTTTCTAAGATAGTTGCCCGTCTTAGTGGGACTAGGAGCTCCAAATGGACACTAGATTTCCCGATAACAATACCACATTAATCCAACAGCAGAGAGAAAAATGGCACAATGCCCTCATCAAAAAGAAAGTCTTCCACGAAGGAGATTGGGCACTCCTATATGATTCCAGGTTTCAGGGTTTCCCTGGAAAACTTCAAACTCACTGGCTGGGACCGTATGAAATCCAGAAAGTGCATGATAATGATACCATTACATAAAATACCATTGACAGATTTGGACATACCTTTAAAGCAAATGGCCACCGAGTTCGACTGTACCGCAAACTGCTTACTCAGGAATCCTTCTACCAGCAACTTCGGGAAGACTCTGACATGCAGATTCTGGATGAGGAAGAGAATTCTTCCTCGCCTTTGGTTCACTATGTAATTTTATTGCTTTTAACTTTGTACATAATTTTTTTTGTTCTATTTGTGTAAATTACTTTCTGTACAGATTTCTGCATTTCTGGATTTTTTTTTTTAAATTTTGTTGTTTCTTTTTTAAGGAACAACACTTTCGTCGTTTTGTTGTTCCTTTTCGAAGGAACAACACTTTTGCATTTTGTTGTTCCTTTCTAAAGGAACAACATTTTCGCCATTTTGCTGTTCCTTTTCGAAGGAACAACACTTTTGCATTTTGTTGTTCCTTTCCAAAGGAACAACATTTTCACCATTTTGCTATTCCTTTTCGAAGGAACAACACTTTTGCATTTTGTTGTTCCTTTCTGAAGGAACAGCATTTTCGCCATTTTGCTGTTCCTTTTTGAAGGAACAACACTTTTGCATTTTAAGGAACAACATTTCCGCCTTTTTGTTGTTTTTTTTCCAAAGGAACAACACTTCCGCATTTTTGCTGTTCCTTTCCGAAGGAACAACACTTTTGTTTTTTTCTGTTCCTTTCTGAAGGAACAACACTTTCGTTTTCTATTGTTCCTTTTTGAAGAAAAAACACTTTCGTTTTTTGTTGTTCTGAAGGAACAACACTTTCATTTTTCTATTGTTCCTTTCTGAAGGAACAACACTTTAGGGTTTTTCTATTCCTTTTTGAAGGAACAACACTTTTGTTTTTTTGCTGTTCCTTTTTGAAGGAACAACATTTCCGCATCTTTTGTTCGCACTTGCTTAATTTTTTGTTCCTCTCAAGGAACAATGGTTTCGAGCATGTTTTTTTCCTTTTTGCTTGCGGTTTTTGTGTGCAAATATTCTTTTGTTGTCCCTCTAAAGAAACAACAGCTGTTCCATCTAAAGAACAACACCTTTTGAGTGCATTTTTCTTCTTTTTGTGTGTATGTGTGTTTCACCATTTAGAGGATTATTTTTTTTTGAGTGATGGTCATTTGAGGCACAGCTATACATGTATGCAAGAATACAAAAACTAGAGGATACTGAAATCAGAAAATCAAAGAAAAATCGTTATCTTTAAAAGAAATTGCTTTGAATTGATAAGAGAAAAGAGGGAAGGACACAACTATTTATATCACTTTGCTTTCTTTATTTTCACTAATACCAATGTGATTGATTATTTTTATCATGATGGTTCTTTCTAAATCCCCATAATTCTCTTTGATCATTATTATTGAATAAGAATAAGGGCATATTTTTCTCTATTGAGATGTTCAGACTTCTTCCACCATCCCTACTCTTAAGGAGTGTTGAGCCACCCTCTGTATATAAATAGGAAAAGTGCTAGATAAAAGAAAAGAAGAAAAAGAAAAGATGTATATCTATATGATTACTAATATGATTTATCAGATGAAGGATAGGGGGTCTCATCAAGAGCTAGCCTACCATGATCATAAGGAAAAATTGAAGTGGCATTCCAACTATGGCCACCACACCAGGAATTACACTAGGGATATGATCCAAGAGGCACATCAGAAAAATAAAAAGTCCTTGGAACAGGAGGTCTCATCATGAGCCAGCCTGCCCACCTTTCACTCCTTCCTGGTGAACGGCATTGTGATTCATCTGGTTACCAAGCCAGCACAATGACCTCCATTCTGACATTGCATAGCACTTTCCTAGGCATACACAAAGGATTATGGTTCCAAGGGTGAAATAAGCAACTCTGTCAAGGTTATGGACACCTGTGGACAACAGAGCTCTATTGATGGTATTGAAGTCATATTTCTTATACACCAATAATCATTATAAAACCCTTCTTCTTATATCTTTATAGTGATTTCAAATGTGATTATGTTATATAACCCTTTCGAACCTTTGATACATGAAAATTATTTATAAATCAATCATGACGATTAAAGTGGATAATGACCACATAAGAAATTTTATTCACGTCAGCTGTCGTATCCTCCATTTTTCGCATCATATCATGGCATTTCCATATTTATTAGCAATTTTATCATATGCCTCAATTTTGGTAATCCACTCATTTTTTGTAAACATGTCATATATCTATACGTTGTTCCTTTATTCCACTGTACGATTATAGTTCAGCATGTTGCTCCTTTATTTGATGGCCGGGGACAGCCTATCACATTACAGGGGGGTGCAGGTAATCTCCATAATTCACTGGCATACGTGTCAGCCCATTATTCAGAGGTATTATGACTTCACCAAAACTCGGGAATAGCAAGTATAGCGATATTTTGTTTCCCAATATGCATGGCTTGATGTTCCAATGCCATTTCTGTGTTTTTCTCTGTAAAAATTAGCAGTAAGTTAAAACTTTGAATAGCTTGTTGTTCCATCATCTTCTCTGTTTTTTCTTAACAGTGAGCTAAAAAATTGAACAACCTGTTGTTCCATCGTCGTCTCTGTGTTTTTACAGTGTGCTTAGCGTGAATAAGATGGGTGGAAGATCAATTCACAGTGAGCCACAGGTGTTAATGGTCTCTGATTCCGCATGAGAAATCTTAGCAAGGGCAGGATGGATAGCTTACCTTAACCGTCAGCAGCAATCTAACGAGACAGTGGCAATCGAGTTTCTACAGAATTTGCAGGAAAATCATTCCATGATGAGAGGGAGATAGATAGCAGTCACAGATGACATAATTTCTGAAGTTTTGGGACTGGCAATTGCTAGACTTGTATGGAATCTGAAAAAGGTGAGACTGTGAGACGCCATAAACATCTTCCAAGAAGAAGGGCAGAACCTTACTGTCAAAGGGAAAGGAGTCTTGCCAGCAACCCTGGGAGAGCCTTGGGCAGAATTGGAAAGAATTATCCAAAGCTACATCACTTTCAATGGTAGAAAAGACATTGTAAGACCACACCATCTCAAACTTTTAGCCGTGTTAAAGCAAAAATGTGTTGTGAATTTTCCTGCGTTCTTAAATTTTTTATTACATGATGTTGCCCAAAGCATGAGAAAATCTCGCCATGTAGAGTCAGTGGTAATCCATCATGGGTTAATTCGATTGATATTCAGTTACAGTCTTGCCCAATAGCAGATTAGTTGGGAAGAATTGATTTTCTCGATAGATGAAAAAAAACATAATGCTAGCACATCGAGCAGACCACCAAAACAAAGACAATCTGTGAGATTGGCAAGGAGTAGAGGAATGCTGGGAAATTCCCAGTGGAACATTAGCCAGCCTATGGAAATACATGATTCAGAAGACAAACAACCCCCACAACTTGAAGGTGGGGAGAACGAAGAAGAATTAGAAGGAAATGAAGAAGAAGAACTGGAGGAAGAGACTGAGCAATCCGGTCAGGAAGAAGGGGAGGAAACAAAGAAACACAGTGAAAGTCCACTACAAAACCCTCTGCAAGAAGATGAATTGGCCCAAATTTTGGCCAATATGGGCGAGTATGTCCAACCTCATAGCCCACTCAACCCCCATACTGAAGAAGGGCCGCAGGAGCACTCTACTCATGATAAAAGTGCATCTGAGGAAATGCGTGACGAGGAGGAACAGGAAGAGGATCACTCTGCTCATGATAAGAGTGTATCAGGGGAAAAGAGTGTCGAAGAGGAGGAAGAAGAACAATCTATTCCTAGTCAGTATACACCCGAAGAATTGCATGATGAAGAAGAGGTAGAAGAAGAAGCTCCCAAGGAGACAGTAGAACAAACCAGTGTTTCTACCCCTTAAAATCCTGATCAATAGAACTCCGAAGAGATGTTCCAAGAAGGAAACATGGAAATTGACCAAGGCGAAGGTACAATGCCTAAAGTACAAAGCCCATGCCTAAGAAAACAAATAGCTATTCCTTCTAAGAAAACGGATGAAATTAAAAGATTGTGAAAGGAACAGTAGAGATTGCTTAACGTAATTAAGCAACTTGGACAACAAATAAGAGTCTTAAAAATGGGGAAGAACTCAAGAGGAACCTCTGGGGCAAAGCGTGCAACCACCCAGGAAAAACCCCATAAGAAAAATATCAAGAGGACTCAAGTCGAACCTGTTATTCAGAATCGCAACGAATAGCATTTGGCTGTTGCAAATGTAGAAGCACAAACGGACAATGCACCAGCCTATGATAAGGAAGTCCAAATAGAGGCACTTTCCTCTAGTGAGAAGGAAACTTTGACCATAAAGACTAGATGTCGCAATAAGGAGATCCAAGTAGATCTCTAGCCCAAAATTGTCATGATGGATAATGACCCGAGGTTAGTCACTCTGCAAAAAGGTTTGGCACAGGCCCAATAAACGATAGAGAAACTCACAGAGGAAACTGTTCCTCAAGAAAAATATCAGAAGTTACAACAGCAGCTAAAGAACGTCAATGCGTCGTAAAGCCAGGCCTTCGCTGGATGGTGAGAGGCAGAGGAAAGAGTCAAAAAGGTAACCCATAGGCTAGACATAGTTATAAATCAAATGGATACCTTATGTTCTCTGTATACTGATGTTCTAGAGTGTAGGGCACTTGCCAGAAACTATGCTTTGTTTTTTATGGAAAGATATTTACAATTGAAAATTAAGGCTGTCAAGGTAGGAGTGCCTATAGAGATAAAAACCATTGATGACTTCATAAACTGTTGTAAACATTACGGGGTGAAAGTTTAGCGATTGTTATGTGAATTTTATTTGCACAATCTTGTGTTAGATGGAGAAACAGAACAGAACCCTAGCCCTTTTGTGGGTGATGTCCAACTTCAGGCATTTATTTCTTTTGGTGTTAATCAGATAAAGTGGCTTAAAGCCTACAATGTCTTCCAAAGACAGGAGAATGGATTAGATCTATGGGTAAGGGGTGAACCTAGAGACCCATTGTAATTATGGAATAAACATAGGAGCCTAATGAGAACTCAGGGTGTGATCCAGACATTGGGACCTATTCACACAGCAGTCATCCGGCAAGGGGTAGAATACTTCTTAACCATCAAAGACCTTGCCATAGCAGCAACCAAATTCTGATACCAGACTTCTAATCGGAATATCCAAAATAGAGAACCATTCAATTATGAGAATTTTAAGCTAGCTGCTGACCGCTTGGTTATCTATGGTAACCTCATCTTGAGAGAAGGCCCATCTTGGTTAGGCTGTAGGTTCCGAAGTCCAATCATCTAGTATCCTACACCAGGGTATAGAGCCTTAAATGAGTTGCTTGAAGGTTAGACAAGACATATTTTTGAAGTCTTAGCTAGAAATCATGGTTTTAGACGACTGACTGAAAATCCTTCTCCAGCCTAATCCCTAACTGCCTTGCATGTCAATTACAATGTTTTCATGAGGGCATGAAAAAGGGTAAGCAGGGGGGTGTATTGAGCATTAGAAAAGGTATGTAATTGCCACTTATTTCGCTATCTTTTCCTTTAATTCACAACTTCTTTACATTATGAAATGGGCATATGATGAAGGATTATGATAAATTTTAAGAGATTTGTGAGTAATGTAAAATGACTAATTATTACCTTTTTCTATGAAGAAGATGGAAGATGACCATTTCAAAGGAAAAGATAAGGCAAAACCAACTGCTATCCCTTTGACAGGGAACCGCATCCAGACAAGATGATCCAAATAAGAGCGCAAGAGCCAAGAAAAGGAAGAAGAAATACCATATCAGCGCAAGAGGACAAAGAGATAACTGAAGGATAATGATATGGTGAATCCCTCAGGATCCTTTGATCCTGAGGGATCGCTACCTTAAGAATATATGTATCTTTGGTCTTTCCGCCTGGCCACTATAAAAAGGGACAGCGCTGCTAGCCCAAGGGGTGGATTATTGTTGTTTTATAGAATTTGCTATTGCAGACTGAACTTTGATCATTGACTCTCTTTAAAGAGTGATTACTGTAACTCTGTTTTCATGATTAATATATAAACTTTGTTGTTGTTCCGTCTTTGATTCTGGAGTAACCGCAGCAGTGCGTCCCTGGAGGCTAAGGGCCCGGCCCTAATGGATGACTTACTTCCTGTACCATTATTTTCCAATTCCGAGTTTTGTGTGGTTTGATTTCTTTTTCTTGCTTCATTTAGTAATCTATTGTTCCTTATCATTTCGTTTACTGGCTCTGTTATATTTAATTCGTATTTGAATAGTAAGGTTATCTTCTACAACTGAAATGTTATGCTATTCATTCTGAAATCGTATCACATTGTTGTTCCCTTACATATTGACATTACTGTGTAACGTTATTGTTCCTTTATAGATCAACATTACTGTTTGTTTACAAAGTAACATTGTTGTGTATTTACATATCGGTATTGTTATTTATTTAGCTATGGTGTATCTCTAATTGTGATTGTTGTTCATTTGGATTATTGTTCCATTGCAATTGTAGTCGTTGTTTCTTTGTAACTGTGGTTGATATTTATTATGCTGAACTCAGGTTACTGATTCCATCATTATAGATCTGTTGTGTGTTAACATTTGATTTAGTTCGCTATGTGTTTTCACTTGATTCAGTTACTGTTCAGTATTTCATAAGACTTACCTTAGTTTGCTGTCCCATTTATGGTTTGTTGTTCAAATCACTTCTGAGTTAAAGATTGCTGCTTAATTCATTTAGATTACAATTGCTTCTTAATTCATTCCTGTGAGATAAAGCTTTGTTGTTCAATCTTTTCAAATAGATTAGTTGTTGTTCCCTTTATGTTAATTGAATTATCATTTCAAGTAATTGTTTTGGTGTGAACAGAACGATCTGAAACTGTAGTGAACATTGACTATTGTTGTCTAGTTCCCAAATTGGAGATCTTCTCTTTGATTGCTTTTCATTTGCATCAGTTTACAAAGGGAAGAATTATCATTATTGCACCCTTGACTGATGAATGTTGTAGTTTCTTAAATGAATGATTTAGTTACAAAGCATTTTAATTTCTTGCCATTACATTTAGAGTTTGTTTCCAGCATTTATTTACTTTTGTAAAAGCACTATACTACTAGAATTACTCTTGACAAGTGACCGCCTCAGACTGAGTACATTCTTGAGATAACAAATGGTACCTGGATTGATAATTAATGTAGGGTAAATAGAGGTTAAAAATACCCTTTTTACTACTCGACAGTGAGGGACCAAACAAGTCTCTCGAATCACTCGTATCTGTGCTCAATGAGCTCCACATGGAGAAATCAAACTCGCTCTACCCACCATTTTTGTTGTCATTTCAAATATTTGACTTCAATGTCCACAACTATTTGGTTAATTCTGGTGCGTTAGTCAATGTCATGCCACTCTCGATTGCTAAGAGGATCAATTCTCAATGGAGTAGCACAACTATGTAGATCATCCAACTTGACAGACCATGTGTGTCATCCATTGGTGAACTTCGGGATATGATCATTCAGTTATTGTCTCACGGACGAGTTCATCAATGCATTAAAATTGTGATTGTGGAGATCCCGGAAGCATATGGCTTACTACTTAGTAGAGACTGATCCAGCAAGATCCAAGGATACTTTGCTACAGACTGGTCATACTTATGGCTTCTGCACAAGGGAAGAACAACCAGATCTGGGTGTTATCATAAAAATACATGAAACATAATGTTACTCCCTTGAATGGTGAAAATGAATCGTTGGATTTCACAAAACTCGTGTTCAACAATTGCTTTCTAGAAACACAGCTAGCATGTTATCTTGCACATCCAACCCCTATCCCACCAGACACACAGTTGGGTCTCCTTCCTTTCCCAACTAGCGAAAATGAAACCTGTACCATAGATTGTAACAATAATAGCAGTAGTGATAGTAGTACTAGTGCGCCAAGCGATCCTTGTACAGATAATATGTGGACCTATCGTGATACTCAACAACCGCTAATTATCTTTAGACTTAGGAGAAAGAATAATGGGGACCCTTTAAAATTTTTAGGATATAATCCTTCTTTGTTTAGATAAAATAGGATAAGTTTTATTTTTACTCTTTGATTTTTGAATAAAACAAGAAAGTTTATGAAAAAGGTCATAAAACCTTTTAGGAATCCTTTTGTAATTAGAGGAGATAAATTACAAGTCTAAATGAATCCCGAAATCATAACAAATAAAAAATGCATAAAAGAGTTGGTCTTACTTAAATGTACACATGGTGTTGGTGATTTCAAAGAATAACCAAAAAGCTAAACAACAAAAATCTGATTGTGAAAAGTCGATAAGCCAAATTGTGAAAAGTCGATAAGTCGAAATGTGAAATTGCGATAAGCCGAAATGCAAAATCACGGGATGTGAAATGCCTAAAAGCTGAAATGTGAAATTCTGAGCTGATATCGCGATCCAGCAAGAGCCAATATCGCATTTCATCAATTGACTAATGTCGATATTGCATTCTGTTAAACTATGGTATTTAGCTAATACAGATCCCGTGCCTATATACTTTTCGGAAATTACAGATCGTTAAGCTATGTAATGTCACCCAATACCACATGTCGATAAAATATTTTCCGATATAATGACAAGTTTCAATATCACGTGAACAAACGTTTGGAAATTAAATGAACACTCTGTGTAGTTCTAATTTCTAGGTTTTTGTTGATTGGTAATTATTTTAGTTAATATGAAAGGATTTCCATAAAACTTGCATTGAATTGATATGACTATTTGCATCCTTTTAAGCTCTTACTTCTTATCTTGGTTTGTTTCTTTACAGGTAAATTCTAATAAAGAGTAGTTAAAGGACATGTCAAGAATAATCAAGGCAAGGAGGAAGTTCATAATACAACAAGAACCAGTCTTGCCAACTGAGGAAGTGTCTGAGATGTCTCCATTGTTTACAGATACTATATGCACTCTGGATCTAGGCTCCACCTCTTGGGAGGTGATATACAAACTATTTGAGGATGATAATCCGAGAATAATTATGAAATATACTGCTACTGCTAATGATTCTCCTCCAAGTAATGGTGCCGCATGGAATGATGTGGCCAATTCATTTCTTCACAGAATTCTTGCTCGCCCTAAAATTCTACCATATACAGATATGGTGAGATGGATTGTCGACCAACTGGATATTACAAACATAACATTTATAACTCTGAAGAAGACATTTATTGGGTCTTTTAAAGATGAGGATTTAAGGAAAATGTATCAGCTACCTCAACCTCAGAAGAGGTATGATACGCAATTCATCCATAAATGCATGCAAGAGAATCTGAACCCTACGGAACTGATCAAAGAATGGAGAAGGGACCCTAACAAACACAAGCGAGAGGACAGGGATATGTATTCATTAGCCTCTATTGTTGGCCCTTTCTCGCATATCACTACTTTGTTATGTCACCTCTATGGTTATCCAAAATGAAAAAACTCTCTGAAGAATGGGTGTCACTAATAGAAGATTATGTTGATGGCTATATCATGGATTGGGCGACTATATATCCAACAATTTGATCACCCAAATCTGCAATTATAGACAAAATCACAATTTTCTTGAAAGAACAACTCCTCCTTTCTTTATGAGCGTCTATGTCTTTGACGCAATTTATTTTTCTTATGATTTTCCATATCTTGGATGGAAATGGACAGACAAATTTCCTAGTCCTATATTTTTTTATCTTGATATCCTTTGGGAATCCAAATACCATGCTCACTTCTACAAAATTTGTCATGAGGTCATGCTCCCTATCCACCAAGAGGTCTTTGGCAGAAAATCCCCTAGACTTACTACAGAAGCCAATAAAGACCTAAAGCCTATAGGAAAGTGGTTTGGGGAAGAGTCATTTACTTACATTCAGGTTTTTGGTAGCCTTGCCCATCCTCATGTTTTTCCCATTTTTGTCCCAAATAAGTTGTTGGCCAAGGAAGTCAATTATCAAACAGTTGGTAAGGTCTTAACTAAGGTACTTAAAGATGCCAAGAAGTTTGCCTTGTCATGTTTTCCCATATCTTGTGGTACCTATGCCTTAGAAAATTTCAAGAATTCCTTAAATGAAATTTAACAATTAAAATCCTTTAGTTTTCCAACCATACTAAACAGGCCATATGACCCTCATGCTGCAGAATTTTTTTTTACAACACAAGCTAAGCTCAAACCGATTTCAAGCAAGCTTGACAAGTTTGATGATTTGTTTGAAATGGTTCCAGAGTATTATATGGTAGAGAAATTAGCAGTTGGTCATCTAAGTCCTGACGAATTCATTATATTCAATCAATATCGTCAGCAAAGAATATCCCATTTGCCAGAATCCCTCTTAAAACAATTTCGATAGAACTCAAAAGCTTCAGATGCATTGGATTCCTCTTCAAAAGCTCCAATTATTTCCCAAGTCTCTGAAACAACCACTATAGTTGTTTAGAAAATAAGTGAAATTAAAGAGGAGAACAAATTGGATGAAGTATGGGAGGAGTTCAACCATGTTTTGACAACACAAGAAACTCAGTTTACAGGTGTCTCAGTCGATATACAAGTAGAGCAAGTTACAGTCAACAAAGAGATAGAACAGGTTCCAGAAACTACAGGGACAACCTCGTTTACTGTTGAGGCTTCCCAAAGGGATACTATTCCTAAAACTCTCGAGAATAATATTAATACTGATATTGTCAATCAATCAATTATTGTTGATGATATGGAGATAATTCATGCATTTCCTACTACCAAGATATTCCTCAAGATTGAAGAAATCTCACCTTTGGACATATTTTATAGTCCAAAGCATAAAGTAGTAATGAGCAGGTCAAGGAAGAAAAGAAAGCTAGAACAATCACAAGCACTAGTTACAAATGAGACTCCTTTTCAAGTTCTTTGGAAAGGAACTCAAACAGCCCCTGACAAGGAATTGAATAGATTATCTCAGTTCACAGGAGATTATGCTAGTGCCACCATTAATAAAGCTACAAAAATACTACTACTAATGAAATAAAAGGATCAAAAGATTGTCCAATTGAAAGAAAATTTCCAGATAGAAAAGAAAGTGATTGAGAAACAATGGCAAGAAAAAATTACCAAGCTACAGAAAAAATTTAATGATTTAAAGATATACTTTGAATCTGAAGTGAAGGACAAGGATGAACAGATACTGCAGTTGCAACAAAGGATAGACCAGCTAAGAGAAAATCCAGATATAAATGAAGTCCACAAGGAAGCATCAAAACTGGACATACTCGTAACAAAGCATCAGGCTATCTTCTGCCACAAATTGGCCTTAATTCATGACTTGTCAAAGACCAACAATTCTTTAGTAAATCAATTGTCCGATTTGAGGACATTTTATGAAGATATCGACGAGAAAATTTCAGAGTATAGATATTGGCAAGACATTTCTTAGGGAAGATAATCTAATCTTCCTCGGATTGAAGAATCATAGAAGGATATCATGTTTTATGACTGGGACATCAAAATGAAACAGGAAGAAATGGCTATTATCAGAGCCAGAAATATTGCCTCAAATTTCACCGAATACATTACAGATACCTTATTTCAAGCCAATCTAATCTAGGAATGCCTAAAGGACACCTTGCCAAATGTCAAAGCTTTAAAACAATCTTGGCAGGAAAAATCTAGAAAGAAGGTTTAAGATATTCAGAGTTTATCGCAAGTGAACCTTGAAATTTATTGACATTTTCTAGTGAAGCCTCATAGTCAGTGGCTCGTGCTAAGGTGTCTCTAAAATGTAGCAGTAAAGTTTCTTCCAGCGCTTAATGATGCAGTGTTTATGGGAAAAATGCTCATGCAACTGGTACATCCCCCCCTAGTTGAAGCAACTCGCGAACATATACAATATCAGAGAGAAAATGAAGAATCAATCTGGAGCATAATCATGAGTTCTTGTTATTAGTGTCAGTATCTGCATACTTCCATCAGGGATCAAAATTTTCTCTTTGCATTTTCATTGTAGGGGTCCTATACTGAAACTTTTACATCATTTCATTAGGTCATGTCAAACTGCTCCCAAGATGGTTGTCTTCTCTTCAGAAAATCTAATTTCTCCCTCATAGAGTATACTTGCTGACCCTTCTTCAGGTTGTCTTCATTTATGGTTTCATTGTCGATTTGCAATCATGCTTTCATTAGGTCATAGGGCATGTTTCATTAGGTCTTAGGGTTTCATTTCCAAGGTCAAGAACCTGATTGAAAAGTGTAAATAAAGGGAAGCAAGGGTATGAGGATGGTAAATAAGTCAAGCATGATGGCTTGTAGGTCATAGTCACTATATAATTATCTTTTAAACTAATGTAATTTTCACCTCGAAAATCATGCTTTTGAGGTGAAAACAGAGTATTTTGAGTTAATTTGTTTTTCTTATGTAATTTGAAGTCACTTTATGTAATAAATGATCCCGGCTGCACCAAAGCATCTCTCCTTGCTGCAAGACAAAGAAACACTGCAAAAATCAGTTCAAGTTGAGCATTGTCCACCTAAAAAGAAACAAAGAATAAAAGGCATTAAAAGTAGAGTTTTGAAGAAGGACAAGAAACATTAGAAAGTGGGTTTTTCAAGTGAAAAATCAAAATTAACTCCTATATAAGGTCTCACATTTCATTTTGAAGTTCATCAATCTCATTTGGCAAGCAAGGAGTAAAAAAGGTGAGGAGAAGAGGAAAGGTTGAGTGAGTTTTGGGTAAAGGAGAAGTGGCTGCATGTTTCAGGCAAGAGGAGTGGCACTACGCATTGAGAATTTGGCGCTGTGCGTCTGGGCCCGGCGTTGCGTGTCTAGAGAATTTCACAGTGTAAATTTACACTGCGCTGCGCTTCTGGAGGTGGTGTTGCACGTCTGTGCATTTGTGTGGTGGCGCTGCGCGTTGAGCAGAAGGGCCAGAAAGGCCTCAAAACTTCAAAAAACTTCAAGATTGCCCTCTCTTCCCTTCATACAAGTAAGTTGTCCTCCCATACTACATTTTTGGTTTGCAATCAAACTCTTAAGCATAATTCCCCATGGTAAATATGAAACCCTAAATTTTCCCCTAGTTATGCCTAAAACCCTAAACCCAATTATCCCTCCTATCACCTATCACTAAAACTCTAAACTCTTTCCCTATTACATTCCATAACATCCACATCCATTTATCCCTCTTCCCAAAAGGAAATATCTCAAACAAACCAAGCCCTCCCTCTCATTTTTATGACTCATACCCTCCCCTTCATTTCCTAAGCTCACAAGACACCTCATAAGGTCATCTCCCAACCCCTCACTCCTAAAGCACTCTCACTCATTCCCTTCATACAACCTCAAGCCTTGGAAACATGGACAGAGAGGACCGAGACTACGAGGAGGAGGAAAACACAGACAGTGATAGCTTAGCAGATAGACCTAGGTATCAGAGAAAACCACACAAGGGAGGCAGAATTATCATAGAAGAGCATTCAAACCTTAGAGAATTGTAGGCCTCTCAGTTGGTTGTCACTTGTTTCATATATCTTGGCTGCTATGAGTTCTGTGAGTAGGTAGAGAGAGTTCAACACCACCCTGAGCTCACCAGACTTTTTGTAGCTCATCTTCAGGACAACAAGGTGACTCTTGCTAGGGTAACATTCACAGTCTCACCCTCCATCATTGTAGATGCAACCAGGATTCCAAATGTAGGGGAGAAGTGGTACAAGGCACAGGACCTGGATGAACACTATTATGAGCCTTATATCAAACCCTGGTATAGAAATGAGGTGAAGATACTTTTTCCTTTCAGATTTCTTGAAGACAAGTATGTCCCCATGATGAAAATCATCATGAAATATTTCACTTGTGAGGGAAGATTTTCCAGGCTGTACACCTATCACATCAGGCTTCTCATGCATTTTACCAGGGTGAAGATGTTAAACCTCCCTTATTTCTTGTTCAGGAATATTGAGAAGATGGCCCATTTTGTGCAGAAGAAGCCATACCCTCAACAGATGAGCAGTCTCTATCATTATTCCCTGATCAAGATGATTGTGCTTCATCATCTTAGTCTCCTCAACATCTCTTGGGAGACATTTATTGCTCATGACATCTTTAGGGGTCCTCAAATTCCTCCACCAGTGTCTCAAGAAGTAGGGGGACCTTCTAGCAGTGCTCAGGTGAAAACAGATGAGGAGGCCAAAGAGACTAAAACTACTGAGGTGCCCAAGACTTACATGACGTATTGTTGGGCATGGGATCCCCCACAACATGTTTTTGGGGCTTAAAGCCCATGTTTTGGTCAAGTATATTGTAAGACTCCACGAATTACAGGCACAAAGCACGAAGTCTAGGATGAGTCATAGGGTTGTCCACCCTAAAATATTGTAAGTTAATGTAAAGTTGTGTCAGTCTACCCTTTCCACAAACCATGGGATTGTATAAATAGAGTGAGGTTCTAAGTGTAAAGATAGTGAATGATAGAGAGAATATCGAAGGCATGGTTCGAGCTTAGAGGTGGATCTAAATTGTACTGGTCGTAGTAGTAGTAAGAGGCTCTGCAACTGAGTGTGTAGAGGTTTGATAGAGTCTGTAGCTGAGTGCGCAGACCCCTATAGCTGAGTGTGCAGGGCGGAGTCGAGTCTATAATTGGGATTGAAAGCTAATAAAGAGAAGTTTACTCTGTGCATCTATTCTTGAATCCATATTTTGTTGTTATGCATTACTTTTACTCTTTTTATTTACTACGCACAATTGGATAAATACTTGTATGGTTCGGAATGCTTATATATGACAATAATCTAAGTAATAAGCTAACAGTACATAATTAAGAAAGACTTGGGTAAATAACACGGGTCATTTTGCTGCTAAAGCTGTGCGAAGAACAATATCGCAGGGCACGGGGTGTCCGCTAGTGCGCTAGCACAGTAAGTACGAAGGTTGGACTGCATACCAATTCCATCTTATCAGACATCCCGAAGGTGCAGAAACCTAGTTCTAGCACCCTCCCATACTACTTCGGGTGAGACCTTAGTCCGCGCTCTGCGGACTATTGCCGAAATGGCCAGTAGTACCAGGATTTTCTTAGCTAAATCACTTCTGAACCTGGGTTAGGCCCCACTAAGCCAACAAATGGTTCTGTTGCCGGGACCAGGGTCTGCATAAGGGATGTCTAATGTCATGCCACTGGAATCCAACAAAGAAGGAAATTGAAGAGTGGTTGGACAAGAATATTCACGAGTTCACGACACAGGAAAACAGAACTCCGCGAGTATCTAAGGAACAGTGGTTGGAGCGCTACGTGTATACAAAAATCCATGAAATTTTCTTTGCATCCTTTCCTTCTGAGCTATATGAGTGGATCGCGAAGGTAGCCGATAGCCAGGGAAGGTGTAGGCTCGACAAACCAATAGTGTGGACTTCGGAATTAGTGCGCAAACTAGAAACATCAGATGATAAGATCGCGCGAGCTGTGGACCATTGGCTCGACCGAATAATAGGGGGATTTATCACTGATTTTGCGATAGACACGACCGTGAGCTACAGTGAGGCAGAATGACGTTTTCTCAAAGGACTGTGAGGTAAGTATATTAAATATTTGAATACTTGGATTAAGATGCTATTGTGTGAAAAAAGGGTTATGTGAATACATTAATGTTTGGGACTACGTGGAGCAAAAAGATCTACAAAAGTAGCAAAGAATTAGGAAACAGTCCCTTAGTTTCACCCTTGCGAGAGAGCGAGGAAGAGCTCTTTAAGGTTTCTCCAAGAAGTGCAATCAATTTGATAAGGTAGCGAATTTTGAGGTTACCACCTCCACCAACACCGCCACCCGCTTCACCCCCCTCACCTCCATCTCCACCCACTCCACCTCCACCACCTCCACAGTTTAGTATGGCGAGCATGATCAAACTACCAGTATTCAGAGGAGTAGGAAATGAAGATCCGGACCAATTCTGGTTCGTGGTAAGAGCAATATGGGAAGCACAAGGTATCACGAAAAACAATATTAAGAAGGCTAAATTAGTGAGCGCGCTGCAGGATCACGCATTAACATGGTATATCAAGCACTCTAACAACCACCCAAACATAGGGATAAAAGAGATCCAGGCCACACTGAACAAGGAATTTAGCAGGCCAAAGTCAGAAACACAATCAATCATCGGGTTTAAAGAGATCGCGATGCTCTTGGGTGAGACTCCCTGGGCTCTGGCTTAATGGCTGAAGAGTACGATCCGCAAAGCCAATATGACGTTGACAGATGGACAACATCGCGCATGGTTTGTACCATCCTGACACCGCACTTGAGGATGTCGCTATCACAACAAAAACTTTCCACCTAGGCCGAAGCGTTGGAAATGGCAATGAGATTACATTAGACCCCAATACAAGACCCTGGGTTAGGAATCCAACAAATCTAAGTGCAACTACAGAATTTGTGTTTGGAAATTCAATGTTTGAAGCAGGATAGGGCACCATGGCCAGAGGAACGTGAGGAGGTATGGTGCGTAAATGCAAAGGCCAGGGCCATGACAAAGATCATTGTCTAGTGTTTGCGAACTACTTGGTAGGAGGAGGGCCAATGCCATTGAGACCGGAGGCACAAGCAGGGCTGAGCGCGGCACCTACTTTATGGTGTGTGATTTTTCAGATAGGAGGGAAACACACTACGGACAATTTTTATTTGTTGCAGAAGTATACATAGAACCCCCAGCAATTGTTTTGTAATTTTTGTAGGTTGTTAAGCCACGATGAGCGCACTTGCCATAGTTACAAGATAATGATGGATAGGACCCCTGCCTATAGGATGCAGATCAAAACCCAAGCCCTCGACCTAGATGCGGGGATGGCATGCGCTGGATTTCAGGGGCGTAGTCGAGGATGAGGTGGAATGGGACCAGGAAGGGGTCGTGGACAACTAATTTGTTACAATTGCGGAGGGTCAGGGCACTACGCCCACGATCGTACCAACCCGACAAGGATATCATGTTCGTATTGTGCTCAGTTTGATCATGAAACAATAGACTGTTCTACATTGATCACGAGGATGCACGAAAAAGGGGTATTCCAGCCTCCTCCGACTTAGAATATACAAATGATGAGGTCTGAGCCATGCGTAGAAGACCCGAATGTAAACATGATGCTTAGAAGTGGTACAACCATGGGAGAGGATAAGGGGAAGCAGCTAGGGGAAAATACATGGGTTCTTAAGGCTCCTACAAAGGAACCTGAGTTTGACTTAAAACACACAAAGGAGACATTCATGGAAGCTAAGAAGAGCTTCATGGAAGCCTCCACTTAAGGTAGTAAGGATCAACCAGAGCCAGGAATGGATCCTTCAATGCTCACTACATTTCTGGAGACATGCATGAAACTGCTATGTGACAGCAAGGCAGTTAAGTGACTACAGGAGCTGATCACCAGGTGTGCGGGGTCATGGGAACTGCGCGTAGTCCAGAAACTGGGGAAGCATGCATTACGCACTGGAAGGGAAATGAGGTTGACTGCACAGATTGGTGAGTATGAAATGGATCAGGTAATCCTAGATCTGGGTTCGAACGTGAATGTGTTACTGAAGCAAACATGGGAATGCATGGGCAGACCCTTGTTACAGTGGTCCCCTATTCAGTTACGGATGGTGAACCAATAGAATATTTTTCCCATGGGGATACTACAAGTGGTAATAGTAGACATTGAGGGTGCGAGCACGTAGGCAGATTTTGAAGTAATAGAGGTTTTCGATGACAGCAATCCCTATCCCGCACTGCTAGGAATAGACTGGGCCACCGATATGAATGGATTCGTCAATCTGAAGAAGCGCAAAATGATCTTCGAGAAAAAGTCACTACGCGTAGTAGTCACACTAGACCCAGCCGAAGGAGCATGCTACACTGAACCAGTGCACGATGACAATAGTGATGATGATCTTGATTGTATTTACAAGATAATTGTGTGAGACCAAGATTCGGTGCATCCAACTGTAGATGGGAGAATCTCGTGGGAGCAAGAAATCTCCTGCACTTCCAATTCGGACAAGGAAATAGAGCGATGGCAGAATCGGCTGCATGAAGTAACAATGGTTAATTGCAACATGATGATTAGATCACTGCATTGTGTGAAAACAGAGGCAAGGGAGCTACCAACATATGATGGATTGTTAGGGGTGGATGAATTCCTGAGCAAATTTGAAAGCACAGTACCAGAGAAACAGCGGCTCAATGCATTGAAGTGGGCACTACGCGCAACACCCGCACGATGGTGGGGTACACATCAAGGAAATTTTGAGGGGTGGCACGGATGCAGAAGGATGATGCACCTACGGTTTGTAAGCCCCTAGCTTAGAATGAAAGTTGGTCAACAAGGATGGAACAACTTGCGCGCCCACTTTTCTTGATGGGTACAAACTTGTGTTGTACAACCCGCACAAGCGCACCCCAAACTCAGGATCGAAAATTGGAGTAGGATGCAGCAGCAGGAAAGGTGATGCGCACTACAAACGTTCCACGTGGAAGCATTCAATAAGGTGTATGGAGTCCTGAACAGGGTTTCCTAGGTGAGACAAACTGATTGGGACCTACGCGTGCTAGTGGTTCGATGGGTCTATAGGACCATGTGGAAAAAATTGAGTGTGAAGATAATTCCAAAGCTGCAGAGCAGAGTCGAGAACATAATTTCGGAAGAAAGGAATCCTCATGTAATAGCTCCCACAGGTGGGACAATACGTGAAGAGCAAGATGAAGGAATCATATAGCTACGCGAGGGTGAATATATAAGGATTCAAGAAGCCATTCGGCGAGGGAACCTTAAACTTCGCAAACTCAAAGAAGACCGGGTATGATTGAGAAAGAAAAGCATGTTGATGGATACTGAGATCAAACAACTGGAAAACGAGATCGTGCAAGCATGTCTCGTTGATAAACCAAGGATGAAAATGCTAGATATATACAGCCATATCGCTGCATTAGAAGATTGTCTCCAAGAATTTATGACTCTGCTACCATGGCTGCTGTTGTAGGGAAAAGTATCCGACTCGGATGACCCTATCCCACTCTAAGGGTGACAGTTCCTTAGCAACAACTGTAAAACAAACTACTTAAGGTTTTCTTCTTTATGAAAGCAAAAGAGAATGGAGAAATGCACTAACCGTTGCCTTGCGCTTAATGTCGAATCCAAACTCTTATCTTTGGCCGCTTACTCCTAGCTCCTTGTCCTTTTGCTTGTCCAGCTACAATGAGATCCTGCACAATAACAAAGAAGGAAACTACAAGAGGCATGCAATCATAACTGGTTCATGGATTAGTGTAAACCAAACATGCAATCATCACAATATATTATTGAAACAAGAGCACATAGAAGAACCTCAATAGCTTTTATTAATGAAGAAGTAAAGGTTATGAGAGTATTACAACCATTGAAGGCTCCAACCCAGCAACACCTCCCAGAAGAAAGAATTGCTCTTCTTCACCTCTCTCAAACAATCACCCAATAGTTCAATGATGAAACCAACAGCATATCATTACTTTGCACAAAATTCCAGCCTCCTGAGCTCATAGGAGAGAGCTCAATATATAGATGAATTGAGAAAGGATGAGTCAGCTTGCAACTGATGTGTAGCTGCCTTGTGTCCTCTCTCTCTTCAGTTAATCTTTAGTTGATCTTCAGTTCTTGAGTCCACTTGGAGAACTTTGCTTCCACTTGGAGAAACAGAGCCTCTGACTCATCACAAGGCGAAATACCTGATCCAAGTGTCATTTTTGGAAGATTCCAAAGCAATGACTCACTGTGTCACTTGTCCCTTCTCGCTCAGCGCAGGTGGCCTTTGTCCCACTTGCTTTGCAACGCAGGTACACCATGGAGCAACTGAGTTTCAGCGCAGAAACCTAGTGGAGCACCTGCTTTGATTTCAGGATTGCTTGTTTTTTAGTGTTTTCAGGTGGAGAACTGATCTGAGAGCTGTTGGTTTGCTGACCTTGTTCCTCTAGGGGTAGGAACATCATGTTTAGGGAACTTTGGATCCCTTGGATTATTGACAATTCATGCTTGTTGCTGTAAGGCACAAAATTGTCTATAACAGATGCCCCCTAAAGTATGAGGTCGTTTATCGGGTGAAATGCTTTATTGAGAGGATCCGAAGTTCATTCAATCTGCTGAGAAGTGTCCTGTAATAAGATACAATACAATACATTATTTTTCATACATTTTTCATGATCTAGCTGAGGCGGGCATTCCCATGCTCAGCTTTATAAATACATTTTGGTACATAGAACAGACGATCGTCTGATTGTAGACTGATAATTCTCTGCTGAAATTATCATCCTTTGAGAAGGATGATCACCTGCTGTAATGATGTACATATCAAATGTCTTTATGTCCTGAATATATATCATAGCCCGGATGGATGAAACTAGATCCGGGGTCTTCAATCTCTTCCGATCTTCACTCGATGTACAAGTCGATCCATGTGAGAATTTCTTGAAGTCGAACATGGAAAGACATTGCTTGATTACCGGTCAATGATGTAAACCGTTAACAAGCGCGAGAGGAGTCACCGATAAGGATGATGACCCTCAAGGTACGGCAGTACAATCCACATGGTGGGAATAAAGGACTTGGCGTCGACCACCATGCAAAATCTTCTGGTCGAAGGTCATTGATGTATACCTGTCGCTGGAAGTGAGAAACTTGCCATTGAGGCATGCAAGCTTCAACGTACTGGGGGGGGTGTTCCTAGATCAACTCCTTGGATAATGAGCTGATGTCGACAAGGAGCGATCCGTCAAAGGAGGGCCTTAATGAATCCCACATCAGTGACACGGAACGGAGCTAGTGATTGTGATGAGGTGAAAACAAACTGTGATGTATGATTCAGGGTGGCGGTCATGAAGTGGATGAAGGATAATGTATGGCAGTGGGTGGAACATGGTTGACTCTTTACAGAACCACATCTCTTGAACATATAACGACACTGATGTGATGGATTGGTAGCATTACCCCAATTGTGGATGGTGTGGCGAGGACCATGGTTATGAGACCGGTGAATGAAACAACCCAACCCGATGCGATACGAAGGACAAAGTGTCATGTTCAAGAGCGACTTGCTACCATTAATGCTGTGAGGTTCTCCCAATTTTTCCCCAGTCATTGCTGACCAGTACCTCTTTATTTTTGTCAAGCTTGAGGAGGATAACATATGCTTGTTCTATAACCTGCCCTTCGGGCAAGCCCATCGCTATGTTTTAACGAGCCTAGCGATAGGGAAACTCGTTCTTGTCTAAAGACAAGTTTGTTGCTATTTAATCATTTTAACGAGTCTAACGACAAAGAAAACTCGGTCCTTTTCATTTTTAGAGAGTCTGAAAAGGTACGAAAAGTTAACTCCAAAATTCCTTTTTCGTCTTCTAATCCCTTAAGTCCGAAAAAGTATAAAACAATACAGAAGGGATGAATTTTCGATTTCTTTAACGAGCCGAACAAAACAAGCGCTCGATCTTTTTGTGTAATAATCCCTCAGGTCCAAAAAGATTAAAATCTAGAGGAGGGATAGCTCTTCTTGTCCTTTAACAAGCTGGAAGGCCAAAACTTGGCAAACTTTTCATATTTTACGAGTCAGTGAAAAGAGCTCAAAGAAGACTCATCTTTCGAGGAACGAGTGATGAACAGGGATAGCAGCAGATTCCAGGTACAGGTTGGAATTCTCCAATCACGGCAGTGTCACAAGGATGGCTAAGTGAAATCACTCTTCGCAGCTGTTCCTCAAAATGGGTAAACAAACATATGGAGGTGAACGATTGGCCAAATGAACGGATGGAGGTGATGGCATATAAACACGACCAAGGGCTTTTAATATGGCTTTCAAAGGTTACATTTCTCGAGGTTGTTTACCGGTTCATTTTTTCTGGATGAGCTTGAACTGTAGGGAAAGATTGCTCACAACTTGTTTTTATTTTTTAACGAGCATGAACTCTGTACAAAACTGCTCGATTCTTGCGTTTATTTTTTAACGAGCATGAACATTGCTAAAACTGCTCGATTCTATACCAGTCTTAATACAAGGAACGCTTTAGGTGAGGTAATCTTATTTAAGGAGCGATACCTCACTAATTACTCCAATTTGGCAGGTTTTAACTTTTGCCCTTCATCCTTTCTTTATGCAAGCTGGAAACGGCTAATCCTACGAGTTTAACGGGTTAGACCTACAGGTTTAAAGGGAGGACCTAAAAATTTAAAAAATAAATAGTCGTCCCGTGCTTGCACTCCAAAAGGTTTGCATGCCCCCAGGTATAAAGTATAATTTCAAGGTTCTTCTTCTCCTCTGTCCCACCTTTGTTTTTCTACTTGTCTTCTCGTTATTTTTCGGTGCCGATGGTACTTGTCTTCCCATCAGTTCACTTTTTGATTTTTGCAAGATCGCAACAGATAAAACATTGGTGTTACGGGGGAGAGGTCCTCTTACTTATTATCCGAAAAATGGTTTTGTTTGCTGCCGCAAACTAAACTCTCTTTTCGGCGATGTCTATCATTAGGTTGCTAAGGATGGTGACTACTTGTTGCAGCAATTTCCTCTCTTTCTTTGAAGACTGCCCCTACTTCTCTTTTAAAACATATTGTTTTAATGGGTGAGGCTTGACATTCAAAGATGGTGCCTTCTTGCTGCCACAAATAGATCCCCTCCTTAGGAGAGCCCACTTCTTTAGACAAAGGGAGCGATTCTTCCGCTTCAACATAACTTTGACAAAAGAATTTTCTCCTAGAACAACCCTCTCTCCCTTTTTCGGACGGGGTACGGACTAGTCCATTCTTCTGCGGAAATTAACTTTATACCTAAGGTTTTCTCTGCCCGAGGCAGGCCAGGGTGCATGCCCCCTGGGTCCCAGCTCTTTTCTTTCCGAATTACTCGCATTCATCGGGAAGTAGAACCGGGGGCGGTGGCATTCCTTGAGCGAATAAACCGTTAAGGGATGGTATTTGACTATTTGCGATGCGTGATCCTGGAAATGAAAGTTGGTCTACGAGCTTGACCATTCTTCCTTCGTGCGGAAAACACATGACTCTAAAGAGCGAGGACACTATTGCCTCCATGCAATATATATAGTCTCGTCCAAGGAGTAAGTTATAAACCAAGGGTCCTCGGACGACCATGATGTTCATATGAACTGTCTTCCCTTTCAATGTAATTGGAACATTGGGGAGAATCCCTAACGGGTGACTGGTTCCTTTATCAAAACCTGATAGATTTCTCATCTCAGGTAAAAGCGCCGGGCAACCCAGTGCTTTCCAAGCAACAGAGGAAAGTGTTATGAAACCAGCTTAAGAAAAGATAGAAAAGAAAGATCAACACCTTAGAATTCAGCCTCTTCGAGGGGGCAACCTCCTTTACATTACATAAATGAACAATTCTTGGATGATACAAATGAAAATACCTCCTTTCTATATATAGGAGTCTAAGTGGTCCAATACAATCAGAGCCTACATAACAATAATATTGTAGGGCACAAAAATAACAATAGAGGGATTCTATGTGGCACAATAGTAACAATATGGGCACTACATGGGTACAACAATATAAATAAGGGGTATAAATACAATAGTAATGGGGTAATCACTAGTATTATAGGGACCCAACATGCCCCTCTCCTTCAAAAAAGTGTTGTCCTCAACGCTTGAGTAGTTCTGGATACTTCTGCATAAAATTCTCATCCTCCCATGTGGAATCTTCAGTGGATAAGTTCTTCCACTTGATAAGATACTCTGAAATTGATCGATTTCGTAGCTGTCGAGTTCTTGTTTCTGTGACTGCTTCCGGTTCCAATATAATTTTTCCTTCCTCGTCAAGTTCTGGCAATATTGTTTGAACTGGGAGCTTGTCGCCTATAACCTTCTTTAAACATGAAACATGGAAAACTGGGTGCAATCGAGAAGCTGCAGGAAGCTCCAATTTGTATGCCATAGTACCAATCTTTTGCAACACCTTGTACGGACCATAATACTTTGGTGATAATTTATTATCCTTCTTAGCTTGCTTGAGGGACATTTGCTTATATGGTTGTAGCCGTAGGAATACCCAATCACCTACATCAAAACTTCTTTCACTGCGATGTTGATCTGCCTGTTGTTTCATTCTATTCTGTGCCAACACGAGGTTATCCTTTAAGAGTTGGAGGACTTGTTGTTGATGTTCGATGTGATGTTCCACTGCCTGAACCTTAGAATTTTCTCTTAAATATGATGTGATGGATGGTGGTTGATACCCATAAAGTGCCATAAATGGGGTCATTTTTGTTGCTGTATGGAAGGAAGTGTTATACCACCATTCAGCCAGAGGCAACCATTTGACCCATTGTGTCTGTTTATCAGATACAAAGCAACGAAGATATCCTTCCAAACATTTGTTTACTATCTCAGTTTGCCCATCAGATTGAGGATGATAAGATGAGCTATGAGCTAACTGAGTACCAAGACAAGAAAATAATTCTGTCCAAAAATTTCCAGTGAAAATGGGATCTCTGTCACTTACAATAATCTTTGGGTTTCCATGTAGCTTTTGAACTGTTTCCATAAATGCAGTAGAAACTGTACTGGCTTTAAATGGATGTGATAATGCACAAAAGTGTGCATACTTGGTAAGTCTGTCAACTACCACCATGATGACACTCTTTCCCTCAGACTTGGGTAAACCTGTGATAAAATCCATTGAAACCTCCTCCCAACGTTGGCTTGGAATGGATAAAGGTTGTAATAGACCCGGTGTCTTAATTGTTTCAACTTTATTTTGCTGGCAAACCAAACATTCCGCCACAAACTTTTGAATATCTGATTTAAGGCCATCCCAAAAAAATTCCTTCTTAACCCTGTGGTAAGTTTTTAAAAATCCTGAGTGCCCTCCTAAGGGAGAAGTGTGCAATTCCATAAGAATCTTTTGTTTTAGCTGGGAATTCTTACAGAGGTATAAGCGATCTTTGTACCATAACGAATCATTTTTCCAGCTAAATGTATCAGAAGTACTGGAATCTTGTTGTAGCTTTCGAATAAGTGCCCACACTTCTTCGTCATTCTTCCATTCCTCCCTTGCTTCGTTTATCCAATCTGGTTGGATAATAGAAATGGCACACAACAATGCTTCCACATCCTCATCCTTTCTTGAGAGTGCATCTGCCACCACATTTTGCTTCCCTTTTTTGTAGATGATTTCAAAGTCATAACCCAACATCTTTGTGACCCACTTTTGTTGCTCTTCAGAGGATAATCTTTGTTCTAAAAAGTATTTAAGGCTATCATGATCCGTTTTTACCTTGAAGTGTCTTCCCATTAGGTAGGGTCGCCATTTCTTAAGTGCATGGAGTATTGCCAACATTTCCTTCTCATAAATAGCTTTTCTTAAAAACTTTCCCTTGATTGGACGACTTTCAAAAGCAATGGGTCTTTCATCTTGCATTAGAACAGCACCAATTCCATTTCCTGAAGCATCACATTCCACAATAAAGGTTTTTGTGAAGTCCGGTGTAGCTAAGACCGGTGCTTGGCACATTGCCTCTTTAAGATGTTCAAAGGCCTTTGTTGCTTCCGAAGTCCATGAAAATGAATCTTTCTTCAATAATGTTGTTAGAGGTGCTGCTATTCTCCCATAATTCTTAACAAACTTGCGATAATACCCTGTCAACCCAAGAAATCCTCGCAGATGCTTTATGGATGTGGGGATTTTCCATTCCTTAATGGCTTTAATTTTGCTAGGGTCTACCTTAACTCCTTCATGAGATACAATATGACCCAAATATTCCACCTCCTGGACTCCAAAGAAACATTTGGATCTTTTTGCATATAATTGTTTCTCCTCCAATAGTTGTAGCACCCTGTCAACATGTTCAACATGATCCTTCCAAGACTTGCTGTAGATTAGTATATCATCAAAAAATACTAACACAAATTTTCTAAGGAATGGTTTGAAAATTGAATTCATCAAACCTTGAAATGTTGAAGGTGCATTGGTAAGGCCAAAAGGCATGACCAAAAATTCATAATGACCCTCATGAGTTCTAAATGCTGTTTTCGGAATGTCTTCAATCTTCATTCTGATTTGATGATATCCCGAACGAAGATCCAACTTGGTGAAGTAAATTGATCCATGCAATTCATCCAGTAATTCATCAATAACAGGAATGGGGAACTTATCTTTAATAGTGAGCTTGTTGAGCTCCCTATAATCTGGACACATGCGCCATGATCCATCCTTCTTGTGCACCAATACTACTGGAGCTGAGAAAGAACTTTGACTCGGTTGAATTATACCAGCCTCTAGCATTTCTGCAACCATACGTTCAATTTCACTTTTTTGGACATATGGATATCTGTACGGCCTGATGTTTGGAGGAACACTTCCTGGAATCAGATGAATAGCATGATCATGATCACGCATAGGTGGGAGACCTTTGGGAGTCTCAAATACCTTGGAATGATTGTCCAGGACTTTTTGGAGATCTGGAGAAATAGATGATTCCAATGTGGAAACATCTAGCGAACATAATTGTGCAATTACACCTCTTTGCTCCTTTTTTAGAAGCTTTGTCATTCCATTAGAGCTGATTATCTTTCCTGGTTTCCCTGCAATACCCCTTAATTCAACTTCCTTTCCTTCCACAGAAAATTTCATGAAAAGTTCTTGAAAATTAAAAGCTATTGTACCCAAGGATTGTAGCCATTGGACTCCTAGTACAACATCAGCACCTCCCATTGGAATGGAAAGCATTGGGCTAGTCAATACATATTCTCCCATGGATAGCTTGATATTATGGCACTTTCCAGAACAATTTATTGTTCCTCCATTTGCAATCATCACTTGACACTCTGGTGCTGGATATAGGAAGCAATTCAATTCTTTTGCTACCCTACAATGAATAAAATTGTGGGTGCTTCCTGAATCAATCAACACTATTACCTTTTTCTTCTTGATTTGTCCTTCTATCTTGATGGTTTGAGGAGTGGTAATTCCCGCCAATGCATTACAAGATATGGTCGGATTTATTTGTTCTTCATCTAGGCTTTGTTCCTGGAATATATCCTCTTCTTTTGACCTTTCTTGCTCCTTTTCTTCTTCCTCTTCACAATCTATGTAGAATAATTTCTTCTCAGCACACTTATGACCTTTTGTGTATTTGCTATCACAATTGTAACAAAGCCCTTTTGCTCTTTTTTCTTCCAATTGTTGTGGTGTCAACCTTGTAGGTTGTGGAAGACTATGGGCAACAACACTTCCTTCTTTATAGTTGTGAATGGTATGCTTCCTAGTTGCCATAATTTTGCTTTCCATTTTTCTTGCTAACCTGAATGCCTTCTCTAATGAATCAGGTTCCCAAAGGCGCACATCATGTTGGATATTATCCTTTAAAGACCCTATGAACACATCAATCCTATGCTCTCTGGAATATCTTTTACCCTTATGTTCAATTTTTGGAACTCCTCAATGTGCTCCATTATTGAACCCTTTTGTTTGAGACTTATCAATTGGCTAAAAAAAGTGTTGCTTTTTGTATCCTCATAATGTGCTATCAATTCTTCCGTAAAAATTGCCCAAGTGATAAATTGTTTACGAGAACAAAGCCATTGATACCATACAAACTGATTTGGTTCCAAATATAAAGTTGCCATACGTACCTTTTGTGTGTTTTGCACATTATTGAGATCGAAAATTGCTCCATCTGTAATATCCATGTGGCGGGATCCTTGCCATCAAACTTCCTCATATCGATTTTTGGAACATGGTGAGTCTTTGATCCAACATTAGAGTCTATGGAATCATGATTAACATTTCTTTTGTTCTCATCATGAGTTTCCTTTACTACCTTTTCACCATTAGTGACCCTTTCTTGTAGCAACTTCTTCAATTCTTCCATGTTTGTATTCAAATCTATCTTCAAATTTGCCATCGAATCCTCCATCTTAGCTTCCATGCCCTTTATCTTAGATTCCACGCCATTTACCTTAGATTCCACGCCACTTATCTTAGCTTCTGTTAGCTTTTGTGAGCGTGACATTTGTTGCACTTGTTTTTGTAATTTTGATATATCATGTAGCATTTCTTCCTCTTCTTCATGAGTCATGCTAGAGATTTCAGGTTCCTTACTAGGTGTTTTCATTTTCTTTCCTCGGGGCATCAGTTACCGATAATAATGCTTTACTATGCCCTTTGAATTCCGTTAAACCAAGCTTACACAAAAATTAAAAAAAAAACTACACACCTTTTTTCACTTAATAGAAGCCTGATATTGAATCTGATGTATCTCTGTAATTTCGGATCATCCAATTCTGAAATTGCTACCTGTAGTAGCCTTCTGCGTCCTCTTTCTAATGCCACAAGTCTGAGCAAAATTGGATTCTCCAAGGAAGAGTTATGTGAAATCTCCCACGGTGACTCGATTTTAGACTGGTTCAGTAGAGCGAAGTTGTAAGACGTACCACGAGTCACTATTTCAACCTTTGGATCTGAACAACACCCAAAATAAACTAAAATCCGTCCTATTTCTGTAACTTCTTACGAAACTTCAATCCGATGCTCAGAAAGAAAGTTATGACAATTTTCCCCAGGTCACCTGTTTTGAGTGTAATTCAGGAGTCATCAAAAAGACCAACTTCCTGAGCTCATATCTCCGAAAATATCATGCAAAAAGCTCTGAAATTCAGACCCAAGGTTCAGCGCGATGTCTTCTCAAATGGGTTTTTTTTGCGACTTCTGAAACATCACAGAAAAAAAGTTATAGCGAAAATGCCACGATGACCTGTTTGGAGTAGCGAAACCCTAGAATCCAAAGCTCTGATACCAAATGTTATGAAACCAGCTTAAGAAAAGATAGAAAAGAAAGATCAACGCCTTAGAATTCAGCCTCTTCGAGGGGGAAACCTTCTTTACATTACATAAATGAACAATTCTTTGATGATACAAATGAAAATACCTCCTTTCTATATATAGGAGTCTAAGTGGTCCCAATACAATCAGAGCCTACATAACAATAATATTGTAGGGCACAACAATAACAATAGTGGGCTTCTATGTGGCACAATAGTAACAATATGGGCACTACATGGGTACATCAATATAAATAAGGGGTATAAATACAATAGTAATGGGGTAATCACTAGTATTATAGGGACCCAACAGAAAGGATACTCACAGATGCCCCTTCATCAATGATAGTTCCAGCCATCACCATTCTGTAGATTTGGACTATTATCCTGAATGGGATACTGGCTGGTAACCGGGGTTTGCCTAGTTGATTCCAATCAAAGGATACAACTAGGTTGCTTGGTGGTGGGACCGAATATACGGCTGGATACGACCCTGACGATGTTCCTTCCTGCGATAAAGGAATGGGCGCATTGCCCTGATGCTCATCAGAGTCTGTGTTGATGAAAAGAATATGGACGGTGTCATCCTTATCCTCTTCAGTGAGGGTGTCATTTGAAGATGGGTCTTCAATGACGGAGTCATTGGATGATGAAACCTCTGAAGGAAGAACCGGGTCAACTGCCGTTTCGACCTTTAGACTTTCGTCTGGTCTGGATTCAGTAGGTTCATTCTCAATAACCGACACTTCAGCTGACCACTTGAGCGGGTCAGCTGTATTTTCAACTATCGAGGGATTAGGCGCGAGTTTTTGGTATCCAGGAGGAAGTCGTAATGGTGAAACCGGACGATCTTCCAAAACTCTCTTTGCCTCATCTAAGAACGGACATTTGTGGATGGCGTGATCGCCTTCACACAATATACAGGGTGATCTTGGTCTCCCTCTTCGTCCTTCACTCTCGCTAGTTGACGGACTGCAATCAACATGACTACCAGAGGTTGATGCTACCGGATTGTGAAATCTTGGGGACCAGTCCCTTAGTATCCGGGGAATACAAGGACAATCACGATGGAAGTGGGCCCCTTTGCAAATGACACATGGCGATTTAGGCCCGGTCGGTGCAGTGTGTGGGTTTTTGTCAGCTGTCTTTTGCTTGCCCCCAGTCGCCTTCGCCATAGGCTCCTTCTGCTTCTTTTCTCTCTTCTTCTTTTCCTTCTTCTCCATGGGAGGCTGACTTTTGTCGGCTCTACCTTGTGAAGATGAAGGACCAGAGGAAGAATTGTAAGAAGTGGAAGGCTGGTGGGTAGCTCTAGACTGTTCTGACTGTTGATTCGACTGTTCAGGATTAGTGGCGATCTGGACTACATTAGTTGAAAAGAGCCATACAGGTAGGCCAATTGTCAATCCTGGAAGTGACAATGTTGCCATATGAGGCGCACCAACATCTCCCCAAGAGGAGAAGGGATTTGGACTTCCTCCAAGGTTATTTCCTTGGTTGGTGGGCTCCATACTTTTCAACTGAAAGATTAACGTGGGAATAACAGGTGATTATGTTCCGCTTAAAATAAATTTTATTAACGACGCTTTTAGACACAAACTTGCTTTTTCATGTTTTAAGAGTCGAGAAAAAGCTAAAGATGACTCTAGTCGCCTTCGATGTTTTAACGAGCCTGAAGTGACAAATGCTCGGATGGACTTTTTCAGTTATAGAGTTTGAAAAAGGCCAAAAGAAACTTCTCTAGAGTTCTAGGCAGAGGGTGTGCCAAACTTTTCGCGAAACCACAGAATACGTTTTACGATACGGGTGGTCGATCTTCGTGAATGCTGTGTTCACTGCATCGCGATCAGTAGGGCGGTCGACACGGCTTCCTATGGATAAAGGATAATTGCCTATAGGGGTCTCCCAATATATACGCGACGGTACATGGGAGCACAAGTCCGTATTAGTGCCACCGACTCTCAGGAGGAATCACCCACCTTCGTAGAGATCGACAGTCACTATGTTTAACGACGCCGGAACACGTCTCTACCTAGACCTCTATGTGTTTGCGTTATGTTACAAAGCGTTGTTATGTAAATTGGATTTATTTTAATGTTGATCTTGCTTATCAGTTTGTCTTTAAGGATCACCACGAGATGTATATAACAAATTCCTGAATGCAGCCTAAGATGAGAAGCAAACTTTTCAATCTTTCAACTTTGAAAACCTTAACTACTGAGGGAAAAGAAAGGCAAATCTTTTCACACAGATCATAGAGCACACACTAAAATGCAAATTTTTCCTAAATCGTCAAGCACACAGTGAAATGCAAAATGCACAATGCATGTATTTTCTTTTCCCTTTCTTAATGTGGGTGGATTACAAAAAGAAAGTGGTTATATAACTTTGATTTCGATTTAAAGCGAAAGTAAACAAGTTTGTCCAAAATCAAAAGACACCTTAAGATTCACTTGCTTAATCACTGGAAATACATGAAATCAAACCATACTAACGAAAGTAAAATGACTAATCAGCTATGGACAGCAAACAAGCTAACTCTTTAGACCAGCAAAATGCCTAACACAGGTTCAGATCTAAGAGGCCAAAAGCATGACTAGTTTACTTTTCGTTATGGGAAATTGTAAATGAGTAAGAAATACAAAGAACAAGTACAATTTCGTTATATAACAGAGGCAGAATGATGGCAAGTAATATCGGTTTCAAAACAGGCACAAGACTGACACCTAGCAGCAAAACTAAGTGAAAACAGGCAAGAGAAAGGAGGAAACCCCAAATGCACTAGGCAAATTTGGGCCAACGCAGGCTCTGCATAGCCAAACTGGCTCTCAGCGCAGGTAGCCCCTTCGGGACCTGCGTTGCAAAGCAGGTAGCCTGTGTACTACCTGCTTTGGAAAACGAGAATTGCGTTTTCACAGTTTCCGGGTCATAATTTTCTCAAAAATGCACGGTTTTTGCTCAAATCAGAAGCAATCAGTCAAGCACACTCAAAGGGATGATTAAGAAGGTGCAAAGCTATCACTAAGAGCTTACAAGGATCCTTGTAGATCAGCTTTTCAAATCATGAACTTGCTCAGAAATGAGCTAGAGTAGCTGCCCTCTACTTCGCTTTTGATATAGTCAAAAGCTTTTCGATTTGGTACTCTTTTGTTCAGGAAATGAATAGCAAAATACTACAAACACAATCAAACGGATACGATCCCCAGCGGAGTCGCCAGTGTGTTGTAGGGAAAAGTATCTGACTCGGATGACCCTATCCCACTCTAAGGGTGACAGTTCCTTAGCAACAACTATAAAACAAACTACTTAAGGTTTTCTTCTTTATGAAAGCAAAAGAGAATGGAGAAATGCACTAACCGTTGCCTTGCGCTTATTGTCGAATCCAAACTCTTCTCTTTTTCCGCTTACTCCTAGCTCCTTGTCCTTTTGCTTGTCCAGCTACAATGAGATCCTGCACAATAACAAAGAAGGAAACTACAAGAGGCATGCAATCATAACTGGTTCATGGATTAGTGTAAACCAAACATGCAATCATCACAATATATTATTGAAACAAGAGCACATAGAAGAACCTCAATAGCTTTTATTAATGAAGAAGTAAAGGTTCTGAGAGTATTACAACCATTGAAGGCTCCAACCCAGCAACACCTCCCAGCAGAAAGAATTGCTCTTCTTCACCTCTCTCAAACAATCACCCAATAGCTCAATGATGAAACCAACAGCATATCATTACTTTGCACAAAATTCCAGCCTCCTGAGCTCATAGGAGAGAGCTCAATATATAGATGAATTGAGAAAGGATGAGTCAGCTTGCAACTGATGTGTAGCTGCCTTGTGTCCTCTCTCTCTTCAGTTAATCTTTAGTTGATCTTCAGTTCTTGAGTCCACTTGGAGAACTTTGCTTCCACTTGGAGAAACAGAGCCTCTGACTCATCACAAGGCGAAATACCTGATCCAAGTGTCATTTTTGGAAGATTCCAAAGCAATGACTCACTGTGCCACTTGTCCCTTCTCGCTCAGCGCAGGTGGCCTTTGTCCCACTTGCTTTGCAATGCAGGTACACCATGGAGCAACTGAGTTTCAGCGCAGAAACCTAGTGGAGCACCTGCTTTGATTTCAGGATTGCTTGTTTTTTAGTGTTTTCAGGTGGAGAACTGATCTGAGAGCTGTTGGTTTGCTGACCTTGTTCCTCTAGGGGTAGGAACATCATGTTTAGGGAACTTTGGATCCCTTGGATTATTGACAATTCATGCTTGTTGCTGTAAAGCACAAAATTGTCTATAACAGCTGCGATCGCACCTTAGCAAACAAAGTAACCAGGGGAGCGCACCGCATAAGGGAGAACTCATGACATTGACTGTCACAAGGGTAATTGAGGAGTGCTCGCAGACTAGGCTAGGAAGTGAATTGAAGTCTTGCACAGGTGGTGCGACCACTTGACTACCCGTAAGGAGCACAGTCTCAGCGCTCCAAGTAGTTGAAAGAGAGCACGGGACTATAAAAGAGTTTGTGTGGGAATTGCGTGATAAGGAGGTTGCGCACAGGATCAACATGTCATAGGGGTTGCACCCGTGCGTAGGGGACTGTGCTACCATGTGGGTAGGCGAGGAAGTGACTATTGGTGTCACTATTCATGAGAAGATGTCCAATTTAAGATAAAGAGGAGCGGGCGACGAGCAATTAAGACACGAATTAAGAGCTAGATTTGGGATGATCTGCTGCCAAGAATGCATTAATGACTCAGAAGTGGGGGGAATGGTCGAATTCGAATTCAAAAGATTCTAAAACCCCCAGGGCTAGCCACGAGACAACTGTAGGCTTTAACCCCATACAAAGATTACCTGCATACAAATTCTAAAACACAGAAAATAAACAATGGAAGAGCATAACACATAAAACACATATACACAAAGATTTCCCCCTGGATCCCAAAACCGAGACTACCAGCTTGATTTTTTAATTATGTTCCTTTCAATGTTACAATACATATTTATACATGCCGAAGCATCCAATACCATGGACCAAAAACCATCACATCCAAAACCATGGACCGAAAACCATCGTGTTCAAAAACATGTGCGAAAATCATGTACAAAACCATAGGTGGGTCCGCCCAACCTAACATAGGGTCCAAAACCAAAATTTTCCAGGGCGCTGCGCCGGACCCTATAGATTGGGGTTACCTACACCCCTCAAACCCCCTATGACTCCCCCGCTACGCAATCGGTGCAACAAAGGGGGGGCTTCGCCCCCCCTCTAACCCCCTGGTTAACTACGTGGGCTAGTCGTGGAAAGAATATAAAAAAACCCAACATTCTCCCACTTGTTGTTTTCTTTCCACAAGGGGCCACAAGAGAGCTTAGTCATTTATCTAGCCCTGCAATGCCCATTGTTTCTCTACACCAAGAGAACATCTTAGATCTCACAGATTTGGTTAATGCATCTGCAGTATTCTTCAAAGTGTCCACCTTTACCAGCAACACCTTTTTGTCTTCTATCATATCCCTCACAAAGTGATACTAAACATCAATATGCTTTGTCTTTGAATGATATGTAGGGTTCTTTGCCAAGAAAATTGCACTTTGGCTGTCACAGTCTATCCTTATAGCTCCCTATACTAACCCCATACTTGAACACAATCTCTGCAACCAAATTGCTTCCTTTCTTGCATGAGTGGCTGCCATGTGTTCTGCCTCTGTAGTTGATAGTGCCACTACAGATTGTTTCTTACTCATCCAACTGATTGCACCTCCAAATAGGTTAAACACATACCCACTTGTAGATCTTCTCTGATCCAGATCTCCAGCCTAGTCTGCATCAACAAAGCCACGAATATCCAACACTCTATCCAATCTTGGTCTTCCTTGGTAGCACAAACCATAATCACTAGTGCCACGCAAATACCTGAAAACCCGCTTCACTGTTGTCTAATGCTCCTTTCCAATTTTTGACATAAACCTGCTCAATACTCCCACTGCATGTGCAATGTCTGGTCTAGTACAGACCATTGCATACATCAGGCTACCGACTACACTTGCATATGGAACAGGGTCATGTCCTCTTCCTCTTCTTGTGTCTTGGGACACTGTTTAGCAAATAACTTTACACTTACAGGAATAGGAACCTTCACCGGTTTACTATCCTGCATATTAAACCTTTGCAGTATTGTCTCGAAATACTTCCTCTGGTTTAACCAGATCTTCCTCTTTTCCCGGTCTCTTCTAATTTCCATGCCTAAAATATAGTTATCAGCACCAAGATATTTCATGTCGAATTTGGAGGAAAATTGGGCCTTCAAATCCTGGATAATTTCTTTGTCATTTCCAACCAGAAACATATCATCCGAATACAAGACTAGATAAATAAAATGGTCACCAATTAATTTAAAATACACATTGTGATCTGCTTTGCTTCTAGTGAAGCCAAGTCCCCGTATAAATGTATCAAATTTCTGATACCACATCCTTGGTGACTGTTTTAACCCATACAGAAACTTCTTTAACTTGCATACCAATTCTTTCTTACCCTTCACCACAAAACCTTCAGGTTTTTTCATGTAGATAACAGTAATCTTATAGAAGTTACCTTGGCAACAAGAGAAAAAATATCACCAAAATCAATTCCTGGCACCTGGGAATAACCTTTTGCTACCAATCGAGCTTTGTATTTCTCCACCTTTCCTTTTGCATTTGTCTTCTTCTTGAACAACTATTTTCTACCAATGGGTTTCCTTCTAGCCAACAACTCCACCAGATCCCAAGCCTCATTTTTTTGCAAATATCCCATTTCATCAACCATGGCCTCTTTCCATAGTTTTCCATCCTCTGAATCTATTGCTTCCTTAATAGTTCTGGGATCATCACCAATAATAGATAAAGCAAAATTTGAACAGAAAGCAGATGGACTATACTTTTTTGGCTACCTTCTTTCTCGAACTGATCTTCTCACACCTAGAGTTTGTGTCTCTTCATCTTCTGATTCCTCCTCCGTTGTAGAGTCTGATTCTTCCTCCTTTAGCTCAAACTCTATCTTCTCAGGTTCCTTTGGTTGGACTTCATGTTTAATAACATCTTTCACCGCTCTGAACACCACATCTCGGCTGTACACAACCTTCATTTTTACTGGGTTCCAAAGCTTATAACCCTTTAAACCATCCTTATACCCAATAAATATGCACTTTTTAGATTTACTATCTAACTTGGTTCGTTTCTCCTTCGGAACATGTACATATGCATCACATCCAAATACCATCAGATGTGAAAGAGAGGGTTTCTTACCAGTCCATATCTCTTGTGGATTTTTATCCTCCAACGCTGATGAAGGTGATCTGTTGACTAGGTAACATGCTATCTCCACCACCTCTGCCCAGAATTCCTGTCCTAACCCTGCACCACTGAGCATGCTTATTTCCCTTTCCATCAATGTCTTGTTCATTTTTTCTGCAAATCCATTTTTCTGAGGTGTATATGGAGTAGTCTTCTGCCATGCTATACCACACTTCTTACAGAATTCTTCAAATTCCTTACTACAAAACTCTCCACCGTTATTTGTCCTTAGCACTTTTATCTTCTTCTCTGTCTGGTTTTCCACCAGAGCCTTGAATTCTTTAAACCTATCAAAGACTTCTGATTTCTTCTTAAGGAAATACACCCATGTATTCCTTGAGAAGTCATCTATAAATGATACATAGTACACAGACTTACCCAGTGATGGAACCTTCACAGGTCCAAACACATCACTATGCATAAGCTCTAATATATGTTTCACCCTCTTACCACCAGAGGGGAAACTCACCCGATTCTGCTTCCCATATACACAATTTTCACAGAAATCAAAATCCAGAGAGCTATTACTCATACCTTCTACCATACCTTTACCATGAAGTATTTTAAGGCCCTTCTCTCCAATATGTCCAAGCCTTTGATGCTACATCATGGTCTTCTCTCCAGAGACCACTAGATTTTCTGCTCCACTTTCAGGAACCACAAAACTGTTGCACCCATCAACAATTGTGCCACCTTGTAGCTTGTACAAAGTTCCAATCTGAACTCCCCGCATCAATACCAGTGCTCCCCGAACCATCTTGCAGGTATCCTTCTCGAACACTATTTTTACACCTGCATCATCCGACTTTCTTACAGAAATTAGATTTCTAGCTAATGCAGCAATATGCAAAACACCCGAAAGTGTTCCAACCCTTCCACCTTGTAACTTCAACTTTACTTTTCCGTGACCAACGATTCTAGCCTTCCTATAATCCCCTAAGAAGACATCACCACCATCGTATTTCTCATACTCGTAGAACCACGCTCTATGGGGAGTGAAGTGAAAGGATGCACCTGAGTCAATCAACCATGCCTCATGATCTGCATGTGTACTTGAAGAAGCCAAGTGCACATCCCAACCTTCATCTGAGGTGGTTTTCGTCTCTGCAAAAGGAGCATCATCAGATCCCTTTCCTTTATCAGGAGCTTTAGATTTACAGTCCCTTTTGTAGTGCCCTTCCTTTCTACATTTCCAACACACCACTTTTACAGGTTTTCCTGGAGATTTAGATCTCCCTCTAGATTTAGATCTCCCATTCGATGAATAATTTTTGTCTCTGTTCTGGGACCGTGCTCGTACATACAAGGCATCACCATTTTGGGTCTCCATATTTTTCCGTCTCATCTCCTCCGTCAGCAAGGATGAGACTATTTCATCAAACTGCAAGGCAGTTTCATTACTACCTATTGCAATAACCAGACTATCCCACGAATCTGGTAGAGAACACAAAAAACTAATGCACTTATCTTCATCTAAAATTTTAATATCAACAGATGCTAATTGACTTACCACAGTATTAAATGCGTTCAGATGCTCTGTCACCGAGTCTCCATCTTTCATCCTTAGGTTATACAGCTTTTTCCACAGGAACAATTTATTCACCAGAGACTTAGATTGGTACAAAGTCCCTAACTTGTCCCACAAAGCCTTCGTCGTAGCTTCCCCTGATACATTCAACAATACTGAATTTAAGACACACAATCGTATTGTGCTCTTTGCCTTCCGATCCAACTTCTTCCATTCTTCATCGGACACTCCCGTTGGTTTAGTACCCGGATCTACCATGATCCACTGATCTTTATCCACCAATAGATCCTCCATCTTGAGTTTCCACAACTCAAAACTCAAACCGTTAAATTTATCAATCTCTATCTTTCCACTGCTCACCATCTTCTTCCACCACCAGAATCAATCTTGCAGATCTCCCACTGAACAGGGTCTACCACAGGCCCGAGCGAAACCCCTCAGCAACAAAGGCGTCCCCTTGAAGCCAAAACAGCTTTGATACCAAATGTAGGTTTTAACCCCATACATAAATTACCTGCATATGAATTCTAAAACACAGAAAATAAACAATGTGAAAGCATAACACATAAAACACATATGCATAGAGATTTCTTGTGGATCCCAAAACTAGGACTATCGACTTGATTTTTTTAATTATGTTGCTTTCAATGTTAAAATAAATATTTATACATGCCCAAGCATCCAATACCATGGAACGAAAACCATTGTGTCCAAAATCATGGGCCGAAAACCATCGCGTCCAAAAACATGTGCGAAAATCATGCACAAAACCATAGGTGGGTCCACCCAACCTAAAATAGGGTCCAAAACCAAAATTTTCCAGGGCACTGTTGTGGACCCCATAGAGTGGGGTTTCCTGCACCCCTCAAACCCCCTGCAACTCCCCCACTACAAAATTGACGCAACGAAGGGGGGGGGCTCTGACTCCCCTCTAACCCCCTAGTTAGCTACGTGGACTAGTTGTGGAAAGAATATAACACAACCCAACAACAACACTTGGATGTTTGAGATTTGAGCAGTTGCAGAGTATTGACGCTGAGCAACCTTACCATCTTTGAGTACGTGACAGAACGTATCCCATGCAGACACGATGACTAGTACTAGGCCAGGTGTGAGATTTTCCAAAGATACCGCTGAGGAGCCCAGAGATGCGGCGGTTGCGCCAAAAGTTCCAAAATCACCTCGAACGTCGAGGCCTAAGAAGGTTTTCAACTTAGAGTAGATCTAGCAGACTGTAGAACACTGTGCTGCGGACCTCCGCACAACACAGGCACAGTTGGAGTGGCTCAGTGCCAAGATCACCACACCAGCCGAGTGACTCGGGACGAGTCACGATGATTGTGTTAGGGACCTGTTGGGCATGGGATCCCCCGCAACATGTTTTTGGGAATAAATGCATAAGTTTTGGTCAAGTATGTTGTAATACTTCACGAATTATAGGCGCGGAGTGCGAAGTCTAGGATGAGTCATAGGTCTGTCCGCCCTAAAATATTGTAAGTTAATGTAAAGGTGTGTCGGCCTACCCATGGTCCGCGGACCATGGGATTGTATAAGTATAGTGAGGCCGTAAGTGTAAAGATAGTGAATGATAGAGAGAATAGTGAATGCATGGTTCGAGCCTAGAGGTGGATCTGAAGTGTATTAGGTCATAGTAGTAGTAAGAGGCTTTGCGGCTGAGTGCACAGAGACCTGATAGAGTCCGTAGCTGAGTGCACTGACCCCTGCAGCTGAGTGCGCAGGGCAGAGTCGAGTCTATAATTGGGATTGAAAGATAATAAAGAGAAGTTTACTTTGTGCATCTATTCTTGAATCCGTATTTTTTTTTGCATTATGATACATATGTTGTACTTGATGGCAACCCACTCATCTCAGATGATAAATTATAGTGCAGCAAAGTTCACGCACATTCATGAAGATAAAAGTTTCTTTCATGAAGATAAAATTTTCTTTCATGTAGAGAAAAGTTCACGCACTTATATGCAGAGAAAAGTTTATTTCATGTAGAGAAAAGTTCACGCACTTTTATGCAGAGAAAAGTTTATTTCATGTAGAGAAAAGTTCACGCACTTTTATGCAGAGAAAAATTTCTTTCATGTAGAGAAAAGTTCACGCACTTATATGCAGAGAAAAGTTTATTTCATGTATAGAAAATTTCACGCACTTTTATGCAGAGAAAAGTTTATTTCATGTAGAGAAAAGTTCGTGCACTTTCATGCAGAGAAAAGTCCCTTTCATGAAGAGAAAAGTTCATGCACTTTCATGGTTGGCTCATGGTATTAGTCCGACAGTTTTTGATCCTATGGTTTTGGTCCGTGGTATTGCATCCAAAAGTGTTGATCTCACGCACTTTCATGGTTGGTTCATGGTATTAGTCCAACAGTTTTTTGATCCTATGGTTTTGGACCGTGGTATTGTGGAAGGCCTAGACTATAAAAGAGGAAGGAGATCATTTGGAAAAGCATCATTGAATGAATTGAATATCTAATAAGTGCTAGATCTGAAATATTTGTGATTGGGTTATGGTGCAGATCTGGATCTGAATGAAGGAGGAACCTTAGCGCATAAAGAAGGATAAGTTCTATTGATGGGTCATAATCTTTATGCTTGAATAATAGTATCTTTGCATGATTTTGATCTGTTATATGAGGCGCATGCTTGATCTATAAATCTGACAATATGGGTTAATTAGTGTCTGAATATTTGAAAGAAGGAATTATCCTTTATAGATCTGCACGCAGGTTTCATGTTGTTGAAGTAGCATATATCTTTAAATTATGATATAGCTGCCTCTATCTATTGCTGCAGTATTCTGGGTTCAGAATTTGGTGTGTGGTTACTGTTACTGTGTTCTGGGTACAACTGTCAGAGAAGTGTTTACTTGATTCAGTGCTAATTGGGAAAAGGAGATTGTTTGATGCAGATATACTTGATGATTGATTGATGTTCATGGATCCAGTCTAAAAATTTATGAAACGTGGTCCCTGGAAGAAAGAGAAGGTTGTAGCCTTCAGTAGGCCAGCACCTACGTACTAGTATCTTGGCTAGTACAAGAGATAAGGGGGTTGTAGCTCCCTTCCAGGAGAAGCTGGAGAACGAGAGAGGGTTGTAGCTCTCTACAGGTTACAGCCTGCGTACTGGTAAAGGACTGCACCAATACAAAATCATTGTAAAAGGAGTTTCTAATTGAAAGAAGATAGAGACATATTGCAGCAGGTGGTTTTCACCCACATTGGGTTTCCACCTTATATCTGGGTTTCTTTTGTTTGACTATTTTCTTTTCTTGTTCCTGCTGATTATTTTATGATACTGACATACAAAGTAATGATCAATATTTGAAGAATTATTCAATGTATAAATAAGGAATATAGATTGAAAAGAATTTTATAATACTGATTCACCCCCCCCCCCTCTCAGTATTATTTCCAACAATTGGTATCAGAGCAGGTCCTTCTGAAGAAGCTTGATCGCTTGAAGGAAGATCTAACATCATGAGCAACTACAAGAGGGAAGCATCAATCAAGCCACCGATTTTTGATGGAACAAACTTCGTATATTGGAAGGTAATAGTTACTGCCTATCTTCAATCTTTGGGTACAGAAGTATGGGACATTATAGAAACATGGTATACTTTTCCATCAGCTACTCCTACAGATTCAGCTGAGAAGAAGAAATATGAAACAAATGCAAAGGCAGTTAATACTCTTCTAGGATGTCTATCTCAATCTGAATTCGTGAAGGTTATGCAATATAAATCCGCAAAAGAAATATGGGACAAGATTGTTTTGAGCTACGAAGGAGATGAACAGGTAAAACATGCAAAACTTCAAACCCTCGGGATTCAGTATGAGAATCTCAGAATGTATAATGATGAAAGTGTGGCTAACTATTTCCTTTGGGTATATGAGATTGTTAATTGTATGAAAAACTTGGGTGAAGAAATAAAAGACGCTGTTGTGGTTGAAAAAGTCCTAAGATCATTGTCCCCCAAGTTTGAATCTAAAGTGTCTGCAATAGAAGAAAAAGAAAATCTACGAACTCTTACTATGTCTCAGCTACACGGAATTCTAACTGCTTATGAAATGAGAAAAGGAGGTCCATCAGACAGGAGAGAAGCTGCTTTTAAGGCTTCAGGCAAAGGAGACTACTATGAATCAAGTCACGTGCCAGAAGAAGAAGAAGAATCAAATTTTGTAAGAAATCTTCAACGGGGTACTGGAAGGTTCAGAGGTAAGCTACCTTTTAAATGTTTTGCTTGTGGAAGAGTAGGTCATTATGCTGCCAAATGTCCTCATAAGGATAAGATTGACAAAGGAAAGGAACCTGCCAGATGGAACAAGAAACAGAATGCAAATAAGAAAAGCTACTACACTCATGAAGACAGTGATGATCTATCAAATAGTGATGAAGATGAACGAGGTAATGACTATAAACTTTTAATGGCATTTGAAGATGATGATTACATGGATGCTATAGATGTGGATAGTTTTTATGAAGAGATTTCTAGACTTAAGACATGTATAGAAGAAAAGAATATGATCATTGATACTCTACAATTTCAAATTGATGAAAAAGAAAAATATCTTGAAATGTTGGAAGGTGAAATTGTTGGCATTAGAAAAGAAATTGAGAAAACAAAGGCTATTAATCTTAGGTTTGTCAAAGGATCTGAAACTCTGGATGAGATCATCAATGTGCAACGTTCTCCGCTAAATAAGACAGGTTTGGGGTATAATGAAGAAACATCTCAAGCATCCACCTCAAAGAGTTATCTTGATGCAGCAAGAAGGAATGAGCAAAAGCACAATGGAGATCACCAGGTAAAGTAGGGACGAATTACATCAAGAACGAATAAAGACTATCAGGTAAACTAGGGGAAATCTGTCTTAAGGATGAACAAAAGTTACAACCAGCCACAGGTAAAATCTTCTCAATTTGCTTCAAGAATGGATGACAGTTACAATCATTTGGCTGGTAGATTTGATAATCGCAGAAGTTTCTTCAATGGGAAATGTTTCTCTTGCCATAACTTTGGTCACAAAGCAGCCCAATGTGTTGCATATAAAACAATCATGACTAGAGAAGTTCAAAAACAAAGAAGTATGATCAGGATTACAAAAAGGACCTATAACAACTTTTCGGCTCTTGAAAATGAAGTTGAATGTTCTATTTGCAATAACTTTGGTCATGAATATTCTGAATGTAGGAGCAGGTTTCAGCAGACAAAGGAACAAGCCTCAAGCACCAGAACATGGAGAATAAAGGAACCACAAACAGAAAGATGTGGGATAGCATTTTATGCAGAAGGACAAGAAAATCTATTGTACATTGACAGTGGATGTTCGAAACATATGACAGGTGATAAAGAAAAACTTGAATCATATTCTGCTTTAGAAAAGGGAAAGAAAGTCTCTTTTGGAAATGATACTCCTGCAGCTATAAAAGGAAAAGGCACTGCTCAGTTAAAAGAAAAGGTCAAAGCTGGAAATGTTTTGTATGTTGATGGATTGAAGCATAATCTTCTAAGTGTCAGCCAGATGTGTGATCAAGGAACCGAGGTGATATTTAGATCAAACGGATGTCGTGTTCGTGATCTTGATACAGGTGAAACAGTGATCAAAGGTTGAAGAACTCCAAATAATCTATACATATTTGAAGAAGGACAACAACAATGCTATTTGAGCAAGGATGATGATCACTGGTTATGGCACCGGAGGTTGGGGCATCTAAGTTTTTCACAAATAAGGAAAACATGCAAATATCAGGCAGTTCGTGGTCTTCCAGATATCAAAATTCTAGACAACACCATATGCAAATCATGTCAGTTTGGAAAGCAAACCAGAACTAACATTCCAGAGAAGGAAGGATCAGCTAGCATGCCTCTTGAGCTAGTCCATACAGATGTATGTGGTCCATTTAGGAAAAGGACACCTCGAGGAGAAGAATACTTGATATTATTCATTGATGATTTCTCCAGGTTTGTTTGGTTAGGACTTATGAAGCACAAAGACGAAGCATTTGAGAAATTCAAATCCTTCAAAGCCTTGGTTGAAAATGAATCAGGTTACAAAATTAAGTGCCTCAGGTCTGACAGAGGTGGGGAGTTTACCTCAAATGAATTTTTCGATTTCTATGAAGAACATGGGATAAGAAGAGAATTCTCTACAGCTAGAACTCCTCAGCAAAATGGAGTGGTGGAAAGGATGAACAGAATAGTCCAACAAATGGCTCGTGCTATGCTGGATGAGTCTGGAACTCCCGCAACTTTCTGGGGTGAAGCCACATATGCTGCGGTTGTTATTCTCAACAAAACAAATGTCCGAGTGAACAGCACTCAAAATCCTCATGAGCTCTGGTATGGTGAGACTCCTTCGGTAAAGCACTTCAAAATATTTGGGAGCAAATGCTATATTAAGAATACTGATGAGCAACTTGGCAAACTTGAACCTAGAGCAGATGAAGGCATTCTTATTGATTATTCTCCACACAGCAAAGCATATAAGTGCTAGAATAAAAGACTTGGAAGAATTGTTGACAACATTGATGTAGTGGTTGATGAAAAGGGATACATTCCTAGGCAAGTAAATCATGAAAATATCCAAGAAGATGAAGACTACCCTCAAAGACAGAATGACGAAGAAGAAGAACCTCAAGAAGCACCAGAGGAACAGATAAGGATAGAAGAGAAGACTCCATCCTGGTACGTTCAGAAGAATCATCCAGAATCTCAGATTTTGGGGCAGAAAGAAGCAGGTGTACAAACAAGAAGAACAATTGCAGAAGCTTCAAGCTATTTGGCATTACTCTCCTCCACTGAACCACAAAATGTAAAAGAGGCATGCAAAGATGAATGTTGGGTCAAAGCAATGGATGAAGAACTTGAGCAGATCGAAAAGAACAACACTTGGGAGTTGGTTCCTAGACCAAAGGATAAGAATGTTATAGGGACAAAATGGGTCTTCAAAAATAAGTTGAATGAAAATGGGGAAGTGATTAGAAACAAGGCAAAACTTGTTTGTAAAGGGTATGTGCAGCAAGAAGGAATAGATTTTGAGGAAACTTTTTCTCCTGTTGCGAGACTTGAGGCCATCTGAATGTTCCTTGCTCTCTCAAGCTTTCAAAAGTTCAAAGTATTTCAAATGGACGTGAAATCAGCCTTTCAGAATGGAGACTTAGAAGAAGAAGTATACATTGAGCAGCCAGATGGTTTCATTCTTGGAAATGATCCAAATCTTGTATGCAGACTGAGAAAGGCTCTCTATGGTCTTAAACAAGATCCAAGGGCTTGGTACTATCGTTTGGACAAATATCTTCATCAACAAGGTTTTTCAAAAGGATCAGCAGATAGCAATCTTTATATAAAAATTGAAAATGACAAATTGCTAATACTTGTTGTGTATGTAGATGACATTATCTTTGGCAGCAATGAAGAATCTATGAGTCAAAGCTTTGCCTTGGTGATGTAGAAAGAATTCGAAATGTCCTTGCTTGGAGAATTGACATATTTTCTTGGCCTGCAAATCCAACAAAAGGAAGGAGGGATCTTCTTGTCTCAAACCAAGTATCTCAAGCAGATTTTGAAGAAATATGGCATGGAAGATGCAAAACCAGTATGTACACCCATGGTCACAGGATGTAACCTCAGTGCAAATGATGAATCAGCAGCAGTACATCAACCAACCTACAGATCTATGATTGGAAGTCTACTTTATTTGACAGGTACCTGACCAGACATCATGCATGCAGTGGGAATAGTGGGAAGATTTCAGGCAAATCCAAAGGAAACTCATCTTCAGGCAGTAAAGAGAATCTTTAAATATCTTCAAGGGACTCAAAATTGTGGCTTATGGTATCCTAGAGATACAGATCTCACACTTCATGCTTATATTGATGCAGATTGGGCCGGAAGCGTGGATGACAGGAAGAGCACAAGTGGTGGTGCATTCTTTATGGGTTCCAGATTAGTATCTTGGTTCAGCAAGAAACAGAGTTCGATTGCCTTGTCTACAACTGAAGCAGAATATGTTGCTTCTGCATCTTGCTGCACTCAACTCCTTTGGATGATGCAGACCTTGCAGGATTTTCAAATCACTTGTACATCACTCATCTCCATCTTTTGTGATAATACAAGTGCAATCATCATTTCAAAGAACCCAGTCATGCATTCAAAAACCAAGCACATACCAATCAAGTATCACTTTCTCCGGGAACAAGTGCTTGAACAAAAGGTCAAGTTGGAGTATGTTCCTTCTAAGGAACAGGTTGCTGATACACTCACCAAACCATTGCCTAGGGAGACCTTTGAATACCTCAGGCAAAAGCTGGGGGTTGTTGATGCATCATCTTGTTGTTGAATCTCTTCTGATTGTTGGTTGTACACAAGGTTCATCTGAAGTATATGCGTACATGTGCTGGGTTGCGGATTGGTCAAAGATCGAATGGCACAGGTTCAGGGAGAGCATATCATGCATTGTTGGCATTATGGAGGAAGTACAGAAGGAGATCATGGATGCTGGTCTGAATATTGCTGCAATACGTCTCTATCTCTTTCATGGTCATTTATGGTGTTTGATGGATTAAGGTTCTTCTTTGCAGATCTGGTTTATAGTCAGGGGAGCATGTGCTTAGGGGGAGCATAACCCTTTTCCCTTGATGTCAAAGGGGGAGAGTGATTGGTTGTTGTTGCCATCAAGTCCAAAGGGGGAGATTGTTGGCATTATGGTACATATGTTGTACTTGATGGCAACCCACTCATCTCAGATGATAAATTATAGTGCAGCAAAGTTCACGCACGTTCATGAAGATAAAAGTTTCTTTCATGAAGATAAAAGTTTCTTTCATGTAGAGAAAAGTTCATGCACTTATATGCAGAGAAAAGTTTATTTCATGTAGAGAAAAGTTCACGCACTTTTATGCAGAGAAAAGTTTATTTCATGTAGAGAAAAGTTCACGCACTTTTATGCAGAGAAAATTTTCTTTCATGTAGAGAAAAGTTCACACACTTATATGCAGAGAAAAGTTTATTTCATGTAGAGAAAAGTTCACGCACTTTTATGCAGAGAAAAGTTTATTTCATGTAGAGAAAAGTTCACACACTTTTATGCAGCGAAAAGTTTATTTCATGTAGAGAAAAGTTCACGCACTTTCATGCAGAGAAAAGTCCCTTTCATGAAGAGAAAAGTTCACGCACTTTCATGGTTGGCTCATGGTATTAGTCCGACAGTTTTTGATCCTATGGTTTTGGTCCGTGGTATTGCATCCAAAAGTGTTGATCTCACGCACTTTCATGGTTGGTTCATGGTATTAGTCCAACAGTTTTTTGATCCTATGGTTTTGGACCGTGGTATTGTGGAAGGCCTAAGACTATAAAAGAGGAAGGAGATCATTTGGCAAAGCATCATTGAATGAATTGAATATCTAATAAGTGCTAGATCTGAAATATTTGTGATTGGGTTATGGTGCAGATCTAGATCTGAATGAAGGAGGAACCTTAGCGCATAAAGAAGGATAAGTTCTATTGATGGGTCATAATCTTTATGCTTGAATAATAGTATCTTTGCATGATTTTGATCTGTTATATGAGGCACATGCTTGATCTATAAATCTGACAATCTGGGTTAATTAGTGTCTGAATATTTGAAAGAAGGAATTATCATTTATAGATCTGCACACAGGTTTTAGGTTGTTGAAGTAGCATATATCTTTAAATTATGATCTAGCTGCCTCTGTCTATTGCTGCAGTATTCTGGGTTCAGAATTTGGTGTGTGGTTACTGTTACTGTGTTCTGGGTACAACTGTCAGAGAAGTGTTTACTTGATTCAGTGCTAATTGGGAAAAGGAGATTGTTTGATGCAGATATACTTGATGATTGATTGATGTTCATGGATCCAGTCTGAAAATTTATGAAACGTGGTCCCTGGAAGAAAGAGAAGGTTGTAGCCTTCAATAGGCCAGCACCTATGTACTAGTATCTTGGCTAGTACAAGAGCTAAGGGGGTTGTAGCTCCCTTCCAGGAGAAGCTGGAGAACAAGAGAGGGTTGTAGCTCTCTGCAGGTTGTAGCCTGCGTACTGGTAAAGGACTGCACGAGTACAAAATCATTGTAAAAGGAGTTTCTAATTGAAAGAAGATAGAGACATATTACAGCAGGTGGTTTTCACCCACATTGGGCTTCCACCTTATATCTGGTGTTCTTTTGTGTGACTATTTGATTTTCTTGTTCCTGCTCATTATTTTATGATACTGACATACAAAGTAATGATCAATATTTGAAGAATTATTCAAAGTATAAATAAGGAAGATAGATTGAAAAGAATTTGATAATACTGATTCACCCCCCGTCTCAGTATTATTTCCAACAATTTTGTTGTTATGCATTACTTTTACTCTGTTTATTTACTGCGCGCAATTGGATAAATACTTGTATGGTTCAAGATGCTTATATATGAAAATAATCTAAGTAATCAGCTAATAGTACATAATTAAGAAAGAATTGGGCAGATAACATGGGTCGTGCTGCAGCTAGAGCTGCGGGAAGAACAGCATTGCAGGGTGCGGGGTGCCCGTTGGTTCACGTAGCACAGTAAGTGCGAAGGTTGGACCGCATACCAATTCCATCTTATCATACATCCCCAAGGTGCGGAAACCTGGTTCTAGCACCCTCCCATACTACTTCAAGTGATACCTCAGTCCGCGCTCCGTGGACTATTGCCGAAAGGGCCAGTAGTACTGGGATTTGCTTAGCTAAATCACTTCTAAACCTAGGTCAAGCCCCACTAAGCCAACACATATCAGAGGGGCATAAGGATATTGTTTGCAGCTGATAGGAAAGTGTTTTCTCCACGGGATGTGAAAGGGACCTTGCCTTCTTCATCAACCCATAGGAAAATGCTAGCTCCATGGGATGTGGAAGGGGCTTTGCCTTCTTCGTCAACACAGCAGGTAGTGGTGCAGCAGCTGCACAAAGGGAAGGAAAAGATGCCGGAGGAGAGTTTCGATGATGAGGATAAAGAGAGGGACTTTTATTTGATAGAGCATGATGATCTAGAGCAGTGTTATGCTCATCATGGCGTGGAAATAATTGACTTAGAGGCTCTGGATTAAGACAAAATAAATGACTTCATCATACAAGGAAAGGAGGCTCAAGTACAAGGTTTGATGGACAATTTAAACAGGGCCAATTATTTCATCACATATTTGGAACAAGAGAACAAGCAGTTGAGTGGCAAGCAAGTCCTCATGGAGCTGGAACTTCTCATGGTACAACGACAAAGTGACAAAGAGGCATAGGTCACTTTGACTCCTATTGAGAAGGAAATTAAAGATGATAGAGAGACTTAGCTTGAGAGATTCAATTTGCACCTTCAGAAGCTGTTTCAGAAGGCCAATATGGATAATCAGATGATCAAACACATGGCCTACCATTACATGACTCAAAACTAAATTTGCAACATGAGGGTCAAAAAGATGAAAGTTAGGCTAAGGTGGGCTCTAAAAGGAAAAACGGAGGAGGATAGGCTTAGGTTTCTTGCTAAAGCTTCCTTGGATCATTAGGACACTTGATTATGGTGCTTCTCACCAATTTTGGTCAAGTTTGGAAGAATTTTTTTCATTTGCAAATTTTGAAATTTTAAACATAGAAAATCAAGCTCAATGCTTCTATGGGTACCCAATGCACAAATGGTTTTCACTTTTGGATTCATAGCGATGATTACATGCACCTTATGGATTTTCTAAGTTTTTTGGGCAGAATTGGTCCACCAAAAGGTCAAAAAACACCCTAAAATGACTTTTCTGCCACTTTTTGGACACACAGAAGTAGTCTTGGGAAAATCTAGTTTTGAAATGCACAAATTATAATTTTTTTGGAAATTATACGTGAATACCTTTCCAATGAGCTATCATGAGCTCAATTTGGATGTCGGGAAGGCCTCCAAACCGGACCTGAAAGTGGCATTGCGCGTAGGGAAAATTTTGCACAAGGTGGCTTGTTTTCCATATTTTGACTATGTTCATGGATTTTCTCTCATGGAGGATGTTTTACCATTGTAAATGATGACTTGGCATGTAACTATGATGGATAATTAGTAGTAGAGGGTAGATTCATTGCATTAAAAGTCAATTTGAGCTCAAATGAATTAGTTTTTCACTTTTAGAGGCAAGTTGTTGAGATGCCTATATTCTTGTTTTCTTGTTCAATGTTGGTTAGATTAGCTCCTCATATTAGGTATTCGACCCCTAAGGATGGGATGAGGTTGAAACAATGCATATATCTTCTTTTTCTTTCTCATTGTAAAGGGTTGGACTCAGCTGGATGCTCAGACCTTGATTGTACCTCATTTTGTAGCAGTTTAGCGAGAGATTAATAAGAATCGCAGCTATTTTTATGGGATCCATATGGTATGGATTTTTAGTACAGTTTCTTATTTTGTGTTCATATTTTAATGTGTTTTGTGTACTTTGTTAATCATTTCATTGCTTCTAAGTGAATGCTTTCAACTTGATAGGTAGAATTCATTACATCAGTGCTCTGCTTTGGGAAAATATTCACCGTTTCATGTTTTCTACAGTTTGGGAAGGATCCATGGTAATCACATGCTATTCCTAGCCTCTCACCTGTCTTAAAAATATCACCCATCAAGCCCTAGAGTGCAAAACCTCATGCCTACCTTGCCCCATTGAACACCTGGCAATTCTGACCTAATTCCCTAGCCCTAAACTGTCTAGCTCCCCCTGATCCAGCAAAACCCATTCAAAATCCAATCAAAACTTCGTGCTACTATACCTAGCCTAATATCCTTGACCTGATCCAGTCATCTTGGCTAATATCCTTACGGAGAGAGCCCTCTCCTGACCTAGTAGGGCTAGCTACTTGGCTAAGCATGGTTTGTGGTTACCCTGGCATTGCCTTCCTTCAGCCTAAGGTTCAATCCACGTGATAACACTTGTTGTAAAAAATCACTAATTTAACTGTCCTTCATCTTAGCTTAGTTTTTTGAAGCTTTTTTGAAAACTTTTATTTTAAGTTTACTATTTTTTAAATATCAATAGGTTATTTAAACCCCTTTCATGCAATTAAATAGGGGTCCAGAATTTTGGGAAGACAACTTTTAACTCGCACTATTGTTTGATCCAAATTTATCTAATTAAGAAGCTGAGCCTAAAAGCTATATTTTTCATAAGTAGAGCGCTAATGCATCTGGTACTATTATCTTTGTGATAATTAGATAGTGAATATCTTATATGTTATTTCGTGATATAAATGCTTTGAAAACAATCATTCATTATCACTATTGATGTTCAAGATTGAATGATTTGTGATTATGTATGACATAATGAGATCTTTTTATGTGATTGAGTTTTAGCTAACTAAATTAATTAACTATTTAATTAATTTAGTTTATCATATATGCTTTCTTTTCATTAAAGTATTGAATGATCTATATTGTTATTTACTTTGTGAAATCTTTCTTTGAATCACATACAAAGATGCACTATCCCGAGAAATTAGTAGAATAAGTTTATTTGGTAATATTATCATTAGCTATAAAATCATTTCATTATTTTTCATTCTGTTATTGTATTAAATATCCTTAAAGCGGGAAATTGGTCCCTTTATACCCAATCAAACTCACCAATTTCAACGAAAATAGAGTTTCTTTAAGCTCCCAACTAGGTGGTGTTCCCCAATGTTGAGGCAATCAAGTTCCATCCTTCAACGTTTTTGGCACTAGAAGGAGGCCCCTCGAATATGAATGGTAATAAATTCTAATCCCAAATAAAAATGTCATCTGAAGAGTAATTCACCCTCAAAATCTCCCCTGACTTCCAGATCTCACTTGAAATCTCCAACCCCTTGACCGGAAGTTGTAACCAAATCTCCTAGTACATGCCCTAAGACAACCAATCAACCTCCTTTACAGGAGTTACCTGAAGTTCAGACTTTAATTGAGAAATTAGAGGGAATCTCTATTTCCCAAGAAAAGACTCAACATTCTGAGTTATCTAAAGGTAGTGTATCCTCATCTTTTCCCACTTCACATGTTTTGACTCGTTCTCAAAGTGAGAAATTTGGGATAACTCCATTTGAGTTTCCCTTACCTTCCCACCAAAGAAGGACCCAAAATTTTGAAGTTCAATCATCCACTAGTGAGATTTTATCTTCATCTCCACCAAAAACACATTTATTTCATTCCACCTCATTAGCTTCTTCTCATCCAACCAATCCATTCATCCCTATCACCCATTCCCAACCAACAAGTGCTAGTTCAAGCAGTGCTAGCATAGGGGCTACTTCTTCCACACAGTCAGCCTCTTCTACCACTACAACTTCTTCTTTTCAAATTCCCATAATGGCAGGTAGGCAAAAAAACCCACTAGTAGCTAGACCATGGACTAGTCCTGGAGTTGTTCAGATGGAAGCACCTATCCATCCTCTACCTAAACATCCTGAAATATGGTTACCAAATTTCAATCCTGATGATGGAATTCCGACTAAAGGACATATCCATAATTTTATGCTCGCAATTAATCTTAATGGAGTAATAGAAGAAGATTGTGTAGTGAGATTATTCCCATATACCCTTGAAGGATCTGCAGGTTCGTGGTACTTCTCATTACCATCAGCATCTATCACTAGTTGGGATATATTTGAAGAACATTTTTTTACTAAGCTTAGTGATGATCGCACAACTGCTACTCTAATTAATGATCTATCCAATCTTAAACCCAAAACCAATGAGAAAATCAAATATTTCAATTCCTCTAAACTTGGTGTCGATGTTCAAATTGAGTGGTATATTTCTACTCTTCTTTATAGTATCACAATTTTTGTAGATAGGGCTAATAGTGCCACTTTGGTTGATAATATGAAAGAGCCAATAGCTGTAGAAAAAAGGATTCTTGCCTTAGAGAAGAAAATTGATCAAGAAGAGAGGAAATCTAAGAAAGTAACTTTTAAAGAGGAACCAAAGAAGAAAACTCCTAAATATCCTTTTGATCTTGAAGGATTACAAAAATCTCTTAAATCTATGTCAAATGACATGGTAGATATCAAAAAACAGGTAGTTGAGTCTTCTAAAAAACCTTTCCGATATTTTAGGAGATCCCAGACAGTAAACCCTCAACCTCCTAATGTCATATCAAATGTTGAATCTGATCAAGAGGAGCAAGAGGAAGAAACAAAATTATCTGCTGACAAATTCCAAGAAGAAGAAGAGCTAGTCGAAGCACATGGATTATGGGATTTCATCCTCACTACGTCAGAAAATGAGGAAGAATAAGAAGCCTTACCTGTAGAGACTAGAAGTAAAAAATCCATTGATTCATCTTCTTCAAGTGCAAAACAAAGACCAGTTACTCCTGTCAATAAGGATAAAAAAAACAGCGAAGAAGTCTCCTCCCAAATCTACTGAATCCATCCCATCCTCTTCCAATTATCCTTCTACCTCGAAAACTCTTATTGTTTCTCATAAAGATATAGAGTATAATATTGTGGAAGATATGAAGAAAGTAAAAGATAATATTTCCATGTATGAGGTAAGTGAATGTTGGCTTGTATGGGCCTGACCCAGGTTTAGAGGTGATTTAGCCAAGCAAATCCCAGTACTACTGGCCCTTTCAGCAATAGTCCGTGGAGCACGGACTGAGGTCTCACCCAAAGTAGTATGGGAGGGTGCTAGAACCAGGTTTCTGCACCCTGGGGATGTCTGATGAGCTTCTAGGGGTTCGCGGTTTGACCCTATGCGCACGTTGCTATGCACACTTTCTATCCCTTTGCAACCTGCGATTCTACTTCTGCGCAACCCGTAATATCCAAGTCCTTTGCTATTTAATTTGTTATTATTTGGTTATTTAACTTATTTATGTAAGACTAATGATTATTACATCATATTCAGCAATCATATCAGTGCTTGCGATAAAGAAAACAGTATAATTGTAAATAAGGCAATGCACAATAGATACACAGAAGTAGGAATCAACTTCTCTTTATTAATCTTCAATCTTGATATACAGACTCAATGGCGCCCCACGCACTCAGCTGTAGGGGTCCATGCACTCAACTACGGATTCTACTAGGCCTCTGCGCACTCAGCTGCAGAGCCTCTTCCTACTACTACGACCCAATACACTTAGACTCCTACTCTAAGCTCGAACCGTTCATATTCTTTTTTCTTCTTCCCTTTTTTTCTTTACATCTTAGAGCCTCGCTCTATTTATACAATCCGATGGTCCATGGACCATGGGTAGGGCAACATGACTTTACATTACATTACATTACATTACTTTAGGGTGGAAAACCCTATGACTTAACCTATACTTCGCGCTCCGTGACTACAAATCGCAGAGTCTTACAAAACCGTTGACTAAAACTTGGGCCTTGAGCCCCAAAACATTCTATGGGGGGATTCCATGCCCAACAGGCCCCCAACACAATTATCGTGACTCATCCCAAGTCACTCTTTTGGTGCAGTGACCTTGGCGCTAAGCCCATCCAACTGGTCCCGTACAGCTCGGAGGTCCGCGACGCACTGTTCTGTGGTTTGTTGGACCTACTGCATGCACTCCTCTGATCCTTCTTTGTGAGGATTCGCTACCTGCCTTAGTGCATATAGTCCCTGCATTTGTGTGAGCTTACCCTCAATTTCGGTTGTAATGGTGAAGGCCTCATCAATCCAAGGCTGGACGCGCGCCTTGAGAAGTGCCTCTTTCAGCACACTTGCTTGCTGCATCTTTGCCAATCATTGTGTGAGGTTGACTGTCTGTGCAGTTCCCCTGACATTATCATATTGTTCCTGTAGTTGCGACCTTAGGGACCCTAACACAATCTGCTGCTCTGACATGGCTTCCTGGAGTGCTTCCTTGGTGACCTCACAAACCATGTCGTCGATGTCGTAGAGGTCGCCTTCGGTTAGTGTGATCAGTTTAATGGCCAATTTGGATGCCTTGACCTTTTTTCATGGACCCGATCTCTTCATGAGGCGCAGCCTTTTCAGCTGGGTGGACGTTGTGCTCGGGTCTATGCCTTCTTCTGTGTCCCATGCTCCCTGTCCTGTAGAAAAGTTCTGGCCCTCCTCGTCCTGTGCTGTTGTGGCCCCTGTTTCCTGCACTGTTGCTGCTTCTACTACGACCTTTGCCTGCTCTACGGTTGCCCTTGCTGCCTCGCGGATGGACCTTACCTCCATAGCCACTTGTTCATTGCACCTTTGCTGGGAAAACTTCGTGACATGCAACTTGGTTTCATCCTTCTGCTTTTGTGCTACTGTTCTATCCATCTACGCCAGATCTGTGGCGTGCCACTCGAGGGGCCATGATTCTAGCATTGAAAAAATCGTATCATCTATATCGATGAAGGGGAGCTTGGTCCATTGCTACGCCGGGTCCTTACGTGCCTTGATGTACACATTATGCATGTCCGCCTTAAAGTCTGCAAATCTCCACAGATTGTTGTACACTATGGGGGATAGGCGCAGCCGTTTTTTGATCCAGATCCAGATGCTCGCCTCCATGACCACCTAGAAGATCTTGGTCTCGTGAATCTGCTTGGTGTCCTTGGTGGCCTAGAGGGACGCGTACTTTGCGGCCTCTAGTAAGTCTTGTTCAATACTAGGGAACTGACTGTCCTCGGGTAGTTCCCCTGTTACCAGTAAAATAGACAAGAGAAACCACGCATAGTGGAAGTTCTTGCCCTACTCCTGGGCTTCCTTGCAGTTAGTCAGGAACTCGCAGAGGAACTCGACCTAGTTGAATTGGACCCCCTCTGCACATTGTTCTACCAACGCAACTACCGGCACTGGTTCCTCATCTCCGCAGCATTTTCTCATTACCTTCTCGGCCAAGAGCTGGGTGGCTACGTGCACCCCTTTATCTTTAATGCTACTGATTGCGTAACCCCTGCTTTTCTTCTCCAGTTTGTATTTTTTCTTCATGGCCTCTGCGAGTGCCAAATCTCTGCTTTTACCTGCTATCGCCGTGGGGCCCTTTCCTTTACAAAGGAGCCATGAAATGCATGGATGAGATCCGCCATGATGGGAATAGGCTCTTTGAGCCATAAGTACCCATCGTGCACCAGGCAAAGCAATTGCCTAAGGACAAAAATAGTGATAGGCATGCAATGAAAGTGTGGAATCCATAGCAGATGAAGTAATCGAGCCTTCTCCACACCGCGCAGCCATTTTTGTGGCTCTAGTGTTGTGACTGACCCCTCCGTACTTTTCTTCATGAGGCTCTCCATCTCCAAGTGTGGGAACTTCTCTCTATCCACGAGGTCCCAATCCTCAAAATTAATTGTGGGTATGCGACCCAGGGGTGAACCCTCAAACACAATTTCATTAGAGAGGAGCGGGGTCTAGAGTGCGCTTTTAGTGGCATCCAAGTCATTGGGTATCTTGGCTTTTCCTTTTCGCGGAGAAATGTACTTGGGCAATTTTTCTGTAGTGCGCACTAGCTGGATGTCCTCTTCCATGTCTTTTGTTGCCTCTATCTCATCAATGAGAGCTTGTAGATCCTCCTCCTCGTCATCTATCTCAATGGTGACAACATTGCCCTTTTCTTCCATGGAAATTTTACTGAACCACAGATTCCTTAGGGACATGCGAACTGGTCCCACCGCCTGCCTATCTTTTTTGGGCCTCGGCGTCCAAGGCAATTTTGAGATTTTTGGCGCAACCCCAGTGTCTCCGGGAACATCATGTAATGGGGTTCTGCGCGGCCTCGTCGACGATTCCTTCTACATAATCCAAACCTCTCTTGGTAGTTATCATCTTACTTGAGCTATCTGTGGTTGTTCACGAACTTTGGGGCTCAAATCTTGGTCGACACTCAACACTCTCTGCTCTAATGAACTACTAAAATATCGAATTAACAAGTGTTGTCTCGTGGTTAGCCCTTGGAGTTTTCTAGCACCTTTTGAATTTAAATCCAACTATTCCCCCCAATTCTGGGCCATTAATGCTTTACTGTTGGAAGATTGCCCGAAATCTAGCCCTTAAATCATGTCTTAAATGCCTGCCACCCGCTCCCTTTTGCCTTAAATTAGACATCTCGTCATGAACAGTGACACCAACGGTTACTTCCCAGCCTACTTGCGCGGTAGCACAACCCTCCTTATGCTGGCATGAACCTTGTGTCCTGCTGATTCTGCGCGTACCTCCCTCATCACGCAACCCCCAAATAGACTCTTTTAGAGTCTCGCACTCTCTTTCAATTGTCTGGAGCACTAAGACTATGCTCCCTACAGCTAGTCAGGTGGTCGCACTACCTATGTGAGACTTCAACTCGCCTTCCAGCATAGTTTTTGGAAACTCCTCAATTGTCTACGTGACCGTTGGCACCATGCATTCTACTATATGCAGTGTGCTTCCCCGGTTACTGTGTTTGGTGAGGTGTGGAATAGCCATGGCAGCAGAGTCATAAACCCTTGGAAACAATCTTCTAATGCAGTGGTATGGTCATTCATATCTTGCTTTGTCATCCTTGGTTTTTCGACGACACATGCTTGTGTGATCTCGTTTTCCAGCCTTTTGATTTCAGCGTCCATCGAAATGCTTTTCTTCCTCAGTTGTACCAGGTCCTATTCGAGTTCACGAAGGCTAAGGTTCCCTCACCGGATGGCTTCCTTAATCCTTAGATGTTCGTCCTCGCGTAGAAGTGTGATTTCTTCCTCCTGGCCATCGCGCACTGTCACAACTATAGGAGCCATTACGTGCGGATTCCTTTTTGTATTCTCTTCAGAAATTATGCTTTTTACTCTGTTCCACATCTTTGGAATCATCTCCATGTTCAGGGTTTTGCACATGGTCCTATAGGCCCATTGAACTGCAGGTACGCGCAGGTCCCAATCAGTTTGTCTCGCTTGGTGAACCTTGTTTAGTACTCCGCACACCCTATCAAATGCCTCATCATGGAGAATTGGTAGTGCGTCGCCTTTCCTGCTGCTGTGGTTTATTCCGATTCTCTAGTTTGTGGGTGGTGTGTGCTTGTGCGGACTGTACAACATATGTTTGTACCCATCGGGAAAGGTGTGCACACAAGTTATTCCTCCCTTGCTGATTGGCTTTCGTTCGGAGCTAGGGTTTTCCAAAACACAGACACATCATCCTTCTGCATCCACTCTAGTCTTTAAAATTTCCTTGATGTGTACCCCAGCATCTTGCGAGTGTTGCACGCAGTGCCCATTCCAGCGCATTGAATCGCTACTGTTCTGGTACTATGCTTTCAAATTTTCTCAGAAATTCCTCCACCATTGTTAATCCGTCATATTTTAGCAGCTCCCTTACCTCTGTTGTCATGCAGTGCAATGATCTAATCATCATGTTGCAATTAATCATTGTTACTTCGTGCAGCCAAATTTGCCATCGCTCTCTCTTCATCTGAATCTAAAGTGCAGGAGCTTTCATGCTCCCATAAGATCCTTCCATCTACAGTTGGATTCACCCGATCTTCTTCTCATTTAGTTATCATGTAAATACAATCGAGGTCATCATCACTATCGTCATCGCGCACCGGTTCAGTGTATCACTCTCGTTCGGCTGGATCTAGCGGTACTACTAGTCGTAGTGACTTTTGTTAAAGATCATTTTGCACTTCTTCACATTTATGAATCTGTTCATATCGGTAGCCCAGTCTATTCCTAGTAGCGCGGGATAGGGATTTTTGTCATCAAAAATCTCTATCACTTCAAAATCTGCCTGCACGCTCGCACCTTCAATATCGACTGTTACCCCTTGCAATCTTCCCATGGGCAAAATATTTTGTTGGTTTTCCATTCATAACTAAATAGGGGGCCATTGTAACGTGGGTCTACCCATGCATTCCCATGTTTGCTTTGGTAGTAAATTCGTGTCTGAACCCAGATCCAGGATTACGTGATCCATTTCATAATCACCTATTTGCGCAGTCAACCTCATTTCCCTTCATGTGCACAATGCATGCTTTCCAATTTTCCGGACCATGCGCGGTTCAATTGACCCCATGCACCTAGTGATAGTTCCTGTTGTCCTTTGACTACCTTTCTATCGCGCAACAGTTTCATGCATGTCTCCAAAAAGGTAGTGAGCATTGAAGGATCCATCCTTTGTTCTAGTTGATCCTTACTACTTGAAGTGGAGGCCTCCGTGAAGCTCTTCTTAGCTTCCATGAATGTCTCCTTCGCGCGTTCTAAATTAAATTCAGGTTCCTTCTTAGGAGCCCTGCGAACCCACATGCTTTCTTCTGGCTGCTTCCCTTTATCATCTCTCATGGTCATACCACTCTTGAGCATCATGTTTACATTTGGGTCTTCTTCACGCGGCTCAGACCTCATCATTTGTAAATTCTGGGTCGTAAGGGGCTGGAGTACCCCCTTTCCGTGCATCCTTGCTATTAGAAAAGGGCAGTCTTCTACCTCATGATCAAATTGATTATAGCACCAACACGATATTCTTGTCGGGCTTGTACAATCGTGAGCATAGTTCCCTGGCCCTCCGCAATTGCAACAAATTAGTTGTTCGTGACCCCTTCTTGGTCCCATTCGGCCTCGACCCCGCCCGCGCCGCTGAAATCCAGTGCGCGTCATCCCTGCATTTGGGTCGAGGGCTTGTGTTTCAGTCTGCACCCTGTAGGCAGGAGTCTGATCCATCATTAGTTTGTAGCTTTAGCAGGTGCATTCATCATGGCCTACTGACCTGTAGAAATTACAAAAAAAATGTTGGGACGTCTGCGTATACTTCTGCAAGAGATGACAATTGTCCGTAGTATGTTTTCCTCCTATCTAGCAGATCGTGCACCATAGGGAAGAAATCGTGCTTAGCCCTGCCTATGCCTCTAGTCTTAATGGCATTGGCCCTCCTCCTGCCAATTAGTTCACGAACACTAGATAGTGATCCTTTTTCTGCCCTTGGCCTTTGCATTTTATGCACCATACTTCCTCGCGCACCTTCGGCTAAGGTATCTTGTCTTGTTTCAAACTTTGCAATTCCAGACACAAATTTTGCAGTTGTGCGTGGATTTGTTGGAGTCCCAACCTAGGGTCTTGTATAGGGGTCTCATGTATCTCATTGCTATTTCCAATGCTTCGGCCTGGGTGGAAAGTTTTTGTTGTGACAACGCCATCCTTAAGTGTGGTGTAAGTGAGGCCACAAACCATGCATGATTCTGTGCATCTGTTAACATCATATTGGCTTTGTGGATCGTATTCTTCAGCCATTGGTCCAGATCCCAGGGGGTCTCGTCCAAGAGCATCGGATCTCCTTAAACCCGATGATTAATTGTGTTTCTGATTTTTCCCTACTAAATTCCCTATTCAGCGTGACCTAGATCTTTGTGATCCTTGTGTTTGGGTGGTCATTAGAATGCTTGATATACCATGTTAATGTGCGATCACCAGTGTAGCCTTTTTAATATTATCATCCATGACGTCCTATGCTTCCCATACTGCTCATACCACGAACCATAATTGGTCTGGATCTTCAATTCCCACTCCTCTGAATACTGATAGTTTGATCGCACTCGCCATACTTAACTGTGGTGGTGGCAGAGGTGGGGTGGGTGGAGATGGAGGTGAGGAGGGTGAGATAGGTGGCGGTGTGGGTGGAGGTGGTAAACGTAGAATACACTGCTTCTCGGAAAAACTTTCGCGAGCTCTTCCTCGCTTTCCCGCGAGTGTGAAATTAAGGGACCGTTTTCCAACTCTTCACTACTTCTGGTTCTGTAGATCTTCCCTCTTCGCGTAGTTCCAAACATTAATTTATTCGCATAATCCACTTTTCACACAATAGCATCTTAACCCAAGTGTTCAAATATTTAATATACTTACCTCACGGTCCCTTGAGAAAACGTCATTCTGCCTCACTGTAGCTGACGGTCATGTCGACCGCGAACTCAGTGATAAATCCTCCTATTATTCGGTCGAGCCAATGGTCCACAGCTCACGCTATCTTATCTTCTGATGCTTCTAGTCTGTGCACTAATTCTGGAGTCCACACTATTGGTTTGTCAAGCCTACACCTTCCCTGGCTGTCTGCTAACTTCGCGATCCACTCATACAGCTCAGAAGGAAAGGATGCAAAGAAAATTTTGTGGATTTTCGTATACAAGTAGCGCTCCAACCACTGTTCCTTAGATACTCGTGGATTTCTGTTTTCCTATGCCGCGAACTCGTGAATCTTCTTGTCCAACCACTCTTCAATTTCTTTCTTTGTTGGATTCCAGTGGCACGACATCAGACATCCTTTATGTAGATCTCGGTCTTGGCAACGGAACCATTTGTTGGCTTGTATGGGCCTGACCCAGGTTCAGAGGTGATTTAGCCAAGAAAATCCTGGTACTACTGGCCCTTTTAGCAATAGTCCGTGGAGCACAGACTAAGGTCTCACCCGAAGTAGTATGGGAGGGTGCTAGAACCAGGTTTCCGCACCCTGGGGATGTCTGATGAGCTTCTGGGGGTCCGCGGTTTGACCTTGCATGCACGTCGCTACGTGCACTTGCTATCCCTTCGCAACCTACAATGCTGCTTCCACGCAGCCCTACTCGGGGCGCAACCCGTAATATCCAAGTCCATTGCTATTTAATATATTATTATCTGGTTACTTAACTTGTTTATGTAAGACTAATGATTATTACAGCATATTCAGCAATCATATCAGTGTGTGTGATAAAGAAAACAGTATAATCATAAAGAAGGTAATGCACAGCAGATACACATAAATAGGAATCAACTTCTCTTTATTAATCTTCAATCCTAATTACAGACTCAACACTGCCCTGCGCACTCAGTTGCAGGGGTCCGCGCACTCAGTGCAGACTCTACTAGACCTCTACGCACTCAGCTGCAGAGACTTTTCCTACTACTACGACCCAATACACTTAGACTCCTACTCTAAGTTCGAACCATTCGTATTCTTTTTTCTTCTTCCTTTTTTTTCTTTACAACTTAGAGCCTTGCTCTATTTATACAATCCCATGGTCCGTGGACCATGGGTATGCCGACATGACTTTACATTACATTACATTACTTTAGGGCCAACAACCCTATGACTTAACTTATACTTTGCGCTCAGCACCCACAAATCGCGGAGTCTTACAAAACCTTTGACTAAAACTTGGGCTTTGAGCCCCAAAACATGTTGTGGGGGGGTTCCATGCCCAACAGTAAACTTAAGCAGCAACAAAATTTTTTGCTCAAAGAATTAAATGTTGTCCTTACATCTCCTTTGCCAACAACAAAAGCCTCATTAGAAAAAGGAAATCCTCCAGATGATACTCCTAACAAGATTGATGCCTCAAATGAAATTCTAATTGGAGATCGGTCCAATTCTCATACCCCTCCTTCATTATTGCCCTTTGATATTTTCAATAAAAATGTTCACAATTGCCTTATAGACTCGGGTGCTTCTTCAAATATAATTCCATATTCAGTTTATCTCAAACTGAACATAACACCTAAAAAATTTGTTGTGGAAATTGTGCAATTAGATAGAACCAAAGTCAAGGTCTTAGCATAATTAAATTTTGTTTTAATAAGATTATCCTCAAATTCAAGGGTTTGTTAGATTATTGATATATTGATTGTTCATATTCCTGAATTCTACAGTATTATCTTCATAAGAGATTGGTCTGAGAAATGACATGGTTATTTCGCCACAGACTGGTCACATATCTAGCTTCCTTACAATGACAAACCAAATCAAATTCGGGTAGACAAATAAAAGCATATGAAACACTCAGTTACTGATTTGGTTGAAGAGAATGTGTTGAAATATGGCAACAAGAATATTCCAATTTAAGTCTTTCTGAAGTCATGCAAGAGTTATCCCTTAAATTAAGAAGATAAGATTGAGTTATATTTGAGTTGTAATTAGTTAACTTAGTTTACTGAGTTAAGTCCAATTAAATTAGTTCCAAACTGTTTGAGGAACTAATAGTGAGTTAACAATCAGTTGATGCATTAATCCACTCAACTAGTGCTACTCCAATTAACTAAAGGTTCCCTCATTAGAAACTCATGCATGTCTATTCTGAGAAAGACCCAGTTGATATTAATGTTCAAGGATAGTGTACTATCAGTTGCATGTGTTTTATCATGGAGAAAACTCATGCATGCAGTCAAGGATTTATCCTTGAGGATTGCGCAGTTTTGAGTGAGAGTTTTCCACTTGGCAATAGGAAAATCATCCACAAGGAACAGCACAAGGAAATAGGAGCTTGGAGGGTAGAGAGGAAGGCTAGAGAGAAGCCAAGATTTCCTGTGAGCAGCTATGAGGATTGTACTAAGAGCTGGCTAGCTGTGAGAGATAAGGCTTTGTATAATTCCTATGTATTTCCACCACACATGATAATACAATAGTGTGGGGTTTTTAGCTGAGGCTTTCCCCAAAAGTATTTTCATGTGTATTGCGCCATTGATTCTTCTTCTTATTCTAGTTATATTGTTTAGATCGATCTTTAAGCTTCTGCAAATTGATAGTAGAAGTAGGTTATAGTATTCTTCTTTGACTTATATTGCATTATCAGGTTAACCTATCACAAATTTTCTACATGGTATCAGAGCTATGAAGAGAATTCGAAGTTTAAAGTTCGGGGTTGCAAGTGAAAATTGAATTCATATCATACTTCAACATTGGCCAATGGAATTCTATGGCTTGAGACTCAAGTATGCCTTGGAAGGTAGCTCGAATTACATAGCATGGAATGATAGAATGGAGGTTGTTTTAGAAGATAATGGCTTGAAGGAATTCATTGATTAAGAAATCCCAAAGCCAGCTTCAACTAATGCACAAGAGTTGGCTGAGTGGAAGAAGTTTTTGGTGAAGGTGAGACGGATCATCCTTGAGGGACTTTGAGACCATATTGTCTCGAGTCTCCATGGGAAGGATACTCCATTTTCAATGTGGAAGGCATTAAAGGACCTCTACCAAAACAGTAAGTGACCAGAGGAAATTGGCGCTCAAGGATAAGCTTTGAAGAATCAATATGGAGAAGGGAGATACTATTTCCACATATCTGAACAAGTTCACCACCTGCAGAGATGAGCTTGGCAGTGTGGGAATAACTACTGCCAATGATGATATGGTGAGCCTCGCTCTCCTTGGCCTTCCAAAGAGTTGGAATAGCTACCAATACTCTGTGAATGGAAGGGAGAAACCACTGGATTGGGAACAGCTATGGTCGGATCTTATGTAGGAGGAGATCAGGAGGAGCACACGAGATGGTTCTTCATCCAAGAATGATGATGAAGAAAATCTGGCCTTAGCAAGTAAGGCAAGGAAAGGGAAGGGGAAGGCTTCCCATTTCAAATCGAATTCTTCTCATGGAGGGAAGAAGGGTGACATGTCCAAAGTAATATGCTTTAATTATCACAAGATGGGACATTATGTGACTAATTGCCCATCGAAGAACTCCAAGAAGGGATCCTCAGAAGGATCGGAAGGTGAGGCATTAGCCTCTCAGTTTGAAATGGACTTTACCCTCATCGCATGCATGGTGTGAGCAATGATGGGTTGTGTCTGGTATCTTGACAATGGAGCCTCATTCCACATGACCGTTGATAAAAATTTATTCAGTGCCTTGGAGGAGAAAGACATCAAGATGGACAGATACATGGGTGACGACGGAAGGTATAGTGTGTCAAGAGTGGGCACGGTTGCTTTTCAGAGGGAGCATGGAGCTCCTCTCACCTTGACAGATGTGATGTATGTGCCTAGATTGAAGAAGAACTTGGTATCGGTCGCGATGTTGGAGGACAAAGGCTACGATGTTGTATTCAGTAAAGGAAAGGCGTTCCTAAGACACATAGCCATGGGTTAGACCAAGAGGATAGGGATTCGGGTGAAAAATATCTATAAACTAGAGGTAGATGATTGTGCAGCATTGAGTATGAAAGCAGAATTGGTGCAAAGCCAAGACATTGGCGAGTTGTGGCACAGGTGGTTGGGCCATTTGCATCATGGGGCTTTGAAGATAATGCAGCAGATATATATAGGACTTACCAAAGGTAAACTTGAGAAAGTTGACACATGCAAAGGTTGTACCTTGGGAAAGTACACCAAGTCTTCCTTTCATGATCGAGACAGTCAAGCATAGGCTATCTTAGAGTGAGTTCATATTGATTTGTGTGGACAATTCTTGACGGAATCCACAACGAAGCAAAGGTATTATGTGATTTTCATTGATGACTATTCTCATAAATGCTAGATTTATTTCATGTAGAAGAAGGACCAAACTTTAACAAAGTTTTGTGAGTTCAAAGCTTTGGTCGAGAAAGGGTCAGGGAAGAAGATGAAGGCCTTGAGAAGCGACAACGGTGGAGAATATGTGTCTCAAGATTTTAAGGACTTCTGTGTAGCAGAAGGAATTAAACGAGAGTTGACGCACCTCATAACCCACAATAGAATGGGGTGGCTGAGAGCAAGAATAGAACTATTGTCAGGGCAGCACGGGAAATGTTGCATGACCAAGGCCTACCACTTCACTTGTGGGCTGAGGCATGCAACACAGCAGTCTATTTGCAGAATAGAAGCCCACATCGCATACTTGGGATGAAGACACCAGATGAAGCTTTCTCCGATAAGAGACCAGATGTGGGTCACTTCAGGATCTTTGGCTCATCGGTATATTTCCATGTGACAAAGGATGCACGGAAGAAGCTTGAGCTGACAACAAAGTTGGGGATATTTGTGGGGTACAATGATACACCTCACAACTATCGGGTGTACTTGCCTACCAGTCGGAGGACAGTGGTTCAAAGAGATATCAAGTTTGATGAGCAGAAGGACATGCGAGTTTCCCTTGAGAGGGAGCTCCAACTACAAGCTGTGGAGGAACTGTGAGTTCCTAAGGAGGAGGAGCCTCAGACTGATGTGGAGCAGCAACATGCAGAGGTTCCAGGAGTGTAGACTTCCACTCAAGAAGAGTCTTCCAAAGATGGACAGAAGCGCACAAGAGAATCTGACAGATTGTTGGAGGATGTGAGAGAGAATGTGGGAGCACCATCTTCTCAACACAGACAGAGGAGGTCACTTGAGAGGTACATTGGATACATGGCCCTTTCTGGGGAATCTATTGAGACTGAGCCATCTTCCTTTGAGGAAGCAGTGTAGCAGCTAAATTTGGTTGATGCTATGGTGGAGGAGTATGACTCCATAGTTCGTAACAATGTTTGGGACGTGGTTCCAAGGCCAAAGAACAAGTCAATTGTGAGTTCCTGTTGGCTTTACAAGGTAAAGTAAGCTGTTGATGGTAGTGTGGAGAAGCATAAGGGAATATTTGTGGCCCATGGCTTTTCACAAGTCGAGGGGATTGATTATGATGAGACTTTTACTCCTGTCGTAAGGTACTCATTTATCAGATCTATGTTGGCACTATCAACACAGATGGGTTGGAAGATCCATCAAATGGATGTGAAGATTGCATTCCTCAATGGCCAGATTAAGGAAGAGGTGTACATAGAGCATCCAAAATGTTTTGAGACCTTCGATTGTGAGTCTCATGTGTACCGACTCAAGAGAGTGTTGTACGAGCTGAAGCAAGCACCTCATGCTTGGTACACCAGGATAGAAAAATACTTCACTGGGTTGGGCTTCACAAAGAGTGAAGCAGATGCGAACCTGTACCACATCGTGTTGAAAGGTAAGTTGTTGATCATCGTACTTTATGTTGATGATCTCATATTGACTAGTGATGATCAGTTGATCATGTATTGCAAGGAGGACCTAGCAAGAGAATTCAAGATGAAATACATGGGTCTCATGCATTACTTCCTTGACATGGAAGTGTGGCAGGATGGGGAGTTGTTTGTGTCTCAGGGCAAGTATGCCAATGAGATACTCAAGAGATTCCACATGGAGAAGTGCAAGCCCATGCAGACTCCCCTGGCAGGTAATTAGAAGAAGGAGGTTGCTACTTCAAGAGAAGTGGTAGAGGCTACTGTGTATATGCAGCTTGTGGGTTCACTGATGTACTTAGTGAACATACAACTAGATTTGTGCTATGTGGTGAACCAGCTGAGTCAAGCGATGGTTCAGCCTACCAAGATGTTTTGGAAGGCGACAAAGCATGTATTAAGATACCTCAGAGGCACATCTCAGTATGGATTATGGTACAGACAGAAATAGGGAGTGAAGCTACAGGGTTTCACTGATGCAGATTGGGCAGGAAGTCCATCAAATCGAAAGAGCACATCGGGAGGGATTTTTAATCTTGGGTCAACAGTAGTTTCTTGGTACAACAGGAAACAGAGGTCGGTTTCACTCAGCTTGGCATATGCAGAATACATGGCTGCAATTTAGGTAGCATGTGAGGCCATCTGGATGCGGAAAATCCTAGTTGGTTTGTTTGATTAGAGGATGGATCCAACTATGATCTATTGTGATAATCAGAGTTGTGTCAAAATCTTTGAAAAACCAGTATTTCATGATAGGTCCAAGCACATTGACATTCGGTATCACCATCTCAGAGACTATGTAGTGAGGAGGATCATGTTGCTACAGTATATTTCAACAGAGGAGCAAGATGCTGACATTTTGACAAAGGCATTGTCAAAGTGTAAATTCGACTTCCATAGAGATAGGATCGGGGTGGTAGATAATCCCTTTCTTATTGAGAGGGAGTGTTGAAATATGGCAACAAGAATATTCCAATTTAATTTGTCCTTGAATTAAATTGTGAATTAAAATCGAATTTAGTCTTAACAGCTACTTGGAAATAATTAATTAATTAATTTTAAATTAATTAGTTGGAGAAATTCAAGTTGGAAGTCTTTTTGAAGTCATGCAATAGTTATCCCTTAAATTAACGAGATAAGATTGAGTTATATTTGAGTTGTAATTAATTAACTCAGTTTACTGAGTTAAGTCCAGTTAAATTAGTTCCAAACTATTTGAGGAACTAATAGTGAGTTAACAGTCAGTTGATGCATTAATGCACTCAACTAATGTTACTCCAGTTAACTTAAGATTCCCTCATCAGAAACTCATGCATGTCTATTCTGAGAAAGACCTAGTTGAGATTAATGTTCAAGGATAGTTTACTATTAGTTGCATGTGTTTCCTCATGGAGAAAACTCATGCATGCAGTCAAGGATTTATCCTTGAGGATTGTGTAATTTTGAGTGAGATTTTTCCACTTGGTAACAGGAAAATCATCCACAAGGAACAGTGCAAGGAAATAGGAGCTTTGAGAGCAGAGAGGAAGGCTGGAGAGAAGCCAAGATTGCATGTGAGCATCTTTGAGGATTGTACTGAGAGCTGGCTAGCTGTGAGAGCTAAGGCTTTGTATAATTCCTATGTATTTCCACCATGTATGATAATACAATAGTGTGGGTTTTTTAGCTGAGGCTTTCCCCAAAAGTATTTTCATGTGTATTGTGCCATTGATTCTTCTTCTTCTGGTTATATTGTTCATCTCGATCTTTAAGCTTCCACAAATTGATAGTAGAAGTAGGTTATAGTATTTTGCTTTGATTTATATTGAATTATCGGGTTAACCTATCACATATTTTCTACAGAATGAGCCTATAGTTTTTATGAATAACATCCTTGGAAATTATTCTTCGGAAACTTTCTTTGGAAGTTTTACAACTCAGGATTCTCCTTTTTTAGCAAACTCTATTTCTTCTGAAATTGAAGAATTTTTGCAAATAGATTTAATTCGATGTATTAATGTTGTATGTATTGTTGTAAATAAACATGAACCTTTATTTTGGACATTTTATTTTGATGGTTCTAAATCTAGTGAAGGTGCAGGAACTTGATGTATATTAATAAGCCCTACTGGTGAAAAAACTATGTTATCATGTAGGCTAGAATTCGAATGTACTAATAATATTGTAGAATATGAAGCATTAATACAAGGATTGTATAAAGCAATAAATATTCGTGTTGAATATCTTCAAGTCTTTGGTGATTCTGGAATCATTATAAAACAAGTCAGAAATAATATTCATTTTATTTCAAATCACCTTAGGCATTATCAATCCTTAATTCAAAATCTTACTTCACATTTTGTAGCATTCAATATTTCTCCAATACCAAGAATACAAAATGCCAGTGTTGATCCTTTGGCCAACGTTGCATCCAAATTAATCCCATCTAAATATTTTAGTCTAGAAATATTTTCTATAGAGTTGGTTTTTCGCCCATCCATTCCCGATAATGTTACCAATTGGTGAATATTCAATGATGATAGAGATATCCTAGAATTTTTAACATCCGAAGAATCCTATCTTGACTAAGTAATTGATGAGGACGAACATGATTCTCAATTGAATAAACCAAAAGAAAAACATGCTCTACCAAAACCTGTAGTTAAGCTTGATGATCTTTATGATCTTAAAGATAGATTTAAAAAGGTCAACAACTACAAACTTCAAAGTTCAACTTTGATATTTGAATTAGTTAATCTAGGATCTGATATAAAACCCCAAAATATTAACTTAGGTCTTGGTCTCTCATATGAATATAGAAATGCATTTATTCATCTGTTAAAGAAATATAAAGATATATTTGCTTGGAATTATCAATATCTAAAAACGTATGATGCCTCCATCATTCAACACATCATCCCAATGGTACCAAATGTTAAACCCATTCAGCAAAAACTTAGGAAGATACATCCGAATTTGGAAACTCAGATTAAAAGCGAGTTGAATAAACTTTTAAAAGATAAAATCATCTTTCGAGTGAGACATTCCAAATGGGTTTCCAATCTTGTACTAGTTAGAAAGAAGAATGGTGATATTTACATTTGTATTGATTTCAGGAATTTAAATAAGGCATATCAAAAGGACAATTTTCCCCTCCCATCAATGGAACATGTTTTGCAATTAGTTGTTGGTTCTGAACTAATATCTTTTTTAGATGGATTTTTAGGATACAATCAGATCCTGGTTCATCCAAAAGACTGAGTAAAAACTACCTTTAGAATGAAGTATGAAACGTATGCATATCAGAAACTGCCCTTTGGATTAATGAATGTAGGAGCTACGTTCCAGAGAGCGATGGACATTGATTTTAAAGGGTTGATTAATAAAACTACTGTGGTATATGGTGAGCGCCAGTATTGCAACAAGAATACTGCAACTCTTGGGCTGCCAACTTTACTTTTATCAACCCGGTAGTTCATAACAAACTTGGAAGTGTCAGTGTTGTATGCATAAGTACTAGTTCTTACTGCAGGTTGTCACTTGGTCAGTCAGCGCAAGATCACTAGGAGCTCAAGCCAACTTCTATAAATCTCAAAAGAAGCTCTATGTGTGATGAAAGAAAGGATGATTACTCTATAGAAGCTATTCTAATTGCAGAAAGGAAAAGAACTGGAAGGTAAAACAAGGCCTAGTAAACCCTAATTAACAAGCTAATTCTACTTTTGCCAAAAACACTATGAAAACCATGAAAACAATGCCATTACCTATTCAAGAAAGCAAACAACATCTAACCATTCTATTTCTAGAAGCAAATAAGCAAAAAATATATTTTTGGATTTTTAGGTGTTTTTATGTGAATTCGTCATGCATTTAATTTATTGTGTCTGAATGTGATAGTGAACAGGTGGAGGTAAAGGGTGATTTTGGAGCTTGGAAGGATGGAATATGGTGTGGATGGGTCCTAGGAGGTCCTAGGTGGCCTTTTGGAGGATTTTCCCACACTCAGCCTTCAAAAGAGTGCCTATAGGAAAAACTACAGGAGGACACAGTGAATCTACAGGAGGAGGCCGAGAGCCGTTTTCACTGTTTTGAGGGTGTGAAAGTGGGTGAAACAGGTGAATGAAGGATAGAATGAGGTGTTAAGGTGCCTATGGTCTGCCATGAACCACCAGGAGAGAGAAAAATGATTGGTTTTGCTCAAAGAGAGAGGAAGAAGTCGTATGAAAAATGAAGGAAACTAAGGAAGAATTGAGGTGAGGTTTGGGAGACCTGTAGGGCATGGACCAGATGGAGGATGTGATGGTTGACAAGCTGGCCTTCTACTATAAGAGATTTGCTGCAAAGGAACTTACAGTCAACCAAGAAGATCAAGCAAGCAATGAAATGAGTGCATCTGGAAAAACAGAGTTTTGCATCAAAATAATCTAAACTATGATCTATGGAAGGAAATGCTAAGAAATGTTTCAAGGAAGGAAAGCATGGAGGAATATCATTGCAAATCAGGAAGTGAGCATGATGAATAAGATCTAAAGCAAAGCACATTTGGACTATTAACCTACTAAAAAGCTACAAACACTAGAAGTCATGTGAATGAGGAAAATCTGTGTTTTTGGGGCAGCAAGAGGGTCTTTGCCTCAAATAATGCTCCCAGAGGGAGGAAGAGAGGCCAAGGCATTGTTGCTAACCTTTTGAATATTTTATTATCACTGCTTAACCTACTACAGAAAGCACAAATGAAATCAAACTACTAAATCATCAAAAGCAACCTATTCTTAACCAGGAAAGAAATACATCTAGCAGCAAATTAATCTACAAACTGAAGTAAGCATACAAATATAAGTAAAGAGAAGCTTGGCTGCTTGGATTGGGCCCTAACCCAAGAGCTTCAGCCCTCTAAGGTAACTCAGTGCTAGCTCAAAAAGGATTCCATCTCATTATCAAAAAAATAGCAAGTTACATGAAACTGTCACAACAATAATAAGCTCAAAATTTGAGCAGAGTTTACATAAGAAAAAATCTGACCCTAGTGAGGCCCTAGGCCTCTCTACTTATACAAATCAAGCTACCAACAGCTTCCTTGAAATCAGGGAGGCTTGGCTCCCAAAACTCGAGATAATCATCAGTCATCCTCCACTTGCTTGGCTACCTTCTAGTGCATGATTTGGCTGCTTGTACTCCAAGCTGAATTCGAAGTGAGTAATAAATGAGTGGGATTCCCTCCTATAATTCCTATCATTTGTCCACTTCGAGTTATTGCTGCCATTTTTCCACTGGATTGTTATAGACATTTTTGTGCCTTACAACTCCAAGCATGAAATGTCCATAAACCAAGGGCTCCTAAGTCCCGAAAAGTGTTGTTCTAACCCCTAAAGGAACAAGGTCGACAAATTACAACTTCTCCCAGAAGTTCTCCACCAGAAACTGCTCAGAATAAGTCAAAACAGGATCATTTCAGCTGCTCCACTGGCTAGGTGCGTTGCATTGCACCTAAATACACTGGCTAGGTGCGTTGCAACGCACCTAAATGCACTATGAGGGTGCGTTGGGCGAGAAATGACAAATGGCAGTCATTCCGCGAGGTGGAGAGACAATGGAAGCTTCCAGAATCTTCTCCTATGACACTTGCCTCACTGAATTCGACCAAGGATGAGTAAGAGGCCTTCAGTCTCCAAGTGGAAGCAAGAACTGACAGAGAGAAGACACTAATCAAATCACAAGCTGACTCATCCTCCTTACACATATCTATATATGGATCCCTCATCCCAGAGATCCAGAGGCTGGAATTTTGCACATTGTAAGGAATTGATGTTGGTTTTGAGACAAACATCAGAGTATTGGGTGATCTATGCTTTGTTGGAGGTGAAGAGGGGCTTCTTTGCTGGGAGGTTGATGCTGGGTCAGGAATCATCAGTTGTAACTCCTCCTGGATCTTTTCTTGTTTATCAATAAAAACTATTTGAGATTTTCCTCCATGCTTTTGTATCATTGATGCTTGTTACATTTGTATGATTAACTTAAATCTGATCCTAAGTTGTTTATGAATATAGATCCATGTCTTTGTATAGTGTTATTCTTCAGTGATCTTACAGGTACTTGGTGAAGCTGGGCAAGTAAGGGAGCAGGTAGCTGGAAGCTGTCGAAGAAGAGAGAGATTGGATCAAAGGATTAGCGCAAGACATAGGTTGGTTCTTCCTACTCCTCTTTATCTATAGTTCATAAAGGAAATACAAAAGTAGTTTTTCTTTGTTTGTTTCTAGCTGTCACACCTTAGTGGGATAGAGCAGTTCTAAATAGACACTTTTCCCGGTAACAAAATGGCGACTCCACTGGGGAGAATGTCTAATTAGTTTGTTTGTGTATCTCTTTGTTGTTTGTTTCATAAACTTATAAGTAGCATTCGAACTGCATTTGCCATAACAAATGCAAAGTAGACATTTGCTGCTTCAATCCATTCACTGGATTTGTTTATGATTTGAACAGCTGATTCACAAACTATCTGATTGCCCTTGTGATAGCTCTTAAACCCTCCTTAGATCTACCCCTGATTGTGCATTACTGATTGCTTTTAGTCGGCCAAAAACCAAAGACTGAACTGCAAACTGTGACCCAGAACCTGGACAGATTCTCGTTTTTGGCCCAGCGCAGGTACTGTTAAGAGATCCTGCATTTCAATGCACTTCCCAAAAGGGCAACCTGCACTGCAATGCAGTTTCTCTGTGTTACAGGTGCGCTGATCAGACTAGCCCTGTGCAGCTGAGGTTCTTGTGCTTCATTCTTTCCAGTTCTGTCTCTGAATTTTGCTGCCTGTGATCAGTATATGCTGTTGAAAACCCCTTTTCCTTGTTGTTATTCTGCCTCCTTTGTACAAAAGAACTGTAGATGTTTTTTTGTGTTTGTTGAGTCGTTTACAGTTTTCCATTGCAAAAGTAGAATAGTCGTACTGTCGTCCTTTGATTTAGATCTGTCACAAGTGTCGATTTCGATCATAGGAGAAAGTTTGATTGTTGTTGATGGTCGATTATACTTTTACTATTGCCTTTGGTCTAAATTTGTGATTTTCTAGTGTCAAAAACGAGTATTCATTTCAAAATCGTAAAGTGTCGTAATCATCTCTATCTTTCGATTTCGAAAAGAAGCTTGTTTGTGTTTGTCGCTTGAAAGCAAATTCAGATTTGTACATCAACTTTCTTTTTAGCATCAATACTAAGAAAGTTGAAAACAAATACATGCATGTGCATTTGCATATAGACAATCTGTTTGGCTTAATTTAGGAAAGTGCATTTACAGTGTGCTCTTTGCTCTTTGTGAAAAGATTGTGTCTTTCTTTTCCTCTAGTAGCTAGGATTTTCATTGCACAAAAGAGATAAAAGTTTGTTTATCATATTTAGATTGCATTTTAGGAATTACATCTACATCTCGTGGTGAACCCAAAAGGCAAGCTTCATAAGCAAGATCAACTTAAAATAAATTCAATGAATCTAACAACGCTTTGGAACTTAACGCACAACATTTAGAGGTCTAGGCTAGAGACGTATTCCGGCGTCGTAAAGCCTGGTAACTATAGTCCTCACTGATGGTTTGGTGATTCCTCCACTTTGAGACGATAAGTGCCAGTATGAACTTTTGCTCCCACGTACCGTCGAGTATATTTTGGGAGACCCCTATAGGCTTAAATCCTTTATCCATAGGAAGCCATGTCTGCCGCCCTATCGATTGCAATGCACTGAACACAACATTCGGGAAGATTGACTGTCGTACCGTAAAAAGTATTCTGCATTTTTGCGATTGGTTTGGTACTCCCTCTACCTAGACCTCCAGAGTAGTCCCTTTCGTTCCTTTTCAGGCTCTTTAACGGAAAAGGTCCATCTGAGCACTTGTCACTTCAGGCTCATTAAAAATCGAAGGAGACTAGAGTCATCTTTTGTTTTTTCTCGACTCTTAAAAACTGAAAAAACAAGTTGTGTCAAAGCGTATAAAATTTATTTTAAATGGAATATTCATTATCCTTTCCTACATTGATCTTCGGTTGAGAAAATGGAGTCTACCAACCACGGAATTCCCCTTGGAGGAAATCCTATTCCCTTCTCCTCTTGGGGAGATGTTGGTGTGCCCCATATGGCCACATTGTCGCTTCCAAGACTGATAATTGGTTTGCCTGTATGGCTCTTCTCGACCTCTGTCGTTCAGAACACCACTATTCCTGAACAATCGAATCAGCAATTAGACGAGTCCAGAGTTGCCCACCAACCTTCTACTTCCTCTAATTCTTCCCCTCCTCCTTCCTCTTCGCTTGATGGGGCTGGTAAAGCCAAAAGTCAAGTTCCTAAGGAGAAGAAGGAAAAGAAGAAGAAAGAGAAGAAGAAGAAGGAGCCAAAGGCGAATGGGGGAAAATGAGTGTCGTCTAACGAAAATCCACACACTGCACTGACCAGGCCTAAATCGCTATGTGTCATTTGCAAAGGAGACCACTTTCACAGAGATTGTCCTTGCATCCCTCGGATATTAAGGGACTGGTCTCCTCGTTTGCACAACCCATTGTTGTCAACCTCTGATGATCATGTTGAAAGCACACCCTCGACTAGTGAAAGTGAAGCCCCAGGACAAAAAGGGAAATGTAGATTTCCTTGTAAACTGTACGAAGGCGATCATGCGTCCACCGTTGTCCCTTCTTAGATGAAGCTAAAAGAGTTTTGGATGATCGTTCGGTTTCACCGTTACGACTTCGTCCTGGATATAAAAAACTCTTGCCGAGTCCGTCACTAGTTGAAAATCCGGCTGGCCCGCTCAGGTGGTTAGCTGAAGCACCTATCATTGAAGATAAACCATCTGGATCCATACCAGAAGAAAGTCAAAAGGTCGAGGCCGAAGTTGACCCGGTCTTGCCTTCAGAGGTTTTATCTTCAGATGATATAGTCACTGAAGAGAACAAGGATGACACCGTCCAAATTCTCTTCATAAACACAGACTCCGACGAACATGGGGGCAATTTACCCGTTCCTTTACCGCAAGAAGGAAGTTCGTCAGAGTCGTACCCGGCCGTCTATTTGGTCCCACCTCCAAGCAACCTAGTTGCCTCCTTCGACTGGAATCAACTAGGCAGACCCCGTTTACCAGCAAGCGTACCATTCTGAATTATCGTTCAAATATATAGAATGGTTATGGCTGGTACCATCATAGATGAGGGAGCTTCTGTGAGTATCCTTTCCTCAACTGCTTGGAAAGCGCTTGGTTCGCCATCGCTTTTGCCTGAGATGAGAAATCTAACAGGCTTTGATAAAGGAACCAGTCGACCGTTAGGGATCCTTCCCGATGTGCCCATAACATTGAGAGGGAAAGTCGTTAGCATGAACGTAATGGTAGTTCAAGGACCCCTAGATTACAATCTACTCCTTGGATGAGACTATATTTATTGCATGAGAGCCATTGTCTCATCACTCTTTAGAGTGATGTGTTTTCCGCACGAAGGAAGAGTGGTCAAGCTCGTGGACCAGCTTTCATTTCCTGGATCACACATAGTAAATAGTCATATACCATCCCTGAATGGTCTTTTCGCGCAATAAATGTCTCAATCTCCAGTTCGTCCTCCCGATGAGCGCGAGTAATTCAGAGGGATATGACTGAAACCCAGGGGGCATGCACCCTGGTCTGCTTCGGCAGGAAAACTTCGGGTATAGAGTAGGTTTCCGCGGGAGAATATGACTAGTCTGTACCCCCGTCCGTGATTGGAAGAGGGGGTTATTCTAGAACAAGATTCTCTTGTCAAAGTTATGTGAGTTGGTGAGTGCCGCTACTCACCTTTTTTTATCTCGGTAGACATCGCCAAAGAAGTGTTTTGTTTGTGTCGTGAATAGAACAATCTTTGGGTAACCTGTAAGAGGTAGGCCTCTCTCGGTAAAACAAATGTTTTGGCGGAAAGAAGTAGAGGTAACCTTGAAACTTTGTTTTATACCTGGGGGCATGCAAGCCTTTTGGCATGCAAGCGAAGAGCGACTATTTATTTTTTAAATTTTTAGGACCTCTAACCCTTTAAACCCGTAGGATTGGTCGTTTCCTAACTTGCATAAAGAAAGGATGTGGGGAAAAACTCTAAAAATTGCCATTTTATATGAGACATTCTTATCATACGACTGGATTAATTGAGCAGTGTTAGCACATAGTTCAAGCTCGTTAAAAAATAAACATAAGACATCGAGCAAATTTTTCCACCCGCGTTTAAGCTCGTTAAAAAATGAACTATTCCCCGGTAAATAACCACCGTGAATGTAGTACTTCAGCCATTAAATCCTTGGTCGTGTTTGCACTGTCACCTCCACTTTTCCATTGGCCGATCATTCACCTCCACTTGATTGTTTACCCATTTTGAGGAACAACTGCGAAGAGTGATTTCACTAGCCATCCTTGTGACACTGCCGTGATTGGAAAATTCCAAACCTTACCTGGAATCAGCTGCTACCCATTTTATCACTCGTTCCTCAAAAGACGAGTCTCCTTTAAGCTCTTTTCAACTGACTCGTAAAATATGAAAAGATTGCCGAGCCATTGGCCTCTCCAGCTTGTTAAAGGGACAGGAAGTGCTATCCCTCATCTAGATTTTAATCTTTTTGGACCTGAGGGATTATTGCACAAAAATATCGAGCACTTGTTTTGTTCGGCTCGTTAAAACTATCGAAAATTCATCCCTTCTGTATTGTTTTATACTTTTTCGGACTTAAGGGATTAGATGATGAAAAACGAATTTTGGAGTTACCTTTACGCACCTTTTCAGACTCTCTAAAATTGAAAAGGACCGAGTTATCTTTTTCATTAAACTCGTTAAAAAGATTAATAGCGAAAAACTTGTCTTTAGACGAGAACGAGTTTCAATATCGCTAGGCTCGTTAAAACATAGCGATGGGTTTGACCGAAGGGAAAATTATAGAACAAGCATATGTTATCCTCCTCAAGCTTGACAAAAATAAAGAGGTACTGGTCAGCAATGACTGGGGAAAAATTGGGAAGAAAACTCAAAGAATCTCTATTGGTAGCAAGTCGCTCTTGAACATGACACTTCCACTCCGTCTGAGTCGGGTTGGGTTGTTTCATTCACCGGTCACATCGCCATGGTCACACCATACCATCCACATTTGGGGTTAATGCTACCAATCCATCACATCAGTGTCGCCAACATGTTCAAGAGAAGTCATCCAGAGAAGCCACCTGTGTCCCACCCACTACCATACATTATACTCCATTTTTCATGACCACCACCCTGAACCGTATATCATCAAATCGTTTTCACCTCCATCAAAATCATTTGCTCCATTCTGTGTCATTGATGTGGGATTCATTAAGGCCCTCCTGTGACGGATCACGTCTTGTCGACATCAGCTCATTATCCAAGAAGTTGGTCTAGGAACACCCCATTCAGTACTTTGAAGCTTGCATGCCTCAATGGCAAGTTTCTCACTTCCGGCGACAGGTTTACATCAATGATCTTTGACTGAAAGATTTTGCGTGGTGTTCGACGCCAAGTCCTTTATTCACACCACGTGAATTGTACTGCAGTACCTTGAGGATCATTATCATTATCGGTGATTCCTCTCACGCTTGTTAACAGTTTACATCATTGACTGGTAATCAAGTGATGTCTTTCCATGTTCGACTTCAGAACATTTCTCACATGGATCGACTTGTACTTCGAGTGAAGATCGGACGAGATTGAAGACCCCGGATCTAGTTTCATCCATCCGGGCTGCGATATATATCCAGGGAAATAAAGACATTAAATGTACAGCATTGCAACACAGATAATCATCCTACCAAAGGATGATGGCTCTATCAGAATCATCAGTCTACAATCAGATGATTGTCTGTCCTATGTACATGAGAATGAATTTATAAAGCTGAGCATGGGAATGCCTGCCTCAACTAGATCATGAAAAACAGTATGAAGATAATGTATTGTATTGTATCTTATCACAGGTCTCCTCCCAGCATTGAAAGAACTTCGGATCCTCATAATAAAGCATTTCACCCGACACCAAAAGGTTAATGGCCTCATACTTTAGGGGGCAACTGTTATAGACATTTTTGTGCCTTACAACTCCATGCATGAAATTTCCATAAAACAAGGGCTCATAAGTCCCTAAAAGTGTTGTTCTAACCCCTAAAGGAATAAGGTCGACAAATTACAGCTTCTCCCAGAAGTTCTCCACCAGAAACTGCTCAGAATAAGTCAAAATAGGATCATTTCAGCTGCTCCACTGGCTAGGTGCGTTGCATTGCACCTAAATACACTGGCTAGGTGCATTGCAATGCACCTAAATGCACTATGAGGGTGTGTTGGGCGAAAAATGACAAATGGCCATGTCATTCCGCGAGGTGGAGAGACAATGGAAGCTTCCAGAATCTTCTCCTATGACACATGCCTCACTGAATTCAACCAAGGATGAGTAAGAGGCCTTCAGTCTCCAAGTGGAAGCAAGAACTAACAGAGAGAAGACACTAATCAAATCACAAGCTGACTCATCCTCCTTACACATATCTATATATGGATCCCTCATCCCAGAGATCCAGAGGCTGGAATTTTGCACATTGTAAGGAATTGATGTTGGTTTTGAGACAAACATCAGAGTATTGGGTGATCTATGCTTTGTTGTAGGTGAAGAGGGGCTTCTTTGCTGGGAGGTTGATGCTGGGTCAGGAATCAATGGTTGTAACTCCTCCTCGATCTTTTCTTGTTTATCAATAAAAACTATTTGAGTTTTTCCTCCATGCTTTTTTATCATTGATGCTTGTTACATTTGTATGGTTAACTTAAATCTGATCCTAAGTTTTTTATGAATATAGATCCATGTCCTTGTATAGTGTTCTTCTTCTGTGATCTTACAGGTACTTGGTGAAGCTGGGCAAGTAAGGGAGCAGGTAGCTGGAAGCTGTCGAAGAATAGAGAGATTGGATCAAAGGATTAGCGCAAGACACAGGTTGGTTCTTCCTACTCCTCTTTATCTATAGTTCATAAAGGAAATACAAAAGTAGTTTTTCTCTGTTTGTTTCTAAGGCAGCTGTCACACCTTAGTGGGATAGAGCAGTTCTAAATAGACACTTTTCCCGGTAACATGGATCCTTGATTTTGACCTCGAAATTCATCAATAATCTGCATTAAACACATGTTAGACCACATGGCATCATAACTAACTCAACTCACTCTATAAGCATAAATATAATCATAAAATCATATAATAAGCTAAGAGAATGGTTGATTTGACTAAGTTAGGAGGTAAAATGAGCCCATATAATTACCCATTTATGAGGCTCATCATCACCCCCCTACTAAAGTTTCTACTCATCCTCTGAGCAACCAAGTCAAGCTCCTCATCTTTTATGGCCCTGGTGGCCTCCCTAGCATCCCAGGCTTCTGATGTGGTCTGCTCATGTGTGCCATAAAATCCTGCCTTCTAGTCTATGTCCTTCCACTGCTCCTCTTCTTCTTCTCTTCTTCCTTCTAGCATGCCTAATAGGAGTGGAGGACTCAGTTTGAGGCCAATCCAGTTGACTTTTAGTCTTTGCATGGAGTGCTTGTACATTAGCACTCTTTTTAATGCCTCCAGCCTCATGGGAGATTGATCTTCCCTGATCTGCAGACTATGTGGTAAGGTGTTCCATATCCTCATGCATGCATGCACATAGTCATCCCCAAGTAGCCTTTGCATATCCTCAAAGTGTGCAATGGCTTGTGCCTGATTGTCTAGATATCTAGGGGCAATCTGAGGGTCATTGGCAAGTAGGTTGTGTGTGCTGATGAGTGCCATAGGATCTGATGGCTCAAGTCTTATCATTAATGGCTCATTCTACTCCTTTATTATCAATATTTTTATTTTTGCTGCCCTCAACTCTTCATGGTTCATCCATGAGGCCATGGCCATTAATTGAAAGTCCCCTAGCTTGGCATTGGGGTCCCACACATTCATGTCTGTGAGGGCCATATTGTGTAGGTAGAACTCTGCCATTTTTTCTTTATCGTCTAAGGTGCTTTGGTCACACAGATTAATGAACTACCTATATTCCTGGAAAGGCATTGTGCCTATTTGTGCGAAAGTCTTGATTTGGAATTGAAGCCATTGGTCCTTTAGATAGAGGCCATAATATTTGGCTGGTGTCTCTGGATAAGCTGGCCATGTATGCCAGTTGCGTCTCTTTCTCCTACAGCTGTCTCCTTAGGATTTCATTCTCATTTTCCAGGTGGCTTCTTGTCATGGCTTCTTTGTCTTTGTCTCGGAGAGCACTCATTTCTCTGCCCATTTCCCTGAGTTTGTTTTCCATATGGCCAACATCCTCAACCCCTTTGGACTTGGCTATTTGCATCCACCTGTGTGTTCTCACTCTTTCTTTCACCAATTCGAAAAATAGTGGAATTGCAAATTTCTGTGGAATTATTCTGCCTCCCTCAAGTAGATTGTAATAGGAAGAAATACTAGGCTGGGGGTCAGGTTCTTGTAGCTCTTTTGCTTCTTCCTTCGCTTCTGGCTATCCCTCTATCCTTTCCTCAAGCTTTTGGGTCTCCTGTAGTTTAGACAGTGTCTCTTGTAGGATTGTCTCAGCCTCCTGTTGGACTATTTTTGGGTCCTGTAGTACTGCCTTTTCCTTCCATGTGGAAGATCTAGGAGTCCCCCTTTCATATGTGATAGGTGTTTTGGAGGGAGACTCTTTCACCTTGGCAGAAGGTGAATCTTCAATGGTAATGGGAACTTTTGAAGAGGATTGAGGTTTGCCTATTTTAATCCTTGTGCTCTTCCTTGCCCTGAAATACATGGAGGTCTGTCTTTTCCTTCTTTTTTTTGGCTTGGTTGGTGTACTGAGGGCAATGAGTGCAGCTACTACCTCTCTTTCCAAAGTCTCAGGGGACTCCTCCCCTTTCTCTGCCTTCTCTGCCTCCTTTTCAGTCTCTTCAACTTTTCCTCTCTCTGTTTCCTTTCTTTCCTTCTCACTTTCTTGCTCTGTTCTACCACCATTGGCTTATCCTCTCCTCCTTGTTGTTATTACTCTTCACAGATAGTAGGAATGACATCATAGGTTAATGCTTTTATGTCATTTTCCACAGTCATGTTTTGGAAAACTTCCCATGCTATACGGAGTGTAAAGGTATGGAGGGATTCTTCCACTAGGAGTTTGATTAAACCATGGTGAGCCAACTACCCTGAGTTTCCTACTTGTACCTCGGTGTTGGAGTCAAGGAGGGATTGAAGGAGAAAATAAGGGATATTGTGCTTTAGGGGTGTTGGGGTATCCATGCCATACCTCAAGTCATGAAGTATTTTGAAATGGTAACCATAAACAATGTTGTGCCTCCCCTCACAAGAAATGTATTTCATTATTTGGTAGCTAACCTCATCCCAGGGATACGGTATACTAGCCCTTCTAATTCCATTTTTATCCTCCACAGGGATTTCATTGTTTTGGAACAATTTCTTCTTAGCAACCTCGCCCAAGGGTTTTTCATCTTTACTCCAAGGCAGCCCAAGAGGAAGGGTAGTGACCCTACTGATGAATTCTGGGGTTATTTCAATGGAGAGGCCTCTAATGGTTACAGTGGCATGTGCTCTTGTGTGAGGGACCAAAGAGACAACAAATTCTTGGGCAATCTCCTCATCAAACCCTCGGAATTTCTCAAAAAAGTTCATCCAATTTGCTCTTGTGAATATGTCCACTACTTGGGGATGTACATGGAGCCTAGTGGAGTTAGTGGGCTCCCTTCTCATAAACCCTCCTGTCATACTACCTATGCTTTTTTTTTTTCTTTTTAAATATGAAGGTGGAGACAGAGAGTTTTTGAAAAAAATACAAAACAGAGGAGACTGTGTTTTTTTCGAAATACACAGGAATTTTTGTTATGTATTTCCCTGCCCTTCTAAACATTGATTTCACCTTCAAATTGAGATTATTTCTTTCAGGTATTGATATTCAACAGGGGCATGAATGGAATCTACCTCCTCAGACTGCAATTCGTGCCAAAAACCGTGTTTTCTCCCCTCAAAATGGCTCACTGCCCCTCCTGTAGAAGCCCGCTATCCCTCCTGTAGATTTCCTGTAGGTGCTCTTGTATAAAACCTGTAGGTGCTCCTGTAGAAAATGCCGAGAGCAAGAATATAGGAGGAAATTGATGGAGGATGGTGGTTACGAGGCTGTGGGGGCACAAGAAGGCTGTTGTAGCTGAGTTACGAGGAGAGAATGAAGGAAAAGGTGGTGAGAATGCTCGGGGAGGAGTACTTATTACCCTTTATGGATATTTTCGGTTATGAGTGTTGAGCTGGAAAGGCGTACGTTGGCCATATTTGGACCATTTCTCCCCATTTGCTTTGTCATCATGGCCCTCCTTGTAATCATCCCTCATTATTGCATCGGAGTTCACACTTCCTCCACTACCTGTCCTTGACATCTTTTCTTGAGTTGACTGTGCGCACGTGTGGGTGACATCTCGAATGAGTGGAGTCAACTAGATGAAGGTGGCCAAGTTAACTGGCCACCTTTCCCTCGTTCAACCTCAACCATCTCGTTGCTTTTGCATGACTTCTAATTACACAAATTCAAACAAAGGATTGACTTAGTTACTTACCTGTGATCCGAGGGTATTTGCTGTGAGGTGTTGTGGCTCTCTCTGCTGCATGTCTTCATTCTTCTTTATGCATGCTGTCTCTGCTAGCTAATGTGTGGTTGTGGATTTTTGCAAGATATTCCTTTGCTAGAGCTAGGCTGTAGGTGCCTTTCCAACCTTCAGATGTGCACTCTTATGCTATTGGTGCTGGACTTCTATGGGATCAACTACTACAGGAATTCCTACAGGAGCTCCTGTAGCTGCTTCTCACCTTGAAACTTCAGCTTTTCCCTATGCTTGGAGCTCGAGAATAATTCCAAAGGTTTCATGCATGATGGAGGGAAAATAGGTAAGCTTCAGGTATGGTTATTGGTACCTTTTTCCTCTTTTTTTAATTTTTTTTTTTAATATTGGAAAACTATTTTTTCTGTGTTTTTCTTGAATAGGAAAAGAAATGATGCTTGGGGGTGTGATTCAGGTTTGGCAATGATAGCAAGAAGGCTTGAATGTGGTAACAGGGATGATAAGTTCCTCATGGAGCTCTCCTAGTCCCTCAAATTAACTTATGCAGATATTTTTGGCTCTCTCTAATTCCTACAGGAGCCTCCTATAGAAAACATAAAGCCTCCTGTAGAAAACACAGTTTTGGAAAACAAAGTACAGTGGGGTGAAATAGATGCCAAATATGATGGAGGAAGGTGTGGAGAAGGTAAGATAGGTGCTAGTGTGATTTTCAAGGTTCCTTTGGCACCTTCTTCTGCTCCCTGTAGTCCTCCCGCAAACTTGCAATGCAATAGAAATTCATTTTTTTTTTCTCTTTTTTTTGTTTTTTTTGCTTCTTGTTTTGAAAACAACTAGGGCACCTCAGAGAGGTTTTCACCCTAATTGCTTGCCCTGGGCACCTCCAACGGAGGTTTTCACCCAGGTATCTTATTCTTTTCCTCTTTTTTTGACATCACTAGGTCCCCTCAAAAGAGGTTTTCAACCCAATGATGGGACTCAAGCGCCTCATGGAGGTTTTCAATTGAGTCCTTATTTTTTTATTTTTCCTTTTCTTTTTCTTTAGTGAGTGGGTGAAGTGGAGGCTAAGACATGCTCCACCACCATCGTTGTCTTATTCAAATCTTCAATAAACTCTCACTTGGAGAGGGGTTTCTTGTAGACTTTCCACTGATGTCCATTGAAAAGCATAGGGATGGCTTCATCATCAATGGTTCTGATCAAAATTGAACCATTGTCATTTCATTTCTCCACAATGTAGGGTCCCAGCCATCTTGTCCTCAGCTTGCCTTTGAAATCTTTGTATCTTGCATCATAAAGTAGTGCCCAATCTCCCTCTTGGAATTTCTCTTCCTTGATATTTTTTTCATGCCATATCTTTCTCTGAAGCTGAACTACCTCTATATGGAGAAGGGCCTACAATCTGTGTTCATCCAATCCATTGATTTGAAGTAATCTTTCCTTCTGTGCAGGGCTAAGATCTAGGTCTAGCTGAGCTGCCATCCTTAGGGTATTGAATTCAAACTCTATTGATAGCAAAGCCTTCTTCCCATAGACCAGTTCATAGGGTGTGAACCCTATGGTGGTCTTCCATGTTATGTTGTAGGCCCAAGTGGCCTCAACTAATATGTCCACCCAGTCTTTTCTGCTACTAATCACTCCCTTGGTTAGGATCCCTTCTAGAGCTCTGTTAATGATCTCCACTTGCCCATTGGCTTGTGGATGGTAAGGGGTGGAAATCCTATGCTTGATCTTATGATGTGTGAGCAGGTCTTCAATCAGGTTAGAGGTGAACTGACTACCTTGGTCTGTGACCAACTCTCTTGGATACCCGAACTTGTAGAATATGTTTTCTCTCAAAAACTCAGCTACTTTTTCTTTTGTTGCTGTCTTCATTGCTTTTGTCTCTGCCCACTTTGTAAGGTAGTTGATGCACTCAATGATATACTACTTCTACTTTGAAGGGGGATTGATAGGTCCCACAAAGTCCATGCCCCATGTTAGAGTCGGTCTTTATATCCCTCCTGTTAGCTACCTATACTAATAGGTTTCATATTTCATGATTGGCTATGAAAGGTCCAAATATGCTCTGCTTTGATGATTCAAAGATCACATATTTCCAAGAGAATCCAATCTGTGCTTATAGCTTGGTATGGACTTAAATTTTGATGGATGTTCCAACAGTCTAATCTGGATCATTCCATGGCTTAAATTTTCAGTTGTAGAATAGAGAAAGGAGTCTGTCCAAACTGTTTAATCTTGGCAGACAAATAGTTCAGGTAGAGAAGAAAAGGCTCCCAACAGCTTAATCTAGGACCTTGGAAGAAATAAGGGTAGAAGTAGATAGAAAAAACAAGAGAAAAAGCCAGAGAAAAGAAAAGGCAGGTAAGGGTCTGCAAGTCCAAGTGCACCCTCCAAGAAGAAATAAAAAATGCTAGGCAAGTAGCTGGGTAAGTAGTTGGGGTTGCAGAAAGGTTATCTTTACCATTACAGGTGTGTTAACTTTGTTTACCAAAGCAAAGTCAATCAATTAAGAAGGTGTTCTTCTTCATCAAGTTGCAGTAAGCAGGAAGCATGTCTAACCTCCCTTCTTCCCCTTTCCACTTCATTACTAACACTCCCTCATCAGCTGAGATTCATGGAAGAAGATTATGGTTTCATGGTGGTTCTTGTTCCTTCAAAAGCCACATTTCTTGTGTAAAAATATTTTCATTTTGATCTACTCCCTAAGCTAAGTGTTTCTCAAATAAACTTAGCTTTGTCTCCCCTAATCCACTTCTTTCATCCATATTAACTCTAAATTTACTATATAAATCCCCTATATCACCTTTTCCCTACTAGTATAAACACCATGGTGTATAAACCCCAAATTTTGTATAAATATCCCCTCCCCTTGGCATTATAGCCAATAAGTTCTATATCAGGGATCAAATGACACCTGGTCATCTTGATAAACCTAACTCTAACCCTCCTCCCCCTTTCTGAATCCATTTTTAACCCATTACACCCCATTTGCAAACATAAACCTTGTAAAAAACCTTGCTTTACCCTTACCCGCTCTAAATTTCCAAATAATACACAAAAACCCATTTTTGTGATTATCCAATGGTTCGGGCGCTACATTGATTTATTTGAAAATACATGGAAAAACCATTGAAACCCTCCATACCCTAATGGTCCTCCGCCAAGCACAGATCCCGAAATAAGTATTAAAATAACCCCGCCCCTTCCGTATCGGCCGATCATTTCATTGATCCGACAGCCGTCCGATTGAGAGCCTCTAATCCAACGGCTCTCATCCATGTCGGAGCGGCTCCGACGTCCGCAAATTACCCCGTACCGGTCGAGCACCTTCCCCCCCCGTCAACCATCGGATCGGGCGGCCCTCATTGATATCGGAGCGGCTTCGATGGCGGACAAATACCTTCCGATATCTGTCAGAATGGTTACGTCATTCGGTCGCCACGCGTCTTCCCCACAGCGCATCGGAGGTACGCCTGACAAATACCTCGTCCGTATCATAAGCGGTGCGATATAAAACCGCTAACCGCTTCCGGTTTCGGTCATCCCGCTTGTCCAACGTCACTCCCACATCATTGCCACCCTGCCATCGCGTCAACCGCTGCGCCCGACCTTCTGCCAATGTGTCTTGCCACTTCATCATCCCCGTGGACCACTCAGAGCCTGCCACCTCACCTGACGACGTCATGCTGACGTCACCCGGCCCTGACCCCACCGATGACGTCATGCTGACGTCACCAGAAAAGCGTGCCAAAAGTCCGAAAAATCAATATTATAGCCAAATTTCGCGTTTTTTTGGCACTTTTCTACAAAAACGTTTGTTGCTCCTGCATGATTTTTCCACGTCCAACAGTGCACCAACCTGCAGAACTCGACCAGGAGACCGCCAGCGCACCATTTTTCACCTGCATTCCTCTCCATTGCTCTCTGAAAACTAGGTATTTATCCTCGAAAATCCTTCCTTCGCCTGGTTTTGTCTGTAAATTGCCAAGGACGATTAAATTTGTGAAAAAACATATAATTGACCGGCATAAATACTTGCGCCTGGCCCCATTTACAATTGTGAACTCGAAAAACACTAGCCGAGCCTTGTTTGCCCGCATTTTCACTAAAAACCATACTTTGTTCGCGCATTCGTGAAAAACTCATTTAAACTGAATTTACCTGCTGAGAAAGACAGAGTGAGGCCAGGCATTGGTCTTATTTAAACTTTAAACAGAATTTCAATTGCTGTTTATTAGAACTACTCTCTGCTCCTTATAAATTCACCTCCCTGGTAAAGAGACACTCCTCTATACTGTCCTGCTCAATTGAAACCACTTTACACTTAATTCAGAAACCTCTTTTGCAATGGAGACACCTGTAGTACTAAATGTTCAGCCTCTGAATGCCCCTCAAAGGAACTTGGAATGGCAACCCTTGGCAGATATGGATTATCAGATTTCAGAAGAGATGTTGATGAGAACCAAGTTCCATATCCACCTGCTCAATGAACTTAAGGCCAAACATGAAACTGGAGAAGATGTGTTGGGTATATGGGATTCTTTTCTTCCTATTTTTAAGTTGCCTCAAGTCAATCAATTCCCTGATTTGATCCATCTTTGTGCTGAATATTATGACCCTACTCAGAGGGCTGTGTTGGATCCTTCTGGTGCTACTCTCTTTTACATCACTCCTGAAGCCATCAGGAACATGCTCTGCTTCAAAACTCAGAGAAAATTGGTCCCCTTGTCACTAGTGGACTTGATAAAACAAGGGGCTAGATTGACAGATGCCCAAATCACTAAGCTAAATCAGTTATACATTGACTCTGATTCTGTGCAATATCCTCCTCTGAATCAAGTATACCTTAACCAGTTGGGCAGGGACTTGGTAGATATGATTAGTCCGATTTTGGGTTATAGCTCAATAGAATTGGTAGACCAAACTGTACTGGTAATGATGCTGATGTTCGCTCCGGGCAGACCTCCAGTTTGCTATGATTATGCCACCTACATCTCCGACAAAATGCATGAGCAGCTAATGAATTTATCCAGAGAAAAGATGTTCAGATATACCTCCTACATTTACCATTTGATCTTGTACCATCAACATGAGAAATTTCATTTTTCAATCAAAAGAGTGGATGCCCAAGGCAATCCCAGATCAGTGGTCTATTGGTCCTCTGCCTTCCACACTACACCTAATTCTCCATACACTTGCTGTGAATTCATAGATCTGTTCGTCCATCCAGCTATGGCAATGCTGATGAGCTCACCTCCTCCAAGACTCACTGATGACATGCAGAGAATTCTTCAGCTATCCAAAGCTTACAGCATTGGGGATTGGTACTTCTACCAAAACCACACCATCATCAGGATATATGGGTGTGATTTGCCTCCATTCATATTACCTAAGTATGTGCTTATGAGGCTATTTGCCCTAGAGTACTTTAGGCAATTTGGCCGGGTTGATGTGCTTCACTTTTCAGGAAAAGGCAAAAAAGCACAGTTAAAGGTGAAAAGCCAACTTGGCCATTTTATCTATAACGAGAGGGAGCAAGGATGGAAGGAAGCAGATAGAATGCTTGAGTCCCTTGGCCTTCAAACCAATTTCCTATGGACACCCTATGACCCTAATCATTTTATAACTATGAGGAGGCTCAAATATAAGTTGTCTGCCTATGATCATTATAGTATCCCTCACATTGAAAAATATGCTAACCAAGACAAATGGAGGAGAGGGACCTTAGAAGAGCTCATATCACAAGAAGAGCTAAATCAGAGGGCAGTAAGGAATCTAAGGAAGATGGCTGACCTTGAACTTTGTTCACAGGTATTCACACTTCCGAGCACACAAGTGGGAGCAGTTGCATCCTCCTCAACTGCCAAACAGCAAACTACCAAGGCCACTGAAAATATATCTGGCAAAGGCAAAGAAAAGGAAATGGAGATAGAACAATCGCTCCATGGCAAGGAGCAGCCACCTCCAGTGACTCAAGAGCAGGCAGATAAAGAAATGCAGCAGCAGGCAGAGAAACAACAACAACAACAGGAACTGCATCAAGAAGAAGGGCCACATGAGGGACAGCAGCCCTTACATCAAGAAAGAGTAGTTGATACTCCAACTTCCACTGAGCAACAGGCTCAAAACATAGTGCCTCCTAGACCAGAAACTACCTTCGATGCCTCGGTCCTCCAAACTCCACAGAAAGAGGACATAAACAGAAAAAGGGATAGAGAAACTCCCCTGACATCATCTATAAACCAAGGAGAGAAAAGGCAAAGGTTGAATGACTTTTCTGAGGATGACATAGCAATAAGGCAAGCAATGGGCATGGGCCCACCCAGCAGAGAAGCTTCAGCCAGTTCCTTCCAGCAGGAACAGGACAGAACTATGGGAGGAGAGGTCAGCTCCTCCAGCCAGCAAAGAGAAGGAGAAAGGAGCATCAAGCAGTAGTTTATAGACATCAAAAGGAGGAGTGACCCTATCAAGATACAGCTGTACAACCATTTATTGAAAATGGCTCCCACCAATCAACAAAGACTGATGTCTGCATTTGATGTACAAGAAGGCAAAATGATCATGAGCCATTTTATGCCAACAGCACTGCAGCCCCAATCTACCTCAGATTACCTCAAAACCAATCTGGAGGTCCTGGCCAAGGACATACACCCAATGGATAAAATTGAACTGCACAAATAGACTGGTGAGATGGTGTATGCCGCCTTGGCAGACAAAACATTAGAAAATTACAAGCTAGAAAGCAGCCTCAATAATACAGCCTCTCAACTGGAGTTGGAGAGGGCATCATCCCAGGCAAAGGACAACAGAATAAGGTCCTTGGAAGACATAATCATTGAGATTGGGCATGATCCCAAAGACATCAAAGGAATACAAGAGATATTGAAGTTGAGGGATGCTGACATGGCTGCCTTAAGGAAAAAGATCAAACTCCCAGCTACCATTCACCCTCAAACAGATGAAGTGGCTCAGCAAAGACATGAGCAGGATGCCACAGCCTTGATGATTTCCCTTTATAAGCAGCTGATTCAAGCACAAGAAAAGTTGGGAGAATCAGAGGCTGCACAAGCAGCATTGCAAACAGCACTGAAACAAATAGAAGAGGGTCAGACCTCTCAGCCTCCTCTGGTCATCAATCTTGAGGAAACTGCTCCTCCTCCTCAACAGACTGAACAGACAGCAACATCTACTTCAGCAGCACCAACAACCACAGAGCAGGCCCAAAGCCTGGATATGCAAAAGCTGAAGAATGAAATTCAAATCCTGGAAGCTCAAATGACCGAGTTAAATGAGACCAGGGATAAATTGGCCAAGGTGAATGACAGGTATGACAAATCCAAGCAAGTGGTGGCAGAGAAGGGCAGGGAGGTGAAAGCCCTCAAAGACAGGATAAACGAGCTAGAAAATGAGCTCAAATTAGATAAAGTTATAGCTGGGCTTAAGGCAATGCTATGGGCCAACATTGGCCAGTCTATTACTGACCAATGGCAGTATATAGAGACAATCCATGAGCAGGTAGAGCTCATCCCAAAAGCACAAGCTGAAATTCACAAGTCAAGGGCTGCTCTAGGCAACATGCCTGAAGTTGCCACCAGGATGATCAATGTGCTGAATAATAGAACAAGTACTCAGCTGGAAAACATGGGAATTCCCAATAGAACTGAGGCCATTCAGTTGATCAAAAGGGTTCTCACATTGAGAAATTTGGTGCAGACATTGGAAAGAAGAACCTAAGACATGCAGACCGAGGTAAAAAGATTCATGGATAAGTTCCTGGTGCTGCAAAACAGAGGACTCCCTAGCTTACTGAACAGCGCAGGGAGACTGCTAATTCATGAGCAGTATGCCAAAAGAGTGAATGCATTTGCCACAAATGAAATCAATGAGAAGCCCAGCAGCTCAGAAGAAACAGGGCCAGCTACAGGACAGACTATCTACAACAAGGTAGAAAATCTATTTTTTATAATGAATGAGATCAATCACCTGTTTGATGTGGCACCCAATTTTTACAAGTATACAGAGGCATAGGAGACTATGGATGCAATTCTCAGGCATCAACTCCCTACACAAGACTGGTGGACAAATACAATACAGAAAATTTTATAAACAGTGAGCCATTCACCAAATTTTGTTTTTAAAAATATCAGTTGTGATGCAAAGCACAGTTTAACAAAATCAGCATGCATCAAAGATTAAAGCTGAGCCAACTCAGCAAAAATTTTAGCCAACAAAGCAAGCATAGGAAACCACAACTGGCAGAGCCGAGAAGATACAGCGCAGCAAAAAGTAAAGACACATTATCCAGCGTTAAAGCAAAGCAGTTCAACCGACTCAATGACCTCCAAAGGTCAAATTATCCTCTGACAGACTTAAAGAGCATTTATGCTGCATTCAAAGTTGTAATAACTTCTTTTCTACTTTCTGCACGAAGTTATGAAGATATTTTCTCTCTCAGATGACTCAATGCCTGAGATATTTTGTATAAGCATTCCTATAAAGTCCCCTTCACATGAGTTTGCAAGGGTTGTTGTTGATTTCTCCTGAAGAAGTTTTTATGCTATAATCCGTTCAAAAGTTTAATAAATAAAGTGATGGAATTTCTCGGATTTCTGAAGTGTTAAATGCGTTCTGATGTCTGTTTGAAACTGCTGGATTCCTGTGTATTGCACCATACAATAAGTCTCTGTAACTCTCTCTGTTCTGTATTTTTTGATTTGTTAAAATCCATATATGTTTCTAATTTTGAATATTTAGCAACAAGGAAAAAGAATAACTTTCAGGATTTATTCAATGAATACCCTGAGTTCAATCTGTGTTGTTAATGAATGTTTTCTTCAGCTGCAATCTTGATAAATGCAATTCTTAATTGTTTCATTTTCAGAATACATCTTTCACAGTGACCTTTGTCACAGGAATTCAAGTTTGCTCCTGTGCAACGTGTTTCACTTTCACCTCACCAGCTTAATAGAAAATTCTTAATTGCTTTTTGTTGGCTGACATACTTCACCATTCAAGTTAAATTTGTTTGTCTGAGATACACAATTGGCCCTGCAGTTTGAACACCACCAAATCTGCACTTCAAAGCATTTCACAACTCCAGACTCCATTGCCCAATGATATATTACTCTCTAAACACTACATCTTAAGCCCTGAAAGAAATCCTTCAACCAAAACATAAACCAAAATCTGAGCATAATAGCTAGCCTAAAACACGATCATAACAGAGACAAATCATAAAGAGAGAGCCCTCTCTGATTACAGTTTGGCTAGAAACTGTGATCCAAAGATTGGTTAGTGGTTACCCCGGCCGTATTCCCTTGGGAGTCATAGGGAACAACCTAGGTGTTAACACCTCCGTCAGAGATCAGTTCTCTTATTGCATTTCATTTTTAGGTGTCTCGCTCGATTCACTTAGTTGCATTCTGCTAGGAGCATGCCATAATCTAACAGGAGGGTCTTGTCATTCATTACCCCTCATGCCTTATCATTGCTGGCTCAGGTCTATCCGTCAAAATAAAGTTTTGAAATCACTTACAGTCTTGTTTTAGTCCTTTGATTAGCAGAGTTATTTCAGTCACTAGGTCTAGGGTTTCATAAATTGTGTCTTCAAAGTGTCCAATAATGCCAGCATGACTCATGAGGGAGGTCCTTAATAAGTTTTCAGTTTCAATATTTTCATCATCATATGCTCGGCTATGACTTTTCTTAAAACTCTGTTTTGAAGAAAATTCGTCATTCCGCTTTGTAATAAATTGCCATGTAATTTTCAGAATTTTTTTCAATTGTTGAAATCTCCAGGCGCAGCCCTAGTCTTCCTTTGTCAAAAAATGCCATCATCCCTGCAACAATTGCCAAATATTCATTATTCAAGTCAAAAATCAGAAGGACATTTGAAAAGACAGAAGTTGTATTAAATGCAAAAGGTGCCAAAGTTAAATACATTACAAAATAGGTTATTGAGAAGCAAAAATTTAATCCATCTCTATATAAGATATTTCTCAAGTTATTGATCCATGTGCATCAAGAGACATTTAGAAATCCAAGAGAGAAGTCGATCTTGAAGTTTGTAAGGCCGACTGTGTGTTGTAATACAGAGCGCGACGCATTGGGATAGGTCGCGACGCACCCACAGAGCGCGGTGCATAGGGCCGACATACACTGTGTATTTTTCAAAGGGCGCGACGCATCCAGGCTACGCGGCACACTGGGCTTGTCCGCAGTGCACAGAACCTCCAACACAAAAACTTATTGTGGCCTCAACTAAAATCAAACCCATTACTCCATGAGCCATCTTCATCACTTGCAACACATTGTGTTGTGCCAAGAGGTCATAGGATATCAACTGGAGGTTTGGAGGAGTGAGCTTTTCGTTTGAAGAGCCGAGACTATGTTTCAAGGGCCACACAGCACATTGGAGGAGGTCGCCGTGCACATGGGCCACGCGGCGCATCGGGTGAAATTCCACAGTGTAAAATTACACTGTCGCGACACATCCAGGAGGCGCGGCGCACAGAACCTACAAGCCAGTTTCTCGCCACTTCGGTCATCAAACTCACAATTTCTTCTGCTCCAAGTAAGTTCAAGAGCTCTTCTAGTGAATTTAACTTGTGCTGGGTGTTGTTTAGAGGGAAGATTCAAAGGTTCAAGGTGTGAGAATATTAACCCTATATATTAAAAGTTGTTCCTTTGGTGTTGATAAATTGGTGTTTTCAAATTAAAATTTTGGTGCCAAGTTTATTTTCCTATTTGTCATCCCTTCCCTTCTCATAACGCTGTCATTGTAATTAATCCCTTATCCTCTAACCTCCTATCCCTGCTTCCCATTTTCCATATCCTAAGATCCTATCATTCCCAACCATTCTCCCTTTCCCATATCACTTCCAAAATCCCTAAATTCCCACATCCCTCAAAGTGACTGTTGCACATTTTAAATTTCACTTAGCGAGCTCCATCATCCACTTTTCCAATTGTCCCATATTCTTCCTCACAATCCCTCATTTTTCCTGTGGCACATTGGCATTGAAAACACATCACTTATTTCTCTTTTCCAAACCAAACACCTACTCAACATACACATTGCAGCATCATGACAGAGACAGATTCATCATATGAGAAAGAGTTTGAGCAAGGCAATGACTCAACCACTGAGCTTAATGTGCCGAGAAGGCCTCGAAAAGGTGGCAGACATGTCAGAGAAGAGCCTACTTCCTTAACTCAATTGCAGGCCTGCCCACTTGCAATGACATGTTTTCAGCAAATGTCATGCTTTCAGTATTGTGAGATGATCGCTCAAATCCAGCGTCATCAGGAGTTAGTTCGGTTATTTGTTTTACATTTGCATGATAGTCATGTTACTTTTGCTGGAGTAAACTTTACCTTGACACCAGATACCATCTCTCAGGCCACCAGGATACCGAATATAGGGGAAGAGTGGAACAAGGGGCAGCAGCTGGATAGATCATATTATGAACCTTACATCAGGCCTAGCTATTTGAAGCAGCTCAGGAGAGTATTCCCATTTCAGTTTCTAAAGGAATCTTATGCGCCGTTGATGAGACTCATTATCAGATACTTCAGTTGTGAAGGTCGCTTCTCATGCCTCTATGCATACCATATCAGGTTATTGATGCATTTCACAAGAGTGAGATTCATGAACATTCCATATTTCATGTGCCAAAACATCAAGAGGATGACCACTCTTGTGCAGAAGAAGACTCCAGAATAGTAGTACAACAACATTTACCACTATGCGCTCATCAAGATCATTGTTGTGCATCAGCTTGGTTTGCAGGGTGTCACTTGGGATGATTTCATCTCTCGTGACTTCTTCAGAGCTTCACAGGGATTATCAGAGGTTAAGCATGAGACAGGTGGACCTTCTCATCAGTATGAGTGCCATGAGACTGCTAGTATGCCAGTATTCATTACTTATCAGAAGGGTACCAGGCAGTTGTTTGCAGCAGCAAAGCGAGTGTTATCTCCACCCGGGGTGGAAGGGGCCTCGCTTCCTCCATCAGCACAGCAGGTTCAGGATCGAGGCAAGGGGCCTCTACAGGAGGAAGGACCTTCAGGTGAACGAGAGACCGACTTCATTCTCATTCAGGATGACGAGACTGACATGGGCTCACAAAATGCAGATCTTAAAGAGATCATTCGGGTACAGCAAGCGGACATTGATGCCTTTTCCACTCACTTAGATAGAGCCCAGTGGACTATTCAGTATTTGGAGTGGAGGAACAAGTAGCTTGAGGATCAGCAGGAGGTGATGGAGTTACAAAACATTCGGCAAACTCGTCAAGCTACCCAAAGGAGGAGAATTGAATTCACTTCGTTGGAGCAAGAGATTAATGAGGATCGGGAGTCTAATCTCGAGAGAGTTAACATCCACTTAGAGAGACTGCTGGACAAGGCCGATAGGGACAATGCATTGCTGAGACACATGGATTTCCAACACAGGGCACGGAACAAGGTTTGCGAGGCACGAATAAGGAATCTAAAGGCAAAATTGAAGAAGGTGACAAAGAAGCAAAAGAGGCAAAAGGAACATGATCGACTCCAAATTTTGGCCGAAACTTCTTTGGCTGAGCATGGTACTTGATTGGGGACCTCCAGCCCAAATTTCAAGGAATTTGGGGAAAATTTTGTCAATTTTGAATTTTTTGGCTTTAAAAACAGGTTTTTCTACCCCACGCGTAGCGCCATTTGGCGCGCACTTATAATTGGAAGGTCCTCTCGAGGAAAACTTTGTATTTCTGAATTTTTCATCAAAAGTTATGTATGCTCATGGATTACCTAAGGATTTCATCAAGTTCTGGGTTGCCTAAAGGGTCAAAAACATGCAAAAAATGACCTCACTGCTCCTATTTTGACACACAAGAAGAAGTCTTGGGAGATTGAGATTTTGGAGGGGAAAATGACATCCAAATCTAGAAATGCCACTTGGGTTGGAAAGTAGACATGTAGGGCTTTCCAAAAAGCTATCTTGGGCTCAATTTGGACTTCAGGAAGTGCCTCAAATTCAGCTCCAAAGTGGCGCGACCCATAGAGAATCACGCATGGCGCGTAGAGGATTTTTGCCCATTTTTCACTGTTCAGCTCATTAATTCACCCAGTTTTGACCAATTTTGCTTCTTGATGTTATTCTTGACTTTTCATGATGTGATTTGATAACCATGATGTAATATTGGCACATTTTTACTTGTTCTAGAAGATTCATTCACCAAAAGGTGAAATGTGAGTGAATGAATCAGTTTCCTAGCATATAGGGGTAAGTTGTTTGACTATCTAGATTTCAGTTCCTTGTTTAGAATTAGTTCAAACAGCTCCTAGAATGATGAGCTCGACCCCTAGAGGCAAGGGAATAGGTTTGGCTTGTCTATATTATGTAATTTCTAAGTCATTTTCATGGTTGGACTCTTGGGAAAAGTTTGGCACTCTATTGTACATTCACTTCTGCAATTTTTGGCAAGGGAAAGACCAGGGTTTTGCAGCACTTGTTGAGGATCCATGTGGCTCTATGTTTTGATGGTGTTTTTCTCTATGTATTTGTAATTTCACTGATGTTTATGTGTATCATTTTCCCTTCTCTTTTCTTCTGCAATTAAACAAATGAGTGATTAAGGTAGAATTCATTGGACTGTTATGCTCTGCCTTGAAATTTTGTTTAATTCTACATGTTTTCATCTGTTTGAGGAGGACTCTTGAGACCCTCTTGTCCTCCTTAGCTCCCCACCGGTCTGATCCATCCATTCATACAATCCAATGCATCAAAACTACTGCATATCTTGCCCCTACCTGAACTCGCAAAAATCTGGCCTCATCCCCGAACCCAAAATTTGCCTTTCCCTTTTTCCAACAAAAACCCCCAAAACTCAAATTAAATCCTTGCACTTAATACTTAGCCTAAAATCAGTTGCTAAATCAGTCATATCAAGCCCCATTGATTATCTTTCGCTGAGATTGACCCGGAGAGAGCCCTCTCTTGTCCTCGTAGGGCTAGCTACGAGGCTGAGCGTGGTTTGATGTGGACCTAGAACCTTGTCTTTTCAGCCTGAGGCAAATCTAGGCTCTAACACCCCACTTCTCAAATGCCACAAAGGTCACCTGAGGTTGCATGGGAATTTCATTCTTTGGAGTAGGTTTCCCCATCCTCTAACACCAATCACACTGGCTCCTGTATCTCCTCACATCCTGATGAAGAGTGGGCCAGTAGTAGCTTGCTTGCAATATCTTGAAGGCGGTTCTCTTTGCTACAAAATGACCTCCACAAGGCCCATCATGACAGGTCAGAAGGATGTCAAAGACTTCCTCCTCCCTGACACATCTTCTCAAGATCTGATCTGGGCCAAGTTTGAAGAGATTGCCCCCAGTCCAGGTGAAAGGGGCGCTTTTCCTTACTATCTTGCTTTTCTCTTTTGAGGACAGGCGTGGTGGGAATTGTGTTGAAACCAAGTAGTTTTCTATATCAGCAAACCATGGAGAGAGTACTGATATAGAAAATAGGTGTTCATCTGGAATTTTGTCATCCACCATTCCTTCTTCACCTGCAGGCAAATTCACCCTAGACAAAAAGTCAGCAACAACATTTTCTTTACTGGGCTTATCAATAATTGTCAAATCAAACTGCTGCAATAAAAGAAACCATCTAATAATGCGAGAATTTACATCTAGTTTGTTCATTAAATATCTAATTGCAGCATGATCAGTGTGCAAAAAGGTTTGATAGCATGTGATATAATTTCTGAATTTGTTTAAGGAATGCACGACAGTTAGGAGTTCATTTTCAGTCACTGTATAGTTTAACTCTGCCTTTGACAAGTTTTTGCTTATAAAGTATATGGTATAAGGTAACTTTTCATCAATTTGTCCTAAGGATGCTCCTATCACTTTGTTCGAAGCATCTGTGTGAATGTGAAATGTTAGGCCCCAGTTTGGGCCTCTCAGAATTGGGGCAGTCACGAGCTTGTTCTTCAAGGTATCTAGGGCTTCTTGATAGTTTTTTGACCATATGAACTCAACATCTTTACCTAGGAGGCTAAACAAAGGAGGGGCTATCTTGCTGAAGTATTTAATGAATCTTCTGTAATATCCAGCTAAGCCTAGGAAAATTCTGACATCTCTCACCTTTTGAGGAGGTGGTACCCTTTGGATGATGGAAATTTTGTTGGGGTCCATTTGCAATACTTTTTGAGATATTGCATGACCTAGAACGGTCCCTTCAGTCATCAAGAATTCACATTTTTCCGGACTAAGGGACAGGTTCATCTCAATACACTTATCTAGAACTTTTCCTAGGTTAGATAAATCTTCCTGAAAGTTAGAGCCATAAGGAGTAAAATCATCCATGTATATTTCTGTTGCATCATCAACCAGTTCAAAAAATATACTCAATACCGTTCTTTGGAAAGTGGCTGGAGCATTGCATAAACCAAAAGGAAGGACCCAGTATGCAAAGGTACCCCAAGGACAAGTGAAAGTGGTCCTATCTTGGTCTTCCGGGCTGATTGGAATTTGATTGTACTTGTTAAACCCATCTAGGAAAGAGAAAAACTTTTTCCATGCCAGACCGTCTAACACTTGATCTATGAAAGGTAAAGGAAAGTGTTCCTTTTTAGTGGATTTGTTCAATTCCCGATAGTCGACACAGATCCTCCACTTACCATTTTTATTTGGCACTAGCACCAAAGGAAAGACCCATTCACTGTCGGAAATGGGATAGATGAACCCTGCATCAAGCGATTTCTGCAGTTCTTCCTTAACAATATATTTAAGTGCTGGGTTCATCCTCCTTTGAGGTTGCCTGACTGGTTTGCAATCTTCCTTGATGTATATATGATGAGTACATACTGAAGGGTGCACTCCCTTCATCTCCTTATAACTCCAAGCGAAGGCATATAGATGTTTTCTTAGTAGGCTACATAGCTCCTTCTCCTGGGAAGGAGATACAGATGGATTGATTTTCAATGTTCTTTCTAGGCCAAATTCTATATTTTTGACACGGAGATAAGTAGGGTTGGCCACACAGAGATCAATTGAGGGGTTGTCTTGGGTTTCTCTTACTATGTCCTCTAATGGTGATACACTGGGAGGTGGATTCCGAATCAAATTTTCAATCATATCATCCTCATCTTGTAGTTTTCCTCCCTTGGTGATTTCTAATGCATAAAGAGGTGCAGAATAAAATTCATCCTCATCCTCATCCTCCAACCAGAGAGGTATATCATGTCCTAGCAAGGGTTGTGTAGGAGGATATAGGGTCAACTGCTTGGACATATGCCCGTTCTTGATGGTCATGTTCCTAGCTCGACGACTGATGTAGGCGTCGATTGTAGCCAACCAGGGTCTTCCCAGGATGAGAGGATACCCAGTGAGCTTTGCCTTCAGCTAGAGAACTAAGAAATCAACAAGGTACTCCCAAGAATCAACGGACACCATCACATCTTCCACAATCCCTTCAAGGGTCACAGTGGTGCGGTCTGCTAGCTGCAGCACTGTCGTGGTCTTCCTCAAGGAGCCCTGGAGGTTAAGTTTGAGCATTTTTTCCATCATCATCACATTAATGGTAGCTCCCAGATCAATCAAGGTATGTGGGACCATTGTGCCATTGATGTGGACATCAACTACTAGGCTTCCAGGATCCAGATATTTTGGACAGGTTATTTGTCCCAACATTAGGTCGGACAGTTGTCCTATGACATTGATGGTTGGGGCATCTCTCTTGCCCCTTCCTGGATGCCTAAAGCACTTCTCTTTGATCAACCAATTGTAGATAGGTACATCTTTTATGGCTTGGAGAAGTGATATCTTTACACATAAACGTTTCAATTCTCCCAGGAGTTTAGTCTCTTCTGGGGTAGGCTGGATTGTCATGGATAGTCTCTCAAGAAAGGGTGGATTTGCTTTAGGTTCACTTTCCTCTTTATCTTCCTCAACCTCCCTGGGTGGAGGCTGGCTATCTGGGAGAAATTTTGTATATCACAAGTTGATTTTTTGGATCTCCACCGCATAAGTTGGACATGATGGTTCCCCACTACATACTTGCTGAGCCTGTCTATTGTTCAGGTTCGTATTTGGCTAGGTAGGCATTTGGGGTTGCCTTGGTGGAGCAGAAGGTAATGGTTGTGGTTGGGTAGGTGGTGGAGGTAGAAGAGTGGGAGGAGAGTTGTATTGGGGCCTCCACCCCTAATGATATGCATTCCATTGAGGTTGTGGCTGAGCATAGGGTTGAAATGAATGAGCAGCTGGTTGGGCATGATATTGAGATGTGAAGGACCAAGGAGGAGGTGTGGACCAGGAAGGATGAGCAAGGGGGCCCCAAGAAGGTATGGATGTGACTTGGTTGGGGTTGTAGTATGCCTAAGATGTCACTTGCATCCCCTGCTAGTATGGTCTAGGTCCATGCGGCCTCTTTTGGTTTATGTAATAGATCTATTCTGTGGCTCCTTCAGCCCCTTGGTATACATATTTAAGACCAAGCAAGGAAGGCCACTTATCTGTAGAATGATTTTCTTCACAGACTGAACAACCCTCTATAGATTTCAATGGGCAATCATTCCTAGGATGCCTCTTGGTGCATCTAGGAAAAAAAATGGCCAAAGCCCTCTCTGCTTCCTCTTGTTTTCTTTTGATATGTAAGGTATCCATTTGCATGGCAATATTCTACAGCATCGCACTCTTGAAGTCTTCTAGCATGCTCCCAATTTCACCTTTAATGGATGAGTGGGAAGAGGAGGTACTGGCTATGGGTTGAGTCCCCCTACCTTTCTTTCTGGCTGCTCTAGAATGGTTTCTAAAAACATTCTTTATGTCCTCATAAGATAGTTGGTAGATGTCTCCCCCGGCCAGTAGATGGAGTGTGTCTAAAAGGGCTTCCTGTATTCCCCTGAGCAAGACCAACTTCAAAGAATCAGGGTCAAGTGTACACCCAGCCCTTTTGTAATTAAGCTAGAACCTCTCTTCGAAGTCTTTCAGGGACTCATCACTTCCCATGGTCATTCAGAAGATTTCTTCTTTAGTATCTTTTGTCCTACAATAGTCCCAATAGTTGTTGTTAAATGCTTGCTACATCTAAGCCCAAGTTGTGATGTTATTGCCCAGTAACCCCATGAACTAGCACAATGTTGTGTCCTTGAGAGTAGAAGGGAACAATCTCAACTTTTGCTCATCTTCTGCATAGTCATAAGTTCGACAAATGACGATGAATTCAAACAAGAAGGTGTCAGGATCTTCTGTAGTCAGGCCATGGAGGTGAGGTAGGGCTGGAGGACTTATATTTTTCATTTTGGTGTCCCCATTGGTCTCTCAAATTGGGAAGAGACCCTCTATTCTTTCTCCATTTCCCCTAGCATTTCTGTTTTCAGCCATTGGCTCCAGAGGAATGTTTTCTTCTTCTTTTTCCCCTATAGGCTCTTCTAATATGTCTGGTTGTTCACCTAAGGGTTCTTCTTGATCACAGCGACCAAAGAAGAGAGAAGGTTGGCTGTGTGAATTAGTGGGGGTGTTGGGCAAAAATTTTCCTGTGTTATCTCTATTCCTATGAGGCATGAAAGGAAATCTTTTTGGTTTTTTTTTTCTTTTCCCCACACTGATAGTACCTACAGAAACTGAAATTGAGATTAAACAAAACAAATTGCAACTCGCTAAAATGAACTTGCTGAATGGAAATTTGTAGAATTGAAAAAGGAAATCAAGGAAATGTAGAACGGAAAGAAAGGAAATGACTAGTCTACTTTTGTTCAAATTAAATTTGCAGAACTGGAAAGGAAAGGAAAGGAATGCAGAACTGAAAGAAAAGAAGTGACTAGTCTACTTTTGCTTAAATAAACTATTAGTGGAATGTTGCAATAGGAAATAGAAGAAAGCAATAATCACAAAATACTCTGACACTTCACCGGAAACGGTGCCAAAAAGTGGTGAGCTCCAATATTGCAGCAAGAATGCTACAACTCATGGGCTGCAAACTTTACTTTTATCAACCCGGTAGTTCGTAACAAACTTGGAAGCCTCAGTGCTGTATGCACAAGTACTAGTTATTACTACAGGTTGTCACTTGGTCAGCCGGTGCAAGATCACTAGGAGCTCAAGCCAACTTCTATAAATCTCAGAAGAATCTATAAGTGTGATGAAAGAAAGGATAATTACTCTATAGAAGCTATTCTAATTGCAGAAAGGAAAAAAATTGGAAGGTAAACCAAGGCCTAGTAAACCCTAATTAACAAGCTAATTCTACTTTTGCCAAAAACACTATGAAAACCATGAAAGCAATGCCATTACCTATTCAAGAAAGAAAACAACATCTAACCATGCTATTTCTGGAAGTAAATAAGCAAAAAATATATTTTTGGATTTTTAGGTGTTTTTATGTGAATTCGTCATGCATTTAATTTATTGTGTGTGAATGTGACAGTGAACAGGTGGAGGTAAAGGGTGGTTTTGGAGCTTGGAAGGATGGAAGATGGTGTGGATGGGTCCTAGGAGGTCCTAGGTGGCCTTCTGGAGGCTTTTCCCACACTCGGCCTTCAAAAGAGTGCCTACAGGAAAATCTACAGGAGGACACAGGGAATCTACAAGAGGAAAACAGGGCAACTACAGGAGGCCTACAGGAGGAGGACGAAACCAGTTTTCATTGTTTTGAGGGTGTGAGAGTGGGTAAAACAAGTGGATGAAGGTTGGAATGAGGTGTTAGGGTGCCTATGGTCTACCATGAACCACCAGGAGAGAGAAAGATGATTGGGTTTGCTCAAAGAGAGAGGAAGAATTCCTATGAAAAATGAAGGAAACTAAGGCAGAATTGAGGTGAGGTTTGGGAGACCTGTAGGGCATGGATCAGATGGAGGATGTGATGATTGATAAGGTGGACTACTGCTAGAAGAGATATGTTGCAAAGGAACTGACAGTCAACCAAGAAGATCAAGCAAGCAATGAAATGAGTGCATCTGGAAAAACAGAGTTTTGCATCAAAATAATCTAAACTATGATCTATGGAAGGAAATGCTGAGAAATGTTGCAAGGAAGGAAAGCATGAAGGAATACCATTGAAAATCAGGAAGTGAGCATGATGAAGAAGATCTAAATAAAAGCAAATCTGGACTATTAACCTACTAAAAAGCTACAAACACTAGAAGTCCTATGAATGAGGAAAATTTGTGTTTTTGGGGCATCAAGAGGGTATTTTCCTCAAATCATGGTCCCAGAGGGAGGAAGAGAGGCCAAGGCATTGTTTCTATCCATTTGAATCTTTTATGATAACTACTTAACCTACTACAAAAAGCACAAATGAAAGCAAACTACTAAATCATCAAAAGTAACCTATTCTTAACTAGGAAAGAAATACATCTAGCAGCAAATTAGTCTACAAACTAAAGTAAGCATAAAAATACAAGTAACGAGAAGCTTGGCTGCTTGGATTGGGCCCTAACTCAAGAGATTCAGCCCTCTGAGCTAACTCAGTGCTAGCTCAAAAAGGATTCCATCTTCATTGTCAAAAAAATAGCAAGTTACATGAAACTGTCACAACAATAATAAGCTCGAAATTTGAGCAGAGTCTACAAAAGAAAAAATTCGACCCTAGTGAGTCCCTAGGCCTCTCTACCTATACAAATGAAGCTATCAACAACTTCCTTAAAATCAGGGAGGTTTGGATCCCAAAACTCGAGATAATCATCAGTCATCCTCCACTTGCTCAGCTGCCTTCTAGTGCATGATTTGGTTGCTTGTACTCTGAGTTGAATGAAGTGGAATTCAAAGTGAGGAGTAATAAATTAGGGGGATTCCCTCCTATAAGTCCTCTCTTTTGTCCACTTCGAGTTATTTCTACCATTTTTCCACTGGATCCTTGACTTTGACCTCGAAATTCATCAATAATCTGCATTAAACACATATTAGACCACATGGCATCATAATTAACTCAACTCACTTTATAAGCATAAATATAATCAGAAAATCATACAATAAGCTAAGAGAATGGTTGATTTGACTTGGTTAGGAGGTAAAATGAGCCCATATAATTACCCATTTATGAATCTCATCAATATATCTTGATGATATTACCATATATTCACAGAAGATAAATAATCATGTGCATGATTTAAAGAAGATCTTTGAAAGATGTAGAAGATATGGAATTTCTCTAAACCCCAAGAAATCATTTTTTTCTCTTAGTGAAGGTAAACTCCCTGGTTTTATTGTATCCAAAAATTTAATTTGTATTGATCCAGAAAGAAATTAAAATAATTTCATAAATTCCATTACCACATACCAAAAAAACAATCCAATCTTTTCTTGGCCAGATCAATTTTGTTAAGAGATTTGTCCCTGAATTTTCTCAAATTGTCCTACCATTAAAAACAATGATAAAAAAAGACTAGGTGTTTAAATGGGGTGGCCATGAAAGATAAGAATTTAAAGCAATCAAACAAGTTGTTATTAATGCCCCTTCTCTATCAACCACCAATTTTTCTGATCAATTTATTTTATATACTTTTTCCTCTGAATTATCATATGCAACGGTCTTAATGCAACCAAATGAACAGAAAGTTGAAGCCCCTATTTCCTTTTTCAATTCAAATTTTCAAGGAGCTGAATTGAATTATTCAGGAGTAGAAAAAAAAAAACTTTGTAGAATACAAAGCTATCAAATATTTTATAGATTTTCTTCTAAAAGTTCATGTTAAATTTATTGTTCCTTTCTCAGCAGTTAGACGATTGCTTATTCGAAATGAGTTCTGAGAAAATAGAGTTAACTCAGTTTCTGCATTACAAGAATATGATCTAGAAATAAAACCCGCTAAAATTGTAAAAGGTCAAGGTTTTTGCAGATTAGTCACAAGAATGAATGATACATCAATAGATGAAGTAACAGGTAATATTGAACAAATCACAGAGGTACTCCCTGTTAGTACTCAGTCTTAATAAGCTGACTTAATATTTTATTTGAAAAATGGTTATGCTCCACTTGAACTAGATGTTATGAAAAAGAGAGCCTTGAGATTGAAAACCAATCAATATCAACTCATCAATGAATTGTTATTTAGAAAAAATTATGATTCTGTTTTTTTAAGATGTTTGGAAAAATATGAAGCAGAAAAGGCCTTACAGGAACTGCATGATGGACCGGTAGGTGGACATTATAGTGGAGATACAATGGCTCACAAAATTATGAATGATGGATATTACTGACCAACTTTATTTAAATATACCCACATGTATGTAAGAAGATGCAAAATTTGTCAAACTGCTTCAGGAAGACAGAGGAAACCTTCCATGCCCTCGCAACCAGTCAACATCGAAAAACCTTTTGAACAATGGGGACTGGACATAATAGGTGAGATCTTTCCTCATTCTTCCAAACAATACAGTTACATTTTGACTACAACATATTATTTTACAAAATGGATAGAGGCAATACCTATGAAGTAGCCAATTTTGAGAGCATCATTGAATTCATTGATCAATTTATTATTACCAAGTTTGGTATCCCTCATGCTCTTATTTTTTACAATGCTTATTATTTCTCTAGAAATGCAATGATTAAATTTGCTTTAAAGAGAGGATTTAAACTTAAGTATTCTGCAAATTATTACCCTCAAGGAAATGAATTAACAGAATCCACTAATAAAAATAGTATAAGGATAATCAAATGAACTATCAACCAAAATCAAAAGAACTGGCACAAAGCTTTAATATTTTCTTTATGGGCTGATAGAATAACTGAGAAAACCTCAATAGGTACTTCTCCTTTTTATTTTGGTATACGAGAAAGAAGTTATCTTACCTCCAAATCTAGCTTTCCCCTCATCAACCCTAGTTCAATTTATTGAAGAACAAACTTCTTCTACTTTACGCCTACGAATGTTTCAAATCCTAAAGCTCAAAGATGAAAGAAATAAAGCTAAGCTAGTCCATGCTCACCATCAACAATTCGTCAAAGCTTCATTTGATGTCAATTTAGTTAAAGATAAAAGTTTTGAAATCAAAGACTTAGTTTTGAAATGGGATAAAGTGCATGAGGACAAAGGAAAACATATAAAATTTCAAAAACTCTGGCTTGGTCCCTTTCAGATTTTTGAGAAGATAGGTCCATCAACTTTCATTTTGCAATATTTACAAGGGTAGAAGGAAATTCTTCTTGTTAATGGACTTATACTCAAAAAATATTTTTCTTGAAGAAACATAAGTTCTTTTGTACAATATGTAAATATTTTTTATATATCATTTCCTTTTGTTACTAAAAGTACTACACTTTTGAAAAACACATTAGAAGTTTCTATTTATTTTTGAATTGATAAACTTATTTAAGTAACAATTTAAAGCAAAAATTTAAATTGGAATCTAAGTATTGAATCTATTTTAAAGATTTGAAATAAGATAATCATTTAGTTGTGAAATATTTTGGTTTGAAACTCTTTAAAAAACTATTTGTTGTGAATTGGTTTTGAAAAATTATCTTTATAAAAGAATAAATTTCTATGAAGTCTTTAACATCTTTTACTTAAAGAGGTCATCCAAGACTAGTGAAGAGTAAATGAAACCTCCCATCCATTTATTTTAAAAAAATTCAGAGTGTAATTCAAAAATATAAAAAAGTTAAAAGTTAAAAGGTCTCATCACGAACCTTCTTACCATGATCATAGGAAACTAATAAGATTGACATTATCACTATTGGAAACCAAACTAAGATAGTGGCTCTTAGTCACCAGACTTTGAGACAATAGATCTCATCACGAATCGAATTGTTCAATTTTATTACAACTTGTGAATGGCATTATCATTTTCTATCTACCAAACCAGGATAATGACTTTAAAGTTATATATATATATATATATATATATATATATAGAGAGAGAGAGAGAGAGAGAGAGAGAGAGAGAGGAAATTCTTTGCCTCTAAAGAATGTTATTATAATATGGATGGGATACTGGTTAATTTTGGTTAAATGGTAACCATGTCGAGGTTATGAACATCTGTTGACAGCAGTGGCTCTACCAATGACTAATAAGTTTATTCAATAGACTAAGATTCTAATAGTTTTTACTTTATCTTTTCAACCTATTAGCTACTGATTTACACAAAAAATATTTTCATTTATCACAAACCTTGAGAAACTTTAAGATAAAACAAATTATTTCATTTCAAAGTAATATATATCGATCTAGATTTCAATCATTTTGAAACTTTCTAAAGAAACTTCTTGATAAAGATTGACATCTTACAGAGATTAACTGTTTCATCCAGTGTGTCACCAATTGTTGTGGTACTCAACAACCCCCCATTATCTTTAGACTTAGGAGAAAGAATAATGAAGAACCTTTAAAAATTTTAGGATAGAATCCTTCTTTGTTTAGTTAAAATAGGATAAGCTTTATTTTTACTCTTTGATTTTTGAATCAAATAAGAAAGTTTATGAATAAGCTCATAAAACCATTTAGGAATCCTTTTGTAATTATAGGAGATAAATTACAAGTCTAAACGAATCCCGGAATCATAACAAAAAAATGAAAAATCCATAAAAGAGTTGGTCTTACTAGAACATACACATGGTGTCAGTGATTTCAAAGAATAACCGAAAAGCTAAACAATGAAAAGAAGATAAGCTGAAATGTGAAAAGTCGATAAGCCTAAATGCGAAATTGCGATAAGCCGAAATGCGAAATTACAACATGTGAAATGCCTAAAAGCTAAAATGCGAAATCTCGAGCCGATATTGCGATCCGTCAAGAGCCGATATCGCATTTCGTCAATTGACGGATGTCAATATCACATTTTGTTAAACTCCGATATTTCACTAATACAGATCTAGCGCCTATATAATTTTCAAAAATCATAGATCTCTAAGCTATGTAATGTCACCCGATACCACACGTCAATAAAAGATTTTCCGATATAATCATAAGTGTCAATATCACGTGAACAAACATTTGCAAATTAAATACCACTCTGTGTAGTTCTAATTTCAAGGTTTTTGTTGATTTGTAATAATTTTAGTTAATATGAAAGGATTTCCATAAAACTCGCATTGAATTGATATGACTATTTTCATCCTTTGATGCTCTTGCTGCTTATCTTGGTTTGTTTCTTTATAGGTAAATTCTATGTAATGATATTTTCTGGAGTCATCGCATTCATGATTTTATTGTATCGACGTTTCAAACCAATCTCTGTGGTTCATCATCAGGATCAGATGTGTGAAAAAGTCAGTAAATAATGGAGCAATAAATAGAGGATAGGGTTGGGATGATAATGAATGGAGCCGACAGGTTTGCTAATGTTCAGAAATAAATTTAGTTTACTTAATTAATTATTAATTTATTTGATATTTGTATGTTTATATTTTCATGATGTTTATTATTTTTATTAATTACTTGATAGGGAAACTAAAGTTTATATAAAATTAAAATTATTTGAATATAATTTTAATAAAATCTTCATAAAAAAATTTAGGGTTCTTGATTAATGTTATTAATTCAACTATTATAATGTTATTTATTCAAATATTGTGATGTTATTAACCAAAAGTTTTTGTATTAATTATTTTAGTTGACATTAATTAATACTTAATATTATTTATTCAAACATTATATGATGTGATAATTATGATGCTATAATATTTCAAATATTATAATGTTTAACTAAAAGTTTCAGTATTAATTAATTTGTTGAATTATTGATGTTAAATTTATTTAGTTTTAACATTAATGTTTTAAATGTTGTAAGATAATTAAAACATCTAAATTTTATTGCTAAGGAAGTTCCTAGGTTCTGATGTTAGATTAATATTATGTATCAATCTATAAAGGTTTAAAGGTTTCTGGTTAATAATTAATAATGTTTATTAATTAATTTGGTGTTTTTTTATATATTATTAATTGAATGTTAATTATATTTCTTTTTATTAATTAATAATCTTGAGATAAATTGTTTAAGGAAGTTCCTAGATTTAGATGTTAGATTAGTATTAAATGTTGATTTATAAAGGTTACCAGTTTTTTGTTTAGTACTTGATTCGGTTAATTAAGGTTTGAATAAACTAATTAAAATATTAATTTAATGATTTTAGGGATAGGTGAACCATCAAGAGATAAAGGGGCTGGGAGTACCTAGGGGACAGTAGAATCACCAGTTAGTGTAGGAATCCAATTGTCACTAGTTTTCCAATCGTCATCACAGTTGAGGTAATTGGGTGTTTTCCTATTTTGATAGCTTCTCTAAATTTTCTATGGTGATAATGATCGATTTTGGCCAAAAAACTGGAGTTTTCGATGCAAATGTGATGATTGGTTTTACTAGAGTGCGCGCCCAAACTTGAAGTTTTGGAGTGGTCATGTTTGATGTCAGCGGCATGCTCTTGAATCCTAGTTAATATAGAACGACGAGTCTCACCAATGTAGGATTTTCCACATGAACACAGAACCAAATAAACCCCTTTGTGGTGCCTAGGATCAATGGGATCTTTTACAGATTTCATACATTTGCTAGTTGTATTCAAGGGTTTGAAAGTGGTTTTTATATTATTCTTTTTTTAAATGTGTGAAACCTTATCAGTGGTGCCTAGAATGTAGGGAAGGTGAACCTTGCGTGCACAGTCATCCAATGGTTGTTTCTTTTTAGGATTCTCTACTTTTTTGAAAGCTTTGATTCCTTGGTGTCTTCTATATCCATTCTTTTCAAAAACATCTAAGATGTGGTTCTTCTCTTGATCAAAATGATCATGATCCGAAATACGAACCGCCCTGGTAGCTAGAGTGTTGAACACCCCGAGTTTCTGAGCAAAATTATGGTGAGAGTTGGCATGCACATAGTGTTCTGTGTGGGTTTTCTTGTGATAGACCTGGTGAGATATTGAGCCATCTTGGTTTCTCTTGATTAGGATGTCAAGAAATGGAAGACAGCCATTCTCTTCTACTTCCATTGTAAACTTGATATAATTTGATTGACTGTTAAGGTGCTCTAGGAATTTGTCCAGGTTTTCTTTCCATGAGGCCAAATGACATAAGTGTCATCGACATATCTTTTCCAAAGCTTAGGTTTTAAAGGGGAAGACTCAATGGCTTTGGCTTCAAAATGTTCCATGAGCAAATTGGCAATGATTGGGGATAGAGGTGATCCCATAAGGTAAATTCTAATAAAGAGCAGTTAAAGAACATGTCAAGAATAATCAAGGCAAGGAGGAAGTACATGATCCAACAAGAACCATTCTTACCAACTGAAGAAGTGTCTGAGATGTCTCCATTGTTTACAGATACTACATGCACTCTGGATTCAAGTTCCACCTTCTGGGAGGTGATATACAAACTATACGAGGATGAAAATCCGAGAATAATTGTGAAACAAACTGCTATTGCTGATGATTCTCCTCCAAGAAACGGCGCCACATGGAATGATGTGGCCAATTCATTTCTTCACAGAATTGTTGTCTGCCCTAAAATTCTACCATATACATATATGGTGAGATGGGTTGTCGACCAGCTGGATATTACGGACAGAACGTTTATAACCTCGAAGAAGACAGTCATTGGGTCTCTTAAAGATGAGGATTTAAGGAAAATGTATCATCTACCTCAACCTCAGAAGAGGTATTATATGCAATTCGTCCATAAATTCATGCAAGAGAATCTGAACCCTGCATACCTAATCAAAGAATGGAGAACAGACCCAAACAAACACAAGTGAGAGGATAGGGGTATGTATTCATTAGCCTCTATTGTTGGCCCTTTCTCTCATATTTCTGTTATGTTATGTCGCCTCTATGGTTATACAAATATGCAGAAATTCTCTGAACAATGGGTGCCATTGATAGAAGCCTCTGCTAATGGCTATATCATGGATTGGGTGACTATATTATCCAACAATTTGACCACCCAAATCTGTAATTATAGAAAAAAGCACAATGTTATTGAAAGAATGACTCCTCCTTTCTTTATGAGCGCATATGTCATGGACACAATTTGTTTTTCTTATGATTTTCCATCTCTTGGATGGAAATGGACATACCAATTTCCTAGCCCTATATATGTTTATCTCGATATCCTTTGGGAATCCAAATACCATGCTCACTTCTACAAAATATGTCATGAGGTCATTCTCCCTATCCACCAAGAGGTCTTTGGCAGAAAATCCCCTAGACTTACTACAGAAGCCAATAAAGACCTAAAGCCTATAGGAAAGTCGTTTGGGGAAGAGTCATTTACTTACATTCAAGTTTTTGGTAGCCTTGCCCATCCTCATGTTTTTCCCCTCTTTGTCCCAGATAAGTTTTTGGCCAAGGAATTTTCTTATCAAACAATTGGTAATGGCTTAACTAAAGTACTTAAACATGCCAAGAAATTTTCTTGTCCATGTTTTCCCATCTCTTGTGGTACCTATGCCTTAGAAAATTTCAAGCATTCCTTAATTGAAATTGAACAATTAAAAGACTTTAGTTTTCCAACCATACTAAACAGGCCATATGACCCTCATGGTGTACGGAAAGATGTTACAACATAGACTAAGCTCAAACCATTTTCAAGCGAGCCTGACAAGTTTGATGATTTGTTTGAAATGGTTCCAAAGTATTATATGGTAGAGAAATTAGCAGCAGACTATCTAAGTCCTGATGAATTGATCAGATTCAATCAATATCGTCAGTGAAGAATAACCCATTTTCCAGAATCCATGTTAAAATAATTTCGACAAAACTCAGAAGCTTCAGATGCATCGGCTTCCTCTTCAAAAGCTCCAATTATTTCCCAAATCTCTGAAACAGCCACTAATGTTGTTGATCAAAAAAGTGAAATTAAATAGGAGAACAAATTGAATAAAGTATGGGAGGAGTTCAACCATGTTTTGACAACAAAAGAAACTCGGGTTATAGGTGTCTCCGCTGATATACAAGCAGAGCAACTTATAGTGAGCAGAGAGATAGAGCAGGTTCCAGAAACTACAGGGACAACATCATTTACAGTTGAGGTTTCCCAAGGGGATACTATTCCTAAAACTCCCAAGAATAATATTAATACTGAGATTTCTAATCAACCAATTGTTTCCTATGATATGGAGATAATTCCTGCATTTCCTACTACTGAGATATTCCTCAAAATTGAAGAAATCTCACCTTTGGACGTATCTTACAGTCTAAAGCATAAAGCAGTAATGAGCAGGTCAAGGAAGGAAAGAAAGCTAGAACAATTGCAAGCGCTAGTTACAAATGAGACTTCTTTTCAAGTTCTTTGGAAAGGAAATCAAACAACCCTTGATAAGGAATTGAACAGATTATCTCAGTTCGTAGGAGCTTATGCAAGTGCTACCATTGATAAAGCTGCATAAATACAACTGCTAATGAAAGAAAAGGATCAAAGGATTATCCAATTGGAACAAAATTTCCAGTCAGAAAAGCAAGCGATTAATCAACAATGTCAAAAAAATCTTACCGAGTTGCAGAAAAGCTTTAATGATTTAAAGATACAATTTGAATCTAAAGTGAAGGACAAGGATGAATAGATACTATAGTTGCAACAAAGGATAGACCATCTGAGAGAAAAGCCAAATATAAATGAAGTCCGCAAGGAACCATCAGAACTAGACATACTCCTAACAAAGCAGCTGGCTATCTTCTGTCACAAATTGGCCTTAATTCATGACTTGTCAAGTCCAACAATTCCTTAGTAAATCAACTATCCGATTGGAGGACATTTTATGAAGATATCAACGAGAACATTTCTGAGTATATAGGTTTGCACGACAGTGCTCCTTTGAAAATAGCAACAAGAAATGCTAGAAATAGAAGTGCTAAAAATAGCACTGCTATAAATAGCAGTTTGGGTACCAGTGCTAGATTGAGCAACAGGGAATGAAAAATGGAAGTGCTAAAAATAGCATTCTATTTTTAGCAATTCAGGATGGATTCCTATTTTAGTCATTCCCTGGACTAAAAATAGGAATTAAAATTCGGATTTGAACTTAACCGCTGGTTGGAAATAAATTAATTAATTCTCCATGACTTAATTAGTTGTGAAAAATCAAACATGAAGTCTATGTGAGGACATGCAACAGTTTCTCCATTGATTGAGGGATTTATCCATCAGTTAAAGAGATAAGGATGAGTTCTAATTTGAGTAGTAATTAGTTGGCTCAGTTAACTGAGTCAAATCCAATTAGCTTGATTTAAACAATTTATTTAAATTAATTTGAGTTCAGTTAGCTAATGCATGCTTGCATATAACTGTTGCACTTCAGATAACTGAATATTCTCTCATGAATAACTCGTGCATGTCAGTTCAGACAGAGACCTAGTTGAGATCAGTGAAGGAACAATGTACTATCAGTTGGATGAATGTTTTTCCTATAAAGGAAGCTCATCCATGAGAAGGATTTATCTCCTTCAGGATTGCGCAGTTGGATCAGAGGTTAGTGAGAGTGTGAAGAGGCTAATTCACACAAGTGTTGCATTGTACCCCAATCAGAATTGTGCAAAGAAATAGGAGGCTTGGAGGGCAGACCGGATGTTAGATAGTGGCCTTTGACTATCTATGACCAGTAGAGGTATTGCAGAGAGAGTAGGATAGCTTTTGAGCTAATTATTTTTGTAATACTGGTTATACTTCCACTTGTATGATAATACAAAGATGGGGTTTTAGGTTGGTGCTTTCCCCTAGTTATATATTTTGTGTTATGTGTGATTGATTTCTCCATATCAGCTATATGTGTTCTTATTGATGTTGCTCAAATTGATTAAGCTTCCGTTGAATTAATTGTAGAAGTAGATCAAGTATTTTTCTTTAGTATATTGCATTATCAGGTGATCTACAGGTGGGAATTTATACATGGTATTGGAGCATAGGTGATCAAGGAAGAACAATATACAAGAAGGGAGAAGTTGAAGTTTGTGATTCCTGAATACAGAAATCGAGTTCTTATCACATCTCTATTTAACCTATGGCATTCAATGGTTTGAGACTCGAATATGCCCTCGATGGCAGTTCGAATTATATAGCCTGGAAGGATCGCATGGAAGCAGTACTGGAAGATAACGATCTAAAGGACTTCATTAATTAAGAAGTCCCCAAGCCAACTGGTGCTGTTGAATTGGTTGAATGGAAGAAATGTGTGGCTACAGCAAGGAGAATCCTTCTGGAGGGAGTTCTAGATCACATAGTATCGAGTCTCCATGGGAAGGAGACACCATTTCCAATGTGGAAAACATTGAAAGATCTATATCATAATAGCAGTGATCAGAGGAAGTTGGAACTTAAGGACAAGCTTTGGAAGATCAAGTGTGAAAAGGGCGACACGATCTATATGTATCTGAACAAGCTCACCTCATGCAGGGATGAGCTTGGAAGTGTAGGGATCGCGATAGCTGATGATGACATTGTGAGTCTTGCACTCCTCGGTCTTCCTAAGAGCTGGCATAGCTACCAGGACTCGGTTAATGGAAGAGAGAAAATGCCAGATTAGGAATGACTAGTCAGATTTGATGCAGGAGGAGATAAGAAGAAGCACCAAAGATGGTTCTTCATCCATGGAGGATGAAGAAAACTGTGCCTTAGCGAGTAAGGCGAAGAAGGGGAAGGAGAAGGATTCTCTTTCCAATTCGAGTTCTTCCCATGGTGGGAAGAAGTTTGACAAATCGAAAGTGCGATGCTTTCGTTCTCATGAGGTGGGCCATTTTGCTACAAATTTTCCACTGAATATTTCCAAGAAGGGATCTGGAGAAGGATATGAAGGTGAAGCTTTGGTCTCACACTTCGAGTTGGATTTCATACTCTTCGCTTTTATGGTTTCATCCATGGTGGGAAGTGGTTGGTTTCTTGACAGTGGAGCTTCTTTCCACATGACCGGCGACAAGAGTTTGTTCAGTACTTTGGAGGAGAAAGATCTCCAGATACTCATAGCGATGGGTAATGATGAAAAGTATAGTGTCTCAGGTGTAGGCACGGTTGTTTTTCAGAGGGAGCATGGAGCTCGAATTACCTTGACTGATGTCAAGTATGTACCAGGACTGAAGAGAAACTTGGTGTCGATCGCAATGCTGGAAGACAGAGGCTATGATGTAGTCTTCAGTAAGGGAAATGATTTCCTTAGACACATCATCACTAGACAGGTGAAGAAGATTGGTTCGCGGGTCAAGAACCTATATGCTCTTGAGGTTCAAGGTGCATGCAAAGCCTTAAGTAGCAAGGTAATTGATGGAGACTTGGTAGTTGAGAGGGAGAGTAAATTACCTCTCAATATGCAGCACCAGAAGAAGTCTCAGACAATTGTGGAGGAGCCACGATTGGTGAAGCAGCTTCAGGAGGTTGTGGAATAGCCACAACTAGAGAAGCTGAGAGGAGATTGAGTACAGACATCTACTCATGGACAGACCTCCAGTAGGGGGAAACTTCGAGCCATGTGGGCAGAGGGATCACATGCAGTCATACCTCCAGGTAGGAGGTGGGGCGATGTGGAGTGATCGTTCCACGGAGGCTGATAGGGGTGCAGGATCCTTGAGGCACTCGACCTCTTTGATTCGACTTTGCTATAGGAGCCTCGATGAGGAGTAGCAGGACTGGATGATTGGGTAGAGACAGATGCAGATGGAGCGGCAGAGAGAGCTATAGTTCAAGAGTCCCAGGATTGTGTAGGGCTAGCAGGTTGCAGCAATGCGAGAGGCACAAGAGTGTTGCACCAGTGCAGGATGGCACAGAGAGGTGTGCAGCGGTGCGAGATGCATGGAGTGTTGTAGTAGCTCAAAGGTCAGAGAGGGAGCACTTGTCAGCAGTAGGTAGAGCTTCAACATCAGAGTATGTTTCTAGCCCAACAGAGAGGTCAGTTGGGAGTTTTTTTTGTTCCTAGAGTTGATGGAGCAACCACACTTGGTAGAAGTGTTACATGCAGAACATTCCAAAGGTACAGGATCGGGTTCAAGTTGAATGCCTTTCTTGTTGAAAGGGAGTGTTGAAAATAGCAACAAGAAATGCTAAAAATAGAAGTGTTAAAAATAACACTACTATAAATAGCAGTTTGGGTACCAGTGCTGGATTGAGCAACAGGGAATGAAAAATGGAAGTGCTAAAAATAGCATTCTATTTTTAGCAGTTCAGGATGGATTCCTATTTTAGTCAATCCCTGGACTAAAAATAGGAAGTAAAATTCGAATTTGAACATAACAGCTGGTTGAAAATAAATTAATTAATTATCCATGAGTTAATTAGTTGTGAAAAATCAAACATGAAGTCTATGTGAGGACATGCAACAGTTTCTCCATTGATTGAGGGATTTATCAATCATTTAAAGAGATAAGGATGAGTTCTAATTTGAGTAGTAATTAGTTGGCTCAGTTAACTGAGTCAAGTCCATTTAGATTGATTTAAACAGTTTGTTTAAATTAATGTGAGTTTAGTTAGTTAATGCATGCTTGCATATAACTACTGCACTTCAGATAACTGAATATTCTCTCATGAATAACTCATGCATGTCAGTTCAGACAGAGACCCAGTTGAGATCAAAGAAGGGAAAATGTACTATCAGTTGGATGAATGTTTTTCCTCTAAAGTAATCTCATCCATGAGAAGGATTTATCTCCTCCAGGATTGCGCAGTTGGATCAGAGGTTAGTGAGTGTGTGAAGAGGCCAATTCACACAAGTGACTGCACTGGACCCCAATCAGAATTGCGCAAAGAAATAGGAGGCTTGGAGGGTAGACCAGAGGTTAGATAGAGGCCTTTGACTATCTATGAGTAGCATAGGTATTGCAGAGAGAGTAGGATAGCTTTTGAGCTGATTTATTTTGTAATACTAGTTATATTTCCACTTGTATGATAATACAAAGATGGGGTTTTAGGCTGGTGTTTTCCCCTGGTTATATAGTTTGTGTTATGTGTGATTTATTTCTCCACATCAGTTATATGTGTTCTTATTGATGTTGCTCAAATTGATTAAGCTTTCGCTAAATTGATTGTAGAAGTAAATCAAGTATTTTGCTTTAGTATATTGCATTATCAGGTGATCTACAGGTGGGAATTTCTACATGGTATTAGAGAACAGGTGATCAAGGAAGAACATTAAACAAGAAGGGAGAAGTTGAAGTTTGTGATTCCTGAATATAGAAATCGAGTTCTTATCACATCACTATTTCACCTATGGCATTCATTGGTTTGAGACTCGAATATTCCCTTCATGGAAGTTTGAATTATATAGCCTGGAAGGATTGCATGGAAGAAGTACTAAAAGATAATGGTCTAAAGGACTTCATTGATCAAGAAGTCCCCAATTCTATTGGTGCTACTGAATTGGATGAATGGAAGAAATGTGTCGCTAGAGCAAGGAGGATCCTTTTGGAGGGAGTTCGAGATCACATAGTCTCGAGTATCCATGGGAAGGAGACACCGTTTTCAATGTGGAAAACATTGAAAGATCTATATCAAAATAGCAGTGATCAGAGGAAGTTGGCACTGAAGGACAAGCTTTGGAAAATCAAGTGTGAAAATGGCGACATGATCTCTATGTATCTGAACAAGCTCACCTCATGCAGGGATGAGCTTGGAATTGTATGGATTGCGACAGTTGATGATGACAAGGTGAGTCTTGCAATCCTCATTCTTCCTAAGAGCTGGAATAGCTACCAGGACTCGATTAATGGAAGAAAGAAACTGATATGAAAATCACTTGTGAGTGATCTCAGTTAATTAATGTAGGTATTACAGACTCATGTGTTGGTGTGCGTGTCTATATTATCTTAGGCAATGGATTGATAAGATTGAAAAATAAAGAAACACTGGAAAATAGTAAGAGAAACACAACAAGCAAATGCAAAACACAACAATTTAATAAGGAGTTCACCCAATCCTCCTAGGCTACGTCTCATGGTCTAGCTTTCAGTGGTGGCCTTCTTTTATTGTGTCTTTAAGCAGATTTTTTATAATGAGGAGCTCAATTTGAGTCTCCTGTAGCATATGATGCTTAGTAGGGTAGTACTTGGATTCCCCAAGCCACTAGAGTGCACATATTTCCCCTTACCAAGTCTCGACCTCAACTAGTCTTAATGGGATGAGTCCAATCTAGTACTCAGTTCCTGACCAATATCCTCACAGGGATTGCTCAAACCTCTCAAGCCTTCTCACTTCTATTTTCTCAATGTTTCCTTAGCTCTGCAGGTCAGCTCAACTGCTTTGTTCTCTGCTTCTTGCCTTTTCTCTCTATTCTGTCTCTTCTGTCAAGACTTCTTGATTCTCTGTCTGTTCATGGCTTAAAGCCAATCTGTCCCTTGACTGTTCGCTTCCTCTTCCGTCTCTTTGGATCGCATGCCTTTGTTCGCTGGAATTCCCAGATTCTGTGTCATCGCCACTATGTAACGTTTCACAGCAAGGTGGCCACTTGTCTTCTTACGAACTGGGAGCCAGCTTTTCCTCGAACAGTCGTTATTTTCTGTTATTTTGTGAAATGATTCATCTGCCAGCTCAATGGTCATGTTGGACCCCAAATTTCATATGCCTCAGCCTATTCTTCCACCAAGTCCGGTCTCCCATTGGGTGCAATCTCTGCCATTGATTTCGGGCCTCTAGATCCTACGGTCATCACTTTTATCGCACGGGTAACTTGCTCGACCGTTACCCTGCGATGAGAGTGGTTTTTTCTCTCATCCGCCGGACACGCGTCATTCAATGTATGGCATTGCTCGGTCCTCTACCAAACCCACTTACCACCAGAAATGCCTCCAATATTCCACCAGTTTTGGAGTGCGGGACTCGCCTGTCGATTTGAGCGCTTTTCCCACGGTTTTACTTGTTTTTCACATGACCGGGTGTGGGGATTTTCCTTCTCTAAGGTTTTTATCCTGCGATGCATGATTATCGCATCAGAAACGGCCTTTGTTTTATGATCTAGACTCCCTATTTGCTATTTTGTGCCACTGCGCGGTCTCCATGGGTCAATAGTCAGCGCACTTTGACCAAGGGTCCTCGTTGTTCCGTGCTGGCTACAAACTTCCACTGTCCAGAGGTCCTTCCTGATAGCTCATTGTTTACAAGATTTTGAAGTTCGACATAATTTGAAACAGTCATAAAACTCTGATAACTTTCAAGGATCCAATTCGGATCACGGCCTTCCCACTGAAAAAGCTTTTGGACCACCAAAAGTTGGTTTTCAAGCATCGACTAAGTGAGGGTATAATTGTCTCACCTGTCCAATCTCTATCCATTTTTCACTACTTGGTTTTGAACCCCTGAGCCCAATTCTGAGGTACTCAACATCTCCCCTGTGCGTCATTCTCACCTTCCTGTCCAGGACTGTGTCTTCCTACAATTCATTAAGATATTTAGGTAGTAGGTCATCAATAGAAGGCAATTGACTCTCTTCTTCAGGATCTTCAATTAACGAAGGTTCAAATAGTCTCAAGCTATCTGCATTGACGAATGAGTAGATGTGCATGTAAGCTGGTAGATCAAAAGCATTCTCACCAATTTTCTCAAGTATCTTGAAAGGCCCATTCCTAATAGGCTTTAGCTTTTTACCTTCACCTTGCATCCTGTCCTTATTGATATACAGCCAGACTTGATCACCAACTTGGAAACTATGCTCCATTTGATGCTTGTCATGCCTTGCCCTGTATTTGGCCTGGCTCTTTTCCAGCTATTCTTGTGCTACCTGGTTGATCTCTTGGATTTGTTCAATGAACCTAGTTACCCTATCCACATTGTTGTATCCCTCAACTGGTGTGTCCTTACCAAAGAGAAAATCCAAGGGAGACCTAGGTGTGAAACCAAAACAGGTCTCAAAAGGAGATCTCTATGTAGAAGAATGTTTGGCTATGTTGTAAGCATGCTGCACATAACACAAATGTTCATCCCAAAGCTTAGGATGCTTGCTTCAATATCCCCTGAGTAACTGGATCACTGTCCTGTTGACTACTTCTATCTCGCCATCGGTTTGTGGATGGAATGCTGTGCTTTTCTTCAGTTTGGTATACATCAGTTCCCACAGACTTGACCAAAACGTCCCCACAAATTGGGTGTCTCGATCAGATATAATGGAAGTGGGTAATCCAAAATGAACCCATACATGTTGAAAGAACATTTTTGCAATTTGTTCAGCTGTAATCTGTTTATTACAAGGTATCAAAATACACATTTTTCTGAACCTATCCACAACAACATACAGATAATCATGACCTTTCTTAGATTTATGCAGTCCTCCAACAAAGTCCATGAAAACACTTTCCCAAGGATGAGAAGGAACTGGTAATGGAGTGTACAAGCCTAGTTTTCTATTGCTGGACTTGCTTTTAGCACACATAGTACACCCTCTTACATATCTAGAAACTGTCTCGTTCATTTTTGGCCAATAACAAAATCTTTGCAGTTGCGCAACTGTTTTACTTACCCCAAAATGACCTGATATTATAGAAGTGTGTGCTTCTTGAATTATCTTTACTCTTTCAGTTTGTGGAATGCATAGCTTCCCACAATGATATAGGAGTCGGTCCTTAATATGATAATCCAATTATTCTACTCATTTTCCTTGACTTAAAGTTGCATATACATCTTTAAAGTCTATATCTTGAGCATATTGTTCAATGTAGCTCTCATGTAACACAAAATTATGCTTAAGTATAGTACATGCATTTATAATGGGTCTAGATAACATATCTGCAACTTTATTGTGTATGCCCTTTTTATATCTGATGACTAAATGAAAATTTTGTAGAAAACCCATCCATCTATAGTGTCTTGATTGCTGCAACTTAGTTTTGGAGTGTAGATATTGAAGTGGTTGACGATCAGTATGTATAACTATTTCTTTGCCCATTGAGTAATGTTTCCACTTTTTCACACTCTGTACTAATGCATACAATTCTTTATCATATGTGGGATAGTTAACTACTATAGAATTAAATGTCTCAAAATGATAACATATGGGTTTACCAAATAATTATATGTCCCAAATAATTCAAAGAGGTTTTGCCAAATTCACATTTTGAGAGTTTAACATAAATTTTTTCTCTTTTCAAAACATCTAGTGTCTGCTTAACATGCTTTAAATGTTCTTCCCATGTTTTCCTAAATATCATAATGCCATCCAGATACACAATAACAAAATCATCAAGAAAAGGTCTGAGTACATCATTCATTATTCTCATGAAAATAGAAGGGGCATTAGTCAAGCCAAAAGGCATAATCAGCCACTCATGCAATCCCTGCTTTGTTTTGAAAGCAGTGTTCCATGCATCTTGTTCTGCAACTCTGAACTGATGATATCCACTATGCAAGTCTAACTTGGAAAAATAAACAACTTCTTTCAATTGATCTAATAGATCATCTATGCGAGGAAGGGGATAATGATTTTTGATTGTTATCTTATTCAGTGCTCGGTAATCAATGCACACTCTCCATGAGCCACCTTTCTTTCTCACCAAAACGATTGGTGACCCACATGGTGATGTGCTAGGCCTGATGAACCCCATCTCGAGCAACTCCTGCACCTGCTTCTTGATTTTTGCGTTCTCTAAAGCAGACAACCTTTTATACCTGTGGCTGCAATGGTTTTTTCATATCCTGAGTCCGACCCCAAATCTTTGTGAATAGCTGCAACAGTCTTATTCTTTCTGCCCTCGAACTTCTTAGGTCTCAGCTCCAGATGGAGAATCCAAAAGTGCTCATCATCATGCCCATCCTTCTTACAGTGAGTGCATGAAGGCTTGCTTTTCTGTGCAGTGTTGGCCTTCCTTGTTTTCCATTTCTGTTTTCTTTTCTCCTTATTCTTACTTGCAGTGGGTTGGGATGATCCCCCAACTTCTGGGTTTCCATTCTTTCCTCTAGCTTCTAGATGCATAGCTTGAATGGATACCTCATCTATACTAGTGGGATTAAACATGAGGATAGTGTGCCTCATGTAGCTGTGTAAACCCCCGATGTACTTCAACAGAGTCCTAGGTGAGTCTAATGAGATTCCTAGAATCAATGCTCTCTTCCTAAATTCTTGGGTGTAACCTTGTACACTTTGCCCTTTCAATTGTTGAAGAGTTTGCCAGTTATCATGGCTTGCTACATGTAGGGCAGTGGATAGAATTGCTTTTTGATTGCAGAAACAAATTCACTCTAGACAGAAAGAGTCTTACCATGTCTCTTCATGTCATCTTGGGTCCCGCCTTCCCACCAAACCAAGGCAGTGCCTCCAAGACGTAGGCTGGCCAACTGAATCTTGCTCTTGTCTGAATCAATACTCTGCACTCTACAATAAACATCAATTTGTTTGATCAAATTGTCCAGCTTTTCTACATTCAACTCTCCATCATATATTGGTAAATCAAATTTAACATCTAGTTTAATCAAAGATGTCTTCTTTTTATGTTCAGGGCTATTAGGAGGTGTGAGAAAGCTTTCTTCTTTCCCTTTGCCCTTTGAGTGGTCGTTTTTATAGACATATTTGGGCACTTCAACCCCAATCTTATATGTCGATAAACTAGGGCTCTTTAACCCGTAAAAGTGTTGTTTCATACCCTAAAAGATCATGGTCAACTGATTACATCATTCCCCAAAAGTTCCACCTGAAAAACCATCCAGAGTTGGCCTAAACTAGACCATACTAAAAGCTCCACTATCAGGGTGTGATGCATACTAACTTCTACACTAGCCAGGTGTGATGCATACTGAAGAGGCCTTATGTGCGGTGCAATGAGCGAGAATGGACAAATGTCTAAGACAGTTTACTAAGTGGATGCTCATGGAATCTTCTAGAAACTTCTCCTATGACACTTGCCTCTCTGAATTTGCCCAGGGATGAGTAAGAGATCCAAGAAATCTCCAAGTGGAACCAAAAACAAGTGGAATGACACTAATCAAAAACCCAGAGATGACTCACACCCTTGCATACATCTATAAATGGATCCCTCATCTGAGAGATCTAGAGGCTGGAATTTTGTAATTTGTAAGGAAGTGTTGATAGTTTGTGTCTGAGAAAGAGCATTGTATTGTTGGGTGATCTTGCTTTTCATGAGGTGAAGAGGGCTTTGATGCTGGGAGGATGATGCTGGATCAGACAGCTGGGTTGTAATTCTCCCTTCTATTTAATAAAGTTCTTTGAGTTTTCCTCCATACAATTGTGTATTTGTGAATGTTATTATTTGTGAATGCCATTGTATGTTCATTGTATTTCTAATTTTGCAATGTTTATGATATAATAGATCAAGATGCTTTGATGGTTCTTTTTTACTGTGGTTCTATAGGTACTCTCCAAGCAGGATAAGTACGAAGAGGAGTTGCAAGCTCTGTCAAGGGGGAGAGAGATCAAGCAAGGAGTTAAGAGGAAGATCCAAGTTGGTTCCTTTGCCTCTCTCTTATCTATCATACATAGAGGAAATAGAAAATTGCTTTAAACTGTTTGTTTCTAGGGTAGCTGCCAATCCTAGAGGGTTAGTCGATCGAAAAGACACTAGTTTTTTTCTAGGAAAACTAGTGTCTTTCCAATCGACTAGAACTCTAGGATTGGCAGCTACCCTAGAAACAAACAGTTTAAAGCAATTTGTGATTTCCTCTATGTATGATAGATAAGAGAGAGGCAAAGGAACCAACCTGGATCTTCCGCTTAACTCCTTGCTTGATCTCTCTCCCCCTTGACAGAGCTTGCAACTCCTCTCCGTACTTATCCAGCTTGGAGAGTACCTGTAGAACCACAGTAACAAAGAACCATGAAAGCATTTTGATCTATTATATCATAAGCATTGCAGAATAAGAAATACAATGAACATACAATGGCATTCACAAATAATAACATTCACAAATACAAAATTGTTTGGAGGAAAACTCAAAGAACTTTATTAAATAGAAGGGAGAATTACAACCCAATTGTTTGATCCAACATCATCCTCCCAGCATAAAAGCCCTCTTCACCTCATGAAAAGCAAGATCACCCAACAATACTATTATCGGGAAAACTAGTGTCCATTCAGAGCTGCTAGTCCCACTAAGATGGGTAGCTATCTTAGAAACAAACAATTTAAAGTCACTTGTGTTTTCCTTTATGAGAGATAGATGAGAGAGAAGCGGAGAGTACCAACCTCAGTCTTTCACTGGGTTCCTTGCTTGTTTCCTCCCTCCTTTGACAGAGCTTTGCCACTCCTTCCTCACTTGTCCCGCTTCAAAGAACACCTATAGAGTCAAAGCAGCATAATACCATCAAAGAACAGAGATCTATAACCATAAACAATATAGGATTAGATGTATATTAACCATACAAATGCATACACAAATACAAGATTCAGAGATATACAAGTATATGAAGGAAAACTCAAATAGCTTTATTGATAGAAGTAGTAGAAGAGAGGATTACAACCAAGTTATTTGATCCAGCGCCATCCTCCCAGCATGAAAGGCCTCTTCACCTCATGAAAAGCTTAGATCACCCAACAATACAATGTTTCACAGAGAAACCAACAGCACTTCCTTACAAAATACCAAATTCCAGCCTTTGGATCTCTGGGTGAGGGATCCATATATAGATATTTTCAGGTGGGTGAGTCAGCTTCTGGGATTTTGATTAGTGTCATTTCACTGATAGTTCTTGGTTCCACTTGGAGATTTCATGATCTCTTACTCATCCCTGAGCGAATTCAGAGAGGAAAGTGTCAAATTGGCAGTTTCTAGAAGATTCTCTGGGTTTCGACCTAGCCAACTGCCTCTGCCATTTGTCTGCTCTTGCACATCGCACCCTATAGAAGGGCTTTTCAGTATGCATCACACTTTTTGCATGTGGTAGGTGAGATGCATCGCACCCTTAGCACTGAGCAGTCTGTATGGTCTAGTTTTGACCAGTTTTGAGTAGTTTTTCAGGGATAACTTCTGGGAGATGATGTAATCATCTGACCTTGTTCCTTTAGGGTATGAAATAACACATTTAGGGGCTTAGAGGCCCTTCGTTTATGGACATATGAGATTGGGATTGAGTGCGGAAATATGTCTATAACAGTTGCCCCCTAAAGCACGAGGTCGTAAATCTTCTAATGTCGGGTGAAATGCTTTATCATGAGGATTAGAGGTTTTTCGATCTAGAAGGTGACCTGTAAAAAGATACAATACAATACATTATCTTCATAATATTTTCATGATCTAGCTGAGGCAGGTATTCCCATGCTCCACTTTATAAATTCATTTTAAAGTACATAGGACAGACAACCATCTGTGTGGCAGATTGATGATTCTAGTAGAGCCATCATCCTTAGGTTGGATGATTATTTGTGCAGCTATGATGTACATTTGATGTCTTTATTTTCCTGAATATATTGTAGCCCGGATGGATGGAACTAGATCCAGGGTCTTCAAACTCGTTCAATCTTTGCCTGAAGTACAAGTCGATCCATGTGAAAATATGTTCTCATGTCGAACATGGAAAGACATCGCCTGATTACCAGCCAATGATGTAAGTTGTTAACAGGCATGAGAGGAATCACCGATAATTATAATGACCCTCAAGGTACTACAGTACAATTCACATGGTGTGAATACATGAGTCGATGTCAAACACCACACAAAATCTTTCGGTCGAAGGCCATTGATGTAAACCTATCGCTGGAAGTGAGAAACTTGCCATTGAGGCATGCAAGCTTCAAAGTACTGAAAGGGTTGTTCCTAAGCCAACTTCTTGGATAATGAGATGATGTCGACAAGAAGTGACCCGTCATAAGAGGGCCTTAATGAATCCCACATCTACGACACGAAACAGATCAAATGATTTTGTGGAGGTGAAAATGATCTAATGATACAAGGTTTAGGGTGGTGGTCATGAAAGAATGAAGCGTGAAGGTATTGCAGTGGATGAGATGTTAGCTGGGTTGGTGAATTCTCTGAGTGACTTCTCTTGAACATATCGGCGACACTGAAATGGATTGGTAGCATAAACCCCAAAAATGAATGGTACGGAGGACCAATGGTGATATGACCGGTGAACAGAATAACCCAACCCGACTCAATCATGGTGATGGAGTGAAAGTGTCATGTTCAAGAGTGACCTACTACCAATGAAGTTCTTCAAGTTTTCTTCCCAATTTTTCCCCAGTCATTGCTGACCAGTACCTATTTATTTTTTTCAAGCTTGAGGAGGATAACATATGCTTGTTCTATAATTTTCCCTTCGGGCAAACCTGTCACTATGTTTTAGCGAGCCTAGCGATAGTGAAACTTGCTCTTGTCTGCATGGACAAGTTTGTCGCTATTTTTTTAACAAGTTTAACGACAAATATAACTCGGTCCTTTTCAATTTTAGAGAGTCTGAGAAGAGACAGAAAGGAAACTCCAGTAATCCTTTTTCGTAGTATAATCCCTTAAGTCTAAAAAAATATAAAATAATACGAAAGGGATGACTTTTCGATAGTTTTAACGAGCCAAACAAGACAAACACTCGATATTTTTGTGTAAAGATCCCTCGGGTCCAAAAATATTAAAATATAGAGGAGGGATGGCACTTCCAATGACTTTAACGAGCTGGAGAGGCCAATTGCTTGGCAATCTTCTCATATTTTATGAGTCAGATGAAAAAAGCTTAAAGGAGACTCGTTTTTTGAGGAACGAGTGATGTTTTTTGGATAGCAGCTGGTTCCAGGTAAGGTTTGGAACTTTTTCAATCACAACAGTGTAAAGAAGGTGGCTAATAGAATCACTCATCGTAGTTGTTCCTCAAAAGGGTAAATAATCAAATGGAGGCGTATGATCGGCTAAAAAATAGTGGAGGTGATATGAAGAACACAACCAAGGTTTAAAAGCTGATAATTATGCGATCGCAATGGTTATTTATCGAAAGTGGGTTCATTTTTTAATGATCTTAAACTCTGGGGGAACATATGCTCATAACTAGGTTTATTTTTTAACGAGCTTGAACTTTGCGGAAACATTGCTCATGCCAGTCATATAATAAGGATGTCTCTCATCAGTAGGTTCATTTTTTAGGGAGCTTGTCCCATGCTCAACTTTGCTCCGGAACCTTTTGTATGCAAGCTAGGAACGACCAACTACTATCCTAGGGGTTAAAGAACTACTGAGGTTAGGTAGGATAGCTTCTAGATGGGAAACCTTTCCTTTACTTTGCCGGTGCCATTTGGCCCTTGCAAAGGTGAATGGTTGATCAGACCAATCACCTAACTTAAGCAGTTGAAGTTAGTAAGAACTATGGGGTTAGAGTTACGCTGGTCATTTTTCACTTGCATACAAAAAGGTTTGCATGCCCCCAAGTATAAAGAAGAGTAAAATTTCCAGGTTACCATATAGAAGTTCTCGCATTAGCAAGATTGTTCCATCCGCATTTGCAGACAAAACACTTCCTTGGCTCTGTCCATCGAAATAGACAAAGGTGAAAGGGCTGAATCCACTTCCAATCACATAACCTTTGACGAGGGAATCTTATTCCAGTCTAATCCCATTTTCCTAAACGGACGGGTGTGTCAGACTAGTCATATATCCTACGCAGAAACCTACCTTATATCTGGGGTTTTCCTGCCGAAGCAGACCAGGGCGCATGCCCCCTGGGTTTAGTCACATTCACCGAATCACTCGCGCTCATCAAGTGGATGAACTGGAGATTGATGAGACATTCCTTGAGAAAAAAGACTAGTTAGGGATGGCATTTGACTAGTAGTTGTGTTTGAACAAGGGAATGAAAGCTGGTCTACGAGCTGGACCACTCTGCCTTCATGCGGGAAACACATCACCCGAAAGAGTGAGGAGACAATAGCTCCCATGCTATAAATGTAGTCGTGCCCAAGTAGTAGATTGTAATCTAATGGACCTTGAACTACCATCATGTTCAGATAAATGGTTTTCCTTCTCAAAGTTATAGGCAAATTTGGAAGGATCCCTAACAGTCGACTGGTTCCTTTGTTGAAGCCTGACAGATTTCAAATCTCAGGCAGAAGCGATGGCGAACCAAGCGCTTTCCAAGAAGTTGAGGAAAGGATACTCACGGAAGCCCCTTCATCTATGATAGTACCAGCCATGATCGTTCTGTAAGCTTGTACTATGATTCGAAATGGTACATTAGATGGTAGGAGGGGTCTCCCTAGTAGATTCCAATCTAAGGAAATAGCTAGATTGCTTGGAGGAGGGACCAAATAAACGGCCATATGAATCTCTGATGAACTTCCTTCCTACAGTAACAGAATGGGTAGATTTCCCCAGGTTCATCAGACTCTGTGTTAACAAAAAGAATTTGAACGGTGTCATTCTCATTCTCTTTGGAGACTGTATCATCCGAAGATGGACCTTCTGAAGACAAGACTGGGTCAACTACCATCTTGACTTGTTGACTTTGGTCCGGTGTGGACTCAGAGGGTTTATCTTCAATGATAGGTACTTCGACCGACAACAAAGGTGTGTCAGTCGGATTTTCAACAAGAGATGAACTCGACAAGGGTTTCTTGTATCCATGAGGAAGTCACTGCGATGAAGCAGGACGATTGTCCAAGACTCTTTTAGCTTCGTCTAGGAAAGGACAGCGATGGAGGGCATGATCGCCTTCACACAATCTACAAGGAAATTTAGATCTTCCTTTCTGTCCATTGACTTCATTTTCACTAGTTGATGGTGTACTTTCAACATGATCATCAGAGGTTGAAGACACCAGATTGTGAAAACGGGGAGACTAGTCCCTTAAGATCCGCGAGATACAAGGACAATCTCGATGATAGTGGTCTCCTTTGCAAATGACACATGGAGATTTAGGTTTGGATGGTGCAGTGTGTGGATTTTCGCCAAACGATGCATGGTTGCCCCCTTTTGCCATTGGCTTCTTCTTCTTCTTCTCCTTCCCTTTCTTCTTCTTCTCAGTTACTTGGTTTTTAGTGTTACTAGCTTCACCAAGTGAAGAGGAAGAAGGAGAGGGAGAAACAAACGAAGTAGAAGGTGGGGGAGCAACTCTAGTATCATCTGGTTGCTGATTTGATTGCTCAGGAATTACGGTGTTTTGAATGACAGAGGTCGAGAAAAGCCATACTGGCAGGCCGATTGTAAGTCCTGGAAGGGACAAAGTAGCCATATGAGGTGCACCAACATCTCCCCAAGAGGAGAAGGGACTAGGATTTCCCCCAATGGAAAATCCTTCATTGGTGGACTCCATTTTCTCAACCTAAGACCAACGAGGGAACAATGATGTTATTCCGATTAAAATAAATTTTATGACACTTTGACACAACTTGCTTTTTCAATTTTTAAGAGTCAAGAAAAAGCTAAAGATGACTCTAGTCATGTTCGATTTTTAATGAGCCCAAAGTGACAAGTGCTCAGATGGACCTTTTCTTTTAAGGAATCTGAAAAGGAATGAAAGCGACTACTCTGGAAATCTAGACAGAGGGATTACCAAACCAATCGCAAAATTGCAAAATACTTTTTAAGATATGGCAATCAATCTTCCCAAATGTTGTGTTCAGTGCATTGCAATCGATAGGGCGGCAGACACGGCTTCCTAAGGATAAAGGATATAGCCTATTGTGGTCTCCCAATATATACTCGATGGTACGTGGGAGCACAAGTCCATACTGGCACTTGTCGTATCAAAGAGGAGGAATCACCCATTGTTGTAGATCTGATCCAAAAGATATATGAGAATAGAAATAACCCCAGAATAACAAGATAGAAATATATAGAAATGCTTCTTTATTATCAAAACCCTTAAGGTAGGGCAACACCATACATTCACTCCTTAAGGAAGGAGAGCACTCCACAAGCCATATGCCTGTTCATACAATAATACTTCTCTTCATATCTCTCCATGTGGAGTCTCTAGCCTCTATATAGACCTCATACATACAATACCATGCATCATTACCATGGTTTCCTCATACAATCAACTAATACCATGGGTCCTTTACATTATTATTAACTACTTGTGGTCCCTTACATGACATGGGTTAACCACCTTATTTATTACTATGGCTCATCCCATTATTACATTATTACCTTGGGTACCTCCCTTGGTACCCCCTATTATCCCCCCTAGGTATATAACATTCCACCCCCCTAAGCATGTTTCATCCCCGAAACATGGGAAGAACACAAATAATAAGATCTACTCGAAAGAGTAGTCCACTAATACCATGCACGTGCATCTAGCCAGCCAAGAGAAAGGTGAACCATCGATCTCGCTGGTGCCTCACTCGCTTGAGATGGAAGTTGACCGTGGCAGCTCTTCTGTGTGTAGTAGGTGGATCGTCGCTCCTCACTATCCGTCATACGGGGGTTGTTGTCCTTGTGGCTAATTGGTTTCCATCTTGTTGGTTGTTGTCTTGCGGAGTGATGTGGGTGATGATATGTTGAAGTTTTAACCCACGGTGTCTTTTTCTTTAATTCACCCTGCTGTGGTGCCTGTTGTGGTGTCTTCTTTTCCAATATGACTTCAACCACTGAACCCTCATCAGATGTGTCAGCACCTGTTACCTTTTCTGCTTCCGCCTCTGTTTGTGTTTGATTGTCGATCATCATTGGCTCATCATCAGATGTGTAAGTGTCATTCCCTGGAACATCTTCTGCTTCAGCCCCCTTGGACTCTACCTGTTTATTAATGGAAATATCCTGTAATGTAATTTTCTTCTTTTTATACCAGAGCTTCAGGAATTTCTTCTGTACATTAATATTGATAGTACCCCCTAATTCCATCCAAGGGTATCCCAAAACAACATCCATGTTATCCATATCTGAAGCATAAAAATCACCATGAAACACATACTTATCCATAGAAAGTTTCAAATCTTTATAGATTTGAACATCCTTATCATCAACCTGTGTATGTTCAATTTGCTTTGCTGGGACTTGCAATCTTTTTGCCAAATTAACACTTATAAGATTTTTCTTGCAACTAGGATTTATAGTCACAACAATTTTCTCCTTCTGAATCAATCCATGAACCTGCAATAAGGAGACACCCGCATCAATTCACCCCTTATGTGTCTCATTCTCCTTTTTTCTAGCACGAGACCATTTGTCTAAAAAGACTTTTTCAAATTCTGCATCTGAGAGTTTGGTCAACTGTTTGTCATCAAGTGAGCGATACCATTTGTAAGCCTCATCTTTGAAACCCAACCGCAATGAATTCCTCCAAAGGTTTTTCCATGCCCACTTCTGGTGTTTTATGTATTCTTCAATAGTAGGACCATCATCTTTTCCTGTAAAGTATAGAACCTTGCTAGAAGCCATGAATGGTTTGGGAAAAAATTCACTTACTTGGCGAAAATTTGAAAATGTCACAGTTTCGTCAATATTGCTCAGAATCTCTATTATAACCTATTTTTCGAAATGGAACAACCATTCTGCATCTACCCATGTGATAGAAATCCTGATTCAGACACTGGAATTTCAGATTTGCGCTGCTACTCTCCCGCCGTCACCCAAAATTTCTGAAAAAAGAGCTGATTTTAAATTAGCGATATCTCCCTCATCCGGACTCCGATTCGACTGATTTTTTTTTTAAGTTGGGTATGTTTTCCCAAAGAATCCCGATCACCAATTAGATTTTTCATATCTTGTACCAGGACGTCTAGATCTGCGCCTCAAAATCGCTGCCCTGAAAATTGTCTGCAAACCCCACTGATTTTTAGATCAGTGATTTCTCCTTCATCCGGACTCCGATTCAACAGATTTTTTTTTTGAATTTGGGTATTTTTTCACAAGGAATACAGATCTGCAATTAGACTCTGCAAATATTGCACCAAAACATACATATTTGATCTGCAAATTCGCCACCCAAAAAATCCCTGCAAAAAAAAAAAAAAAAAAAAAAAAAATAATAATTCCACGGTTTGCCCAAGAAAGTGCTCTGATACCAATTGTTGTAGATATGATCCAAAAGATATATGAGAATGGAAATAACCCCAGAATAACAAGATAGAAATATATATAAATGCTTCTTTATTATCAAAACCCTTATGGTAGGGCAACACCATACATTCACTCCTTAAGGAAGGAGAGCACTCCAAAAGCCATATGCCTGTTCATACAATAATATGTTTCTTCATATCTCTCCATGTGGAGTCCCTAGCCTCTATATAGGCCTCATACATACAATACCATGCATCATTACCATGGTTTCCTCATACCATCAACTAATACCATGGGCCCTTTACATTATTATTAACTACTGATGGTCCCTTACATGACATGGGTTAACCACCTTATTTATTACTATGGCCCATCCCATTATTACATTATTACCTTGGGTACCTCCCTTGGTACCCCCTATTATCCCCCCTAGGTATATAACACCCAACCTACTATGAAAACGATAGTTACCAGGCTTTATGACGCTGGAATACGTCTCTAGCCTAGACTTCTAGATGTTGTGCGTTAGGTTCCAAAGCATTTTTATGTTCATTGAGGTTTATTTTATAGTTGATCTTTCTTAAGAATTTTTCCTTTAAGGTTCACCACGTGATGTAGATATACAATTCCTAAATATGCAATTTAAGATGATAAACAATCATTTACTTTCTTTTTGCAATGAAAATCCTAGCTACTAAGGAAAGAGAAGTAAAATTCTTTCAACATAGAGCAGAGAACACACACTAAGATGCACTGTCCTAAATCAATTTCCGCATGCAGTCTAAATTCAAATGTACATGCATGTATTTGTTTTTTCAATTTCCTTAATGTGAGAATGACAAAAATAAAACTAAGTACAAATCTGAACTATCTTTTCTCAAAGCGACACTTCAGTGATTTCTTTTCAAAAACGAAAGGAATATTAAGACGACGCTTTCAATTACGACTTGAAAACTTCTTTCGACACTTCAAAGAATTGATGATTCATATCAAATACAATGGAAAAAGTGTAATCGACTATCTAAAAGAGGAAGACTTTATGACACTCTTTTCTTTGACTGAAAACGACACTTGCGACACTTTCAAATCAAAAGACGACAGTTCAATTAAGCTACTGTTTGCAAAGGAGAACTGTAAATGATGAAAAATACATAAAAAACATTCACAATTCTTTATCAATGGAGGCTGAATAATGCAAAGGAAGAGAGTTTCAACAGTGATATACTGATCATAGATAGCAAAACTACTGAATAAAGCTGAAGACAATGAAGAAAAAACCAAAATCTGGAGGCAGAAACAGTCTCACTCAATCATCGCACTTATAACATAGGGAAACATGGATGCATCTCACCTGCAACACACGGGAGGTGTGATGCATCCAGGTTGCCAATGAGAGATAGTGTGATGGTCCAGGGACGAGATTGAGCTTGGTTTTCACTCACAGTTTGCAGCTAAGTTCAGGGATTTAGGCTGAGCTAATGATAGACAGTAAACACAAAGTACAGGGGTTGATCTAATGAGGTTACTTGAGCTACCACCAGGGCACTTAGGATGTTTGTAAGTTAATTGTTCAGTTCATAAACAAACCCAGAGATTGACTGAAGCAGCGTTGATCTACTTTGCAGTTGCATAGAAAAAGCAGTTCGAAGGCTAGCTGGATTAACTTTAGGCTCCGTCTGTAGTTTATAAAGCAAACAAATAGAAACAAACAAACAAACTATTCGGTCCCCAGTGGAGTCGCCATTTTGTTATCGGGAAAACTAGTGTCCATTCAAAGCTGCTAGTCCCACTAAGACGGGTAGCTATCTTAGAAACAAACAATTTAAAGTCACTTGTGTTTTTCCTTTATGAGTGATAGATGAGAGAGAAGCAGAGAGTACCAACCTCAGTCTTTTGCTGGGTTCCTTACTTATTTCCTCCCTCCTTTGATAGAGCTTTGCCACTCCTTCCTCACTTGTCCCGCTTCAAAGAACACCTGTAGAGTCAAAGCAGCATAATACCATCAAAGCATAGAGATCTATAACCATAAACAATATAGGATCAAATGTATATTAACCATACAAATGCATACACAAATACAAGATTCAGATATATACAAGTATATGGAGGAAAACTCAAATAGCTTTATTGATAGAAGTAGTAGAAGAGAGGATTACAACTAAGCTATCTAATCTAGCACCATCCTCCTAGCATGAAAGCCCTCTTCACCTCATGAAAAGCTTAGATCACCCAACAATACAATGTTTCACAGAGAAACCAACAACACTTCCTTACAAAATACAAAATTCCAGCCTCTGGATCTCTGGGTGAGAGATCCATATATAGATATTTTCAGGTGGGTGAGTCAGCTTCTGGGATTTTGATTAGTTTCATTTCACTGATAATTCTTGGTTCCACTTGGATATTTCATGATCTCTTACTCATCCCTAGGCGAATTCAGAGAGGCAAGTGTCAAATGGGCAGTTTCTAGAAGATTCTCTAGGTTTCCACCTAGCCAACTGCCTCTACCATTTGTATGCTCTCGCTCATCGCACCCTATAGAAGGGCTTTCAGTACGCATCACACTTTTTACATGTGGCAGGTGAGATGCATCGCACCCTTAGCACTAAGCAGTCTGTATGGTCCAGTTTTGACCAGTTCTGAGTAGTTTTTCAGGGAGAACTTCTGGGAGATGATGTAATCATATGACCTTGTTCCTTTAGGGTATGAAACAACACTTTTAGGGGCTTAGAAGCCCTTGGTTTATGGACATATGAGATTGGGGTTGCAATGCCCAAATATGTCTATAAAAAATAAAATTCTCTTTCTCAGACACAAACTATCAACACTTCCTTACAAATTACAAAATTCCAGCCTCCAGATCCCTCAGATGAGGGATCCATTTATAGATGTATGCAAGGGTGTGAGTCATCTCTAGGTTTTTGATTAGTTTCATTCCACCTGTTGTTTTTGGTTCCACTTGGAGATTTCTTGGATCTCTTACTCATCCCTCGGAGAATTTAGAGAGGCAAGTGTCATAGGAGAAGTTTCTAGAAGATTCCATGAGCATCCACTTAGCAAACTGTCTCGGACATTTGTCCATTCTCGTTCATCGCACCCCACAGAAGGCCTCTTTAGTATGCATCACACCTGGCTAGTGTAGAAGTCAGTATGCATCACACCCTGACAGTGGAGCTTTTAGTATGGTCCAGTTTAGGCCAGTTCTGGATGGTTTTTCAGGTGGAACTTTTGGGGAATGATGTAATCAGTTGACCATGATCTTTTAGGGTATGAAACAACACTTTTAGGGTTTAAAGAGCCCTATTTTATCGACATATAAGATTGGGGTTGAAGTGCCCAAATATGTCTATAACAGTTGCCCCCTAAAGCATGAAGTCGTAAATCTTGATGTCGGGTGAAATGCTTTAACATGAGGATCTGAGGTTTTCGAAACTGGAAGGTGACCTATATAAGATACAATACAATACATCATCATAATATAATTTTTCATGATCTAGCTGAGGCGGGCATTCCCATGCTCAGCTTTATAAATTCATTTCATGTACATAGAACAAATAATCGTCTGTAGTTGCAGACTAATGATTCTTCATATGTAGGGTCATCATCCCTAGCTTGGATGACCATCTATGCAGCTTCTGTGTACATTTGATGTCTTTATATCCCTGAAGATAGCACAGCCCAAATGGATGAAACTAGATCCGGGGTCTTCAAACTCATTCGGTCTTCGCTTAATGTACAAGTCGATCCATGTGAAAAGATTTTCTGAAGTCAAACATGGAAAGACATCGCCTAATTACCAGCCAATAATGTAAGTTGTTAACAGGTGCGAGAGGAATCATCGATAATGATAATGACCCTCAAGGTACTATAGTACAATTCACGTGGTGTGAATATATGATCCGATGTCGAACACCACACAAAATATTTCGGTCGAAGGCCATTGATGTCAACCTATCGCCAGAAGTGAGAAACTTGCCATTGAGGCATGCAAGCTTCAAAGTACTGAAAGGGTTGTTTCTAAGTCAACTTCTTGGATAATGAGCTGATGTCAACAAGAAGTGACCCATCGTAGGAGGGCCTTAATGTATCCCACATCTATGACACGAAACGAAGCAAATGATTTCCTGGAGGTGAAAACGATCGACGACACAAGGTTCAGGAATGGTGGTCATGAAAAATGGAGGGTGAAGGTATTGCAGTGGATGAGGCATTAACTGGATTGTGGTTTCTCAACTGAATGACTTCTCTTGAACATATCGGCGACACTGAGATGGATTGGTAGCGTTAACCCCAACAGATGGATGGTGTGGAAGACCAATGGTGAAATGACTGGTGAATGGAATAACCCAACCCGACTCAATCATGGTGATGGAGTGAAAGTGTCATGTTCAAGAGCGACCTGCTACCATAAAATTCTTCAAGTTTTCTTCCCTTTTCCCCTAGTCATTGCTGACTAGTACCTCTTTATTTTTGTCAAGCTTGAGGAGGATAACATATGCTTGTTCTATAATTTTCCCTTCAGGCAAACCTGTCGCTATATTTTAGCGAGTCTAATGACAGTGAAACTCGTTCTTGTCTAGGTGGACAAGTTTGTCACTATTGTTTTAATGAGTTTAACGATAAGGATAACTCGATCCTTTTCATGTTTAGAGAGTTTGAAAAGGGATGAAAAGGAAACTCCAGTGGTTCTTTTTCGTAGCATAATCCATTAGATCGAAAAAGATTAAAATAATACAAAAAGGATGACTTTTCGAACACTTTAGCGAGCCGAAAAAGACAAGCGCTCGAAATGTTTTGTGAGATAATCCCTTAGGTCCGAAAAATATTAAAATCTACAGGAGGGATGGCACTTTCAATTACTCTAGCGAGCTGGAAAGGCTAATAGCTTGACAATCTTTTCATATTTAACAAGTCTGAAAAGGGTTTAAAGAGGACTCATTTTTTAGCAACGAGTGGTGTATAGGGTAGCAATTGGTTCCGAGTAGGTTTTGAACTTCTCAAAACATGGTGATGTGAAGAGGGTGGCTAATAGGACCACTCGTCACAGCTGTTCCTCAAAAAGGTAAACAATCAAGTGGAAGCGTATGATCGGCCAAGAGGATGGAGGTGATGGCAGGAACACAACCAAGGCTCAAGAGGTTGATAGTATGGCAATCACAGAGGTTAATTACTGGAGGAGGGTTCATTTTTTAACGATCTTGAACCTTGCGGAAACTATGCTCAGTGTGGGTGCGGGTTTTCATTTTTTAACGAGCTTGAACCTTGCAGAAACTATGCTCAGGGGTAGGTTTACTTTTTAACGAGCTTGAACCATGCGACAACATATGCTCAGGGGTAGGTTTATTTTTTAATGAGCTTGAACCATGTAATAACATATGCTCAGGTGGTAGGTTTATTTTTTAATGAGCTTGAACCATGCGATAACATATTCTCAGTTTTTAGTTTCTCTTTTTACGCAAGCTAGAAACAACAAAACTAAAAAGCTAGAAAAACTAAAAATCTAAGGAACTACTGAGGTTAGGTAGGATGGTTTCATCAGCGGTTAGACAAAACACTTCCTTTGCTTCGTCTGCAGCGCAGAAAAAGGTGAATGGTGTGTTAGACCAAACACCTAACATAAGGAGTTAAAAATGTAAAAAACTAAAAAGCTAACAAGCTAACAAGCTAACAAAACTAGGAAATGAAATTGGTTGTTTTTAGCTTGCATAAAAATGTTTGCATGCCCCAAACATGATGAAAAGGAGAGTCTCCAGTAAACATATGGAAACTTACCATGGTTATGCAGTATGGCTTCGTCTGTGGAATAGACAAAACACTTCCCGCACTTCGTCCGCCAAATAGACAAAGGTGAAAGGTGTCTCAGACCAATCACATAACCTACATGGAAACTTATCTCTACAGGAAAAGTTATCTTTTCAGCTAGGTTCGTCCACCAAATAGACAAGGGTGCATGCCCCCTAAGCTTCATTACATTCACCAAAATACCCACAGTAATTAGGTGAATGGAATGAAGGTTGAAGAGACACTGTGGATATAAAAGGACCATTTAGGGATGATGATTGACTTGGAGCTATGCTTGAACTGGGAAATGAAACCTGGTCAATGGTGACAATTTTTCCTTCATGCAGGAAACACATCACTCGAAAGAGTATTGAAACAATAGCCTCCATGTTGTAAACATAGTCACGTCCAAGGAGTAGATTGTAATCTAACGGTCCTAGGACTATCATCATGTTCAAGTGAACGGTTTTTCGTCCCAAAGTTATCGGTAACTTAGGAAGGATCCCTAACGGTCGACTGGTTCCTTTGTTAAAGCCTGACAAATTTTGTGTAACAGGCATAAAAGATGGCGAACCAAGCACTTTCCAAGCAATTGAGGAAAGGATACTCACTGATGCACCCTCATCTATGATAGTGCCTGACACGATCATTTGTAAACTTGTACTATGATCCAGAAAGGTACATAAGAAGGAAGGCGAGATTTTGCTAGTCGATTCCAATCAAAGGAAGTGACTAGAATGCTTGGAGGGGGTACTGAATAAACAGTTGAATTAACCCCTTGAGCGGGAATTGGGGCATTCTCCTCCTGTGGTGAAGGAACAAGCGGATTGCCCCCAAGCTCATCAGACTCTGAAGTAACAAAAAGAATTTGAACAATATTGTTCTCACTCTCTTCAGGAAGGATATGATCTTCTGAAGGTAAAACTGGGTCGACTGCCATCTCAACCTGTTGACTTTGGTCTGGTCTGGACTCAGAAGATTCACTTTCAGCGATAGGTGTTTCGACCAACGATTGAGTTATGCCAGTCGGATTTTCAACTAGTAAAGGACTTGGGGAGAGTTTCGTGTATCCAGATGGAAGTCGTTGTGGTGAAGCAAGATGGTTATGCAAGACTCTTTTGGCCTCACCCAAAAAAGGACAACGGGGAAGGGTATGGTTCCCTTCACAGAACTCACATGGTACTTTGACCTTTCCTTTCTGTCCATGAACTTCATTATCACTAGTTGATGGTGTATTATCAACATGATCAATAGAGGTTGATGACACTTGGTTGTGCAAACCAAGGGACCATTCTCTCAAGATCCGAGGGAGGCACACACAATCTCGATGAAAATGGTCTCCTTTACAAATTATGCATGGATATCTGGATTTGGAAAGTTTGGTGTCCAAATTTTCACCAGCTGATGCATCCAAAGCTATGATTACTTGTTTGACCCCTTGTTGAATTAGATTCTTCTCCTTCTCCTTACCTTTCTTCTTCTTCTTAACCACCTGGTTATTAGCATCACTACTTTCACCAAGCGAAGAGGAAGAAGGGGAGGGAGAAACAAACGAAGAAGAAGGTGAGGGGTCAACTTTAGTATCAACTGGATGCTAATTTGATTGTTGAGGAATCACGTTATTTTGAACCACGGAGGTCAAGAATAGCCATACTGGCAGGCCAATAGTAAGTCCCGGAAGGGACAAAGTGGCCATATGAGGAGCACCAATATTTCCCCAAGAAGTAAAAGGACTAGGATTCCCCTTGAGAGGGATTCCTTGATTGGTGGACTCCATTATCTCAACCTAAGACCAACGAAGGAACATGGATGTTATTCCAAATTTAATAAATTTTAATGACGCTTTGACACAACTTTGCCTTTTCAATTTTTAAGAGTCGAGAAAAAGCTAAAGATGACTCTAGTTCCCTTCGATTTTTAATGAGCCTGAAGTGACAAGTGCTCAGATGGACCTTTTCTTTTAAAGAGTTGAAAAGGAACGAAAGTGACTACTCTGGAAATCTAGACAGAGGGATTACCAAACCAATCGCAAAACTGCAAAACACACCTTGGTGATAAATTAAAGAGAAATTACCAAGGACTTATGTACGATAGTCAATCTTCCCGAATGCTATGTTCAGTGCATTGCGATTGATAGGGCGGCAAACACGGCTCCCTATGGATAAAGGATATAAGCCTATTGTGGTCTCCCAATATATACGCGACGGTACGGGAAGCACAAGTCCGTGCTAGCACTTGCCGTATCAAGGAGGAGGAATCACCCAACCTTCAATGAAAACGATAGTTACTAGATTTTATGACGTTGGAACACGTCTCTAGCCTACACCTCTAGATGTGTTGCGTTAAGTTCCAAAGCGTTGTTAAGTTCATTGAAATTTATTTTAGATTTGATCTTGTTTAAAAGTTTGCCTTTCAATGGTTCACCACGTGATGTAGATTTAAAATTCCTAAATATGCAGTCTACAATGATAAACAATCGTTGTTTATTTTGAGCAATGAAAATCCTAGCTACTAAGGAAAGAAGATTACGATTCCTTCAAACAAAGAGCAAACAACACACACTAAATGCACTTTTCCTAAATCATTTTTCACACTTAGTCTAAATGCAAATGCAAATGCATGTATTTGTTTTCATTCTCTTTAATGTGAAAATGCCAAAAAAGAAAACTAAATGTATCAAAGATCTGAAATATTTCTTCAAAGCGACATTTTCGACAAATTTTTTTTTCAAAATAGAAAGGAAGACTGAACGACACTTTTCAATTTTGAATATAAAATGATTTCAACACTTCAAATATCAACAATTCAAATCAAAAACATGACAAAAAGTTCAATCGACTATCCAAGGAAGGAAGACTCAGCGACACTTCTCTTTTTGACACAAAACGATAGTTACGACACTTTTTGTACCAAAACAACATATCGATTTAAGCAACTTTTCGACAAAGGATTGTAAATGATGGAAAAATACATAAAAACATTTACTAATCCTAATCAATGGAGGCTGATCTATTTGATGCAAGGAGGCTTCAGTAATGAGGTACTATTCATAAGTAGCAAAACCACTAAACAGAACTGAAAACAAGGACAAAAACCCCAAATTTCAAGAAGGGAAATAGGCTCAGTCAGTCATCGCATCTCGACTTCACAGAAATAAGGATGCATCACACTTTTCAGACTCAGGAGGTGCAATGCATATTGGTAGATAGTGAGAGACAGTTCAATGGGCCAGGGAGCGCAACTGAGATGGGTTTTGGCTCAAATTTGCAGCTGATTTCAGTGAGTTAAGTTGAGCTATGATGGACAGTAAAGAGAAAAGTACAAAGTTATGATCTTGAGAGGTTACTGAGCTACCAAAAGGGCATCTAGAATGCTTGTAAGTCAAATGTTCAATTCATAAACTAAACCAGAGATTGACTGAAGCAGCATTCATCTACTATGCAATTGCAGAGCAAGAGCAGTTCAAAGGCTATCTGGCTAACTTTAGGCTCCGTCTATAGTTTATAAAACAAACAACAACAAAAAACAAACATCTATTCGATCCCCAGTGGAGTCGCCATTTTTTTCTGGGAAAACTAGTGTCTTTTCGATCGACTAGCCCTCTAGGATTAGCAGCTACCCTAGAAACAAACAGTTTAAAGCAATTTGTTATTTCCTCTATGTATGATAGATAAGAGAGAGGCAAAGGAACCAACCTAGATCTTCTGCTTAACTCCTTGCTTGACCTCTCTCCCCCTTGATAGAGCTTGCAAATCCTCTCCGTACTTATCCCGCTTGGAGAGTACCTGTAGAACCACAGTAACAAGGAACCATCAAAGCATCTTGATCTATTATATCATAAGCATTGCAAAATCAGAAATACAATTAACATACAATGGCATTCACAAATAATAACATTCACAAATACACAATTGTATGGAGGAAAACTCAAAGAACTTTATTAAATAGAAGGGAGAATTACAGCCCAGCTGTCTGATCCAGCATCAAAGCCCTCTTCACCTCATGAAAAGCAAGATCACCCAACAATACAATGCTCTTTCTCAGACACAAACTATCAGCACTTCCTTACAAATTACAAAATTCCAGCCTCCAGATCTCTCAGATGAGGGATCCATTTATAGATGTATGCAAGGGTGTGAGTCATCTCTGGTTTTTTTATTAGTGTCATTCCACTTGTTGTTTTTGGTTCCACTTGGAGATTTCTTGGATCTCTTACTCATCCCTGGGTGAATTCAGAGAGGCAAGTGTCATAGGAGAAGTTTCTAGAATATTCCATGAGCATCCACTTAGAAAAATATCTCGGACATTTGTCCATTCTCGCTCATCGCACCCCATAGAAGGCCTCTTTAGTATGCATCACACCTGGCTAGTGTAGAAGTCAGTATGCATCGCACCCTGATAGTGGAGATTTTAGTATGGTCTAGTTTAGGCCAGATCTAGATGGTCTTTCAGGTGGAACTTTTGGGGAATGATGTAATCAATTGACCATGATCTTTTAGGGTATGAAACAACACTTTTAGGGGGTTAAAGAGCCCTAGTTTATTGACATATAAGATTGGGGTTGAAGTGCCCAAATATGTCTATAACAGTCGTGGAGGAGAGAATCTTCTTCTCCTTTATCTTGCTTGGAGCCTGATGAGTCTTCATCTTTATGTTTTCTAAATTCCTTATACATTTCCTCTACCATGGACCTTATGGCCGGGAAACTATCTATAAATTGAGGGTTTGGCCCCACACAACCTTCCTCCGACATTGTCTTCTGAGGATAGACTCTTCCAATTTCAGGATTAGTTTCGACCAACTCTCCTTATCCTAATTTGAGCTTTGATCTAGTTAGCATTCAACAGCTAAATCCAGCACAAGCTTGTCTAACCTTAACAACCTATAGCTTTGATACCACTTGATCTGAAAATCAGTTGTGAGTGATCTCAGTTAATTAATGTAGGTATTACAGACTCATGTGCTGGTGTGTGTGTCTATATTATCTTAGGCAACAAATCGATAAGATTGCAAAATAAACAAACACTGGAAAACAGTAAGAGAAACATAGCAAGCAAATGAAAAACACAATAATTTAATAAGGAGTTTACCCAATCCTCCTGGGCTATGCCTTCTGGTCCAGCTTTTAGTGGTGGCCTTCTTTTATTGCGTCTTTAAGCAGAGTTTTTACAATGAGGAGCTCAATTTGAGTCGCCTGTAACAGATGATGCTTAGTAGGGTAGTACTTGGATTCCCCAAGCCACTAGAGTGCACAGACTCCCCCTTACCAAGTCTCGACCTCAACTAGTCTTAATGGGATGAGTCCAATCTGGTACTTAGTTCCCAACCGATATCCTCACAGGGATTGCTTGAACCTCTTAAGCCTTCTTGATTATATCTACTTGATGCTGCCTTAGCTCTACAGGTCAGCTCAACTGCTTTGTTCTCTGCTTCTCGCTCTTTCTCTCTATTCTGTCTCTTCTGTCAAGCCTTCTCGATTCTCTGTCTGTTCATGGCTTAAAGCCAATCTGTCCCTTGACTGTTCGCTTCCTCTTCCATCTCTTCAGATTGCCTGCCTCTGTTTGTTAGAATTCCCTGCTTCTGTGTCATCACCACTGTGTAACGTTTCACAGAGAGGTGGCCACTTGTCTTCTTACAAAATGGGTGCCAGCTTTTCCTCGAACGGTCATTATTTTCCATTATTTTGTGAAATGATTCATCCGCCAGCTCAGCGGTCATGTCGGACCCCAAATTTCATATGCCTCAGCCCATTCCTCCGCCAAATTTGGTCTCCCATAAAGTGCAATCTCTATCGTTGATCTAGGGCCTCCAGATCCTATGGTCATTGCTTTTATAGCACGGGTGACTTGCTCGACCATTACCCTGCGATGAGAGCAGTTTTCTCTCTCATCTGCTAGACACATGTCATTCAATTTATGGCATCACTCAATCCTTTTCCAAACCCGCTTACCACCCAAAATGCCTCCGATATTCCACTGGTTTTGGAGTGCGGCACCTGCCTGTCTGTTTAGCGTTTTTCCCATAGTTTTACCTGTTTTTCACGACTGTGTGCCGGGGCTTTTCCTTCTCTGAGGTTTTTATCCTGCGATGCACGATTAGCGCTTTGCAGCCTCTGTTTTCTAATCTGGACTCCCTATTTGCTAGTTAGTTCCACTGCGCGGTCTCCATGGGCCAACGATCAGTGCGCTTTGACCGAGGGTCCTCGTTGTTTCGTGCTGGCTACAAACTACCATTGTCCAGAGGTCCTTCCTGATAGCTCATTGTTTACAAGATTTTAAAGTTCGACATAATTTGAAACATTCATAGAACTCTGATAATTTTCAAAGATCCAATTCGGATCAGAAACTACCAGGTTGGGAACGACTTTGGTCGGATTTGATGCAGGAGGAGATAAGAAGAAGCACCAGAGATGTTTCTTCATCCATGGAGGATGAAGAAAACTGTGCCTTAGTGAGTAAGGCGAAGAAGGGGAAAGAGAAGGATTCTCTTTCCAATTCGAGTTCTTCCCATGGTGGGAAGAAGTTTGACAAATCAAAAGTACGATGCTTTCGTTGTCATGAGGTGGGCCATTTTGCTACAAATTTTCCACTGAGGAAATCCAAGAAGGGATCCGGGGAAGGATCTGAAGGTGAATCTTTGGCCTCACAGTTCGAGTTGGATTTCACACTCTTCACATGGATGGTTTCATCCATGGTGGGAAGTGGTTGGTTTCTTGACAGTGGAGCTTCTTTCCACATGACCGGTGATAAGATTTTGTTGAGTACTTTGGAGGAGAAAGATATTCACATACTCATAGCGATGGGTAATGATGAAAAGTATGGTGGCTCAGGTGTAGGCATGGTTGTTTTTCAGAGGGAGCATGGAGCTTGAATTACCTTGACCGATGTCAAGTATGTACCAGGACTGAAGAGAAACTTGGTGTCAATCACGATGCTAGAAGACAGAGGCTATGATGTAGTCTTCAGTAAGGGAAAGATTTTCCTTATACACATCATCACTAGACAGGTGAAGCAGATTGATTCATGGGTCAAGAACCTGTATGCTCTTGAGGTTCAAGGTGCATGCAAAGCATTGAGTAGCAAGGTAACTGATGGAGACTTGGTGTTTGAGAGGGAGAGTAAATTACCTCTCAACATGCAGTACCAGAAGAAGTCTCAGACGATTGTGGAGGAGCCACGATTGGTGAAGCAGCTTCAGGAGGTTGTGGAGCAGCCACAACTAGAGAAGCTGAGAGGAGATCGAGTACAGACATCTACTCATGGAGAGACTTCCAATAGGGGGAAACTTCAAGCCAAGTGTGCAGAGGGATCACATGCAATCATACCTCCAAGTAGGAGGTGGGAAGATGTGGAGTGATCGTCCCATGGAGGCTGATATGGGGATAGGATCCTTGAGGTATCTAACCTCTTTGATTCAACTTTGCTACAGGAGCCCTGACGAGTGTAGCAGGATTGGCTGATTGGGTAGAGACAAATGTGGATGGAGTGACAGAGAGAGCTACAGTGCAGGAGTCCCAGGACTATGTAGAGCTAGCATGTTGCAGCAATGCGAGAGGCACAGGAGTGTTGCACCAGTGCAGGATGGAACAGAGAGGTGTGCAATGGTGCGAGATGCATGGAGTGTTACAGCAGCTTAGAGGTCAGAGAGGGAGCACTTTTCAGTAGTAGGTAGAGCTTCAACATCAGAGTATGTTTCTAGCCCAATAGAGAGGTCAATTGGGAGTTTTTTTTGTTCCTAGAGTTGTTGGAGCAACCACAATTGGTAGAAGTGTTGCATGCAGAACATTCCAAAGGTACAAGATCGGGTTCAAGTTGAATGCCTTTCTTGTTGAGAGGGAGTGTTGAAAATAGCAACACGAAATGCTAAAAATAGAACTGCTATAAATAGCAGTTTGGGTACCAATGCTGGATTGAGCAATAGGAAATGAAAAATGGAAGTGCTAAAAATAACATTCTATTTTTAGTAGTTCAAGATGGATTCCTATTTTAGTCAATCCGTGGACTAAAAATAGGAAGTAAAATTCGAATTTGAACTTAACAGCTGGTTGAAAATAAATTAATTAATTCTCCATGAGTTAATTAGTTTTGAAAAATCAAACATGAAGTCTATGTGATGACATGTAACATTTTCTCCATTGATTGAGGGATTTATCCATCAATTAAAGAGATAAGGATGAGTTCTAATTTGAGTAGTAATTAGTTGGCTCAGTTAACTGAGTCAAGTCCAATTATATTGATTTAAACAGTTTGTTTAAATTAATGTGAGTTTAGTTAGTTAATGCATGCTTGCATATAACTTCTGCACTTCAGATAACTAAATATTCTCTCATGAATAACTCATGCATGTCAGTTCAGATAGATACCCAGTTGAGATCAGAGAAGGGACATTGTACTATCATTTGGATTAATGTTTTTCCTATAAAGGAAGCTCATCCATGAGAAGGATTTATCTCCTTCAGGATTGTGCAGTTGGATCAGAGGTTAGTGAGTGTGTGAAGAGGCTAATTCACACAAGTGGATGCATTGGACCCCAATCAGAATTACACAAAGAAATATGAGGCTTGGAGGGTAGACTAGAGGTTAGATAGAGGCCTTTGACTGTCTATGAGTAGCAGAGGTATTGCAGAGAGAGCAGGATAGCTTTTGAGCCGATTCTTTTTGTAATACTGGTTATATTTCCACTTGTGTAACAATACAGAGATTGGGTTTTACGCTAGTGCTTTCCCCTCGTTATATCTTCTATGTTATGTGTGATTGACTTCTCCATATCAATTATATGTGTTCTTATTGATGTTGCTCAAATTGATTAAGCTTCCGCTGAATTGATTGTAGAAGTAGATCAAGTATTTTTCTTTAGTATATTGCATTATCAGGTGATCTATAGGTGGGAATTTCTACATGGTATCGGAGCACAGGTGATCAAGGAAGAACATTATACAAGAAGGGAGAAGTTGAAGTTTGTGATTCCTGAATATAGAAATCAAGTTCTTATCACATCTCTATTTCACCTATGGCGTTCAATGGTTTGAGATTCGAATATGCCCTTAATGGCAGTTCAAATTATATAGCCTGGAAGGATTGCATGGAAGAAGTACTAGAAGATAACAGTCTAAAGGACTTCATTGATCAAGAAGTCCCCAAGCCTACTGGTGCTGCTGAATTGGATGAATGGAAGAAATGTGTGGCTATAGCAAGGAGAATCCTTATGGAGGGAGTTCGAGATCACATAGTCTCGAGTCCCCATGGGAAGGAGACACCGTTTTCAATGTGGAAAACATTGAAAGATCTATATCAGAATAGCAGTGATCAAAGGAATCTGGCACTGAAGTACAAGCTTCGAAAGATCAAGTGTAAAAAGGGTGACACAATCTCTATGTATCTGAACAAGCTCACCTCATGTAGGGATGAGCTTGGAAGTGTAGGGATCACGACAACTGATGATGACATGGTGAGTCTTGCACTCCTTGGTCTTCGTAAGGGCTGGCATAGCTACCAGGACTCGGTTAATGGAAGAGAGAAACTGCAATATTGGGAATGACTTCGGTCGGATTTGATGCAGGAGGAGATAAGAAGAAGCACCAGAGATGTTTCTTCATCCATGGTGGATGAAGAAAACTATGCCTTAGCGAGTAAGGCGAAGAAGGGGAAAGAGAAGGATTCTCTTTCCAATTCGAGTTCTTTCCATGGTGGGAAGAAGTTTGACAAATCGAAAGTACGATGCTTTCGTTGTCATGAGGTGGGGAATTTTGCTACAAATTGTCAAATGAGGAAATCCAAGAAGGGATCTGGGGAAGGATCTGAAGGTGAAGCTTTGGCATCACAATTTGAGTTAGATTTCACACTCTTCGCATGCATGGTTTCATCCATGGTGGGAAGTGGTTGGTTTCTTGACAGTGGATCTTATTTCCACATGACCGGCGACAAGATTTTGTTCAGTACTTTGGAGGAGAAAGATCTCTGGATACTCATAGCGATGGCTAATGGTGAAAAGTATAGTGTCTCAGGTGTAGACATGGTTTTTTTCAGAGGGAGCATGGAGCTTGAATTACCTTGACCGATGTCAAGTATGTACAAGGAATAAAGAGAAACTTGGTGTTGATCGCGATGCTGGAAGACAGAGTCTATGATGTAGTCTTCAGTAAGGGAAAGGTTTTCCTTAGAGACATCATCACTAGACAGGTGAAGCATATTGGTTCACAGGTCAAGAACCTGTATGCTCTTGAGGTTCAAGGTGCATGAAAAGCCTTGAATAGCAAGGAAACTGATGGAGACTTGGTGGTTGAGAGGGAGAGTAAATTACCTCTCAACATGCAGTGCCAGAAGAAGTCTCAGATAGTTGTGGAGGAGCCACGATTGGTGAAGAAGCTTCAGGAGGTTGTGGAGTAGCCACAACTAGAGAAGCAGAGAGGAGATGAATTGAAAACATACGACACGCGAATAATCCAGCACATCATTCCAATCAAGGAAGGGGCCAAGCCTTTTCAATAGAAGATAAGGAAAGTGAATCCATCACATGAGCCCCTGATCAGATAATTTACAAGGTTCGTCATTCCACGTGGGTTTCAAATCCAGTCCCTGTTAGGAAGAAGTCTGGGGAGATCTGCCTGTGCGTTGATTTCCAAAATCTTAATCGTTCCTTGGACAAAGATAACCACCCAGTGTCGTCTATGGATCACATATTACAAACAATATCTGGAGCAGAGATGTTCTCTTTGCTAGATGGTTTCTCAGGATACAATCAGGTTCTGGTAGCAAATCTTGACATACTGAAGACAACATTCCATACCAAGTGGGGTACGTTTGCTTACTGTAGAATTTAGTTTGGGTTGGTAAACGTAGGTGCTACCTTTCAGCACGCAATGGACATCTATTTCCATGGGATCATCGGAGAAAGCGAGGTCGTCTACCTCGACGATGTGATAGTCTTCTCTAGACAACGGTTAGACCACCTGCACCATCTTAAGAAAATATTTGAGCGATGTTGGAAGTACGAGATATCCTTGAATCCCAAAAAGAGTGTCTTCGCAGTACCTTAGGGTAACCTCCTTGGGTACATCATTTCCAAGAGTGGGATCAAGGTAGATCCAGACAGAGTTCAAACCATCACGCAGATTCCTTATCCCATGAGCAAGAAATTTATGCAGGCCTTCCTGGGGAAGATCAACTTCCTCAGAAATTTCATCTACGATTATGCGCAAATTGTCAAACCCATTCAAGAGATGACCAAGAAGGACACAATATACAGTTGGGTAAAAAAGAAAAAGGATGTGTTTTCCTGGATTAAGCAAACTATAGCAGAGGTGTTTGCACTATACATCCCAAAATTCAACAAATATTTCTTTCTCTACATGTTTGCTTCCAATACTTCACTCGTTGTTGTGCTCACTCAGAAAGACAAGTTGAACAATGAACGACTCATCTCTTTCATGAGATCGATCTTGCAAGGACCTGAACTAAACTATCTCGCCATGGATAAACAAGCATACGTAGTATACAAGGTGGCTAAACACTTCAGATCTTACCTCTTGAAAAATCATTGCATTGTCTTTGTGTCACACCTAGCAGTCAGATCACTGCTTGTTCAACAAGAGCTGGGTGAGAGATGGGTGAACTGGATGACAAGACTGCAAGAATATGATCTTCAAATCAATCCAATTCACACCATAAAGGTTCACGGTGTGTGCAGACTAGTAGCGGAAGTAGTGCGCATAGGTTAACGGTGTGTGCAGACTAGTAGCGGAAGCAGTACATGCGCAAGAGGAAGAAGAAGAGTTCGTCGACTGGGAGCAAGAAATTGAAATGTATAATGTTGAGTGATCATGCCACCATGCCCTCTCACTTCTCTATGCAATAGAAGAGGGCACTCCAACTAAAATATTTATCTTACCAATTGGTGCATGGAGTGGTTTACATAAAACATCACAATGATGTTTTTCTCAGGTGCCTAGAGGCACAGGATTTGGAATGGGTCTTACATGATCTCCATGACGGATCAGCCATGGGTCACTTCGCGGGAAACACAATAGCGCACAAGGTCATGCAGGTTGGTTTCTACTCGCCTACATTATTCAAATATGCACACAGCTATGCCTGCAAGTTTCTGATCTATCAAATATGTGCCAGCAGAAAACGAAGGTCAGTAGCCCCGTTATAGCCTGTTGCAATGGACGAACCATTTCAACAGTGGGGCATGGACATCATTGGGGATATTTTCCCACATTCATCAAAACAACACCACTACATCTTAATTGCTTCATATTACTTCACGTGGTGGACAGAAGCAGTTCCGCTGAAACAAGTGAATGACCAGGAAGTCATCAGCTTCCTATGACAGAACATCATATTGACGTTTGGTATTCCTGTATCACTTGTTTTTTACAATGAAACATACTTTTCTTCGTTAAATATTTATGAATTTGCATTGAAAAATGGTATTGTGTTAAATCATTATGCTAACTACTACCCACAGGGAAATGGTCTTGCCGAGTCCACAAACAAAAATCATATCCGCATCATTAAAAAGGCCATTTACTCTGAACAACGAAACTGGCACTCCGCTCTAGTGAATTCTCTATGGGATGACCGAGTCACACCCAAACCCTCTCTGAATATCTCCCCCTACTTCCTAGTATACAGAAAAGAATCCATCCTCCTGTTAAATATCTACTTGCCTGCTCTCCACTTGTCCCAAGAATCCCAAGGCAAGTTGTGTCTATTAGTTCAGCGTAGGATGGAAACATTACACAAGCTACATGAAGAAAGGGTGAAAGAAAAAGAAAAGTTTACACTTCACCAGAACCCTATCAAGAGATGGTTCGACAGGAAGTCTGCAGGGAGTACCAACTTTGCTCTGGGTGACTAAGTCTTGCAATGGGATAAACCCCACGAAGACAAAGGCAAACACATGAAGTTTCAGTCCCTATGGATTGGCCCATTCGTCATTCACGAGAATCTTGGCAAACACACATGCCATTTACAATCACTTGACGGGAAGATTGACACTCTCCCTGTTAATGGCCAAGAGTTAAAATATTATTTTCAATGATCTGGGGTCGCGCCCCGCATTGTCTACATACTCCTTTCATTGATGTATTGTTCTTTGCTTTGTTATTTCACTTTTCTTTATTGTTTTTTTCTTTGTTGATTTTCTTTCTTTGTTGTTATGTTGTTAGTTTTGTAAATAAGTGATGTCCCTCACTGCGTTCTAGCTTCTAAATGTGCATGTGGCTGAATTTCAAAGAGTCTTGTGACACTGCAGTGCTTGGCCAGTCCTGTCTCTATCTTCTTTGTGCTTGGTTATAACTTTTGGCCTATGAAGTCTTGACAGAAAATACCATCCGTCTGTAAGGAAATTTTTTGTCAAACCATGAACCCATGTGTAGTCTGGGAAACCTCATGCCTATACTCAGCTTTATGCTCATGTGTTCAAGCTTATCCAACTAGTAGAAACAGAGAAGGGGAAAATATAAATGAGAAAACCTTAATCAAAGATCTTTAAATGCTTCTCTGAAGGAACAACCTCTTCTACTCTCAATAAGTTGGGATCAAAAGATAACAAAGGCTACGGAAGAGAAAGCCTTCCTGCATAGAGAGGTGAAGCAAGCAACCCCACCGGGGTACTGTCCAAGCTAGTTGGTAGTAGAGAAATGTTTGTGTTCCTGCATGACTCTGTCGGGGTACTGTCCATGCCTACTGGTAGTGGAGCAACACTAGAGATGAAAACTTATACTCTGAAAATCTTAAGCTTGCGAGCCAAAATTACCCTTCCCTCTTTGAAACAATGTGATCTGGTTGAATTTTATGTTATGCTAAACTAATTCGGTACAAGGTGAACCATGTCTGTCCACGGGGTAATTGGGGAAGTCGAAGTGATCTGCACAATGAATAAACACTCCCCGAAAGGCCAAGGCCTTGTGCTGAAAATGAACCAAAATAGAGAAGCTAGTATTCAACCAGTGTGTCGCCAAGTGTTCTAGCAACTGTAACGCCCTCCAAAATTTTGGCTTGCATCCAAATTTTAGAGCCTTCCTTGGTTTTTCCTTTGATGGTTGCAAACATTCGAGCTCACCCCATGAGCTCTTGTGAAGTCTTTTCACCTTTTTACTAGTTTGACCATCGATCGTCTTTGAGCATGTTGATTTCTTTGTCATGCTTGTGATATAATTTTGGTGATTTTGAAGGTCTATCTTTGTGTGTTTAGGTTTTCTTCGCTATGTGAACACCCTTTGCACTCACACACAAAGTTGTAAGCACTGTCGCGCAAGTGTCGTCACGGTCATCTGAAGGTCTATCACAAGTGTCGCGCTTGTCACTCTCAACTCCAAGACATTCTCACCAAGGCCATGTTTTTCCTTATTGTCATGGTGGTCTATGTTGTCTCGACATCAAGTATGCTAAGTGTATGATCACAATGTAAGTCTACACAAGCTCACTTGCTTTCAACACTTAGCCATTTTTCTGAAAATCTGCTCAATCGGACAACCCTCTTCCACCGGACCCCGATTGGGTTGCACTGTGCAGTCTCAGCCCTCAGTGACCCTTCTCTTCTACCTGGAACTATGCAGTGCATGAGGCTTTCTACCAGATCAGCTACACTGCACAATCTCAGAGGTGAGCATCATGTCTGCCTCCCAGAATTGTGCAAAGACTACCTCCATGTACAATTGAACTGCGCATTTCTCAAGCACATTCATTAACCCTCCTTCTTGCCTGTTGGAAGAATGCACTTCTCTGAGACCTGGGTCTGTATGGCTCCCCAAAACTGTGCAGACATGCCCAGCTGGTCCTCTGCTACCTTTCTCTACACTGTTCTCAGAAATTGCACAGAACTACCCAGCTGACCCTTGCTGCCTTGCTCTGCACTACCTCTAGAAATTGTCCAGACATGTCTAGAAGTTCCCCTACTACCTCTCCTACATTGTTCCCAGAAATTGTGCAGTCATGCTCAGCAGGTCCCTCTGCAACCCTGATCTATCTTCCTCTGGAAATTGTGTAGAACTTCCCAGGAGTCCCTCTGTAGCCCCACTTTTTCCTCCCTCTGAAAACTGCACAGAGGTGTCCCCCCCAGGGTCCCACCTTGCAGTTGACACTGGTGACTTTCACTGCACAATTATCTCTCCCATTGATCACTAGAAAATTTTCTCGATAGTGCAGGTTGTCCTCCCAGAATTCCTCATTCCATCCTGAGTTGTGCTCTGCGTCGTCTTAGTGAGTTGTCCTCCCTCCCTATCACCCGGAACACGAGAACAATTCATCATGCTAGAGTAGGAGGTTTTATATTTGATGGCATCCTGTCATGAGTGAATTGCAAGAACAGGTACACTGGTAGATCATGGCAAGAAAATGAATGGGATGAATAAGGAGCAAACATGCTAGAAGACTTGCTTGCAGCTGGACGAGCGTACCAAGAATATCAAGCAACAAGAAAAAGGAACACATGCATTGAACCATCAAGTAAGACCAATACCATCGAAGACCCTGCAACACTATGCCATGTGGAGGAGAAGACAAATCACACAAAGAGGACATCCATCACTCAGCAGCCAACAACTTTACATGGACACCACAGTAATCCAGTACATGTCTGCAGTGTCATCTCGAGTTGTGTCATGAGTTGTCTCGGCCACATCACCATTATGGGTCATATCCATTGTAACTGAATGTAATTTAAAGTGAAGTCCAATCGATGCACACAAGAAGTCGAAGAGTCATGTCAGTTGAAAATTCATGGGAAGTTGAACAATCACGAGGGTATTCCAAGAGTCACAAGGGTCAAACATCACCCTTGGCTATATATACCCCTCCCATTGTATTAGCAAGGACTTTTCACCTTGGCTCCTCCCACATAGCCTCGAGATTCTGTAGTATGTTCTTTGAGGAGTGAGGAGTGGCTCCAATCTCTCATTATTGGGACTAGTGATGTATGGTGTACATACGTGTCTTGGGACCTTTGCTTAATTCATAAGGCTGCTAAGGCTAGCACATTTTCACACATGTTTTGTACATGTTTGTTAGACTACTCTTTAAACATTTGTAATACATGTTTTCTTAACCTGTACTAAGATAGTTGAACTACTTTGGTTATTTCAGTACTTACATTGTTGAAGATGTGTTGTATTATTTATTACTGTTGTCTTGTTTGTGTCGACTAATCCGATGAACATTATACATATCATTCTTGTTTATTGTTTATAATGACCATCACCTCTATGTGGACTACTCTATTGGATGGTGTACATGTTTTCCCTTACATTTTTGTTTTAACCACTACCACATCTGTTGTGGACTACTCTGCTAGATGTTGGACAAACCCTTTTTGGTTCGCATGTGTCTCTCCATGGGTGGTATTACTACCTCTCATCTAGAGGCTTACTTTACTCTCTCCCTTTACAGTAAGAGAACCCGTACACAAGTTACATTACAGACTCACCAGGCATACCCACCTTACTTTTTGAAGATACAAGCATAACACTCTCATGTGCTAAACAACAAGAGCTAAGGAAAATCTCTAAGATAATGGAAATCGGGTCATCGTATTGGATAAGACTCCTACACCAAATGGTGTGAGGTCTAGTTGGGACTTCATACTAGGGAGATCCACTGAATATTGGCAGGTCTAGCATTGTTAACAGTTTCTTGATCCAGTGTTGCATCAACATCATTTTGTCTCAAATCGTGATACCCATTTTGTGTCATTGATGGGGGATACATCAAGGCCCTCCTACGACGGGTTGCTTCCTATCGACATCAACTCATTATCCAGGAAGTTTACCTAGAAAAACCTTTCAGTACCTTGGTGCTTGCATACATCAATGGAAAGTTTCCTCGCTCTCAGTGACAGGTTTTCATCAATGTCCTTCGACCGACAAATTATGTGTAGTGTTTGACTTCAACTCATTCATTCACACCATACATATTGTATTGTAGTAACTTGAGATCCATTAACACTATTGGTTGTTTCTCTCTTGTTTTTTAATGGCTTACATCATTAGTTGGTAATAATATGGTGTCTACCATGTTCGACCTCAGCTCATTGATTCACATGGTTAGACTCGTACATTGGACGATCACGTGGACGAGATGGAAGAGCCTGGATCTAGTCTCAACCATCCAGGCTATGATTTCATGATTAATACATGATTACAAAATATGATGGCTATGATCATATAGACAGTCATCTAGTCATGGGAATAATCTTTATCATCAGTGGACGTGTCTTTTTTATCATTGTACATGTAATGTTATCTTATGTGTTGAGCATGGGTATGCCTCCCTTAGCAAAGATATCAATATGTAAATGTATTGTAACAGATGATGAACTCGACCAGTTGTTCTTGATCCAAACTTGTCACAAAGTAGAGCACTTTGGTCATCATTTGTTGCCTCTAACTTTGTGCTTTAGGGGGCAATCTATTATAGGCCATTTTTTCACATCTAATTAATAGGCTTGTTAACTATATCAATCAACATCCATCCACACATTGTCATCACCCTTGCACAAATCCCTTAGAATGAATCTCCATAATCCCTGAGTTTTTGGGCTTAACTTCTTCATTTCCATGCTTTTAGGGCCCAACGTACCCTGCTTGCTTAGGAGACTGCGTTCAATGCATGTTGCTCCACTTTTCACCTATATTGATCATTAGCAGGTTGTCCCTTCTTGGGGTGCTCTTATTCTAGAAATTTGGGAAAAATAAAAATAATCTTGAAGCTTCCTTGTCCAGAAGCTTCCAAGAGTTGTTCCAATCATTTACCTTGGATAATACCTTTGAATCCCATCTCATCCTACCTTGGAGATTTCACCCCTTATCTCTTGAGCTCATCCTCCCATCAAGAGTGGATCTCAAGCCTATATTGGTAAATGGATCATAATTCCTAAACTACCATCCTCTCCTATATGTTTACTACCATCCACAAGGTAGGGGTTGGCTTTTGGAGATTGATTACCCTCATGTTGTTTCCTTGGTTCCAAGGGAGTCATCATTCCATGCATCGAGGTGACATAGAGGTGTACTTTGTGGTAAGGAAGGACAAGTCAACATGGGGAGCTCTCTGCAAGATCAACTCCTATATTTGGTTGCAAATCTCTCCATTTCTATTAATACAAGGAGTACATTTTTTTTCTGTATATGATGTTGATGTTCATATGTTTCAATGCTTGGTTTATCCATTGAATGAAGTGATTGGATAATACTACATAGATATCGTAGATCTTTGGTTTGTTGTGTTTGTATGTGCAGGTTCTAATTATATCAATTAGAGCTAGGATTGGAGCGTACAAAACAAGAAGGGAGTGAAGTTTGCGATAGATTCCAGGTAGGCCTCATCTCATTATTCAATTACTTTAATGGAAATGTTGTTTTCTTTGTCTTTTTGTATTCTAGACCAGGCCACTAGGTCTAGGGAAGATACTTTTGTTCGCAGTCAGATTCCACATAATAGTGGATTTATGTGGGTCTTTGTTTGACTTTAATCATTCTAGGGTTTGTTTTGCATCTTGAGGTAGTTGTCCCTGCATCTTCAATTGAGGGGGATTATGTTGTGTCACACATATGTGTCTTAAGCTATTTGGATGACAGTGTTGGGTGGTGTCTTGGTTCTATTGTTGGAGACTATGGTTCATTCTCTTATTTCTTTTCAGAAAGGGGGGTTCATAGTATCTTCCCAACGTGTGCTCCTAAAGAAGCAGTCATGTTGCAGAGGTAGAGGATGAGATGTAGATGATGTGGTAGTGCTACTCAAGGTTAGAGAGGAGCTAGAATTTTTGTTCATGACTTGAATGCGTATTATTTCGAGGTGATTTCACTAGAGACTAGGAAATAAATTTGTAAGATGAAGACACAGTCAGGGATCAAATGTTAATCTCATTCAAATTTAGAGATTATGGAAGATATGTCAACATGGGTTAGAAGCAATACTTAAATGTGGTGGCTCTCCATTGTTATATGAAGATCCTCTCAGGTCTGGTGTTGAAAGATATAATTTCTTCTCCTCCCTGGAAGACATCAAAAATATGCTCAGGAATCAAAGGTTTTGTCTGGATAGGTTTGATTCTTGACTAGAACACGTAGAAAATCATATTATCTATGACTCAGACAATGGAGACTTGATGGGAACCCTAGGTTCTAGTGAAAGGGTCCCTACGAATATCTCCTCCTCTGAAAATGACTGGTGACCATGCATGATGGTTTCAATGGCTAAGTGTTTTTTGCAATGTCTCTAGGCGTAATGGTAAGAACTATGGTGTTTTTCCTCTGGCTCCTCAGTGCATGTTCATGGCATGAAATTATCAATATTGTAGCCTTTTTTTATTGGTCTTGAATTATCCATGTTCAAGGCCGAAGTGGATGATAAGAGCAATGTTGTCATTGTGGTGTTGAATTTGAGAAGCGTTGGTATTTCTATTGACAACATTGCTCCATGCAAATTTATGCCAAAATTGACCTCCACAGATCTTAATACATTGATAAAATTAATACGTTGGCATTAATTGGAGACCGTTTTTTTGAAAGGTATTGTTGGCATGTGATCGTTGTTTTTTCTGATCTTTTTTTGAACCAAGGAAGGCCGAAAGTCAAAGGTAGACTATGCTGAATTTCAAAGGTCGTGTTTTTTAAATTTTGGGGTTATAACAATTTTTTGTTTAAATTATTGAGCGCATGTGATAAAGTCTTTATACATGTTAAAAAAAAAAGATTCATTTTTATAAAGAAAGAAGGGTTTTTTAATTTAAAAAAAACAAAGGGGATCTTGTTTTTTATTAAAAGAATTGTTTTTTTTAATTAAGAGAGCACCTATTTTTTGAGCTTGCTCCTTGGATCTAGAGATAGATCTGTCTTTTAAAGTGTTAGAGGTCAAAATTTTTTGAGGGAGACCTATCAAGATGAATAACCAGATGGAAAAGGCATATCTGAATGAGAGAAATAAGCTTGACGGTTCCAATTACTCCAATTGGAAATTTAAGTTGTAGACCCTGTTGGAGGGGCAAACCGCATGGGTGATTGCAACCAGTGTGTTATGAAACTAGCTCAAGAAAAGATAGAAAAGATAGATCAACGCCTTAGAATTCAGCCTCTTCGAGGGGGCAACCTCGTTTACATTACATAAATGAACAATTCTTGGATGATACAAATGACAAAACCTCCTTTTTATATATAGGAGTCTAAGGAGTCACAATATAATCCAGCCGACCTAACAATAATAATATAAAGCCACAAAAATAACAATAGATGGATTCTATGGGGCACAGAAATAACAATATGGGGGTAATAGGGGCACAACAATATAAATAATGGGTATAACTACAATAGTAATGGGGTAATCACTAGTATTATAGGGACCCAACATGCCCCTCTCCTTCAAAAAAGTGTTGTCCTCAACGCTTGAGTAGTTTTGGATACTTCTGCATAAAATTCTCATCCTCCCATGTGGAATCTTCAGCGGATAAGTTCTTCCACTTGATAAGATACTCTGAAATTGATCGATTTCGTAGCTGTCAAGTTCTTGTTTCTGTGATTGCTTCCGGTTCCAATATAATTTTTCCTTCCTCGTCAAGTTCTGGCAATATTGTTTGGATTGGGAGCTTGTCACCTATAACCTTCTTTAAACATGAAACATGGAAAACTGGGTGCAATCGAGAAGCTGCAGGAAGCTCCAATTTGTATGCCATAGTACCAATCTTTTCCAACACCTTGTACGGACCATAATACTTTGGTGATAATTTATTATCCTTCTTAGCTTGCTTTAGGGACATTTGCTTATATGGTTGTAGCCGTAGGAATACCCAATCACCTACATCAAAACTTATTTCACTGCGATGTTGATCTGCCTGTTGTTTCATTCTATTTTGTGCCAACACGAGGTTATCCTTTAAGAGTTGGAGGACTTGTTGTTGATGTTCGATGTGATGTTCCACTGCCTGAACCTTAGAATTTTCTCTTAAATATGATGTGATGGATGGTGGTTGATACCCATAAAGTGACATAAATGGGGTCATTTTTATTGCTGTATGGAAGGAAGTGTTATACCACCATTCAGCCAGAGGAAACCATTTGACCCATTGTGTATGTTTATCAGATACAAAGAAACGAAGATATCCTTCCAAACATTTGTTTACTATCTCAGTTTGCCCATCAGATTGAGGATGATAAGATGAGCTATGAGCTAACTGAGTACCAAGACAAGAAAATAATTCTGTCCAAAAATTTCCAGTGAAAATGGGATCTCTGTCACTTACAATAATCTTTGGTTTTCCATGTAGCTTTTGAACTGTTTCCATAAATGCAGTAGAGACTGTACTAGCTTTAAATGGATGTGATAATGCACAAAAGTGTGCATACTTGGTAAGTCTGTCAACTACCACCATGATGACACTCTTTCCCTCAGACTTGGGTAAACCTGTGATAAAATCCATTGAAACCTCCTCCCAACGTTGGCTTGGAATGGATAAAGGTTGTAATAGACCTGGTGTCTTAATTGTTTCAACTTTATTTTGCTGGCAAACCAAACATTCCGCCACAAACTTTTGAATATCTGATTTAAGGCCATCCCAAAAAAATTCCTTCTTAACCCTATGGTAAGTTTTTAAAAATCCTGAGTGCCCTCCTAAGGGAGAAGCGTGCAATTCCATAAGAATCTTTTGTTTTAGCTGAGAATTCTTACAGAGGTATAAGCGATCTTTGTACCATAATGAATCATTTTTCCAGCTAAATGTATCAGAAGTACTGGAATCTTGTTGTAGCTTTTGAATAAGTGCCCACACTTCTTCGTCGTTCTTCCATTCCTCCCTTGCTTCATTTATCCAATCTGGTTGGATAATAGAAATGGCACACAACAATGCTTCCACATCCTCTTCCTTTCTAGAGAGTGCATCTGCCACCACATTTTGCTTCCCTTTTTTGTAGATGATTTCAAAGTCATAACCCAACATCTTTGTGACCCACTTTTGTTGCTCTTCAGAGGATAATCTTTGTTCTAAAAAGTATTTAAGGCTATCATGATCTGTTTTTACCTTGAAGTATCTCCCCATTAGGTAGGGTCGCCATTTCTTAAGTGCATGGAGTATTGCCAACATTTCCCTCTCATAAATAGCTTTTCTTAAAAACTTTCCCTTGATTGGACGACTTTCAAAAGCAATGGGTCTTTCATCTTGCATTAGAACAGCACCAATTCCATTTCCTGAAGCATCACATTCCACAATAAAGGTTTTGTTCCTGGAGTATATCTTCTTCTTTTGACCTTTCTTGCTCCTTTTCTTCTTCCTCTTCACAATCTATGTAGAATAATTTCTTCTCAGCACACTTATGACCTTTAGTGTATTTGCTATCACAACTATAACAAAGCCCTTTTTCTCTTTTTCCTTCCAATTGTTGTGGTGTCAACCTTATAGGTTGTGGAAGACTAGGGGCAACAACACCTCCGTCTTTATAGTTGTGAGTGGTATGCTTCCTGATTGCCATAATTTTGCTTTCCATTTTTCTTGCTAACATGAATGCCTTCTCTAATGAATCAGGTTCCCAAAGGCGAGCATCATGTTGGATATTATCCTTTAAAGACCCTATGAACACATCAATCCTATGCTCCTCTGGAATATCTTTTACCCTTATGTTCAATTTTTGGAACTCCTCAATGTGCTCCATTACTGAACCCTTTTGTTTGAGACTTATCAATTGGCTAAAAAAAGTGTTGCTTTTTGTATCTTCATAATGTGCTATCAATTCTTCTGTAAAAATTGCCCAAGTGATAAATTGTTTACGAGAGCAAAGCCATTGATACCATACAAACTGATTTGGTTCCAAATATACAGTTTCCATACGTACCTTTTGTGCGTTTTGCACATTATTGAGATCGAAGAATTGCTCCATATGTAATATCCATGTGGCGGGATCCTTGCCATCAAAATTCCTCATATCGATTTTTGGAATATGGTGATTCTTCGATCCAACATTAGTGTCTATGGAATCAGTATTAACATTTCTTTTGTTCTCATCATGAGTTTCCTTTACTACCTTTTCACCATTAGTGACCCTTTCTTGTAGCAACTTCTTCAATTCTTCCATGTCTGTCTTCAAATCTATCTTCAAATTTGCCATCGAATCCTCCATCTTAGCTTCCATGCCCTTTATCTTAGATTCCACGCCATTTATCTTAGATTCCAAGCCATTTATCTTAGATTCCACGCCACTTATCTTAGCTTCTGTTAGCTTTTGTGAGCGTGACATTTGTTGCACTTGTTCTTGTAATTTTGATATATCATGTAGCATTTCTTCCTCTTCTTCATGAGTCATGCTAGAGCTTTCAGGTTCCTTACTAGGTGTTTGCATTTTCTTTCCTCGGGGCATCAGTTACCAATAATAATGCTTTACTATGCCCTTTGAATTCCGTTAAACCAAGCTTACACAAAAATTTAAAAAAAAAAAAAAAACTACACACCTTTTTTCTACTTTATAGAAGCCTGATATTGAATCTGATGTATCTCTGTAATTTCGGATCATCCAGTTCTGCAATTGCTACCTGTATTAGCCTTCTGCGTTCTCTTTCCAATGCCACAAGTCTGAGCCAAATTGGATTCTCCAAGGAAGAGTTACATGAAATCTCCCACAGTGATTTTCTTTTAGACTGGTTCCATAGAGCGAACTTGTATGACGTTCCACGAGTCACTGTTTCAACCTTTGAATCTGAAACATACACACAAGAAACTACAGTCCGTCCTCTTTCTGTACCTTCTTACGAAATTTCAATCCGATCCCCAGAGAGAAAGTTATGACAAATTTTCCCAGGTCACCTGTTTTGAATGTAATTGAGGAGTCTGCAAAAATACCAACTTCCTCTGATCATATCTCCGCCAATATCGCGCGAAACGCTCTGACATTTGGACCCAAGGTTCAGTGTGATTTCTTCTCAAATGGGTTTTTTTTGCGACTTCTGAAACGTCACAGAAAAAACGTTATAGCGAAAATGCCACGATGACCTGTTTGGAGCAGCGAAACCCTAGAATCCAAAGCTCTGATACCAAATGTTATGAAACCAGCTCAAGAAAAGATAGAAAAGATAGATCAACGCCTTAGAATTCAGCCTCTTCGAGGGGGCAACCTCCTTTACATTACATAAATGAACAATTCTTGGATGATACAAATGACAAAACCTCCTTTCTATATATAGGAGTCTAAGGAGTCACAATATAATCCAGCCGACCTAACAATAATAATATAAAGCCACAAAAATAACAATAGAGGGATTCTATGGGGCATAGAAATAACAATATGGGGGTAATAGGGGTACAACAATATAAATAAGGGGTATAACTACAATAGTAATGGGGTAATCACTAGTATTATAGGGACCCAACACAGTGATGAGTTGAAGCCGGCCCTCGCTGCAGGTGGAACAACAGCAACAATCCAGGACTGGGAAAAGAGGGAGAAGAAATAAAGTGTTGTTACATTATTATCCCTCACATCCGTGAATGTAAATCAGCAAACAACATCTGGAAAAACCTCAAGGACCTATACAAGATCAAAAACAAAAATCACCTGTTGTTTTTGAAAAGTAATATTCTCTCCATTAAAATGGAGGAGAATGAATCAGTGGTTGCGTTCATCTCTCGAATCAAGGAGCTCAAAGATAAGTTGGGCAACATAGGAAAGGCAATGTCAAACACTGATCTGGTCACAATTACCATGAATGGTATGACTTATGACTATCAAATGTTTATTACAGGCTTGAATGTGAGAGAGAAAGCCCCCAATTTCGAAGAATTGACAGGAATCCTAATGTAAGAGGAAGAGAGGCTGATGACTCTGAAACCCCGGAGTCTAGATCTTGCTCTAATGGCGAAGAAGTAGTCCTTCAAATGGAAGGCAAGTGAAATATAGAAAGGTGGAAGTACACCACAGAGAAAATCACCTCAAGGTATATCCTTAAAGAGAAGTGACTCAGGACTCAAATGTTTTTATTGTGGTAGAGTTGGTTACATAGCTAAAAACTGCCAGAAAAATAAGTTTGATGAAGGTCACCATAGACATAAGAAGCATACAGGACACTTTGTTGATGAAGATCATAATCAAAATCTCATATTATTTGTATTTGATTATGTGTTCTATGTTGAGGATGATGAAGTAGAAACTTGGTTTGTGGACTGAGGAGCTTCCACTCACATGACAGGTAAGAAACATTGGTTTGAAAATTTTAAAGAAACCAACAATGGTGCAAATATCTACCTTGGTGATGATAGAGGGTACCAAATCAAAGGGTGTGGTAATGTTCGTGTCGTTTTTCCTGATGGAAATATTAGAAATATTCAAAATGTAATGTATGTACCCGAAATAAAAAATAAATTGATCTTTGTTTCTATGATAATAGATCAGAACCTTAAGGTAGATTTTTTTAAGTCTTATTGTGTTATTAAAGATCTGTTGGATTGTATGAAGCCAATTACATCCGGTATTTGAGTGGGAGGATTGTATAAGCTGAATGTAAGAAGCGCACCACACCAAGCCTTGACCTCATCAGTGATGAATGTAAAAGACTTATGGCATCAAAGATTCGGTCATATCAACTTCAATGACCTACTACTACTTCAGAAACGAGGTATGGCCAATGGTCTTCCTATTTTAAAGAATGTTCATGTTGATTGTGAAGCATGTGCTCTTGGGAAGATGCATAGAGATGAGTTTCATGCAAATGTAGATAGAAAGAAGAGAGATATACTAGAGCTTATGCACACTGATTTGTGTGGGTCGATGCAAACAAGGTCATTAAGAGGTGCCTATTATTTCTTATTGTTTATTTTTTATTGCACGAGATTTATTTGGGTATATTTCCTCAGAAACAAGAGTCATACTTTTGAATATTTTAAAGAGTTTAGAAGCATGATTGAAAAACAAACAAGAAAATTCATCAAAATTCTCCACTCAGATCAAGGGGGAGAATACAAGAAGGGTGGTTTCATCAAATATTGCAAGGACCATGGGATAGTTCAGTAGTTCACAGTACCCCACACTCCTCAATAGAATAGGGTTGCAGAGAGGAAGAACAGAACACTTGTGGAGTGTGCTCGAAGCATGTTAAAAGGTAAGAACCTATATAAAGCTTTTGGGAAGAAGCAATAAATACCGCAGTATATTTGAAGAATAGGAGTCCAACAAAAAGACTTGATTTTAAAACTCCATTTGAAGATTTATTAGGTTTTAAGCTTGCAATTAATCATTTAAGAGTTTTTGGCTCCAAAACCTTTGCTCATGTTCCAAAAGAGGATAGGAAGAAATTGGATTCAAAGGCCATTAAATTCATTTTTGTCAGGTACTACATAGAGTTTAAAGCTTATAAATTGTTTAATCCCTATACTCATAAAGTATTTGCAAGTAGAGATGTAGTATTCCATGAGAAAGTTTGATCCGAACTTAAACAGGAACGCAACAAATTACATAGATAACCAAAAACATAGATATGCAGTGGAAATAATACTTCATTTCATTAATGTAAAATACTGAAATATGCTTACAAACAGTAATGGAGATAAACCAACTAGGGCGATGGTAGCTTATCTCTGAGAAGAGATGTGGTGGCTACATGCCTCTGAACTATGTTACAATGAGGCTTGAAGGCCTATTTATTGTTGAGAAACAATGGAAAACCCTTAACATTCCAAAACCTAACCCTAGAAGATGAAACGCCAAACTGTGGGCCCCGTTTGGGTAAATTGGTACATCAACTTCCCGGGGTCGTAACTTTGGCATACGATCTCTGTTTGACGCGTACAATAGCTTGTTAGAAAGATCTATCCAAGCACTACCACTTTGGGAAGGGCAACATTCGCCATGGACCGATGTTGTCGCCAGATTTCCCAAAAAACGTTGTTTAGGGCCTCAAAACGGCTCCGGAAGTTCAAGACCCAAAAAACTGCTAAAAATAGTAAGTTGTGCTACAATCAAGGAAACTGAAAATGCTGAGAGAAACAATGGTGGGGGTCCAAGTGGAATTGGTAGGTGGCCACCAAGATCCACCTAGATCATTCCTCCCCCCTTAGGAAGCAATGGTCCCCATTGCTTTGAGTTCCTCCATGAGATGAGGAAACGTTTGCTGAACTTGGTCCCTGGTGAGCCACTTGCCCTCGTGAAGGAGTTGGCTTGTTTTGACAACTCGATACAGTTGGATATTCTGTTGGCGAGTGTTCTTGATCTGTGTGTCCATGATCCGGTCAGTTGCAGCTTGTTCCATGCAATCTAGATTTAATTCTATGGGTGTGAGTTGTTCTGCAATGTCGGATGTGTCTAGCAATGGTGGGAAGTATGGCCGAAGGCAATCCACATTGAACACTGGGTGCAGGCCAAGGAATGGGGGAATGTTGAGCTCAAATGCATTGTCTCCCACAGCCTTAGTAATGGTGTAAGGACCATATCGGAGTGGTCTCAGTTTCCGATAGGCTCTAGTAAGGCATTCCTTTTGCAAATGCAACCAGGCTTTGTCACCCACCTGAAACTTGTGTGGAACCCGATGTTGATCATGTCCCTGCTTGTACTTGGCATTTGAGTTCTCTAGAATTTCATGGACGTGCTGGTGAATATGTTGGATGTGCTCAATGAAGCTAGTTGTCTTGTCTATTTCGAACTGGACATGAGCCGAATCTATGTGAGTAGCTGCAAGTGGCATGGCCACATCAATGGGGCATAGTGGCTGGAATCCCAAGCCCACCTGAAAAGGGCTATGGCCAGTCGAGCTGTGAAGAGCTTGGTTGTAGCTATGCTGAACATAGGGGAGGCTCTCGTCCCATGTGCGTGGATGCTTTGAGTTGTACATGCGCAGAATGTGCACAATCATCCTATTGACAACCTCTGTCTGACCATCAGTTTGATGATGGAACCCTGTGGACTTAGTGAGTTTGGTGTCCAGCATTGACCAAAGACTGGACCAAAATGTACTGAGGAACCCACTGTCCTGATCTGAGATGATAGACTGTGGGATCCCAAAGTGCAACCATAGTCGTTCAAAGAAGAGTTTAGCAGTGGCTTCTGCTGTGATATTCTTCTTACAGGCCGCCATAATGGCCATCTTCGAGAACCTGTCAACTAGGGGTAGGTAGCGGGGCATAGAGGCCTTGCTTCTTGATGGTCAGTTTAGCAATGGCACAGGCAGTACATGATCTGATGTACTTCCCAACATCCTATCAAAGATTCGGCCAATAGAAATACTTTTGCAGTACTGCCACTGTTTTCTCGACCCCGAAATGCCCAGCAGCCCGACTGTAGTGTGTTTCCCAAATCATCTTGGCACACTCGCTTGAAGGAACACAAGGGTGACCTAGGTGGCATAACAGGGCATCCTAGAGGTGAAAATCTGGAACATGTCGACCCTCCAAGAGTGTCTAGTATGTGTGGCCGAATTCTGGGTCACTTTTGTAGAGAAGTGGCCAATCAGAAGTCTCGTGCCCACAAGAGTTGAGCACGGTGGTTAATGCCATGATCGGTGGTCGACTGAGGCAATCTGCAACATTATTGGTGTTTCCCTTCTTTTACTTGATATTCAAGTGGAGCTATTGCAGGTATGTAGACCACTTCTGATGGCGATCATTCTGCAATTTCTCTTGGGTCTGTATGAACTGCAGGGGTCGGTGGTCTGTGTGGATGACCGTTTCCTTCCCCAAAATGTAATGCTTCCATTGTCGATAGGCCTGCACAATGGAATACATCTCTTTATCATAAGTGGGATACTTTTGGATTGTGTCTGAAAGTGTTTCACTGTGATATGCCACTGGATGCCCATGTTGAGTAAGGACTGCCCCAATAGCATAGTTAGAGGCATCTGTCTCGACCTCAAATGGTTGTTGTAAATCTGGTAATGCAAGCACTGGTGCCATGCAGAGGCGATCTTTCAATTCTATGAATGCCTTCTGTTGAGATTCAGACCAAAAGAATTTTTCTTTCACTCCTCCCTTAGTGACTTGACTCAAGGGCCAAGTGATATGAGAAAACCCCAACACGAACCTGCGGTAGAAGTTGGCAAGACCTAGAAAGTTGTGGAGTTATGTCAGAGTGGTTGGAGATGGCCAATCCCGAATGACTTGGATCTTGGCTGGATCCACATGCACCCCTTGTTCATCAATAACCCAGATACTGAACCTGGGTCATGCCAAAAGTGCATTTCTCCAAATTGGCACATAGCTTGTGTTGCCGCAGTGTTTGGAGAACCTATCGGATGTGGTGGAGGTGCTCTTCCCAACTCTGGCTGAAGATCAAATGTCATCTAAGTATACCACTACAAATGAGTTGGTGAATGGCCGCAAGATGTCATCCATTAGCCTCATGAAGGTTGCAAGAGCATTCGTCAATTCGAAAGGCATAACCAACCATTCGAAAAGGCCCTCCTTGGCTTTGAAGGCAGTCGTCCACACATCAGAGGGTTCGATTGGTACCTGGTGATATCCTGACTTCAGATCGATCTTGCTGAAATATTTCACCCCCTTTAGTTGGTCCAGGAGGTCATCAATCCGCGGGATCGGGAACCTATTATGGATAATGATCTTGTTCAGTGCCCAATAGTCAATACAGAGTCTCCAAGTCCCATCCTTCTTCTATACCAACACGATCAGGCTCCCACAAGGCGATGAACTCGGACAGATGTGACCTTTCTGCAGGAGCTCCTGAATCTGCCTCTTGATTTCATCGTTCTCCAGAATGGAGTGCTGATAAATTGGTCCATTGGGTAGCGGCACACCTGGGGTCAAATTGATGGAGTGCTTGACCTGACAGTGCAGAGGAACCCCTCCGGGGGAGGTGAAGATGTCCTCATACTCCTCCACGACCTTGTCCATCTGTAGTTGTCATGCGGAGGGGCGTTGTCTGGAGGCCGTGGCCACCATCTTCTTCTTTCCTTGAGGGTGTATCATCAGGAAAACAAATTTCCCGATTTTGGAAATGAGCTTACTGCATTGTTTTACAGTAATCAAAGAGATGGCAGTAGGCGGTGCTACCTCTGGTATCCTGTACAACTTATTTCCCAATGTAATAATGACAGCACGGGGCCTTGATTCATACACAGCATGTCGCTTCCACAAGTATGGTTTTCCTAATAATACATCACAAACTTCAAGGGGAGCAATGTCACACAATACCTCATCCGTGAAGGGCTTGATGTTGTATGGAAGGCGACATTGTTGGCTCACGTGAAGATCCTGTCCTTGGTGAAGCCACCTGATGGTGTACGGTTGTGGATGTGTTGTGGTCGGTAAGCCCAACCGCTTCACGACCTCTGCCAAAATGAGGTTCTTTTAGCTCCCGCTATTGACAATGAACTGTAGTGGGGAGCCCTTTACCCACATCTGGGAGTGGAAGAGATGCTCCTCCTCCTTTGGATCTTCGGGTTCATTTTTCTGGATCTTGGCGGTAGCAACAGTGGTGTTGGGATACGCATCAATGATCTACTTCCCTTTGTCATTCCCCTTGTCAGGTTCTGACTTAGAGTCGGAACATGCATCTGATTCTAAAATCTTTAGCTCAGCCACCAGTGACTGCTTGGCCCAACACTCACTTGTGTTGTGAGTGGAACTCTTATGGAACTCACACCATTTTTTCATGTCCTTTTTCAACTTCGCAACATTGTTCTTTGCTTGCAGCTTTGGCGAGTTGTCTTGGGCTGCCCTGCCTTGGCTTTGTCCTTTTGTTCTGTGGTTTAGGGTCACCTTTCCCTTGCTTTGGATTCGCAGACCCAAAGTCTCGCTTCTTTTGTTTAAACTTCTACTCGACCTTGACGGCATATCGGTATGCTGTGCCGAGCGAGGAGATGTTCAGGAATTCTATTTCTTCCTGGATGTACTTGTGCAGGCAACTGCGGTATTTGAGTATCAAATGCTGCTCTGAATCCTTGATACCCAACTTTGTGCGAAGGGTATGGAAGATATTGGTGAACTCCGGCACGTCTTGGTCCCTTCCCTGCCGCAGCGTGGTCCACTTTATGTATTCATCCTCATAGCTTCCGACAGGGTAATACTACTCCTTGATAGCATCCCGGAATGAATTCCAGGTGGGTGCGGCTGAAAATAGTGAGCCGGTACTTTCATCCTTCTGCTCGCAATAGGTTTCCCACCAGTCCTTGACGTGGGGGGCTACTTTGAGAAGAGCGAAAACAATCTTTTCTCGACTCGAAAATTCATGAACAGAAAAATAACCCTCTAGCAGATTTAGCCATTTATCTACGACATCTGCGTCTATCTGACCCTCGAATATGGGGATTTCAAAATTAACTTGTACCTTAAAGTGTGTGGCATTTCCAGAGTAGTTGCTGGAAGTCGATGCGTCGCTTCTGGGTAGCCGCTGAAGGATCTGGGTAACGTTGTCCATCATCGCGTTCCATTGTCGCTCGAGGGCTTCTTCGAGCAAGATTTTGATAGGATCTCCTGCCCCCTCGTCTTTCTTCTCATCCGCCATGGGATGCCGTCGGGATTTTCGAGGCTGGTCTTGCAAAGGTTCAACTAGTTCAAGCCCTAACTCCTTATATCCCAACCTCGTTGGGAACATGCAAAGAAAAACAGAGAAAAAGCAGACCGCTCTAATACCATTGATCCGAACTTAAACAGGAACGCAACAAATTACATAGATAACCATAAACACAGATATGCAGCGGAAATAATACTTCATTTCATTAATGTAAAATACTGAAATATGCTTACAAACAGTAATGGAAATAAACCAGCTAGGGCGATGGTAGCTTATCTCTGAGAAGAGATGTGGTGGCTACATGCCTCTCAACTATGTTATAATGAGGCTTGAAGGCCTATTTATTGTTGAGAAACAATGGAAAACCCTTAATATTCCAAAACCTAACCCTAGAAGATGAAACACCAAACTGTGGGCCCCGTTTGGGTAAATTGGTACATCAACATCCCGGGGTCGTAACTTTGGCATACGATCTCCATTTGACGCGTAAAATAGCTCATTAGAAAGATCTATCCGAGCACTACCACTTTGGTAAGGGAAACATCAGTCTATGGACCCATGTTGCCCCCAGATTTCCCAAAAAACGTTGTCTAGGGCCTCAAAACATCTCCAGAAGTTCAGGACCCGAAAAACTGCTAAAAATAGTAAGTTTTGCTACAATTAAGGAAACTAAAAATGCTGAGAGAAACAATGGTGGGGGTCCAGGTGGACTTGGTAGGTGGCCACCAAGATCCACCTGGATCAAGGTTGATGATGGAAACCATGTAAGAAGCAATGAAGATTGGCACATACCTTTGCTAGTGGAAGATGAAAGTTATGATAGGGACAACCATGAGAAGAAGTAGCAACAGCAGCAGCAGCAACATAAAAGGGAAGATGTGGATGGTATAGATGTAGGTAGCAGGCGAATTCCACCAAGGGATGATCAAAACAGATTTGAAACCAGTCCACCACTCAGGAGATCAGGTAGGAAAATTCAGTTTCCAACAAGATATAAGGATCATGCTCTTATAACTAGTATGTTAAATGTTGTTGAACCCTCTAATTATAAAGAAGAAAGTCAATATAGTGAATGGAGGGCAGTCATGGAAGAGGAATATCATTCATTACTGAAAAACAAAACCCAATTCTCCATCAGCGGTGGCTTCCTCTCAAGTCAATGCTTCTACAGTAATGTAGAATGACTCTCAGCCTATTGCTCCATCAGTAGAATCTTCTCAACAATTATCTTCCTTTGCGCCTCCAAATGCTTCAAATGATATTTTAGTTTGTGACTTCCAACCCATTTCTCCATCAGCGACAACTTCCTCTCAAGTCAATGCTTCTACAATAATGCAGAATGACTCTCAACCTATTGCTCCATTAGATGCGGTGCCCTCCTCCTCTCAAGGTACTATAACATCATCTGCCTTCCCCACTTCTTCTCAAACCACTGCTTCTCCACCTACCCAACCAGTATCTTCTTCGACCCCCTCCTCCACCAGCTCCTGCACTGACAAAATTAGGATTAGCCTGGGAAGAAAATATGATCTCAAAAAATATGTATTTTTTAAATAGGGAAAAACATTATTGGCAACTTCTAAATATGGGTTGCTACTATTACATCATATAAAATTATTTCATTAATGTTACAAATTGGATTATTACAACAATATTTATAAAACTATTTCACAAATGTTACAACTTGGCTTATTACAACAAATTTTTGGAGAATTGAATTCACTTAACCCAAAACAAATTCTTATTAGAAGCACTCAAATTAATATCCTTTGATATTAGTACAAACTTATCTTAGCACTAAATTTTTAATCAAAATCCAATCTAAAAAAGTTGCAGATGGATGAGAATCTAAGAATTATAGATTGTTTCTTACCTTGTAAGAAGAAACTAAATAGGGTTACGCGCCCAATAGAACATAGATGCCAGTATACACCTCTTACAACGTGTTTTTCACCTTGTTTTTCCTAATCGAGTGAAGTGAAAACAAGCAAAAACCCAATACATAACATGAATATTGATGTTGAGAATCTATTTCAACCTCATCAACCGTCCAGAGAGATCAAATCTCTTGAATCGTAAACCTCATTTACATCCATTATCTATATATATATATATATATATATATATATATATATATTTATATATAAATATAAATTCACTATATATATATGAAATGAATATATTTATGGAATATTTTGAAATAGTAAAAAAATTACATATCTCTTTCATATTGAAAAGTAAAAATATTAATTAAATTTTTTAATTTCAATTATATATATATATATAAAATAAAGTAATTGAAATTATCTTAATTAATATGTAAATTGAAATATTTTATAGTTAAATAATACATATCTTTCCATATAAAATACGTGAAAAATTACACATTTTTTAGTGGAGTATAATATCAATACTATGACATATATATCCTATATCACTTCCATTACATATCTACAAAAATATTTAATCTATAATTAACATTAATTTTTTCCTATATTATTAATATTTGCAATTTATATTTTATTTTCTTAATATTTATAATTTACATTAAATTTAATTATTAATATTTTTTAATCTATTTTTTTTTTAATATAACTGTACACTATAACATCTCATGCAACAACAACCTCTCAACGAAACGAAACAAAAAAAATCAAATTAAAAACCTAAGTTACTCTTAATGAAACAAAAGATAGATTTGCAATGCACAGAGTGTTGGAAACGCGTATCTTTAAGTGTGATATCACCTAATATATAGATAAACAGGTGGGCCATGTTCATAGGCTCTCCACAGACGACGAAGGTCGGTGGGAGCCTTGCTTTAATAAAGAATTTCTTGGTGTAGTCAAATTTATGGTTTCATTAACAAAACAACATCACATACACGATGTGACATAAAGAATTTGGAAATAAAATTATAATTTACATTGTCATATAAAAACAAGATGTCCTTGCCTAACTTTTTCTTGACATGAGTGAGTTTAATATGTTGTATTCAATGTAGGGTTGAAGTTTCTAGGATTTTCTTTTAACACTTTTGACTTTAGTATTTAACGTGGGTTAAGATTTTATATTTTTATGAAAGAAAATTGGTGATGTAATGTAAGAATCTTATTAATGATGTAATATAAAGAAATATTTAGTGGAGTTAAAATTAATATAACAATTTATCAGGAATGATATAATATAAAGAAATTTTTTTAGTGTAGTTAAATTTATGATTTGATCAACAAAACAATATCACATAGACGATGTGACATAAAGAACTTTGCAATAAATTTTTAATTTAAACTGCCACAAAAGAAAATGTCATTTTGTTTGGTTGAATATTAATAAAGGAAAATGTTCGTGCATACATTTTACTTGACATGACCTTTTACTTGACATGAATGAGTTTAATAGGTTGTATTCAATGTGGGGTTGAAGTTTCTAAGATTTTCTTTGAACAGTTTTGATTTTAGTATTTAGTATTTAATGTGGGTAAAGATTTTGATATCTTTTATGAAAAAAATTGGTGATGTAATGAAAAGAATTTTATTGATGTAACATAAAAAAAAATTGAATGTAGTTGAAATTTTAGTTTAAATAATATAAAAAATTCTCATGAATGATATAATATAAAGAATTTCTTAATGTAATAAAATTGTTGGGCATAGAATCCCCCACAACATGTTTTGGGGTTCAAAGCCCAAGTTTTGGTCAAATAATGTTGTAAGACTCCGTGACTTGTGGGTGCGGAGAGCGAAATGTATGTTGAGTCATAGGGTTATTCGTCCTAAGTTTTGTAATGTAATATAATGTCATGTCGGCCTACCCATGGTTCGCAGACCATGGGATTGTATAAATACGAGCGAAGCTCTAAGTTGAAAGAAGGGAATTGATGGATTGATTAATGTAATGGATGTAATGATCTAGTAGCAGATAGAGAAGGATTCTAAGTGTCTTGGGTCGTAGTAGTAGGAAGAGGCTCTACAGCTGAGTGCGCAGAGGCCTAGTAGAGTCCGCAGCTGAGTGCGCGGACCCCTGCAGCTGAGTGTGCAAGGCGAAGTTGAGTCTATAATCAAGGAAGAAGAATAATAAAGAGAAGTTTGATTCCAAATACTGTGTATCTGTTTTTGTACTACTGTCTGTGCATTTATACCGTTTTCTTTATCGTGCACACTTATATGAATATTTAACACTGTTAAGTAGAATTGGGATCATACAGATAAGTTAAGTAATCGGATAATATCGGGTTAATAGTAAGGAACTTGGGTAATAACACGGATCATTCCTTGAGTAGTGTTGCGCGAAGGTAGCATCGCAGGTTGCGAGGGACCGATAGATGCGTGTAGAAACGTGCACACAAGGTCAAACCGCGGACCACTTTAAACCATCAAACATCCCCAGGGTGTGGAAACCTAGTTCTAGCACCCTCCCATACTACTTCGGGTGAGACCTCAGTTCGAGCTCCGCGCACTGTTGCCAAAAGGGCCAGTAGTAACGGGATTTGTTTGGCTAAATCATCTCTGAACCTGGGTCAAGCTCATACAAGCCAACAAATGGTTCCGTTGCTAGGACCGGGATCTGCATAAGGGATGCCTGATGTTGTGTCACGGGAATCCAACAAAGAAAGAAATTGAAGGGTGGTTGGACAAGAAGATTCATGAGTTCGCGGCACAGAAAAATAGGAATCCGCGAGTATCTAAGAAACAGTGGTTGGAGCGCTACTTATATACGGAAATCCATGAAAGTTTCATTGCATCCTTTCTTTCTGCGCTGTATAAGTGGATCGCGAAGCGAGAAAATAGTCAGGGAAGGTGCAAGTTCAAGAAAACAATCGTGTGGACTTCGGAATTAGTGTGTAGATTGGAAGTGTTAGGAGATAATATCGCGCGCACTGTGGACCATTAGCTTGATCGAATTATAGGAGGGTTCATCACCAAGTTCACGGTAGACACATCGGTCAGTTACAGCGAGGTGGAATGACACTTCCTCAAAGGACCGCAAGGTAAGTATATTAAATCATTGAACATTTGGATTAAGATGCTATTGTGTGAAAAGTGGGTTTTACGAATAAATTAATGTTTGGGACTACGCAAAGTGGGAAGATTTATAGAAACGAAGGTAGTGAAGAATTAGAAACTAGTCCTTTGATTTCACCCTCGCGAGAGAGCGAGGAGGAGCTCATGAGAGTTTCTCCGAGGAGCATAGTCAGTCTGATAAGGCAACAAATTCTGTGCTTACCACCTCTACCTACACCGCCACCCGTCTCACCCTCCTCACCTCCATCCCAACCCGCCCCACCTCTGCCATCACCACAGTTCAGTTTGGCAGGTGTGATCAAACTACCAGTATTTAGAGGAGTATGGAACGAAGATCCGCACCAATTCTGGTTCGTGATAGGGGCGATATGGGAAGCACAAGGAGTCATGGATGACAATATCAAAAAGGCTACGCTGGTAAGCACGTTACAGGACTGCACGCTGACATGGTACATTAAACACTCTAATGACAATCCAAATGCAGGGATCGCAGAAATCCAAGCCGCGCTGAACAGGGAGTTTAGCAGGCCAAAATTGGAGACGTAGTCGATTATTGGGTTTAAGGAGATTGCGATGCTCTCGGGCGAGACCCCCTGGGAACTAGTTTAGAGTCTGAAGGGAATGATTCGCGAAGCCAACATGACCTTGATAGATGCACAACACCGCGCATGGTTTGTAGTGTCCCTAACGCCGCACCTAAGGACGACGCTCTCGCAGCAGAAGTTATCCACCCAGGCTGAAGCATTGGAGATTGCAATGAGACTGCATGAGACCCCTATACAAGATCCTGGTCTGGGAGTTCAACAAATCCACGCGCAACTGAAAAATTTATGCCTGGAAATGCAGAGTTTAAAACAGGACAAGACGACTCGCCCAGAGGTGTGCGAAGAAGTATGGTGCATCAAATGCAAGGGACAGGGGCATGATAAGGATCACTGTCCCATCTTCGTGAACTATTTGGCGGCATGAGGGTCGATGCCATTGAGACTGGAAACACAAGCAGGGCTGAGCACGGCACCTGCATTATGGTGCACGATCTGTCAGATAGGAGGAAAACATGCTACGGACAATTTCCATCTACTGTAAGGAGTATACGCAGACATCCCAACAATTGCTCTGTAATTTCTACAGGTCGGTAGGTCATGATGAGCGCACATGCAGAATCTATGAGCTAATGATGGACCAAACCCCTACCTACAGGATGTAGACTGAAACATGAGCCCTCGACCCAAATATAGGAATGACGCACACTGGATTTCAAGGGCACAGACGAGGTCGAGGTGGAATGGGACCAGGAAGGGGTCGCGGACAAATAATTTTTTACAATTGTGGAGGGCCAGGGCATTATGCCCGCGATTGTACAAATCCAACGAGAACATCATGTTTGTATTGTACTAAGTTTCATCATGAGGCAGAATACTAGCCTACATTGATAGTAAGGCTGCGCAAAAAGGGGGTGCTCCAGCCTCCCCGAACTCAGAATCTACAAATGATGAGGTTTGAGCCACGCGAAGAGGACTCGAATGTGAAAATTGTGCTTCGAAGTGGTATCACAATAGGAGATGACAAAGGTAAGCAACCTAAAGAAAGTGTGTGGGTTCGCAAGGCTCCTGCAAAGGAACCTGAATTCGATTTGGAACGCGCGAAGGAGACATTTATGGAAGCTAAGAAGAGCTTCACGGAGGCCTCCACTTCAGGTAGTAAGGATCAACTAGACCCAGAGATGGATCCTTCAATGCTCACTACCTTTCTGGAGACATGTATGAAGTTGATGCGTGACAACAGGGCCATGAAAGGACTGTAGGAACTTATCACTAAGTGCACGGGGTCAAGAGAACCGCGCATGGTCTGGAAACTTGGAAAGCATGAACTGCGCATAGGAAGGGAAATGAGGTTAACTGCACAAATCGGAGAATATGAAATGGATCAAGTAATTCTGGATCTAGGCTCGGATGCGAATGTACTGCTAAAACAAACATGGAAGCGCATATTCAGGCCCACGTTGCAGTGGTCTCCTATTCAATTACAAATGGTGAACCAACAGAAGATCTTACCCATGGGGAGATTGCAAGGAGTAATAGTCGATATTGAAGGCACAAGTGCTTTGACGGATTTCGAAGTGATAGAAATTGTCGACGATAACAATCCCTATCCCATGCTATTGGGCATAGACTGGGCCATTGATATGAATGGAGTCATAAACCTAAAGAAGAGAAAAATTATTTTTGAGAAAAAGTCGCTCCGCATAGTAGTATCGCTAGATCCTGTTGAAGGAGCGTGATATAGAGAACTAGTGCGTGACGACAATATTGATGACGATCTAGATTATATCTACAAGATAACGGCACGAGAATAGGATTGGGTGAATCTGGCAGCCGATGGGAGGATTTCGTGGGAGCGTGACAACTCTTGCACTTCGGATTCAGATGAGGAAGTGGAGCGATGGCAGAACCAGTTACACAAGGTAACCGCGCTAAATTGCAATATGATGATAAGATCATTATGTTGCGTAGCAACAGAAGCGAGGGATATGCCCATGTATGATGGATTAACACCAGTAGAGGAATTCCTGAACAAATTTGAAAACAAAGTAACAGAACAACAGCGGTTCGATGCTCTGAAATGGGCACTACGTGCTACGCTCGTAAGATGGTGGGGTACACACCAGCAAAATTTCAAGGATTGGTGCGGATGTAGAAGGACGATGCTTATATGTTTTGGAAAACTGCAGCCACTGATCAGAGTTGGGCTTGTGGGGAGAAACAGCTTGTGTGCCCACCTTTCCATATGGATATAGACATATGGTATGTAGCCCACATGAACATGCACGGCTCTTGTGATCGCAAATCAGAACAAAAAGCAGAAGCAGGAAAGACAAAACGCACCAAAGATTATCCATGGTGAATCCTTTGACACGGTGTGCGAAGTGTTGAACAGGGTCCACCATGTGGAATGCACTGACTCAGACCTGCGCGTACTAGTAGTTCGATGGGCTTATACAACCATGTACAAAACCCTGACCACGAAAGTTATCAGAAAACTACGGTATGAAGCAGAGACTGTAATCTGTGAGAAGCCGACAAAGCTGATTCCGCACGTAACGGAACCTATAGATCCAATATTACGCGAAGACTGGGTCAAAGAAATCACACAGGTATGCGAAGCAAAACGTAGAAGAATTTAGAAAGAAATTCGACAGGGAAACTTTAGACTTCGCGAGCTTGAAACGAACCAAGTACGGTTAAGGAAAAAAGGCATTTTTATGGACGCAGAGGTCAAGAGGCTGGAAAACAAAATAAAGGAAGCAGTTCTCGTCAACAGGCCAAGGATAGCAAGGCAAGGTGCAGACAATCATTTGAATGATTTAGACGACTATTGCTGAGAATTAGTTATTCTGCTGCTATGGCTAGGACCACATATCACCAAGCCCAGTAACCAGGGAAGTGCATTACAAATAAGAGAGCACGTGATGCCAATCACCACAATGATAGATGAGGATTTTTCACAGACCATATTGGAGGGAGAAATGAAGGCCCGCATAGGTGGTGCGACCACCTGACTAGTCGTAGGAAGCACAGTCTTAGCACTCCAAGCAGTTGAAACGAAGCACGGGACTGTAAAGTATTATGTCGGGGGGCTGTGCGCTATGGGAAGTGCACACAAGAACAAGATGTCACAGGGTTCGTGACAGCACACGAAGGGCTTTTCTGCCACGCGGGTAGGCTGGGAAGTGACCATTGGTGTCACTGTTCATGACGGGATGTCCGATTTGAGGCCAAATGGAGTGGGCGACGGACATTTAAGATAGCAGTTATGGGAAATATTTCGAAAAATCTGCCACCAAGAAAGCATTGATGGCCTGGAATTAGGGCGAATGGTCGAATTTGAATTCAAAAGGTGCTATAAAACTCCAGTGGCTAGCCACGAGACAACACTTGTTCACTTGAGACTTGGGCAGTTGAACAGAGCACAGAGTGTTGAGCGCCGAGTGATATTCGAGCCCCTAAGTTCGCGAAAGATTGCATACAGTACAAATAAGATGACGACCACCAGGGGAGGTTTGGGCTTTGAAGAAGGAACCGCCGGTGAGGCCACGCCAACCCATACGGTACACAATGTTCCCAAAGGTACTGGGGTTGCGACAGAAATCCTGAAATCACCTCGAACACCGAGACTGAAAAAATATAAGCAGGCAATGGGACCAGTCCGCATGTCCCCGAGGAATCCATGGTTCGGTAAGCTATCAATGGAGGAAAAGGGAAAGGCTGTCACCATTGAGACAGATGAAGAGGAGGAGGACTTACAGGCTTTGATTGCCGAGGTAGAGGAAGAAGGGGATGTAGAGGAAGATATCCAACCATTGCGCTATGTAGCAAAATTGCCCGAGTATGTCCCTCCGCGAAAAGGGAAAACCAAGATACCAAAGGATCTGGATGCAACAAAGAGTGCACTCTAGACCCCGCTCCTCCCCGATGGAATTACCTTTGAGGGGTCGATCCTAGGACGTGTGCCCACCCTGAAATTTGAAGACTGGGACCTCGTGGAAAACAAGAAGTTCCCACACTTAGATACGATGAGCCTAATGAAACAAAATATGGAGGGGCAAGTAATAACAGTAGAGCCATGAAAATGGTTACACAGTGTGGAAATGGCTAGGTTGTTTCATCTACTGTGCATACCACACTTTCACCATGTGCCCATCACCATTTTCGTCATCAGGCAACTGCTTTGCCTGGTGCATGGTGGGTACTTATGGCTGGAGGAGCTTATTCCCATCATGGCGAATCTCATCCACATAATTTCTCGGCTTCCCTATAAGGGAAAGGACCCCGCAACGATAGCAGGAAAATGTAGCGACTTGGCTCTCACGGAAGCCATGAAGACAAAATACAAGCTCGAGAAAAAAATCGAGGTTACGCTATTACTAGTATCAAGGATAAAGGGGTGCACGTAGCCACCCAACTCCTAGCCTATAAAGTAATGAGAAAGTGCCGCGCCGATGAAGTACAGTGCCAATGGTTGCACTGGCCGAACAATGTGCAGAGGGGGTCCAGATCAACTGGGCCAAGTTCCTCTGTGAAGAAATTTTTATCAACTGCCAAGAGGCCCAGGAACAAGGTAAGACCTTCCACTACGTGTGGTTTCTCTTATCCATCTTGCTAGTCGCAGGAGAACTGTTGGAGGACAACCAGTTCCCGAGCATCGACCGAGACTTACCAGAAGCCGCAAAGTACGCTTCACTCTGGGCCACCAAGGACGCGAAACAGATTCATGATAACAAGATCTTCTGGGTGCTCATGGAGGTGAGCATCCGAATGTGGATTAATAGGAGGTCGCGCCTGTCCCCCACAGTGCACAATAGTCTGCAAAGTTTTGTAGACTTCAAGGCAGACATGCAAAATATTTACATCAAGGCGTGAAAGGATCCGGTGCAGTAGTGGACAAAGCTCCCATTCATAGCCACTAACGATGTGATCTTTACAGTGTTAGAGACATGGCCTCCCAAGTGGCGTGCCCCAGATTTGGTAGAGTTGGAAAAGGCAGAAGTACAAAAAAGGAAGGATGAGGCCAAGCTGTGCATCACACAGCTGGCCAAGAAAGGGCACAATAAAAAAGGGGCAACCGAGGTAAGGGAATTCCGTGAAGCGGCACAAGCAACCGTGGAGCAAAAGAAGGTCGTTGAAGCAGCAACAACAGCACAAACAGTAGAGGCCGCAACAATGCAGGTAGAGGAGGGCTAGGAAGTGTCTACAGGATAGGAGGCAGAAGAGACAGACCTTGCAGAAGAGGGCACGGACCCAGGAACCACTTCGACCCAACTCAAATGGTCGTGTGTCACAGAGAGATTGGGTCCACGGAAAAAAGGTCAAGGCCTCGAAGCTATCCATCGACCCGATCAGATTAACTGAAAGAGACCTCTATTACATCGACGAGACAGTTAGCGATGCCAACAAGGAAGCACTCCAAGAAGTTATGACGGAGAAACAAACTATGTTGGGGGTCCTAAGGGCGCAGCTGCAAGAGTTTCAGGTGTGGCCCCCATAGGAGGGTACTTTGTCTACCCACATCGCAGTAGGCACATCGGCAGTAGAACAGCTGCTACGCGCAAAAATGGCTAATACAATAACATTGCCGAATGGAGCGCTAGTCTCAGAAAACATAATGGAGTGGGTAACGGTTAATACAATGAAAGGCATTGGCATTACCTTGGTTGCCCTTCCTCATGACACACTTTATCAACTGCAGGATGGGATAACAACAAAACTCCATGCCAGAGAGATCCGCGTGATCTAGGTTCTGAGCGAGCAGAAGAAATTACCTACATACAAATTCTAAAACATAGAAAATAAACAATGCGAGAGCATAACACATAAAACACATGCAATAGAGATTTTCCCCTAGATCCCAAAACCGAGACTACCAGCTTGATTTTTCATTATGCTCTTTTCAATGTTACAATACATATTTATACATGTCGAAGCATCCAATACCATGAACTAAAAACCATCACGTCCAAAACCATGGACCGAAAACCATCGCGTCCAAAACCATGGGTGAAAATCATGCACAAAACCATAGGTAGGCCCACCCAACCTAATATAGGGTCCAAAAGAAAATTTCCCGAGGCGCTGCCCCAAACCCCATAGAGGGAGGCTACTCACCCCCCTCAAACTCCCTGGACAGCGAGGGCTGCTGCCCTCCCTATGACGCCCCCACAACGTAATCGGTGCAATGAAGGGGGGTCTCCGCCCCCCGTCTAACCCCCCAGTTCACTACGTGGGCTAGTCATGGAAAGAATAACACAACCCAACAGGGTGTCGCTGTAGGAGTTGCAAGTGTAGCCCCCACAGGAGGGTACCTTGTCTACCCACGTCGCAGCAGGCATGTCGGCAGCAGAACAGATGCTACGCACAAAAATGGCCAATACGATAACATTGCTGGATGGAGCACTAGTCTCATAAAACACAATGGAGTAGATGACGCTTAATACAAAGAATGGAATTGGCATTAACTTGGTTTCCCTTCCTCGTGAGACACTTTATCAACTGCAGGATGGGATAACAACAGAACTCTGCACTAGAGAGAGCTGCACGATCCAGGTTTTGAGAAAACAGAATATTAATATCGAACAACTTAACTTGCAGCGCGACGAGTTAGTGTCGCAGAACCAACAGTTGGTACAGATAGTTGATAACACTTGCCGGCACATCACAGAATTGTCCATCGCAACAGACATACCAACAGAAATGCGGATCCATTGTTTGGCAAATGGAGTCTGTGACGCGCACAAGGAAATAACAAGATTATAGCTAGAACTGAATCTCCAGATTGCTGAGCTGCAGCTGAAGGCGTAACATTCCACTCCCCAAGATGTCAAAGAATAGCATGCCAACACTATTGCAGCAGGGATGGAAGAGATTGGAGGTGCAGTCCGCGACTGTACCAACATGTTGGAGCAGGCGTTGAAGGTCCTCACTACGTTGCAGGAGGACCCCAATATTCAGCGGTTGGAGACCAAGGCATGCGAACTCCAACAACAATATGACAACATTAGAGGGACTACACAGACAGTAGTCCTTACTCAGCGGCTTGCCAGGATACAGCAAGCCAAGGCTTTAAAAGAGCAGGTGGACACGGCCTGCCACAAAGAAGCAATTTTAAAGGCGTGCATCCAGCCGTGGATTGATGAAACCTTCACAATCATGGAAGATATTGAAGGAAAGCTAGTGTAGATTCAAGGAATGCATGCACAGATGAAGCACAACATGACCGAAATAGAGGGCTTGGAAGCAAGAATGCAGCAGGTTCAGCAGACAGAAGCTTAGTATGCTACCGACATTTAGGTCGTTCGGGTCGAGTTGTAAGGAATCCGTGCCAAGATTGCTGCACTGACAGAGTGACTTGAGGATGAGTCACAATGTTTTTGTTGGAGACTTTTTGGGCATAGAATCCCCGCACAACATGTTTTGGGGCTCAAAGCCCAATTTTTGGTCAAATAATGTTGTAAGACTCTGCGACTTGCGAGCGCAGAGCGCTAAATGTATGTTGAGTCATAGGGTTGTCCGCCCTAAGTTTTGTAATGTAATATAATGTCATGTCGGCCTACCCATGGTCCGTGGACCATGGGATTGTATAAATAAGAGTGAGGCTCTAAGTTGTAAGAAGGGAATCGATGGATTGACTAATGTAATGGATGCAATGATCTGGTATCAAATAGAGAAGAAGTCTAAGTGTCTTGGGTCGTAGTAGTAGGAAGAGGCTCCAGAGTTGAGTGCGCAGAGGCCTAGTAGAGTCTGCAGCTGAGTGTGCGGACCCCTACAGCTGAGTGTGTCGGACGAAGTTGAGTATGTAATCAAGGAAGAAGAATAATAAAGAGAAGTTTGATTTCAAATACGGTGTATCTGATTTTCTACTATTGTCTATGCATTTATACTGTTTTATTTATCACGTGCACTTATATGAATACTAAACACTGTTAAGTAGAATTGGGCTCATATAGATAACTTAAGTAATCAGATAATATTGGGTTAATAATAAGGAACATGGGTAATAACACGAATCGCGCCTCGAGCAGGGCTACGCAAAGGCAGCATCGAACGCTGCGAGGGACTGATAGATGCGCGTAGCGACATGCGTGCAAGGTCAAACTGCGGACCACTTTAAACCATCAGACATCCCCAGGATGTGGAAACCTGGTTCTAGCACCCTCCCATACTACTTCGAGCGAGACCTCAGTCCACACTCCGTAGACTATTGCTGAAAAAGCAAGTAGTACCAGAATTTGTTTGGCTAAATCATCTTTGAACCTGGGTTAGGCCCATACAAACCAACAAAAATTTATGATTTGATTAACAAAACATCATCACATAAAATCTCAAAATAAAATTATAATTTAAATTATATTAAATATCAAATTTTAACTAAAATATAGACTATTATATTGATGAAAAGTATCTATATTTTAAATCCAATATATAAAAATGTTCATAATAGTATTTCGGTAAAATTCATTATAATAGTTATTTAATTAAAACAATTAACTAAATTGAGTCACGTTAAAAAAAAAAACAAAAACAAAAACAAAAAAAACAAAAACAACTTAAAATTTACTTCAGTTTGAATCAATACATCAATTATATTTCTGTAATTTCTGTAAAATTTACTTGAGTTTGAATCCATAAATCATCAAAAACATACATTATATTTAAGGTAAATCGATGTACTCTAATACCAAAATGGATCTATTTTGAAATTCCACATCACTTGTACATGTCGTCACGTGGTTTTAGTTAGTTTTCGTAGTAATGGTCGCTGCATAATTTTTTCCAATTTGATTCACCATATTGGTGGATGTTTATAAACCCTATCTACTCAATAAAATCTTTATTTTAAAGACTTGTCAGAAGAAACAAAAACATGGCATACAACATAGAAATGGTATATAAACACTTCGTGGTGACGTGTGTATATATATACACACATCACCACGATCGTGGTGATGTGTGTATATATATACACACAAGTCACCATGAAGTGTTTATATACCATTTCTATGTTGTAGATCATGGTGATGTGTGTGTATATATACACACACGCCACCACGAAGTGTTTATATACCATTTCTATGTTGTATGCCATGTTTTTCTGACAAGTCTTTAAAATAAAGATTTTGGTGTTTGTTTTTTAATAAAATTTAATGTCTTTGTAAGGGGGTCAGTTGTGATCTGTAAAAGAATATTGTTTTTAAGTTTCAAATGAATTGAAGTAGTCAAAAATCTTCTTAAAATCAAAATTTTAATATTGGTTAATATTTCATTTCATTAAATAAAAGTTTTTTTTAGTATTTCAAACTTGTGATTAATGTTAGATTAGAGTTCTTTAAATGCATTTTTATAAATAGAATAGGTTTTTGATAAAATATTAAGTATGTAATGAGTCTAGTATTTAGTAAAATTTTAAATACATTAGAGAAGGTTTAAAAAACTTTTGATTTAGTAAAATAATTTTATAATTTTTTTAAGTATGTGAATTTTTATTATTATGATTAAAATAATAAACTTTTAAACTTATAAGGTTTTTGTATGTGAATTTATTAAGAGCTCATTCAATATCTCCCATTGTTAACTTAGGATTGTACAATGTTAACCCAATTATTATTGATGATAGTTGATTGAGGACATTTAGTGTGGAAGTCGGTTAGGGGATCACAGCTACCACTTCGCGAAAATGTGAATCAGGTGGCAATGCCATACTCCACACTAATCTCAAAAAAGTTTTCCTTTTGGAATCTAGAGTAATTAGTCTCATTGAACTAGCGCAATACCTATCCACCAAAAACATGTCTACATATGCAAAATCTATAGGAAAAGTTCAAAGGAAAAAAAATTGTTACATAGCATGTCCACTTGCAAAATCTATAGGAAAAGTTCAAAGGAAAAAGAACTGTTACATAGCATGTCCACTTGACATAAATTTTATCAATATATTCTTCAAACCTACTGTTGTCACTCATTGCTAAATGTGTTTTCAGTTGCTCGAAGTGCAAAAGAGAAGTGAAGTATGAAGCCATATTCCAAGCCACAAAATATCTCAAAGATAAATCACACCCTCTCCATTGGATAGTGCTCAGAATAAGCTTTCCAACAGTATGTGGAGGCCCAAAAATGGACTTCTGGATCAGACGATATGGCATGTTGAAGTTTAGGGGTTTTGTTGCCTTTGAAATGAAGGAGAAGAGCATATCAGAGGTCCGGGAGCATATCACAATCAGAGTTTTCTAAAAGAAGCAGTAGGGGAGGGCAGAGAAAACTAGTGATCAACGATCATCGATATCGGAGATCAGAGGTTCCAGCGATCCCGCATATCGGTGATCACAAATGTCAGAGGTCCAAGGTACAATGTATATCGGTGATCGGAGGTCCATGGCAATCGCAAATCGCATATCGCAACATCAGGAGACATGGCATTAGACACTTCATGTAGCAGAGCTCCGATATCGACATATCAGCAGTCGACAAGTCCAGGCCATATCGACGATCGGAGGTCCATGGTGCATAGTATATCGGCAATCGCAACAACGCAAGACATGTCGCAAATCAAAAATCAGCGATCTTAAAGTAACCATTATAAAGGAATTGCAGGAAAAGAATGTCGGTGGTGTTAAAGCACTGGGAGGGATGAAAACAATTTAACAAAGGAAATGAGTTGCAAAACCAGAAGAGGGTAGGTCTTTTCTCTCTCCTCTAACTGGACACATGGCGGCACACTATTGGATCCGACAAAGACACGGGGCAGTTGACATCATCATGATGCGGCAGTACGGAGGACACGTGGCATGCCGATATGGAATTTTCAGGGTCCAATGGGGGCATATCGGGTGACACGTGTTACCACTCAGGAAGGGCCACATGGCAATGATGATATCACATCGGCAATCGAAAATCAGAGGTTGAGGCTTATCAACACTTTGTAATGCAATTCACACATGGGAAAGTGTGATAAAAGGGCTCTGATGTTGGGGATGGCCTGCGGTCACAATGACATAAAAAAACCAAAGGTAGATCTAGAGGCCTAGCACAAATTGGCTCTAGCAATTGGAGATTCGTAAACATGTTGCAGCTCCAATATAAAATACCGGATTGGAAACCTCTGATATAAAGGTTGAGCCCCAGGTCACAGCCCTCGGTCCTATGATGAAGAAATACTGAAAGGGACTAAACCAAAGGGGGCCGAAGGAGATCGAGAATCACTATTTTGTAACGCCTTTTAGAGTAAAAGTCCCAATGTCGTGATGCCCCGATAGTATGGTACAGGGATTTGAAGGCAAATGGGTCGGCAGTTGAGGCATTGAATGAAGGCATGGTGCAGCGATAAATCAATATGGGGACTTAGGAAGACTTAATGCCTCAGTGTGGAGCTCCACTCAGTCATAAATGTAAAGGATTGCCTGGACAAACTCTTCTTCTTCTCTTTGACAAGCAAACACAGTCGATCGCTACCAACTCCAGAGAGTGGTGAAGCCAAATAGTTAAGGCGAAAGCAACAGGTGAATCGACTAAGTAGTAGAGAGGCACATCATGGCAGAGATGTGGCCTGATCAAGGGCCTTCATAGGAACAACAGAGGGATACTTCCTCCATCATCTTTCCATTTTCCTTTTTCTATTATTCTGTAATTTCTGTTTATTTTCAAGAACGGAATCAAATCCTTTGCAATCATTTTGGGCAGCAGAACTATCGCAGGCTAAGACAGATAGTCAAGTAGACAGCTGGCCCTTAACTGAGATATTTTGTAAATGTTGATTCCAAGCTCTCCCTCTCCTTATAAATAAGGGGAAGAAACACTTAATAAAGGTTCCCAAATTATGCACCCAGAGTGGTTCAAATTCTATGGTTCCATTTTGGTTCTAATTGCTTTTTCATAAGGGACTTGATACACTGATGAATGTAATGGATTGGTAATTGGACTCATTTTGAAGGATGAATGAAACTCTTTGGTGATTCCAATCAGAGCAATGTGCAGTATGTTTTCCCCTTTGTAAATATCATTTCATATATGTTTTTCTTTCCCCGAAATTGTGTAATGAAGTCGTCGGTCTCATCCTCTCATGGTTATATGTATGCTGCTAAGTAGTAACAATACCTGTGTATAAGACAAATTTACTTGTGTTAGTCTATAACCTACAGTACCTATGTATAAAAAAGATTTACTTGTGTTATTCGAATAACCTGCAGTACCTGTATGAGCACATATTTACTTATGTTGTTTGGTGATAAATGTACCCATGAGGTATATGGCATGAAACCTTAATTTGCGCTCCACTCTTTCCTCTCTTTCATCTCCTCCCTCTTCCATACTTCTGCCAGAATATTGTTTCTTAGGATTATGTCTTGTTTACAACCCTATGCATCTATTTCCCTCCTTTCTCTCCTCCTCTTCATTTTACTACAACGTCAATATTAAAATTGCATGTTGTTGTGTGTCGGCCACCAAAACCAGACATTTCTCTTTGAGATTAGCCTGATTTACCCCCTTAGTATTTAGATCCATGTATTTGCTTGAGTCTACCTTAATGAAGGGCTATTGAACCAAGCCCCTTTTATTCTCTTTTTCAAATTTCGTGACAATTGGAGTGCAACAGAAAGCCCCCATTGATAATCTTCCATGCACTCCTTTATTTAAGATGTCCTGGGCACTGGTCTACAATCAACCCAGAGACTGTCTCTAGGAAGCTTTCTATATCTCCTGGAGCACTTGTGCTATGCTAGAAAAAGCAACAACACCTACCATATAAATTTTTATGGTGATTTTGATAGATATTTTATTTTTATTCAACAATAAAAAATAAATAAATAAATAAATCTTCTCCTTATTTATATAATTACATATCTGGATGACGGCCATCCCAAGCACTGTAACATGGGCTCCCTATCACCCCTAGCTACCTGTTGACTACCCCTCGTGCCCTCTGATGTTTTCTGTTGGTTACGGTTCCCCATTCCTGCTGGAGTATGGAGGATATGGATTACGAGGTGGTTGATTACTCTATTGACCCTAATCCCGACCAGCCTATTTTTGGGCAACCTAACCCTACATTGCCCATAACTGCTTATCGCTCCCCATCTGCACTGTTATGCACCACCTTGCCTCCTGTGATTACCTTACTTGGGTCATCTGCATCCACCCTTCCCTTTTCAACCCTATCCATCAATTCTTCGGAGCTAGACTTCCCCCTACTCTCTCCAGTGACCCTATACCTTCTTGCAGCATGCTCACCCTCCTCCCTGCACTTTGAACCCTCATCTTTTGGCAACCTCTTTCGCTTGTCTCACTTCGCCTCCTCACATGGGCCAAATCAGGCCGTTGTACCCGTGTAGCATCCCCCTGAATCTGGCATCCCACCGCCCTCTGTGGCAGCTGCTTCCTCGACTCCAACATTCAGGTGTTTTGAAACCCCGGTCATCAGGGTCCAACACTCTGCGCAAAGTCTACAACAGGAAAACCAGAGTCCGATAGACCCTCAACAGGACCATCCTACCTTGCACCAATCCGATAAAAGAAAGGTCAAGTGTGTGAAGGCCTCTGGGAGGGACTTCACCCTCAAATTTGGTAAAGGATTAAATATGGGAGAGGTAGTAAACACGGTTGGGAAGGTTCTGGTGGGAAGGGTAAGAGGCCGAGCCTACTCTACGGAATGTCTCAGCCTCTGGGTTAAGGCAATCTGGGGAAATATCTTCAAACACCTCCCCGAGGTACAGACCCTGCCCCTTGGATGGTTTATGCTCCATTTCACATAGGAGGCATACACCAACATGCCCCTTGTATGATACTAGCACATTGAAATGGCCCCGGTCATGCTGAAGCATTGGAGCCCGCTCTTCGACCCTGAAAGAGAGCAGATTGGGGTTGAACCATTATGGGTTAGGTTTCCTGGCCTCCCTCTGCACTATTGGTTTGAAGATGTATTTTTTTTTATTGGGAATGATTTGGGCACATACTTGGATTATGATAAGTCATACATTCAAACCAGGAACAAATCCTTAGCCTGCATCTTGGTGCACCTTGATACGTGAGAAGGACTGGAGGAAAAAATAACTCTGCAATGGAGGAATTTTACGAGGATACAAATTCTCAATTATGAGGGTGTCCCCTATTAACACTTAGGTTGTCCCTTGGCTCCTTAAGGGATACAGCCGAGGTAACCACAAACCAATCTTTGGACTACAGGTCCTAGCCTACCGGCAATCAGAGAGGGCTATCTCTTTATAATATAGCTTTGTTTAAGGGTGATTTTAGGCTAGTTATGTTGCTCTTGGGTTTTGTTTAAGTTTTGGTGGGAAGGATGATGCTTTCAAGCAGATTTGGGATGCATAGTGTGAGAAGTTCAAACCATTGGGCATGGAGTCATGGATTAGGGCTGCTGGTGCGTTTTCTTGGTCACAAGAGGAATACATAGTAGGATAGCTACACATAGAACAATCTCAAGCTGAAATAAAGATGGAATGAAGGTCAGAGATGAAAGGCAACTAAGAATCTTTGATCAGCTAATAGAAGGAAGGTGAATGAACCTTTATCTAGGAGCAGTCAAGAATTCCTAAATAACAGTCATATATAATGGAACTAGTGTAAATATGAGCCAAGAGGAATTCATATTTATAGCAAATTCAGAGGAAAACATATAGAAATAAAAAGAACTGAGCATAGAGTGCTGTCAAGCAAAGCCTAAGCTATTCTTCTTTCTTTCTATTTGGATCATGGCACATAGATGATATAGCAAACATAAAACTGAAAACAGAGGTGAGAAACACTTATTGGGCCATGTGGAAACACCCGAATTCTGTAGCACAATCTTTAAGACATCAAATCCACAACCAGCATTTCAGAATCATGCATTCAAGCAATCTTTGGTTATAAAACTCTCAACATATACAGCACAAGTCTAGAGTGATGCAAATCAACCAACCAACCCTTTAAACAATGAACATGGTGGTTTAAATAGAGAAAATATCCCAAAAATATCTGCAAAATAGATCTCAGGGGAGATCTCTGGCAATAACTGTGATCTAGCTACCTTCTATTGAAATAAATGCAAAAAAATATCTATCTAACAGTTGCGCTGGGGCAGCAGGCATCAAAACTGAGTTAATATGGTCCTTTGAGCAATGCGCTGGCCATTTTGCTATAATTGTGCTTTGGAACTTGCAGTGCCGCCCTCATATGGCTTAAATGCATGCAAATTTGTTTTGGTGAACCTTAGATGGCTCTTTACTGCTCCTTTGACTTTGTTGGGGGGCCTTTATTATTCATCTACGTTGGAAATAAAGATTTCCACTCATACTTTCGACTGATACTCTCTGCCGCTTCACTGATACCCTTTGTCATTGAATCGGGACCTTTTTCAGCGCTGATACACTTTAATCTGTCAAAATCACCCCTTTTCTGCCACTGTTTGGCCAAAAGAAACACTGTCTGGCCATCTGTTGGTTCTGGCAGAAGAGTGGGTTCTGGAGGCACGCCGAGGCCAAATCATGCATTTTGGAACTATTTCGGGCTTGGAGCAATCAGATATGACTGAAGAATGAATGGACTTTCTTTGCTGATGGACTGCGCGGGGGCACCGAACAGATCTGGGAGAAAATGGCCCTTTTCCTTTCCATAAGGCAAAAATGCCTTAAACGTCAAAATCCATCAAAAATGGGGCGGGAACGATTATTGGGGCCGCAAACAGATCTAGGCCGTTGGATCATGCTAAGGCAGATCCAATGGCAAGGATTGAATCGCATCATTGCTTATCGGGGGGGGGTCATGGAGGCAGAGAGGTATCATATGTATATGCTTGCGATGGGCCGGTTGCCGATATCGCATCGGCGATCGGGGAGGGGACAGTTCAATGAAAATAGAAATGGCGAGCGAAATGGATGCGGGCGATAAGAGCTGGGCCGTCGGATCTGAGGGCCTCATCCAACGGTCGTAATTAAATCGGCATGTCGCTTATCGGTGGGGACATGGGAGTGGCGGCCTTTGCGAATGCCGATAAGCGAAAAAGCGATAAGGCATGCATTTGCGGCAAAACAAAGGGTTTTGCGCTAAACGGGAATCTTTGGCAAAACAGAGTAATACAAATGGAGCGGGGGTATGTGATAAAAGAATAGTTGCGATGGAGAGGGCTCCCGATAGCGATATCGCATCGGAGCAAGGGGTCGGGCCATTGAATTATGTGCACACATATATATAGCGATACGCCGATCGTCGAAATCGCATCGGGGCATATACATCGGAGGTATGTAATATGTAAAGGGCCAATGCATAACTGCTTTCCCCGACCGCGATATCGCTTCGGAGGGGAGGGGAAAGCATTCGGATGGAAGTTTAATAAATGGGAAAAGGGCCAATATAACCAAAGGAAGGCTTTGAGCGATCGGGGGAAGACTTATGTGTATCGGAGGGTTCCGATAACAAAAAAGAAGGCCTGTAATGCATCGGAAGGGGCATATTGAAGATCGGAGGCATATTTTCATGCTTCGGAAGGGATTCTTGAGGCTTCGAAAGAGGTCCAAAGGTATGAATGAGGGTTTTGAACCTTGAAAAAGGTTAAAACATGGTTAATGGAGGGTTTTTATAGATCAAAGGAGGGATTTAATGCATAGGAAGGAGTTCTAATGCATTTGGAAGGGGATTTATGAGCGAAATGAGGGTTCTCACTAAGTTTCAGGCAAACTTAGTGATTCCCAAGCATATTTATGGTTATTTTTCAACCAAAGGGAGGGGATACATAAATAGGGGGATTTTATACATATTTTTAATAAGGGGAAGGGGAAATAGGTAGGGATTTACGTAGTAGAGTTAGGAATTAGCATGAAATTGTGAAGAAAGCGCTACGTATGGAAATCTTAGGCTATAAAGGGAAAATAGAACTTTGTAGAGGAAATATGAACACTCCTTAAGTAAAGCAGATCTTTACCAAGACAAATGATATGACATATGATGAATTTAAGAGATATCAAGCAGATCTTGACCTCTTTAGGGGAAGTTAGTGAATGATTTGGGGAAGAGGAGGAAGGGGAAGTTAGACATGCCTCTCTTGAGCTGCTTCAAATGGATTTTTGCCTTATACTTGTGATCTGAATATATATAACACTTGAAAATATGAAATGGACCACAAATCCTCATTCTGCCACCACAGAACTACCTACCCGGCCTACTTACCTAGAATTTTCTCTTCTTTTTGGTTTGGGTGCACTTGAACTAGCAAACCTAGCTTTTCCTTTTTTCTTTTTGTTGTCCTCCTATCTAAATCGATCCTTATTCCATCCGGGGCTCAGATTAAGTTGTTGAGCGCCCAAGATTCTCTACTTATCTACAAATCTGCCAAGATTAAACAGTTTGGACAGATATTCATCTCTATATTCTAAAACAAGCAATTGAAACCTAGGGAAGCCAAGATTAAGCTGTTTGGCCTTCCCTTAACTGTAAAACTCTTCAAAAATGGTATGATTATTCAAAAATAGAACTTCTCAGATATATGGAACCTTTGCAGCATAAAAAGATGACATATTTGGCATTTTCAACTGTCAATCATGAAATATGAACACCTATAGCAATAAGAGGCTAACAGTGGCTCCACTTGGGATTGGCTTTTCCTTGTGAAAAGCCAAGAACAGCAGGTCAGACTGCCTTGATCTTCAATGGTTGCTGTAGAACTGAAAACTTCCTTCTCTGTTCTTTTGATACTATTGAATGAAGCTTTTAAATCTTTTATGCAACATTTTTTACTGAAATTTTGCTGTAATACAGCGCTGTCTTTTGGCTGGCTTCTGCGTGCTTATGAACTCTTTCAGATCTTGCCTGAGCACTTGCCTTTGAAACAAATTCAAAACAGGGACAGAATGGTGCATTTCCTTTATTTTGCCTTGAGAAACTGTTGCTATAACACTGAAGCACTCCCTTTTTCGGATGCCAAATGATTGAGTGTTTTGAAGTCACTGCACAGAACTCTTTAACTGAATTTCTGCAAATTACAGCGCTGCCTCCTTTCTTCGCTGAGTGCTTAAAATATATACAAATCTAGCTTGAGCACTTCTTTGGAATAATTTCCAGAATAGAGACCTGAAAAATGATGCATTTCTTTGGTTCTTTTCCTCAAAACTGTTGCGCACTTTTTCTGAGAACAATGCCAAGACAAAGATCTGAAATGATGGATTTACTTTGGCTCTGACTTTAAAAACCTTTGCTGCGATGTTCCCTCTTATCGGCCTACTGCAAAAATTAAAATAAAGTGCTGATAATAGAAGTATTAATGTACAAACATAATACACAGGTGCGTTGATTTAAATGGGATCATGATAATGCTTCAACATGCGGCCATTAACAGGGCCTTCTTCAGCTGTGCTGCCATCTACAGTCTTCAAGAAATATGTGTTGTTGCCCTGCACAACGTTGATAACAAAGGGGCCTTTCCATAGAAAATCAAATTTTGCATGTTTTCCCTTGTCTTCTCTTCGTGAGTCCCACCTTAAAACTTTGTCACCAACGCAGAAATCTTCAGCTTTGGTCCTCCTGTCAAACATTTTCTTGAGTTTCTCTTGCAAAATCTGTGCTCTGTTGTAAACTTGCTCCCTTGTTTGCTGAAGATGAATGGTCTGGTTGATTCTTCGTTGAATATCATTTGGTTCAGCCTGCATCTCCTGTAGCAGCTTAATAATAGGAATGCCCACTAATGAAGGAAACCTGGCCTCCATGCCATAAACAAGCTCATATGGGCTCATTCCAATGGATCTCTTGGTTGACAGTCTATCTACCCATAGGGCATTTACTAGCTTCTTGTGCCAGTTTTTCTTATTTTCTTCCAGCACTTTCTTAATGATGTTAATGAGGCTCTTATTGGAAGATTCAGACAAGCCATTACCTTTAGGGTAATAGGTTGTGGAGTGGCCCAAGGTAATGTGAAATTTCTGGCAAAAACTGATCATTTTCTTGGATTTGAAGGCAGCAGTGTTGTCTGTAATGATATTTTCTGGGCAGCCAAATCTGGAAAGGATATTTGATTCAAGGAATTGGATAATGGTGGATTCATTGGCCTGCCTACATGGGATGGCTTCAATCCACTTGGTAAAGTAATCTGTGGCTGTTAGAATCCACTTGTGTTGGCCAGAAGAGGATGGGTGGATTTCTCCAATGAAGTCAAGACCCCATTGTTGAAAAGGCTTTTCGGTTGAGATGGGCTTAAGGGGCAAGGGCAACAGCTTTCTTTTGCCTTCAAAGATTTGGCATTTATGGCATGAGACAACAAACTTTTTGACATCTGCAAACAAAGAGGGCCAATAGAAACAAACCTTTAATATCTTATCAGCAGTGGACTTCCAATATAAATGCCCTCCATAGTCCCCTACATGGAATTCTTTCAAAACATTATCAGTTTCATTCATAGTTAAACAATTAAGCAATATGCCTTCATGATTTTTCCAAAATAGGGCACCATCTAAGACACAAAACTTTGATGCTTTCATCTTTAAAAATCTCTTTTTGGTTCTAGACAACCCTGGGGGAGCAAACAGGTTTAACAATATAAAACAAATATCAAGATACCATGGGGATTGCAAAAAGGTTTCACTGATCTGTGGAGTCGCCAACTCTTGTTCATTGTCCAGTTGATTAATGTCTAAGGCTTGAAAAATTGTTTCGGACATCAGTTTGGCTAAACCTTGTCCCTTTATCAGCTTGGTGGGTTTTATCTCAATGTCATACTCAAGGATGTTAGCAATCCACTTGCCTCTTTTTCCTTCTAATCCCTCTTGAGTTAATATGTCTTTTACAACAGAGTTTAGGACATAGGCAATCACATGGGAGTATAAAATATAAATTCGGAAACCTTTGATTGCTTTAACAAGGGCATAGGCCTGCTTCTCCATGATTTGGTACTTCAAAGGGGCATCTCTAAGGGCTCGGCTGAAAAAAGAAATTGGCTTCTCATTTCCTTGGTCATCCTTTTGCAAAAGGACTGCAGCTATGGAATGTTCAGATGCAAATGAAAAAATGATAAAATCTCGATCAAATTGAGGGCTAGTAAGGATTGGAGCTTGGGTCAAGGTAGATTTTATGCCCTCAAAGGCTTGCTTGGCCTCTAAACACCATCTTACCTTGGAATCCTTCTTTAACATGTTATTTAGCATTCTTATTAGCTCGACCAAGTTTGGGATAAATATCCTTAGGAAATTGATCTTTCCTAGGAATGCTTGCAACTCTTTGATGTTTCTTGGATAGAGGATTTGAAGAATGGCTTGGATCCTTTCCGGATCGATTCTAATACCATCTTTTGAGATGATATGGCCAAGAATTTTTCCTTCTTCTAGGCCGAAGAGGGACTTCTTGGGGTTTAAGGAAATGCCATACTTCCTACAGGTTAGGAAGACTTGCCTCAGGCGTTTGAGGTGCTCTTGATCAGATTTTGAGAAAGGGGTTAAGTCATCAAGGTAGAAAACCAAGAAATCATGGATTTCTTTGGCAAAAGAAATGTACATGGCCCTTTGAAAGGTAGCACCTGCATTCTTTAGCCTGAAAGGCATTTTCACATATTTAAAAGTTCCCCACGATGTTGTAAAAGCTGTCTTGTCTTGGTCATCCGGGTGAACTAGAATCTGATTGAAACCTAAAAATCCATCTAGCAAAGAGATTCTAAATGACTCCACTACTCTTTGTAGAATGTGGTCCATTTTTGGCAATGGGTAGTGATCTTTAAGGGAGACTTGGTTCAAATTTCTTAGGTCCACACATAGCCTAATCTCACTTGTTTTCTTCCTTGTGGGAACAAGATTGGATACCCATTCAGAAAATTTAATGGGTGCTATAATGCCAGCCTCAAACATTCTCTTTACTTCTTTCTCAACCAAGGGAAGAAACATAGGATTGATTCTTCTAAGTTTTTGTTTGAAAGGCTTTTGGTTTGGTTTTAAAGGAATGGTATGTTGGATCACTGAAGTGTCATAGGACTTTAAGTCCTTATAAATCCATGCAAATGCATCTTGAAACTCTTTGAACAGGTCAACATACTTTGGTTTTTTATCGGGAGGCAAAGAGCTGGACAGCTTTATCATTTTGGGCTTCTCTGCAGTCCCAATATTGCAGTCTTCAATAGCAGCGTTTAAGGGCTGCATTTTTGGATTTTTGGGAACATCATTTGCATCAAACATGTCTTCTAATGGAGTAACGCCAGCAGGTAGAAAGTTGTCTTTTAAATCAATGATTTCGGCCTTTGTTTCAGCTATTTCATCAATGGGAATTTGTTTTATCTCTTGAATGTTTTTGGCATCCAAAATGGTTGGGTGCAGCATTTGATTTGCTGCAACAACTGTTATAGTTTTCTCATTTTGGTTTGCTTGCTGTTGGGAATCATCCATGGCATCATCATCAATATTTAGGCCTGAAAATTCATGATGTAAAGTCAAGAAATTGTTGATTTGCGCATCGTTTTCAAAAACTTGCCAGTCTTTAGTATTATTTGGGACAGGAGGCCTATGCTTTATTTCAGCAGTGAAATGGTGATTTGGTTCAAAAGGCAGCTTGCAAGTGCTAGCAAAAGTAGCTAGACTATGCGCATGTATGTTATGGCCTCTAGAAATCTTGGCAAGCTTGGATTCAGTGAAGGAATTGAGTATTTCTGTGGCAGCAGTCCTATAAGCTCTCAGCCTATTGTCATTTGTGACAAAGTTGCCTTTCATTTGTTGGATTATTAGGTCGGAGTCACCTAGAATGGAAATTTTGACATCTCCTAGAGCTTTGATCAGTTTAAGGCCTAAAAGGAGAGCCTCATACTCTGCCATGTTGTTGGTACATCTGAAATTAAGTCTATAGTCATGACCCTCTGCATGATTGTTATGTGTGTTGTGAATCCATACACCTGCCCCTGCTCCTATCTTACTAACTGAACCATCAAACTCTAAATACCATGTGATTTCTTGCTTGTGGCCAGTATTAAGAGTTTCAGTCATTTTAGGATTGGGCGGACCTAAGTTTTGTGTTTCGGGAGGTTCTTCTTGTATGTTGGTTGCACTAATTGTTTTAACAATTTCATGGGTATGGGCAACCGATTCTTCACTTACGCATGTTTCTTGTTCTAAAGCCAAAGGCTTGACATCAGTTGGAGGGCAGCTATCATCATTGAACAAAATAAAAGAATCCATATCAGAATGGATTGAGTAAATTGGAAAGTTTTGGGGCTTTTCCTCACTACTTACCACATGCTTCATCAATGTTTCTCTATAGAGTCTCTTTGGTTGCCCAAAGACTGAAATAGTGGCATAAGAGAGGTCTAATTGGAGAGATCCTTGGAGTTTTGCTCCCCAAGATCTTGACAACAACATGCCATACTTTGGTGGAATGTCAGCTACCACCACATCCATGAGGATTGTCTTGTTGGGATATTGGACTAAAGACACACATAAGTCTTTGATAAGGCCTAAACACTTGACTTGACTTGAATCAAAGGAGAATAGATCTTTATAGGGTCTTGTGACATCAAAGTTTAGCTTTTCCATTACAGCTTTTGGCATCAGGTTGTGTGAGGCACCTGAGTCAAACATTGCATTATGCAGGACTTTGTCATGAATGTGCAAACTCACATAAAAGGGTAGGACAACCCCATTAGCAGATTTGCCATCAACTTTAGGGCCAAAAAGGAGCTCAGGTTGATCATCTAAGACATTTACATCATCCCTGTTCTGAGGCATTTGCAACGATTTCTTGATTTGTTGCCTATATACATCATGTTAGATTTTAGACTTCTGTGGGCGTTTTTTGATTCATGATCCGGATTAACCACAGTTCTTAGTTCATTTTGCCAACGTTTCAAACCCCAAAGGGGGTCCATCATCAGGACAAATAGAAAGAAAGTTCTCCTCTCAATTTTTGTCCTCAGGGTTTCGAGAAGACAGATCTCCTTCCATGTTTCCCCTCCGTATAGGGAAGTAATGTTAGATTTTAGACTTCTGTGGGCGTTTTTTGATTCATGATCCGGATTAACCACAGTTCTTAGTTCATTTTGCCAACGTTTCAAACCCCAAAGGGGGTCCATCATCAGGACAAATAGAAAGAAAGTTCTCCTCTCAATTTTTGTCCTCAGGGTTTCGAGAAGACAAATCTCCTTCCATGTTTCCCCTCCGTATAGGGAAGTAATGTTAGATTTTAGACTTCTGTGGGCGTTTTTTGATTCATGATCCGGATTAACCACAGTTCTTAGTTCATTTTGCCAACGTTTCAAACCCCAAAGGGGGTCCATCATCAGGACAAATAGAAAGAAAGTTCTCCTCTCAATTTTTGTCCTCAGGGTTTCGAGAAGACAGATCTCCTTCCATGTTTCCCCTCCGTATAGGGAAGTAATGTTAGATTTTAGATAGAGGGATAGATATCTTAAGTCTACCTATTTCTGCCTCTAAATCAAATGTTTTTTCTGATTGGGTTTTAGTATTGTGAGAGGCAGGATTTTCTTTTTCAATTGGAGTTTCAGCGATTTTCTCTTGTTCTTCATTGATTTCTTGAACTATTTCTGATTTGGAAAGGCTTTTAGGAGTGCTGTTCGAATTTTCCTTTGAAGGAAAGGACACAAAAGGATGATTTTTAGAAGGTTGTTCCTCAGTTACATTCTCTATGGTTACTTCCTTTATATTTGGAACTGTTTTATAGTAGATTCTGTGAGAGCAGCCTTGCCTTTAATCTTCTTAGGCTGCTTGGTATCATTTGGTTTGACATTTTCGGGCACATCAATGGTTCTTGTCCTCAATTTGTATTGTTTGTGGACCTCATACACAGCTGAATCATAGCCTTCCTTGAAGTCAAATGATTCACCAGACTTAGTCTAAAATTGATTTATATCGTGGTCGTCTTGGTCTTCCTTAGTTAGGAAAACATGTTGTTCATTCTTCAAACCCATAAGGTTTATGTGAGTGTCTTCTATTGGTTCACTAGATGTGGATGCCTTAGCATAGTTATCTTGAAAAGGAGGTCTTATATCATGGTCGGGGCTTGCCCTTCCAACGTTTGGGTTTTGATTTTTCCTAAAATTTGGGTTTCTAACAACATTGTTTTGCTGTCCATCCCATGAAGTTTTCCTTTCAACAGATCCGACCGTATCTCCTAGGCTATGCATGCCATTTATGATAGCATCTAGTTTTTGCTCAATAGCTGATGGTTCTTCCTTAAAAGTAGTTCTTCTCTCGGCTCTTGCTCTATTTCTCTTGGAAATTAGGTTTGCCTCCACACTAACAGCCACATTTTGCATTTCTGCTAGGCTTTGAGGGGCTCTTTCCCTCAGTTGATATGCCATGTTAGTATCAAAACCATCAGGGAATTTGCATAAAGCAAGATCAGGTGGAGGCCTTAAGTTCTGTGGAATTGCATTGTAAACATTGTTAAATCTTGCACAATAGTCTAAGACAACCTCTTGACAGCCTCTTTTAATGGTGTCATACTCAGATAGTATGTGAAGTGGATCTTTCTTCTTCTCCCATCTATTGATAAATGTCTGATATAGGGCATCTGGGTTGGCTATGGAATTCGAGAGATCTAAACCATGGCCTTACATCACCTGTGAGACTTTGGACAAAAATCTTCATTCTTACAACATCATCATCTATTTCATAGTTTTCAAAGTAATCTTGCATCTTCTTTGTGTGTTGTAGGGATGTTTGAGAACCAGTTCCATCAAAATAAGAGATTTTAGTTTGATAATCCTGAGGCATAGCCCTTGGATTTGCTGGTAATTGCAGAGGTGCATATCTATTAGCCATATTAATAGGTAAAAGTGGAACAACAAGAGGAAATGGAACTACTGGAACAGCAGTAATAACAGTGGTAATGGGAGTAGTATTTGCAGTGAATGGAGGAGTGGAAAAAGTGTTTTGAGAGGTGGATGAAGAAGTAGGAGAAGTAGGGGTTGCACGAAATAAAACTTTGACAGGAGTTGGAACACAACTTGGCTGAACTGTTTCAGGACTAGAATCAGCAAAATCCTCTTTTCGCTCTAGCTTCCTGAGGTTCCTTGGGATTAAATTTGGCTTTTTAAAAGTAGCTGGGGGAATTGGGTCTGGATTTGACCTTGTATGTCGTGATTTCTTCTTTGGAGCCAGCTTCTAGCTTGTTTTTTGGAACTTTCTCAAAATTTTCCCCAGTGGAGTCGCCAGTATGTTAACACTCAGGTTGTCCCATGGCTCCTTAAGGGATACGGCCGAGGTAACCACAAACCAATCTTTGGATTGCAGGTCCTAACCTACCTGCAATCAGAGAGGGATCTCTCTTTATAATATAGCTTTATTTAAGGGTGATTTTAGGCTAGTTATGTTGCTTCTGGGTTTTGTTTAAGTTTTGGTGGGAAGGATGATGCTTTCAAGCAGATTTGGGATGCATAGTGTGAGAAGTTCAAACCATTGGGCATGGAGTCATGGATTAGGGCTGCTGGTGTGTTTTCTTGGTCACAAGAGGAATACATAGCAGGATAACTACACATAGAACAATCTCAAGCTGAAATAAAGATGGAATGAAGGTCAAAGATGAAAGGCAACTAAGAATCTTTGATCAACTAACAGAAGGAAGGTGAATGAACCTTTATCTAGGAGCAGTAAAGAATTCCTAAATAACAGTCATATATAATGGAACTAGTGTAAATATGAGCCAAGAGGAATTCATATTTATAGCCAATTCAGAGGAAAACATATAGAAATAACAAGAACTGAGCATAGAGTGCTGTCAAGCAAAGCCTAAGCTATTCTTCTTTCTTGCTATTTGGATCATGGCACATAGATGATATAGCAAACATAAAACTGAAAACAAAGGTGAGAAACACTTATTGGGACGTGTGGAAACACCCGAATTCTGTAGCACAATCTTTAAGACATCAAATCCACAACCAGCAGTTCAGAATCATGCATTCAAGAAATCTTTAGTTATAAAACTCTCAACATATATAGCGCAAGTCTAGAGAGATGCAAATCAACCAACCAACCCTTTAAACAATGAACAGGGTGGTTTAAATAGAGAAAATATCCCAAAAATATCTACAAAATAGATCTCAGGGGAGATCTCTGGCAATAACTGTGATCTAGCTACCTTCTATTGAAATAAATGCAACAAAATATCTATCTAATAGCTGCGCTTGGGTAGCAGGCATCAAAACTGAGTTAATATGGTCCTTTGAGCAATGTGCTGGCCATTTTGCTATAACTGCGCTTTGGAACTTGAAGTGCCGCCCTCATATGGCTTAAATGCATGCAAATCTGTTTTGGTGAACCTCGGATGGCTCTTTACTGCTCCTTTGACTTTGTTGGGGGGTCTTTATTATTCATCTGCGTTGGAAATAAAGATTTCCACTCATACTTTCGACTGATACTCTCTGCTGCTTCACTGATACCCTTTGTCATTGAATCGGGACCTTTTTCAGCGCTGATACACTTTAATCTGTCAAAATCACCCCCCTTCTGCCACTGTTTGGCCAAAAGAAACACTGTCGGGCTATCTGCTGCCTTTGGAATGCTATCGGCACTTGGCCGATCAAAAATGGCTTTAAAAATGATGAACAATCGCAAACTGGCGGAGGAGTGGATGCAGGAGGCACGCCGAGGCCAAATCATGCATTTTGGAACTATTTCGGGCCTGGAGCGATTAGATGTGACTGAAGAATGAATGGACTTTCTTTGCTGATGGACTGCGCGGGGGCGCCGAATAGATGTAGGAGAAAATGGCCCTTTTCCTTTTTATAAGGCAAAAATGCCTTAAACGTGAAAAACCATCAAAAATGGGGCGGGAGCGATCATCGGGGCCGCGAACAGATCTGGGTCGTTGGATCGCGCTAAGGCAGATCCAACGGCAAGGATTGGATCGCATCATCGCTTATCGGGGGGGTCATGGAGGCGGAGAGCTATCATATGTATATGCTTGTGATGGGCCGATCGCCGATATCGCATCGGCGATCGGGGAGGGGACAGTTCAATGAAAATAGAAATGGGCGAGCGAAATGGATGCGAGAGATAAGATCTGGGCCGTCGGATCTGAGGGCCTCATCCGACGGCCGTAATTAAATCGGCATGTCGCTTATCGGCAGGGACATGGGAGTGGCGGCCTTTGTGAATGCCGATAAGCGAAAAAGCGATAAGGCATGCATTTGCGGCAAAACAAAGGGTTTTGCGCTAAACGGGAATCTTTGGCAAAACAGAGTAATACAAATGGAGCGGGGGTATGCGATAAAAGAATAGTTGCAATGGAGAGGGCTCCCGATAGCGATATCGCTTCGGATGCGATAGAAATATCGCATCGGAGCAAGGGGTCGGGCCATTGAATTATGTGCACACATATATATAGCGATATGCCAATCGCCGAAATCGCATCGGGGCATATACATCGGAGGTATGTAATATGTAAAGGGCCAATGCATAACTGCTTTCCCCGACCGCGATATCGCTTCGGAGGGGAGGGGAAAGCATTCGGATGGAAGTTTAATAAATGGGTAAAGGGCCAATATAATCAAAGGAAGGTTTAAGCGATCGGGGGAAGACTTATGTGTATCGGAGGGTTCCGATAACAAAAAGAAGGCCTGCAATGCATCGGAAGGGGCATTTTGAAGATCGGAGGCATGTTTTCATGCTTCGGAAGGGATTCTTGAGGCCTCGAAAGAGGTCCAAAGGTATGAATGAGGGTTTTGAGCCTTGAAAAAGGTTAAAACATGGTTAATGGAGGGTTTTTATATATCAAAGGAGGGATTTAATGCATAGGAAGGAGTCCTAATGCATTTGGAAGGGGATTTATGAGCGAAATGAGGGTTCTCACGAAGTTTCAGGCAAACTTAGTGATTCCCAAGTATATTTATGGTTATTTTTCAACCAAAGGGAGGGGATACATAAATAGGGGGATTTTATACATATTTTTAATAAGGGGAAGGGGAAATAGGTAGGTATTTACGTAGTAGAGTTAGGAATTCGCATGAAATTGTGAAGAAAGTGCTAAGTATGGAAATCTTAGGCTATAAAGGGGAAATAGAACTTTGTAGAGGAAATATGAACACTCCTTAAGTAAAGCAAATCTTTACCAAGGCAAATGATATGCCATATGATGAATTTATGAGATATCAAGCAGATCTTGACCTCTTTAGGGGAAGTTAGTGAATGATTTGGGGAAGAGGAGGAAGGGGAAGTTAGACATGCTTCTCTTGAGCTGCTTCAAATGGATTTTTGCCTTATACTTGTGATCTGAATATATATAACACTTGAAAATATGAAATGGACCACAAATCCTCATTCTGCCACCACAGAACTACCTATTTGGCCTACTTACCTAGCATTTTTTCTTCTTTTTGGTTTGGGTGCACTTGAACTAGCAAACCCATCTTTTCCATTTTTCTTTTTGCTGGCCTCCTATCTAAATCGATCCTTATTCCATCCAGGGCTCAGATTAAGCTATTGAGCGCCCAAGATTCTCTACCTATCTACAAATCTGCCAAGATTAAACAGTTTGGACGGATATTCATCTCTATATTCTAAAACAAGCAATTGAAACCTAGGGAAGCCAAGATTAAGCTGTTTGGCCTTCCATTAACTGTAAACTCTTCAAAAATGGTATGATTCTTCAAAAATAGAACTTCTCATAAATATGGAATCTTTGCAAGATAAAAAGATGACATATTTTGCATTTTCAACTGTCAATCATGAAATATGAACACCTATAGCAATAGGAGGCTAACATCCCCTTCAGATGCCGCAGGTGCCACAAAGTCGGACATCTATACAAGGAATGCCCATCAGTGCACAAGGCTTCAAACTCTCCTATGGGACTTGAAGGTATGGAGTAAAATACTCCAGAATCCATTTCTAGGCTGACTCCTGCTGCTGCAGAGACTTTGAACGGGAAGAATCCACCATCTCACCAGGTACCTACTAGTGCCCCTCATCCTCGCTCCCTGCCGATGACAAGGTCACGCGTTGCTGCTGAGGCTTCTCGCACCTCGGGTACTCCTATTTTTTTCGAGCTTTGTTATTACTTAATATACTGTATGTTTTGCATTGAATATGTACCCTACATCTACTCTAGACCTGGACTGCACCCACTATACCATCGCTTGTCCCTTTAACTCTCATTTTCCAGTTTTCTCTACTACTCCCCCATCCTTCCCACCTGACTTCCCCCACACTCCCTCCTCCCCTCTCTTTGTTCCCTCTGATCTGTCCCATCCCTACAATCTCAGACCCCGCCCTCACTCATTTGAGGTATGCCCTTCCCCCACTAGATTGGGTCTGATTCCCCCTTATCATCCCCTCAAATCCTCCCGCGGTAGAAAATCCAACCTATCCAAATCTATCTTGATAGCTAGGGTGGAAGTGGCCTCTGGTAGACAATCATCCCTCAACCGAGTTCTTAGAGCTATGAACACCCACTCTCTGCCACCCCCATGAAGTGGCTTTCCTTTAATTGTAGGGGCATGGTTAGCTCGCCCAAAAAGCTAGCCCTTAGAAGACTCTTTGAATCCGAGTCTGTAGACATCATCTTCCTTCAAGAAACTTTGGGAGTGGCCGACTTAACCTCATGCACTCTTGGCTCTTTGAAGCTTGGTTGGATCTTTCAATCCCTTGATGTAATTGGGTGGTCTGGTGGATTGGCCCTAGGACATAACCCTCGCACCATTAACCTAAAGACCTCCCGGGGAGGTGTTGGCTTCATATGCATGTATAATTTTTCAGCAGAACCTGGGATGGATCTTTGAGTAATCTATGTATATGGGCCATGCCACGACAGAGAGGCCTTCTGGAATCGATTTCTTAACCTATCTATCACCTCCCCAGAAAACCTCATCATTGATGGTGATCTAAAATTATCCATAGGCTTCAAAGAAGCCTGGGGGACAAATGCATAGGTGGATTTTCTCACCGAAACTACGGAGATGTTATTGGAACAACATCATCTGACAGACATCCCTATGATTAAACCTCTCCCTACCTGGAGGAATCAGAGAGTGGGTGAGGCTTCTATAGCTAGGAGACTGGATAGGTTCTTGATCAAAGACTCTCCGATACAAAATATCTCCCTATACAGAACATGGGTTGGATCGGGTGGTATTTCATACCACTCCCCCATTTATATGGAAATTTCTGTACCACCAAAAAAACCAAGGGCATCGTTTAAGTTCAACTCAACCTGGCTTAAGGATCCAGCCTACCTCAAACTGGTCACGAATTTCTAGCATGAAAATCCGCCAACTAGGGGTAGATCTTTGGCAGAAGGTTTCTGCTACAATCTCTCTATGCTCAAACGACTCTCCATCCACTAGGCAAAGGAAAAAGCAAGGAAGGATGACAACACCTTTGCCGAAGTTGAGTTATCCCTGGCCACTCTCCTTGATGACTAGAATGGGGGTTTCATATCAGTTGATGCAAAGTCTCACCTCATAGATCTGGAAAATCAGAGATCCAAACTTCTGAATGAGAGGGAAGAGACTTGGAGACTTTGAAGCCGAGCAGTCTGGTTACAAGCTAGAGATGAGAACACCAAGTTCTTCCAAAACTATGCGAAGGGAAGGAAAGTCACCAATACTATCTGGAATATGCCCATGGAAGATGGTATCATGGCATCAAATTTCAACCATCTCTCCCAGCTAGGGAATTCACATTTCCATAACCTCTACAAGGCACCCCCTGGTGCCAACCTGGCTGGAATTGTGAAAATTGCAAGACACTTCCTTAGCTTTGTGGATATGGACACAACAAAAGAGCTTACATCCCCTATCACACAGGCGGAACTAGAAGGGACTCTAAAATGGTTCAAAAAAGATCGTAGCCCAGGGCCAGATGGCTAGACAATCGAATTCTACCTTGCATTTTTTGAACTCATTGGACATGATCTACTCAAGGTGGTAGAAGAATGCAAGACCACCAGGCGTATGTATGAGGCCATCAACTCCACTTCCATTGTTGTGATCCCCAAATCCGACTCCCCAACATCCTTCAATAATTTTCATCCTATCTCCCTTTGTAATTTCTTATACAAAATCATCGCCAAGATCCTAGCTAATCGGGCCCGTCCCATCCTATCTCACCATATCTCCCCTAAGCAATTTTCCTTCCTACAGAATCGACAAATCCATGAAGTCATTGCCATTGCCCAAGAAGCCCTCCATTCTATCAAAATCAACAAGAAAAAAGGGGCAATCCTCAAAATTACTCTAGCAAAAGCTTTTGATAGGGTCAGTTGGCTCTACATCAAAATTATCCTCATCCATCTGGGCTTTCCCCTCCCTTCACTGATTGGATCATGTGCTGCATCACCTCGGCATCTTTCAGTGTTCTCATTAATGGCTCAACATCACACTTTTTCCATGTTGAGCGTGGCCTTCGGAAAGGCTTTCCTCTCTCTTCTCTTCTCTTCCTAATCATAATGGAAGGCCTCAGCAAGCTCATTACATCAGCTAAGAGGGAAGGGCACCTACAAGGGTTGAAAATGAGTGAACAATGCTACCTCACTCATCTTTTATTTGTTGACGATGTCCTTATATTCCTTGATGACAGTCTATGGGACTCATCTACCTTCCATGACATCCTCACTCTTTCCCATGCCACAGGCATGGAAGAAAATCATTCCAAAACTACCATCACCCTCTCCCATACATCCCCCTGAGAAGCCAAAACTGCTCATCAATTTTTTCCCTTCCATCATCATCATCTGGCGAATGGCCTCAAATACTTGGGGTTCTGGATCAAGCCTCACTACTACAGGATTGCGGACTGGATTTTCCTAGTGATCAAAATTGAGAAGAACTTAACAAATTGGAACCACAGATTCCTATCTAGAGCCGATCATCTTGTCCTCATTAAATTTGTTTTTGAGGCTACCCCTGTCTACTGGATGTCGTTGGCCTGGATCCCCAAAGGAATTCTTGCCCACATTCAAAAAATATGCTGCAAATTCATTTGGAATGGCCAAAAAGAGGGGAAACCCTTTTCTTGGGTAAGTTACAAGTATATAGCTCTCCCAAAGAAATGGGGTGGATAGGGACTAAAATCTATCTCTATCTTTGCTCTAGCACTAGCAGCCAAGATGGGATGGATCCTACTCACTTCACAGAACCTGTAGACCACTGTTACATACCAAAAGTATATATGGCGTCACCAGCTCATGGATTGGATTCGTATATCAACCTGGCCATGGTTAGGGATCTCAGTGGTTTGGAAAGCTATCCTACATACTATGCCCTTCATCAGAGCCGGCATTGCTTGGTGAATAAACAATGGAAACCTGGACCGTATAGGCATGAATCTGTCGATTGGTGGGGGGAACATGCATCAAATACCTTCATATCTCATCCACTTCTTGAATCAAAGGCACATCATGGTGATCGCCTAGATCACTGACATGGAAAACAACTCTATTTTTGAACATTCATTATTAACCACTCGAAACTTGGGTATCCCTGATCACTTGCAGCAGTCCTGGGATGAGTACATAAATGCCCTGATCGAAGCACATGTTCACATAAAGGAGGGCCCTGATGAACTCATATGGACCCCAGCTGATCAGGGTAAGTATGCCCCAAAAGTTGACTACCCTACACTTCTCATTGATTGCAAACCACCTGCTCTCTGGGACTGGTGGCGAAATATCTGGAAGCTCAAAGTGCCTTCGTGCACTAGACTATTTATGTGGAATGTGCTTAACAACAAGACACCAACCGAAGCAAACCTCATGCACATATCACATTATGGGCTGCACTGGTGTGTTCTTTGCAAACAGGCAGAGGAGACAAATGAGCACCTGTTCCTTCACTGCCCAAAGTCTGTACAGCTATGGCATCATGTATTACAACTCCTTTCCAAATATGGTAGATGGCACAGACCTTCGATTCCTGATGCATGGAACAACTGGTCTGCTGAGTTTCAAGACACAAAATCCCTATGTCTTCCTCTCCTCCTCTGTTGGTCAATCTAGCTATCACGGAATGGCATCATTTTCAAAGGATCAAAAGCATGATCACCGCTTATCACAGCCAATATTATAGCAGCGTACACGAAATCCCGAAGGAACTCCTTCCTACTTCTACTCGCTCACACTCCCTTGAGATGATTGATCGCTCTATACTGTGGGCATATTTCGATGGCGTTGCCCAAGCACAGGGATGTGGGGGAGGGATCATACTTTTCCTATTATACCAACATTATTACAAATTATAGTTGGGATTGGGAGAAGGAACTAATAACTTTGTTGAACTGATTACTCTCAGGCACCTCCTGCATTTTGCATTAGCACACTCATGCAAAAATCTACAGATCTTCAGGGATTCCAAAATCATCATAAATTGGTTCAATAACATCAATATCTGTCATGCACATTCTCTTAGAAATATTCTGGATGAAATTATGATCTTCAAAGCACAATTTAACTCTATCTCCTGCCTACACATCTATAGGGAACATAACGAGGGTGCTGACAAGTTATCCAAGGAGGCCACGACACAACCCAGAGGTTTGTGGATGATCCAGGAGCAGCAAGGATCAGAACAATACCAGTACTACCATCGACCCTACATAGACAGAGCATATCCTAGGGCAGACATACCCTATTTTCTTTTTTGGTTAATCTTCACAACTAATACACAATATCAATATATGTATATATTTATGTTATTTTTACCTGCATACCAGACATGATGAACACCCTATGAGGTGAATATGTATAACTTTTTTGGGAATGGTTTCAACCATAACTTATATTTTTTGACAGTTATTTTGACTGACCTTGGGCCAAACATTTGTGCATATTCCACGAGCATCTACTATACGTAATTTTTTAAATTAATGAAATATGACGAATTTTCCGTGGAGAAAAAAAATAAAATTACATATCCATAAACAAATTTCTTCTACTTATTATTCATTTATATAATCCAATATACTTAAAATCAATTAAAAAATAAAACAAACTTAAAAAATAAGATTTAAAGAACTTATGTATAATTTACTAAATTTTCAAAACAATAGTGAAAAAAAGTTATATCAAATAATATAGAGAAAAATATAACTTTTGATTTTATCAATAATATAGAATATTCGTTATCAAAATAAATACAATAAAATAAAATATTGTATTGAATAATAAGAAATTAATAAACCAAAATTGTTATAATAAAAAATTTAAAATTCTAATATATATATATGTGTGTGTAAAGTTGGAATATATTAAACATCATTTTTATGTTATTCCATCATTTTTGTTTTATATATATATATATTAATAGTTTTTTTATATTACAATTTTTTATTTTTTTAATTGTTATAATAATTATTCCATAATTTTCTTAAAAAATAATATTAATAAATAAAGATTTAAGTAGTAAACCTTCATCTACTTTTATATATATATTTTTGCATAATAAACAAAAAAAAAAACTACATGATGGTGATGTGCAAAAAAGTAACAATAGTGATATTACTACCATATGGCTCTTGATATAATATTATTTAATTATTTTTTAAACAAAATTAAATCTAATTAAGAATCGACCCAATTTTAAATAAAAATAATTTTCAATTAAAAAATTATATTCAATCTATTCAAAATGCAATTTGAACATGCAACCATAATTGACCCCGTATCTATGTTTATAAACATGACCTACATTTTCCTAACTTTTCATGGACTACATTTCGGCAACCTAAATGAAACGAAACGTAACTTTGTTAGTCTTACATTTACGACCACCTAAATTAAACTTAAATTTACTTTGTGTGGCACATCAAATTCAAGAAATGTACAATGCTCCCAACAAGCGTGCTCATAGACTCATTAAAGTTCATACACTCAAGGAATAATGTATTATTGATAATGAAGCTTACAAAGAGTTGGAATGATTTCCTTAAATGCCCAAACAAATTTAACAACTTGTAATAACAAAGGTTTTAAGAGCATGAAATAAAAAGATAAAAAAGACTCTTGTGTTTTATTTTTTTTATATACATTGAAGCTCATAGACTTAAGGCACAAGCCACAACATATTATTGATAATGAAGTTGACAAAAAATAAGGCCTAATTTTAAAGAACACAACTAAAGCTAAAGTTAAAACCATTAGGGAAAACAAAGCAAAATCAAAACAAGAATCTAATCACAAAATAAGAGCTTCTATAAAAGTAGCATGAGTAGACCCCAAGAAAAAGAGCTCCATGATAACCTAAGTAAACATACAAAAAAATAGAAAAATAAAATAAAATAACAAGAGCCAAGGTATAGTGAGATTATTTCTTGAGCTTGGTTGAATATTAGGGGAGGGAGGCCAGTAGTTGTGTGGCCTCCCTACATGGCCCAATTTAGACACCTTGCAGATCTAATTGGTTGTACGACACGCGTCACCCACCTGCCTCCACATGTTACCTTCCCGGACATGGACCCGAACTTCTGTTTTGGCGTGAATTAGGGTTTTGTTGTTAGCGATTAGGGTGATCGTGTTTCATTCTCATTCATTTTTGTCCAGGCCTAAAAGTTGCTCGTTCTGCTCCACTGGTATTTGTCTATGAGCGACACATGTAGTTGTGTGTGAGATGTTGGTTAATGGTGAGGTGAGGGAGGGTTTATCAGTTGTTATAGCGTCTTGTTCGGTTGTTGCGTTGTGTTGTTCGGGCGTAAAGGTAGGGTGTGGGTGCAGTAAAGGGTTTTGGCACTTGGGTGGCATTGCGTTGTTGCAGGTTGTATGTTGCCAAATGTGGTTGGGTTTCAGATGGACATTTGTTCACAGTCTCTCGTTCACTTGACCTTATTTGACCTGGCACTGGACAACATAGTTGGCTCACTGCAACAAACGTTTGGAGCTTGGCGTCATCATTCCCTGGTAGGATTCTTCATCTTGCCAACCATACCTGCAACCGTGTTTGTCAACACGTCTATTTTCTCAGTATTCACACCATTCATCTTCTTTGTGTTAATCTTTGGCTTTTTGTGCCTTCTATGGAGTATTTGTGGCTTAATTGGGAATTTATGTGGCTTAGTTTGAAAAACAAATTGGGGTTTATGCATTGGTTAGGTTTTTCGGTGGCTTGTGTTGCCTTCTGTGAATGTATGGAGTATATGTGGCTTCAGTTCATGGCTTTTGTGGCTTAATTGGTGACTTTTGTGGCTTAGGTTGAAAAACAATTAGGGTTTTTGCATTGGTTGGGTTTTTCAATGGCTTGCTTGCCTTCTGTGAATGTACGAAGTATTTTTGGCTTCAATTCATGGCTTTTGTGGCTTAGGTTGAAAAAAATGGGGTTTACGCACTGGTTGGGTTTTTTGGTGGCTTGTTTGCCTTCTGTGAATGTATGGAGTATTTGTGGCTTCAATTCATGGCTTTTGTGGCTTAGGTTGAAAAACAAATTGGGGTTTTTGCACTGGTTGGGTTTTTCGGTGGCTTGTTTTCCTTCTGTGAATGTATGGAGTATATGTGGCTTCAATTCATGGCTTCTATGGTTTAGGTTGGAAAACAAATTGGGGTTTTTGCACTGGTTGGGTTTTTTGGTGGCTTGTTTGCCTTCTATGAATGTATGGAGTATCTATGGCTTATGTGGTTTAATTGGTGGCTTCTATGGCTTAGGTTAATTTTTTTTTGGGGGTTTATGCACTGGTTGGGTTTTTCGGTGGCTTGTTTTCCTTTTATGAATGTATGGAGTATTTGTGGCTTAATTGGTGGCTTATTTGGCTTAGGTTGAAAAAGAAAATGGGGTTTTTGCACTGGTTGGGTTTTTCAGTGGCTTGTTTTCCTTCTGTGAATGTATGGAGTATTTGTGGCTTCAATTCATGGCTTTTGTGGTTTGGGTTAAGAAATAAGTTTGGGGTTTCTAACATGGGCAGTCCAACTTCATTGTTGCTACTCCCTTAATGCATATCGACTCTCCTTATATATCACACTTTTGAAATATACGCAATATGACCTTCAAATTACACTGCACATTAATTAATCCAATCTAGCCTTCCTCCTTCAATGTTGTTGTATCATTCAAAACTGCTAAATTTATACATATTCATTCAAAACTATTAATGTAGTCACAAATTCACCATGCCTTGACAATGTATGACATTATATTTATAATAATATATGATCAGTATAAAAAATCACCTTGTTTAGTTTGAAAGTTTACCAATCATTTCAGCATGAATTCACATTGCTATAATGGCTACCTTCATCTCTCTTTAGAGTTGCAATGAAAACCTCAAGTATTTATTATTAGAGATAGTTTCTTTCTGATTAATGTTGTTGTGTACAGGATCCTGAGCCTTGGCACTCTCAGCAGTAATTTTTTGTATGCATCATATGGATCATCTCTTTCTTAGGGGTTTAATTTCTACGAATTCAAATTTCTCTCATGTCTACCTTCATCTATCTTTAGAGTTGTAATGAAAACCTTGACTGTTTCTTATTGGAGACAATTTCGTTTATTACTGTTGATGTGTAAAGAAACCTAAGCCTTATCACTCTTAGCATGGATTTTTTTTTATGCATCATATGGACCGCCTCTTTCTTAGGGGTTTAATTGCTATGAATTCACATTGCTATCATGACTACCTTCATCTCTCTTTAGACCTTGAGTATTTCTTATTCAGTCAGAACACGAGGGTATTATGTGGATACTTGAGTTGCAACATTGTATTCTACAACTACAACTCTCATAATTGTAGTTTCTTTTGGGGTTATTGTAGCTTCTAGAGTTGTAATTTCATTGTCTCATGGTGGAGTTGTAGCAACTGTGGCTTCTCCAAATGGGGTTGTAACACATTCTAGTTTATACGACTCCATCAACCATGGTATTTCTGTGTGGTGGATAATTCCAATCACAATGTTTCTGAGTGGTGGATAATGTTTGTTATCACTATATTGCCCCTAGGATCATTGAGATTAAAATTCGAGTGACAAAAGAGATGTCGGAATTGACTTGGAGTATTTAAAGCTATCTCAAGTTCTCAGAAAGAATTGGATATGAAGTCCTTTGTTAAACCACATTGAATTTTTACAGTTTATTCAATATATTCATGTTGAGTTAGATATTGCCCCTAAGATCATTTCATTGGCCCCTAGGATCATTGAGATTATAATTATAGTGATAAATGAGATATTAGAATTGTCTTGGAGTACTTAAAGCCATCTCAAGTTCTGAGAAAGGATTGGATATGATGTCCTTTGTTAAACCACATTGAATTTTTACAGTTTATTCAATATATTCATGTTGAGTTAGATATTTCCCCTAGGATCGTTGAGATTAGAATTCAAGTGACAAAATAGATCTTGGAATTGATTTGGAGTACTTAAAGCCATCTCAATTTCTGGGAAAGGATTGGATATGAACTCCTTTTTTAAATCACATTTAATTTTTATAGTTTATTCAATATATTCATGTTAAGTTGGATATTTCAGAGGTTTGTTTTACATCACATTTTATCTATGATATGATACATTGACATAAGTATCACAGTATTTTGGGCATTATGTGATGCCTTCGATTATTCTTAGTTTTATATGGAAGTTATTTTGGAGACTAAGACTAAAGGAATTATTTCGTGTACCTTTGTCCACTTGTAAGACATTCATAACTATACCAAAAGCTACAACATATGGTGATCTGAATCTCTTGAACAAATTTTTTAGCTTTTTCATGTTTTTGGTTTTTGTGAATGGTTATGCTTCATATAAGATCAATGTTTTATACTTGAATGTTTATTTTCCATGTTTCCTTTGGGATCATGGAGATTAGAATTTGATCGATAAAAGAGATCTCTGAACTGATTTGGGTACATTAGGCAATCTCAATGTTAGTAGAAAAGATTGTATTTTAGGTCTTTTGTTAAGCCATTTTGAATATTTACAATTTTTCTACATTTTCATGTTAAGTTGATGTTTCAAAAATTTGATATCATATCACATTTAATGTTTGATATTATATATTGGCACAAAGATCATGGTATCTTAGGACTCATATGCTTCTTCTAATTAGTCTTAATTCATAAGAAGAATGACTTTGTGCACTTTATTCACTCTTAATACATTCTCAAAGATACCAAAAAACTGATATGGTGATTTCTAATCTCTTGAACAAAGTTTTGATTTCTGCTTATTTTGGGTTTCAGTGAATTTCATAGTTATCCAAATACACATTGGAACTTACATTGTAGCAGACAAAAAATGGGTGGTAACTTCATCCACATTTTAATTTGGTTACAAACAAAAAAGTTGTGCCACCCTATGCTCGATGGCCTCCATTTTTCTGAATTGCTCAAACTTGTTGAAGTGCCCGCCTGAGCCAAGTTTCTACCATATGTTAGAGTCTAGTTTACTCCTTGTAACCATGGAGGGATTGAATAGTCGTATTGTCCACTTATGCTACTAATCCTTACGCTAACTGGAGATGGCCTATAATACATAGGATTTACCCTTGCACTAGTAGGTGTATAGGGGGTGGGTATAACCCCTAACTGATAATGGGGGAGTTGGATGTTATCAGGTCTTGGTATGATGGTGTATTTTCTGCAATGTGGTCCAACGTGTTGGACATCATCATGTTTGCCTCCAAGTGACTTGCACCATACTCTTCCCTGTCTATCACCCTTTCTTTTTCCAGTATTTTTTGAGCCTTTCTTGCATCCCTCTGTTGTCGTTCCAACTATTTCTTATGTTCCTTCTCTTCCCTTTTATTTTATCTTTCAAGCCTTTCCTTTTCCCGAGTTGTTGCTGCTGCAATCCTTGAATCTCTCTTTTCCTTGGCCAACTCCTTCTTTCTATGTTTAGATTCTTGAATTTCAATTTTTCTATGCTCAGACTTGAACATTAGGTTCATATATTCTTCATAGCTGAGTAACTATGAACTCCTCTCTAACCAAATATAGTCTATTGTTGAATGCGTTCATGAGGCCTTCACTCTCTCTACTGGTAGCTTTAGGAACCTACCAAGTGTTGTTTGGTTCATTGTCACATTCTCCTGATGGCTTGACACTTGCCTTTCAACCTCAGGGGAACCTAATTGAAATCCATTGTTGTCCTCATTTGGTACTTCATTCTGTGATCTATTGTCAACAAAATAATGAACAAGTTCAGTGCTCAACTCTGTTGGTTGAGAAGGCATTTCCCTGCTTTCATGATTGGTGGATGACACATTATGTTTGTTGTTATTCATCATGGCCTTTGCCAACCATGATGGTGGGGTTACTTGGGTTGGCATGCTCAATTGATCATTTTTTATTCTTGTTACATTCTCATTTGAAACCACATTTTCATTGTCATTTTCATGACCAACTGCCTCATTTGGAATATCACATGCAAAATTAGTAGGTGCTTTTGTCGGTGTGGTAGCCTTCATGTTATTGACAAGTGTTTCATTATTGAATTGTGTATCACATACATGTTCATCATCATAGAAGTTCCCTTAAGAAAGGGATATCATACCTTCAGCAGTGGCATCTTCCTGCCAATCCACATCTTCTTGAGCATCAACCCGGTCATGTAGTTCCTCTTCTTCTTGACCTTCCACAAAAAATGCCTGGTTGCAACTAGTATCATTAATAAGAGAATCAACATGCAGTGTTGAATTCCAGTCCTCTTAAATCCAGCCTTGATATTATAAGGAGTTAGAGCCCTTTTAAATGTTTTACTTGCAAGCTCAGCTAACTCAAATATTTTTACCTCGACCCCTGGATTCTTTGCCATCCATGAAGCTCACTATGCCCTGAAATAGTTCTTGAAAAGCCCAAACACGTTGACATCAAGGGGTTGCAATCTGGGAGTGGTATGAGCTGGCAGTGTTAATAGGTCAATGCCCAAATGGTTGGCCTCCTCGATTGTCGGCACAACCATGTGGCTTCCATGGCCATCTAAAATTAGTAGGTGTCTCTTTTCAGGCAAGACACCACCTGTCATAGATGCAACGAAGTGAAAAAGACAATTCAGGAAGAGTTCATTTGTCATCCATGCATGGGGATGTGCAGCCATGCATGCACTTGGTTGACAATTATGTATATAGTTTTTAAGTTATTTTTTCCTTTGAATAAATAAAAACTTGGGATTGAAGAACCATTTGAATTGACACAACAAAGTATAGTGATCGACTCCCTGCTCCTAGGCATAATTTTTGGCACATTTATGGTCCCTCTCTTGACAATTACGTGCATTCCACAATTCCTTCTAGCCTGTAAGCCTATTTTGTCACAGTTACATATATGGTTTGGGGCATAAGAGTGTTTCTCATATGCACAGGAAAGGGTGTTGTAGAACTTAGACACAATTGCAATGCATAAATTTAAAGCCCTGTCTCTGTCAATAACCTCGGTTGTTCATAAGACAAGGTATGGATGCCTTTTTTTAAACCCACCCCTCCAAGATTTGCTAGGAAACCCATCTTTGAAGGGGTTTGGCCTCCCCTGACATATTTGAGCTACTGCATGTAGGTTTTAACCCCGTACAGAAATCACCTGCATACGAATTCTAAAACACAGAAAATAAACAATGCGAGAGCATAACACATAAAACACATATACATAAAGATTTTCCCCTGGATCCCAAAACCGGGACTACCAGCTTGATTTTTCATTATGTTCCTTTCAATTTACAATACATATTTATACATGTCGAAGCATCCAATACCATGGACTGAAAACCATTGCGTACAAAACCATGGACCGAAAACTATCGCGTCCAAAACCATGTGCAAAAAATCATGCACAAAACCAAAGGTAGGTCCACCCAACCTAATATAGGGTCCAAAAACAAAATTTTCTGGGGCGCAGCCCTGGACCCCATAGAGTGGGGTTACCTACACCCCTCAAACCCATTGTGACTCTCCCCGCTACGCAATCGGCGCAATGAAGGGGAGGCTCCATCCCCCTTCTAACCCCCCGGTTAACTACGTGGGCTAGTTGTGGAAAGAATATAACACAACCCACCATTCTCCCACTTGTTGTTTTCTTTCCACAGGGGGCCACAAGAGAGCTTAGTAATTTATCCAGCCCTGCAAGGCCCACTTTTTCTCTACACCAAGATAACTTCTCAGAGCTCACAGATTTTGTCAATGCATCTGCAGTATTCTTCAAAGTGTCCACCTTTACCAGAAACACCTTTTTTTCTTCTATCATATCCCTCACAAAGTGATACTGAACATCAATGTGCTTTGTCTTTGAATGATATGCAGGGTTCTTTGTAAAGAAAATTGTACTTTGGCTATCATGGTCTATCCTTATAGCTCCTTGTACTAACCCCATACTTGAACACAATCTTTGCAACCAAGCTGCTTCCTTGCTTGAGTGAGTGGCTGCCATGTATTCTTTCTCTATAGTTGATAGTGCCACTACAGTGTTTCTTACTCATCCAACTGACTGCACCTCCAAATAAGTTAAACACATACCCACTTGTAGATCTTCTCTAATCCAGATCTCCAGCCTAGTCTTCATCAACAAAGCCACGAATATCCAACACTCTATCCAATCCTGGTCTTCCTTGGTAGCACAAACCATAATCACTAGTGCCATGCAAATACCTGAAAACTCACTTCACTATTGTCCAATGCTCCTTCCCTGGTTTTGACACAAATAGGCTGAATACTCCCACTGCATATGCAATGCCTGGTCTAGTACAGACCATCGCATACATCAGGCTACTGACTGCACTTGCATATGGAACATGGGACATGTCCTCTTCATCTTCTTATGTCTTGGGACACTGTTCAGCAGATAACTTTACACCTACAGGAATAGGAACCTTCACTGGTTTACTATCCTGCATATTAAACCTCTGCAATATTGTCTCAACATACTTCCTCTGGTTTAACCAGAGCTTCTTCTTTGTCTAATCTCTTTTAATTTCCATGCCCAAAATATAGTTTGCAACACCAAGATATTTCATGGTGAATTTGGAGGACAAATGGGTCTTCAAATCCTGGATAATTTCTTTGTCATTTCCAACCAGCAACATATCATCCACATACAAGACCAGATAAATAACATGGTCACCAATTAATTTAAAATACACATAGTGATATTCTTTTCTTCTGGTGAAGTCAAGTCCCTATATAAATGTATCAAATTTCTGATACCACATCCTTGGTGACTATTTTAACCCATACAGAGACTTCTTTAACTTGCATACTAGTTCTTTCTTACCCTTCACCGCAAAACCTTCAGGTTGCTTCATGTAGATCTCCTCTTCCAGATCCCTGTGAAGAAATGTTGTCTTCACATCCATCTATTCTACCTCAAAATCAAAAGCAGCAACAACAGATAAAAGTATTCTAATAGAATTTACCTTGGAAACAAGAGAAAAAATATCACCAAAATCAATTCCCGATACCTGGGAATAACCTTTTGCTACCAACCGAGCTTTGTATTTCTCCACATTTCCTTATGCATTTGTCTTCTTCTTGAACACCCATTTGCTGCCAATGGGTTTCCTTCCAACCAGCAACTCCACCAGATCCTAAGCCTCTTTTTTGTGCAAATATGCCATTTCATCAACCATGGCCTCTTTCCAGAGTTTTCCATCCTCTGAATCTACTGGTTCCTTCACAGTTCTGGTATCATCATCAATAATAGATAAAGAAAAATTTGAACAAAAAGTAGATGGCCTATACCTTTTTGGCTTCCTTCTTTCTCGAACTGATCTTCTCACACCCAGAGTTTGTGGCTCTTCATATTCTAATTCCTCCTCTGCTGTAGAGTTTGATTCTTCTTCCTTTATCTCAAACACTATCTTCTCAGGTTCCTTTGGTTGGACTTCATGTTTAATAACATCTTTGACCTCTCTAAACACCATATCTTGGTTGTACACAACCTTCCTTGTTACTGGGTTCCAAAGCTTATAACCCTTTAAACCATCCTTATACCCAATAAAGATGCACTTTTCATATTTACTATCCAACTTGGTTCTTTTTTCCTTTGGAACATGTACATATGCATCACATCCAAATACCCTCATATGTGAAAGAGAAGGTTTCTTACCAGTCCATACCTCTTGTGGAGTCTTATCTTCCAATGTTGATGAAGCTGATCTGTTGACCAGGTAACATGCAGTCTCCACCACCTATGCCCAGAATTCTTGTCCTAACCCGGCACCATTGAGCATGCTTCTTGCCCTTTCCATCAACATCCTGTTCATTCTTTCTACAACTCCATTTCGTTCAGGTGTATATGGAGTAGTCTTTTGCCGTGCTATACCACACTTCTTACATAATTCTTCAAATTCATTACTGCAAAACTCTCCACTGTTATCTGTCCTCAACAGCTTTATCTTCTTCTCTATCTGGTTTTCCACCAAAGCCTTAAATTCTTTAAACTTGTCAAAGACTTTAGATTTCTTCCTAAGGAAATATATCCATGTATTCCTTGAGAAGTCATCTATAAATGATACATAGTACACAGACTTACCTAATGATGGAACCTTCATAGTTCCAAACACATCACGGTGCACAAGCTCTAATATATGTTTCGCCCTCTTGCCACCAAAGGGGAAACTCACCTGATTCTGCTTCCCACATACACAATTTTCATAGAAATCAAAATCTAGAGAGCTATTACTCATGCCTTCTACCACACCTTTACCATAAAGTATTGGAAGGCCCTTCTCTCCAGTATGTTCAAACCTTTGATGCCACAATATGGTCTTCTCTCCAAAGACCACTAGATTTTCTACTCCACTTTCAGGAACCACAGAACTGTTACACCCATCAATAACAGTGCTACCTTGCAGCTTGTACAGAGTTCCAATTCGAACTCCCCGCATCAATACCAGTGCTCCCCGAACCATTTTGCAGGTATCCTTCTCAAACACTGTTTTTACATCTACATCATCTAGCTTGCTTATGGAAATCAGATTTCTAGCCAATGTAGGAATATGCAAAACCCCCGGAAGTGTTCTAACCCTTCCACCTTGCAACTTCAACTTTAATTTTCCACGACCAATGATTCTAGCCTTTCTGTCATCCCCCAAGAAGACATCACCACCATCATATTTCTCATACTCGCAGAACCACTCTCTATGGGGAGTGAAGTGAAAGGATGCACCTGAGTCAATCAACCATGCCTCATGATCTACATGTGTACTTGAAGAAGCCAAGTACACATCCCCACCTTCATCTGAGGTGGTTTTCACCTCTATAGAAGGAGCATCATGATATCCGTTTCCTCTATCAGGAGCTTTAGATTTACAGTCCCTTTTGTAGTTCCCTTCGTTTCCGCATTTCTAGCACACCACCTTTACAACTATTCCTAGAGATTTAGATTTAGATCTCCCACTCGATGACTTATTTTTGTTTCTGTTCTGGGACCATCCTCGTATAGACAAGGCATCACCATTCTCGCTCTCCATATTTTTCTGTCTCATCTCCTCTGTCAGCAAGGCTGGGACTATTTCATCAAACTGCAAGGAAGTTGTATTGCTACCTATTGCAATAACCAGAATATCCCACGAATTTGGTAGAGAACACAACAAACTGATGCACTTATCTTCATCTGAAATTTTAATATCAACAGATAATAACTGACTTACCACAGTATTAAATGCGTTCAAATGTTCTGTCACCGAGTCTCCATATTTCATCCTCAGGTTATACAGCTTTTTCCGTAGGAACAATTTATTCACTAGAGACTTAGATTGGTACAAAGTCCTTAACTTGTCCCACAAAGCCTTCGTCGTAGCTTCCTATGATACATTCAGAAATACTAAATTTGAGACACACAATCGTATTGTGCTCTTAGCCTTCTGATCCAACTTCTTCCTTTCTTGATCGAACACTCCCATTGGTTTAGTACCTAGATCTACCGTGATCCACTAATCTTTATCCACCAACAGATACTCCATCTTGAGTTTCCATAACTCAAAACACTGACCATTAAATTTATCGATCTCTATCTTTCCACTACTCACCATCTTCTTTAACCAATAGAATCGATCCTGCAGATCTCCCACCGAACACAGTCTACCACAGGCCTGAGCGAAACCCGTCAGCAACAAAGGCATCCCCTTGAAGCCAAAACAACTCTGATACCAAATGTAGGTTTTAACCCCATACAAAAATTACTTGTATACGAATTTTAAAACATAGAAAATAAACAATGCGAGAGCATAACACATAAAACACATATACACAGAGATTTTCCCCTGGATCCCAAAACTGGGACTACCAGCTTGATTTTTCCTTATGATCCTTCCAATGTTACAATACATATTTATACATACTGAAGCATCCAATACCATGGACCGAAAACCATCACGTCCAAAACCATGTGCGAAACATCATGCACAAAACCAAAGGTAGGTCCACCCAACCTAATATAGGGTCCAAAAACAAAATTTTCCGAGGCGCTTCCCGAGACCCCATAGAGTGGAGTTACCTGCACCCCTCAAAACCCCTATGACTCCCCCTGCTATGCAATCGGCGGAACAAAGGGGAGGTTTCGGCCCCCTTCTGTTGAGATTTGCAACAAGAAATGCTAAAAATATAAAATGCCAAAATAGCACTGCTATAAATAGTCGGCCTATAAATAACAGTTCAGCCATTGGAGATCTTAGCAACAATGGGAGAAAAGTGGAAGTGCTAAAAATAGCTTTTCTAAAATAGCATTTCGGGATCCCTTCTTATTTTAGTTAGTCCCTGGACTAAACATAGGAAGTAAAATTTGAATTTGATATCAACAACAGTTTGGAAATTAGTTAATTAACTCATCTTGAGTTAATTAGTTAAGGAAAAGCAAACTTGAAGTCTATTTGAGGACATGAAACAGTTTCTCCTTTGATTGAGGAATTTAACCTTCATTTAAAGAGATAAGGATGAGTTCTAATATTGAGTTATAATTAGTTGACTTAGTTTAACATAGTCAAGTCCAGTTAGATTAATTTAATAGTTTGTTAAATTAATGAGAGTTCAGTTAGTTAATGCTTGCATGCATGTAACTATTGTAATTCAGATAACTAAAGATTCACTGATGGATAACTCATGCATGTTAGTTCAGTCAAAGACCCAGTTGAGATCAGATGGAGGGATAGTGTACTATCAGTTGCTAGGATATTCCTTGGTGAATATTCCTTGCATGTAGAAGGAATATTATTCCTTATGGATTGCGCAGTTGGACCTGAGGTTACAGTGAGTGTGATGAGGCAAATTCACACATGTGATATCATTAGACCTCAATCAAAACTGCACAAGGAAATAGGAGGCTTGGAGGGCTTGAGGAAGATATATTCTATGTCTATTAAGTCTGTGAGCAGTATTGTTTGATTGCAGAGAAAGAAGGATAGCTTGAGAGTTGATTCTTTTTGTAACTTGAACAAGATTTCCACTTGTATGATAATACCGAGTTGGGGTTTTAGGGTGGTGCTTTCCCTAGTGATATATCTTCTGTGTTATGGTTGATTACTTCTCATTCTCAGTTATATCTATTCATGCTTGATGTTGCTCACGTTCGATTAAGCTTCCGCTAAATTGTTTGTAGAAGTAGATCAAATGTTTTGCTTTAGTAAATTGCATTACTAGGTGATTTACAGTGGGAATTTCTATATGGTATTATATAAAAGGTGATCAAGGAAGAACAATACACAAGCAGAAGCAGTATGAAGTTTTGTTTCTGAATATTGAATTGAGTTCTTATCACATCTATTTCATTGATGGCGTTCAGTGGTTTAAGACTCGAATATTCCCTTGATGGCAGTTCAAATTATATAGCCTAGAAGGATCACATGGAGGTAGTATTGGAAGATAACGGTCTCAAGGACTTCATTGATCAAGAAGTCCAAAAGCCGACCAATGCTACTCAACTAGCGGAATGGAAAAAGTGTGTGGCTAGAGCAAGGAGAATCCTCACGGAGGGAGCTTGGGATCACATTGTCTCGAGCCTCCATGGGAAGGAGACTCCGTATTCGATGTGGAAAACATTGAAAGATCTTTATCAAAATAGCAACGATCAGAGGAAGCTGGTGCTAAAAGACAAACTTCAAAAGATCAAGTGCAAAAAGGGCGAAACAATCTCTACGTTCCTGAACAAGCTCACCACGTGCAAGGATGAGCTTGCAAGTGTAGGGGTCATGACTGCTGATGACGACATGGTGAGTATAGCACTCCTCGGTCTTCCTAAGAGCTGGCATAGCTACCAGGACTCGGTTAATGGAAGAGAGAAACTGCCAGATTGGGAACGACTTTGGTCGGACCTAATGCAAGAGGAGATAAGGCAGAGCACCAAGGATGGATATTCATCAAAACAAGATGATGAAGAAAATCTAGCTTTAGCGAGTAAAGCTAAGAAAGGGAAAGGGAAGGTGTCCTAATCCAAATATTCTCATGGTGGGAAGAAGGTTGACAAGTCGAAGGTGTGATGCTTTCACTGTCATGAAGTGTGCCATTATGCTATGAATTTTCCATAGAAGAAATCCAAGAAGGGTTCCTCAAAGGGATCTGATGGTGATGCACTAGCTTCACAATTTGAGCTGGATTTCTCGCTTATCGCATGCATGGTTTCATCCATGGTGGGATGTGTTTGGTACCTGGACAGTGGAGCCTCTTTCCACATGTTAGGTGACAAGAGTATTTTCATTACCTTAGAGGATAAGGATCTCCAAATGCAGATCGAGATGGGGGATGATGGAAAATATTGTGTCTCAGGTGAAGGTACGATTGTGTGAGGGAGCATGGTGCTCCTCTCACCCTATCTGCTATTAAGTATGCACCAATTTTGAAAAATAATATTGTGCCTGTTGCTATGCAAGAAGATAAAGGCTATGATGTAGTCTTTAGTAAAGGAAAAGTTTTTCTGAGGCATATCGGCACCGAACAGACCAAGAGAATAGGGATTCAAGTAAAGAATCTCTACAAGCTAGAGGTATATGAATGTGTTGCACTGAGTTCCAAAGTAGAGGTGGTGCAAAGCCAAGACATTGGCAGCTATGGCATAGAAGATTGGGCCACTTGCATCACGGGGCCTTGAAGATCATGCATCAAATTTCTACCGGCTTACCCAAGGGAAAACTGGAGCAAACAAACACATGCAAAGGATGCACCTTGGGTAAGCATACGAAATTTTCCTTTCAGGATTGGGATAGTAGAGCTGAAGAAATCCTGGAGCGAGTTCACTCAGATGTATGTGGACCATTCTCTACAACCTCCATCATTAAACAAAGGTACTTTGTTATTTTTATTGATGATTTTTCTCATAGATGCTGGATCTACTTTATGCAAAAGAAGGATCAGACCTTCTTGAGGTTTTGTGAGTTTAAAGCCTCGACAGAGAAAGAATCTGGGAAGAAAATAAAAGCCTTGCGTAGCGACAATGGTGGAGAGTATATTTCCCAGCAGTTTAAAGACTTTTGTGTAGCAGAAGGAATTAAACGGGAACTGACGGCACCCCATAACCCACAACAGAATGGGGTGGCCGAAAGGAAGAACAGATCTATTATGGGAGCAGCTCGAGCGATGTTGCATGAACAAGGCATACCACTTCATCTGTGGTCTAAGGCATACAATACAGCAGTGTACCTTCAGAACAGAAGTCGTCATCGTATTTTGGGGATGAAGACACCTATGGATGCTTTTTCGGGGAAGCGACCAGATGTGAGTCGCTTCCGCATCTTTAGATCATGTGACCAAATATGCTCGGAAGAAGCTAGACCCAACAACTGAGTTGGGGATACTTGTGGGGTACATAGATACACCCCAAAACTATCGTGTGTTTCTTGTTTCCAGTCAGACGACCGTAGTGCATAGGGATCTGAAGTTTGACGACCAAAGAGCCATGCAAGTGTCACTTGAGAGGGAGCTCAAGTTGCATGGTGGTGAGGAACTTTTAGTTCCAAAGGAGGAGGAGCCTCCTGATGATTTGGATCATCCACATGAAGAGGATCTAGTAGTGGAGACCACCACTCCTGGAGAGTCTTCTAGAGATGGGCGGAAACGTTCGCGAGAAGTTGACAGAATGATGTAGGATGCGAGAGAGAATGTGGGGCAGCCATCCTCTTAGCGCGGACAGAGGAGATCTCCCAAGAGATACACTGGCTACATGGCCCTAGTTGGGGAGTGTGTAGTGACCAAACCTTCTTCTTTTTAGGAGGCAGTGCAACAACTAGTCTGGGTTGATGCAATGATAGAAGAGTATGATTCTATCATGCAGAACAATGTGTGGGATGTTGTCCCTAGACCTGCAGACAAGTCAGTGGTTAGCTCATGATGGCTTTACAAAGTAAAGCAGGCAGCTGATGGCAGTGTTGAGAAACACAAGGCAAGGTTTGTGGCCCAAGGTTTCTCACAGGTCCAGGGGATCGACTACGATGAGACCTTTGCTCCCATAGCAAGGTACTCATCTATCAGATCGATGCTAGCTCTATCAGCACAGATGGGTTGGAAGATCCATCCGATGGATGTGAAGATGGTGTTCCTCAATGGGAAGATGAAGAGGTATACATTGAGCAGCCCAAAGGATTTGAGACCTTCGATCATGAGTCACATGTTTACCCACTCAAGCGAGCACTGTATGGGTTGAAGCAAGAACCTCGTGCCTGGTATACCAAGATCGACAACTATTTCACTGGATTGGGCTTCACCAAGAGTGAAGCAGATGCGAACCTTTACCACATCATGGTAGAAGGTAAGCCATTGATTATTGTACTTTATGTCAATGATCTGATTTTGACAGGTGAAGATTAGCTGATCAAATCTTGCAAGGAGGATCTTGCAAGAGAGTTTGAGATGAAGGACATGGGCCTCATGCACTACTTTTTAGGCATGGAAGTGTGGCAGAAAGATGGGGAAGTATTTGTGTCTCAAGGCAAGTATGCCAATGAGATACTCAGGCGCTTTCATATGGAGAAGTGCAAACCCATGCAGACTCCTCTAGCTAGGAATTGGAGGAAGGAGGATGTTACTTCAGGTGAGGTAGTAGCTACTACTATTTATTGGTAGTTGGTGGGTTCACCCATGTATCTGGTGAACACACGACCCAACTTATGCTTTGTAGTGAACCAACTGAGTCAAGCTATGGTTTAGCCTACCAAGTTGTTTTTGAAGGCAGCGAAGCATGTGCTGAGATATCTCAGAGGCACTACACAATACGGATTATGGTACAGACAAACAGAGGGAGTGAAGCTGCAAGGCTTCACTAATGTGGATTGGGCAGGTAGTCCATCAAACCAGCAAAGCACTTATGGAGGAATCTTCAACCTTGGTTCAACTGCAGTTTCTTGGTACAACAGGAAACATAGATCAATTGCACTTAGCTCAGCAGAGGCTGAATACATGGCTGCCAGTCAGGCAACATGCGAGGCCATTTGGATGCGGAAGATTCTAGTGGGATTGTTTGGTCATATGATGGATCCTACCGTGATATATTGTGATAATCAGAGTTGCATAAAACTCTCTAAGAATCCAGTGTTTTATGACAGGTCCAAGCATATAGATATACGTTACCATCATCTACGGGACTATGTGGTCAAGAGGATCATGATGTTGCAGTATGTTTCGACCGAGGAGCAAGATGCAGATATTTTGACTAAGGCATTGTCAAAATGCAAGTTTGAGTTCCACAGAGACAGGATCGGGGTTACTGATAATCCCTTTCTTGTTGAGAGGGAGTGTTGAGATTTGCAACAAGAAATGCTAAAAATAACACTGCTATAAATATTTGGGCTATAAATAGCAGTTCAACGATTGGAGATCTTAGCAACAATGGGTGAAAAGTGAAAGTGCTAAAAATATCTTTTCTAAAAATAGCATTTCGGGATCTCTTCTTATTTTAGTCAGTCCCTAGACTAAACATAGGAAGTAAAATTCGAATTTGATATCAATAGCAGTTTGGAAATTAATTAATTAATTCATCTTGAGTTAATTAGTTAAGGAAAATAAAACTTGAAGTCTATGTGAGGACATGCAACAGTTTCTCCTTTGATTGAGGAATTTAACCTTCACTTAAAGAGATAAGGATGAGTTGTAATATTGAGTTGTAATTAGTTGACTTAGTTTAACTTAGTCAAGTCTAGTTAGCTTAATTTAACAGTTTGTTAAATTAATGAGAGTTTAGTTAGTTATTGCTTGCATGCATGTAACTACTGTAATTCAGATAACTGAGGATTCACCCATGGATAACTCATGCATGTCATTTCAGTCAGAGACCCAGTTGAGATCAAATGGAGGGATAGTGTACTATCAGTTGCTAGGATATTCCTTAGTGAATATTCCTTGCATGCAAAAGGAATATTATTCCTTATGAATTGCACAGTTGGACTTGAGGTTACAGTGAGTGTGATGAGGCCAATTCACACATGTGATATCTTTGGACCCCAATCAAAACTGCACAAGGAAATAGGAGGTTTGGAGGGCTTGAGGAAGATATATTCTATGTCTATTGAGTCTGTGAGTGGTATTTTTTGATTATAGAGAGAGCAGGATAGCTTGAGAGCTGATTCTTTTTGTAACTTGAACAAGATTTCCACTTGTATGATAATAAAGAGTTGGGGTTTTAGGCTGGTGCTTTCCCCAGTGATATATCTTCTGTGTTATGGCTGATTACTTCTCATTCTCAGTTATATCTATTCATGCTTGATGTTGCTCATGTTCGATTAAGCTTCCGCTAAATTGTTTGTAGAAGTAGATCAAGTGTTTTGTTTTAGTACATTGTTTGCATTACCAGGTGATCTACAGTGGGAATTTCTACACCTTCTAACCCCCTGGTTAACTACGTGGGCTAGTCGTGGAAAGAATATAACACAACCCAACACTGCGGATTTGAGTTGTATCAACTCTAACCCATGTCCCATTTGGGCCATCTCCTTACACCACACAACCACCTTGGCCTCGTCCTCTTCTGTCATAACAGTAATAGACCCTCTACGCTTTGTGTTAGTGAGCCCATTAATCCAATAATGTATGCTTAAGGTTGCAATTCCATATTTTTTTGTAGATGCACATACTAAATATCCCTTGAACTCTATGTCATCAATTTCACCTAGCTTGTCTCCCTTTGTCCACCCTCTTATGGAACTAATCTTCTTAGTTGATCTTGCACCTTGTATTGTGGTTGAGGGTGGCTCTGTGGTATATGGCTAGACAATAGGATCTACCACCACATGGGCATTCTCAACATCATTGCATGGAGCATTGGCAGCATTGACATCATCGACTGTTTCCTCTTCCGATGAAGTGCATCACAATTGGGCACCCTTGGTCCCTTGCCTCCTCATGTTCCTTATACAATCTGCAATTGAAACTCGTGGCATGGATGCAACAACATGCATATTGTTAAAATTTATTTTTGTTAGTGGAAGTTGTTTCATCAATAGAAACTCAGTCTTATTTGAATAAGAAATTTAAATATGAAAAGGGTAATCAATAATTGCAACCTACATAATAGAAACTCAGTCTTATTTATTTCCTAAAATTTAAATATGAACAGGTTAATCAATACTTGCAACCTACATATATTTGAATAAGAAATTTATGTGTTTGCATCAACTTGAATCTCCATCCACAGATATCAGGACTTAATTTTATAGAAATATCAGGCCTATGTGTTTCATAGAAATATCATGCCTAAGTGTCTAATAGAAATATGAGGACTAACCTGTGTCTGATAGAAATATGAGGACTAAATTTAGCTTGAACATAATCGTGTACCCTGAGCAGGGCATCAAATCCATAACATCTTGATCCATAAATTCATTTGCTGTTAAGGTCACTCAAAAAGGTTACTAAAAGTTGCAGTGTTCGGCTATATCTTAAAACACTAAAAATTGTCTCCTTACAAATGCTAGGAATAGGTGTTGGTTAATTGAAATAAGTTTTAAATTCATTTGATGTTAAGGTCACTCAAAAAGGTTACTAAAAGTTGTAGTGTTTGACTATATCTTAAAACATTCCAATTCTCTACATTGCAGCGACAATTGCTTCCAATTATGCCATTCTTGGAGGCATGGCAATTATTCCATATAAGTTGCCAAATTGTTGTAATGAAGGACTGATTGGGCCTTTGTGTTTTGACTCAGTTGTTGTGATTAAGGAATGATCAGGCCTATGTGTTTTGACTCAGATGCTCTGGGATTTTTGTCTTTGTTTGGCATAATTTTATTTTTTTGTCTCTGTTGACTCAAATGCTATGGTTTTTTCTCTACAATTTCACACATAGAAGCCAAATTTCACACACAAAAGCCTAATGTTTGTCAAAACTACTTGAAAAATATCTGCAGCAAAAGAGAGACCACACACTTGTGACTATGATACATTATCGTATTCTACTAACATTTTATTTTATTCTTTTATTAGGTTGGTTTACACAAGGCATTATAAAATTAGAGATAAGGATTTGTTTAAATTTGTGCTTCACAAGAATCTTGTTAGGTTTTTTTAGTATCTATAGGCCTATATTATACTTCATTGTCCTATTGATAAGAAAAAAGGGAATAGATAACATGTGTGAGGAGGTTGTGATTTCCTTTCTTAAAAGTTAAACATGGAGATTTAACTTGGCCATTTCCATTATGTCTACCAATAATGTTTGTCAATTTAAGTATCATTATAATCATCGAGAGAGATGTGAGAGAGTACTTATAGAAGTTGAGACTTGGTATATTTCTTCCATTGTGTTGTTTTAGGTTTTGAATAACTATTGATTGTGATATCGATGTTAAAAACTTCTTTGCATAACGCATCAAATTTCTAGTCCATCACATTCTGCTTTTACATTATGGATTGATGTTGACTACCTTTTTCCTCCACCACTTGAGCAATAAAGGTCTTGTTCAACCGATATAACTCAATAAGTTTAAAACTCTTGGTGTACTTGGTTCTTAAATAACTAGTGCCTAGGGCCCATTCATTAAACTTTACCTTTAGATATTCCTTGGAGAGTTACTGTGTTTTTCACTTGAAAACCTACTCGATGCTAGCCACCTCGTCTTTTCTTGCCATATAGAATCTATAGTGGAAATTGACAAATATTCTCATGACATTTGTCTAGTGATGTGTTGTGGCGCTTGTAGGGAAGGGTATAATTTGATAGAGGATGAAGTGCTTATGTTCAACCCACATTTTTTGCATAAAGAGAATGAACCTACATCTTTAGTGATAGTGTAGGTTTTAAAGAGAATGAACCCTGAATTTCCCATAATGGCACATGATCTCATCATCCTACTCAAATCATTTCTTAAACTATCACTTGGATGACCTAGCTTTGCATTGAAATCTCTTGTTCCCCTTCCTAATTAACATCGTTTAATTATGCTAACATGCACAAGATTATAGACTTGTCTCCTATAGGCATGCCAAGGATGTCCTAGTCTTGATGTCCTCCATTGTAACTACCTTGTGTTCATTTTACATTTGTGTCTCAACTAGCTGAAAACTAACATACTACAGTTTCCTTTTAAAATAGACCATAAACTTCCAAGCAATTTTGAAACAAATTTATTCATTTTTTCTTAGAGGCATGATAGTTATTGCATACAATCTGCCAAATTGTGGTGATTAAGGAATGATTAGGCCTATGTGTTTTAACTCAGTTGCGTGATTAAGGAATGATCAGGCCTATGTGTTTTGACTCAGATGCTCTGGTATTTTTGTCTATGTTGTCTTTATTTGGCATGATTAATTTTTTGTCTCTGTTGACTCAGAAGCTATGATTTTTTCTATGCAATTTCACACACAGAAGCTAAATTGCATGTTGGTCATGATTAATTTGTTCTCTGTTGACTCAGATGCTATGATTTTTTGTTTGCAATTTCACACACATAATCTAAATTGCACAAACAATTTTTTCATATGGTAAATTAATTGAGGGTTTGGAAGATTAAAAATAACAAAAAGAAATAAAGAAATAAAATTAAGTTTATACTGTAAATTAATGGAATATTAAAAAAAACATAAACAAAATACTTGAATTATTTAAACCTGATTACAATCTGCGCAATATCTGATAGAGTGAATCCAACTGTAGATTAGTAGAATGAAAGTTTATGGAATTTGATTGGAAGGGAGGATTGACATGGATTTGTTTTTTCCAAATTCAAATGTGTGTTGTGGATTGATTTGGATGTCATCCAATGGTTGAGAAACTCTTATGGTTGATCCTTGTGCTTTCTTGTGTTTAATTCCTGAATCTTGTGTGTTGGTGTCATTTATTGCTTTGAGCACATTGCATTGATGAACATATATGCAATTATGGCTGACACATATATTCTCTATTCTTGTGCAAGTAGAAATGAACTTTGGTCATAGCTGCTCTAATTTATATTTATTGGGGTTGGTCTGATGTGATATGTGTCATGTTGGATAGTATGAGATTGAAGTTTTTCTTGTTAATTTTGTCTTATTTTCTAAATCAGATCTGGAGGCACTTGGGACACGATGTCTTGTCAAATTGTGATAGTAAAGGCTAGTGTTGGACAATTGTAAGCCCAATCAATATATGGGCCCATTTTGGACATATTTGAATAACTTATATAACTTAATATTATCTATTTATGTTTTAATTATGAATGATTTTTTGTCATGTTTTAATGGTTGTGTGGGACCAGTACTATAACAAATATTGGTCCATGTAGAACAATAGAAGTCTCTCCCCTAGTGGAGTCATGTTGCAAGATATATTTTTACATAAAGGAAGACAAATGAGTTTAATATATTGTATTCGATGTGGAATTAATTTTTTTTTAACTTTTGAGTTTAGTATTTAATGTAGAGTAAGATTTCAATAGCTTTATGAAAGAAAATGGTGATGTAATTTAAAGAATCTCATTAATAATATAATATAAAAAAACTTTGAGTAGTTATAATTTTAGTTTGATTAACTTAACAATTTGTAGTTGTAATTTTAGTTCGATAAAATTAACAATTTTACATGGATGACATAACATAAAGAAGCTCTTAGTGTAGTTAAAACAATGTAACCTAAAAAAAATCTTTAAATAAAATTATAACTTAATTAGTATTTAATATCATATTTTAACTAACATGTAAATTATATTGATATAATATAATGAAGGGAAGTTATATTTTATAATTTTTAGGCGTCATGATACTATTTATATTTAAAAATTATTAAAATAAATATTTAATTAAAAATTTTAATTAAATTAAATGAAGTTAGATGAATTTTGATATTAAATTTTATTTTATTTTTAATTAAAAAACATTATTTATATTTAAAAATTATTAAAATAAATATTTAATTAAAAATTTTAATTAAATTAAATGAAGTTAGATCAATTTTAATATTAAATTTTATTTTATTTTTAATTAAAAAACGCGTAGTCTAACGAGGCGGAGGAATTTCCCAGAAAGTTATGGAAATTCCGGTCATATTTAGAGAAAACCCAGCAAAGATTTTTGTAAATCCAAGTTATAGTTGTTAAACTTCAAAATTTTAGGGTCCTAGACATTTTTGATGGTGGTGAATTCATTTCCATCATCAAAAACACTCTTCAAACACTCCCTCTACAAGATTTGTTGAAATTTGTTTGCCTGAATTCCAGCTACTTTTAGCGTCCGGGCAATTCCTCTACCTCATTAGACGACTCTATTAAAAAATTTACTTGTATTTAATATGAGTTTAAACTAATATGTAAATTAAACTAATACATCAATTAATATAAAGAAGGGTGTCTATATTTTAAATGAGTATATAAAGATTATGTATTATTGCTCATCATAACATTATCTTTATGTAAGATAAGAGAAGGTGTCTATATTTTAAATGGTATATAAAGATTATATATTATTGCTCATCATAACATTATCTTTGTAAAACATATAATATTATTATTTAATTAAACTGGATTTAATTGGTAACGGACCCAATATTAAATAAAAATGGCCTTTTAATTAAAAAATTACATCTGATTTGAACATACAACCATGGTGGACTACTATAAACATAGCCCATTTTTCGTAAAGCCTATAACCTAAATGAAACGGAAAATCCTTACATTTACGACCACCTAAATTAAATAATATACTTCGTTACCAAGAAGTGTGGTTGGTAATGTGATGTATTTTATTATTAGGCAAACTTCATGGAATACGAGTCACTGATATAACATAAATATAATTTTTGGTTTGAACAACCTTATCTACACCTGATAACGCGATATGCGTTTACTCGACAAACTTAGTGGATGACAACTTCTGGTTGATATGACCCATGGAATCTTTCACTTGCGAAAATCTGCGTGCAGTCTAGTGAGTTAGTTAATTAAACAAATATATTAAATCAATAATGGTTCTTTTATTATTTATTTAATAATATAATATTGAATGAATAGAAGGAAAAGACAATGGGTAAGTAATGAATTTACCTCTTTTATTATTTATTTAATAATATAATATTGAATGAATAGAAGGAAAAGACAATGGGTAAATAATCAATTTACCTCTGAACTGTATTAGAACCTTGAAATATATAATTATTACTAATAATAATTATTTTATTATTTTTCCATTTTAACATCAAATAAGAATAATGTAATATCTTATAAACCAATAATTAACATCAAATAAGAATAATGTAATATCAAATCCTTATGCGTGTTGTGAAGGTGATCTGAGCTGGTGCCCCTTGCAGCGATATATAATATTCTTATGTTCAAAATCTTACATTCTTGACTTGCTGTGGGACGAATTGGAGCCAGTGACTGGAGTCATTTCTCATCCCTTTTTTTTTCAGAGCTGCGCATCGTTGCATCTTTATCAAACATGTCTGCAAAGAAATGTTGCCGCTGCGGTTTACTCTCATGCTTTCCATGCTTTTCTGATAAGAAATCCACCCTTTCTGCACAACCTGATTCATCTGAAATTGCCGCACCTCCTCTCACTGTGATTGCAGCTACTCTTTCCTCTGCTCCTCCATCAGCGGCGGATCCCTCTCAAGTCAATGCTTCTACAGTAATGCAGAATGACTCTCCATCAGATGTGGTGCCCTCCTCCTCTCGAGGTATTGTAACACCATCTGCCTTGATCCCCACGACTTCTCAAACCACTGCTTCTCTACCCTCAGATGCACCCTCCTCTTCTACATCAACTGTACCCTCCTCTTCGACCCCCTCTTCTATCGTTCTTAAGGAAATAAAGATCCGCAGAGATGCTGATGCAGTGGATCGTGGAAATAAAGAAGCCGATCTCGATGAACTTAAGACCCCCTCCTCCTCCAGACTTCCAACGGAGTCGGATTATGCTGAGACTATAATGGAAGCCGTCAAGAAACTTGATAAAGAAAATGTTGATGGCGATTTCAGTGACCTTATCAACTACATATCGCGGCTTCTCGATTTCATCGAGGTTCATCTCTATCTTGATTCTCTTTGTTTTCTATTTGAAACAGATGAAACTGAGAAGATTTTCATTAAGGTAAATCTTTGTGTATATATTAATGAAAAAAATAAAGAAAATTCTCAGTTTACGCACTCCTCTTGGTTATCCACTAAATTTCAAAAGCTATTAAGCACAGGCTTAAGGAATCATAGCAAAGACCAAAAGAAGAGTCCTTCGACACTCGCCTAACAAGGGGGCTTCGACCTCAACTTTTTGAAATTCTTTCTGAATCTGGTCCTTAAATTTCAATTTTTATACCAAGAAACCATATACCCTCTGTGATTCATAGATCTCTGTGATCTGGAAATCCCCTAGACATGATTCTTGTTCGGAAGAAGCAAGTCATATTATTTTGATGGTTGGGTGACCATTCGAGGACACCCAGCTGATTTGCCTTTGGGCCTTCCCACCATTTGGAATCTCTCTCCAAATAGGGGGCTGCTATATCCGTAGGTAGAGAATTATAACCTAAAAGCCATACGGGAAGAAAGTGGGTACAGGGGAATCACAGGCATAATGAATCATGGCAAGTACAAACAATAGTCTTTAGACACTCGATTAAGAAGAGAGGAAATAGAATTTTATAGATCCACTGACAAAGTATTTAGGAAGTAGAGAGTCCGATCTTACGAGAGAGGAAATAGAATTTTATAGATTTATGACCGTGTTTAGGAGGTAGAGGGTCCTGAAACTGAAATTTTAATTTTCTAAATTCTTTGTCACTCTCGTGATATTGTTATTGGAATTGTGGGTTTGAATTTTTTTACAGTAGATATTTAATTATTCAATATAGATTTATTTAAGTTTGGATTTTCAAGATTTAATTTTTTTTTGGGTAAAATTTGAACAAAAATTTACATTTCAAAAATATTATTTCTTTAAATAATTAATAAATAAAAAATTAAGATAAATTTATATTAACTTTTAATTATTTATTTATATTTATATAAATTTCACATTTTATATATAAATATATTTTTATTTTCAATTATATATATAAATATTCTTATTTTAATTACATATTTGTTGATTAAATTTATTATTATTTTTTATATATTTATTAATTATATTTTGTTATAAATAGTTAACTATTATTATTTAGATTTATTTATTGTACACCATTACTCTTCCCAAAAGGATAAAGAACCTCTCAAAACAATTATGCTATAACTATATTATTTTCTTTGCAACATTTTCTGACACTGCATGGAATTTTCCAACTTTGCATTTTTTAACATCTGCCTCTCAACAAACTATGATCTCAACAGTTTGACTGCATGCAAGTGCAAGTTTTAGTGATAAATAACAGCGAGTGGATGGCCATTTGAAACATCTGCCATGTGTTCACACAAACGCTCGTGCGTGAATCCCAAATATAATATTCGTTGAAGGATAGACCATTGAATTCTGTTTTAGCGAGGAGAGGGTGAGGGTAAATTTGGCCCTTGTGATATGATATTATGTAATTGATACAACTGCGCTACAGTAGAAAAAAATAGAAAGAATCTTGGGTATGCTAAAACTCTGGTAACCAAGAATCACCTAGTCCTTCGCGGGTTGAGGTTATTCTAAGCATTGATCACTATTTTTTAATTTAACCAGGGTTGCTTACTGAAAAGGCATGTATTTAAGTTATTTTGGGGTTGATCAAGTTTGTTTTGGGTCAATTTTAATTAAATATAATTAATTATAAGTAATTAATTTAATTATTAACACAGTAATATTTATTATTATTAAAATATTTTCTTATTCTTATAAACTAATAAATTTATAAAAATTATATAGATATATTTATATCAACCACATTACTAAATATAATTATTTTAATATTATATAATTAATACAACTACTACGAAAAAAATAAAAAAGAATGCTAGTACTCTGGTAACCCTGAATCACATAATCTTGAATATGCTACAACTCTGGTAACCCTGAATCACCTAGTCCGTAACGCGTTGAGGTCATTCTAAGCATTGATCACTCTCCTTTCATTTCACAAGGGGGGCTGCTTACTGAAATGACCTATACTCAAGGTTACCTTGGGGTTGATCAAACTCTCTTTGGACCAATCTAGTTCGCCGGTATTACTTCAACTCGTTAAGTGCTCTACATCTCCTCAGACGTTTGTTGGTTTGTTTTTATAGTTTTCATTCCGGAAAATGGAGAGTTGGGTCTCGAAGACCTTGAAAGAAGATTATTATTCTTATTTTGATTAACTTGGCTTGTCATGGAGCCCAGTGTTGTAATATATATGGTCATCTAACTCATCCTAAATTCAGTCAGTTTCATTATCTTCGTTAACAAGCCAATGTTAAACTCTGTGTTTTCTAATTGATTTGATCAAATGTCTTTCATTATCTTCGTTAACAACCCAATGTTAAACTCTCTGTTTTCTAATTGATTTGATCAGATGTCTTTAATTTCTTACTTGTTGCTGAAATATGATGCAACAAAGAAGAAAACACAGAGGGCATAATGATTAGCGTCTCCTTATAACAATACTGAAGAACAGACTTAATGAAGGCGCAATAGACAAATATAACTACTGTTTGGTAGAGGGCACATGGATATTAAAGTTATGCATGTGCCACTTTCAAGATGATCCAACGTATTTTCTTGTTTGATTAAAATGTTTTTAAGATGAGCATAAATTCACACATGGTAAAGGCTAACAATTGCACCTTCTGGTGCAAGAGAGGCTTATAAAGTTATTAAATTGAAAAAAAATTACTTTGATTTTGAATAATAATAATAATCTTATTAAATTTAGTATTTTAGTATTATTTTCTTGTTTGCTTAAAATGTTTTTAAGATGAGCATAAATTCACACATGGTAAAGACTAACAATTACACCCTGGTGCAAGAGAGGCTTGGCAACGGAAACTTAGATATTTCAAGTCATTCTCCTTCAAAACAGTGCTCCGAAGTCAAATTTCTGGGAACTAGGTCTTAGACTATTATTTCAGTGACCGAAGTTCAAACCTCCATGGGAATAGAGTTGTTGGACAAGTTTTATCAAGATGTTAGGAAACATGAAAATAAATTAATTAATTAATTAAACTTAAGTAATAATTTGTTATTTTGTTTCTTGTCTTATCACGAGGTCCGTCACAGCTGAAATGACTCATTATGCCCATATATATATAGTTAAGTTTAGATAGAGGGTTATTTATGGTTATGTAGAAAAAAGAATGATTTGTTGTGCAAAGTTAGGTTTAGCTTGGATTTTTGAAATTTTTAGATTTTAAAAATAATTTAATTCCCCAAAAGTGATTCCCATTTTCAACATTTCTCATGAAATTTGAACATCTAACTTAATAAAACTGATCCCCACAAAAACCAATTAATCATAAATTCAAACTCTCCTCTGAAATTTGAACATCTAACCTAATAAGACTAATCCCCACAGACACCCATTGATCATTAGTTTAAAATATAAAAATATAAAGATTTGTTAGTTTATTTACAAGGATACTGTATTACATAACAGTTTGTGTTACATGTGCACGTTGACAAAAGTTTTTAATTATATTCAAATGTTGAAGTCAGTGTTTCCTTAGTGAGATGATTCTATAAATTGATATATAGAGTGCCCTGCGTATAACCACATTAGATCTCAGTTTCACAATCTTTGCTACAATACTGACCTTCCTAGCCTTTTACAATGTCAAAATTATAGTGAGCTTGGGAGGCTTCTCTCCAAGCTTTTTGAGCATAGGAATAAAATCTTAAATCAAAATAGATAATTTGTTTCTTTAGGTCCAATAGACCATTATTTGGTCTCAGTGGACGTTAACCACCACCACCATCATTATCATCATCATCATCATATATATATATATATATATATATATATATATATATATATATATATATATATATATATATATATATATATATATATATATATATCTATTCTCGTCCAAAATGGGCACAATGGGAGCCTAAGTAGAGGGCTAGCCAAATGTTGGGTAAAAAAACAAACTGTTATGCAACGCTAGGTGGAGTCGGGATCCCTTAAAATGGTTTAATTCTCGAAAAGTAGCTCGCATTCTGAATCCCTCCAATGAAATTTCAACCTCTGAGGTGATGAGACTAAACTCCAGAGAAACAACAAAGAGAAACGACAAATTAAGCATGGATTCAAAAAAATATAAATCTTAAAAATATGTAAGGAATGTAATGATTTGTTGATGTATCCACCAAGATACGGTATTAAATAGCGGTTTGTGTTACATGTTCACCTTGACAAAATTTTTAATTATATTCAAATGCTGAAGTCAGTGTTTCATCAGTTAGATAATTCTATATGACGAGAAAATACAACTTCAGGGAGGAAATCTTATGTTTCTTTGATTACCGAAATGAACTCGTCAAAATTGAACAACCATAGAACCTGAGCCGAGAATAAGATTTAAGTACAAATGCAAGGGTGTGTAGAAAATTCTTGTTTTTCATATAACTAGCAAGGTCCAAGCCTTTAGTATCTGTACAGCCCACCAAAATAACCAAGAAAATGCAGTCCAACAAAAGCCAGTGCTGATAACAGTGATGCTATGAATCTCACAGGTACAAATTAATCTTGCAAATCATTTCGGAAGACAAAATCAACAAGTAAAACTCTAGCAAGCTAGTGAGATGAATGTGAATAATGCAACTAAAAGAGGGGAAGATAATATGAAGCACATAGGAAATATATCTGTCGATCTGGAAGCTTATATATGAACAGTGTCCAAATTGTAGATAGAAATTGGTTGGATCAATATGGAACAAAAATGGCAGAAACAATGGTTGAAAGGCAGATGGAATTGTTGGAAAATAATAATGAACACCTGCAACATTGGTTCAATCAATAGGGAACAAAAATGGCAGAAACAATGGTTTACAGGCAGATGGTATTGTTGGAAAATAATAATGAAATTAATAATAAACACACTGCAACATGATCACCAGGAGTAGTATGTGATCCCCCAACTTTTTTCTTCAATGATGATGCAAGGAAACAACATATGTAATCTCCTTGGACCTGGAGATGGGTGTTTCCATTCAAGTAGTATTTCTCTTTTTTGAGCCGCAAATAAATCTCCCGTTATTTTCAGCTACCAAAAGATGTATAAGTGGTCAAATATGAAACACCAAACAGAACAAAGTGACCCTCTAAGATACCTTATAATAATAGAAAAATATGCATATCAAAAAATTGGAAATTGGACTTCAGCATACCAAAGTCATTTGTGCCTAATTTTTTCATGATCCTAAGTCATTTTACTGTATGAAGAAACATTCTGCAAGTCATCTTTGCTCAGAGTCACAGTCTCCAATCGCTATTATCCAAAGGGGTGGCCATTAATCCACTTAGTCCACATCTGTGTGCCCCAAGTTGAGGGCAGACTCTACCCATTCCTGAGAAGTTTATTGCTAGATAAAAGTTGGACAAGCACTAGAAATTACTAGATAAATTTACAAGATTAATACCGAAATTGTTTCCCAAAAAATAGAAAGGAGTATGACCTTACTTTATGATAGAAGAGTCATCAAGAGTTGTTGAGTGATTTATCAAATTGTGATCAAAGGTAGATGGTTGGCATGCTTCATCATAGCTCGAGTTGCAAAGGTCATCCATTCTAGAATGGTTTGTTGAGAATGACTGAAACTGTTTGGATGTAATCCAAGAAAAAGCTAAATGCTTAGCTTCATTCGAGTTACTCACAGGAGTTTCCTACTAATTTTCTTTTAGTGTTCCCAAAGCACTGCACTGAATTGATCCTAGCTGGGCTACAATTACTTCTTGGTAGATCTCTTCAAACCGTTCCACTGCAGCCACCATATTCCTAGAATCAGAGTACATGTTTTGGTCTTCTTTGCTTAGAGTTGGGGTTTGAAAATATCTTCTTGTCAACATTCTTGCCTGCTCCATTCCTCCTGCTAAAATAGTTGATTGCACTCTTAAGTTTGGGGGATTATGTTGGGGGATTGCATGTTTTCTCTCAACATGATTGATCCACAATGTTAAATCCAGACCCAAGTTGAGATCGATGCCTCCATGACTTCCATTTTTATCAAATCATTCGCAAGATGATATCTCAGTAAACCTAACATAATCCTCATTTTCATTGATATACTGGCTAATCTTTGGTTGTGAAGTGGAGGAGTTTCTGGCATATGTGCAGCTCAACTCCGATCCTAGAGACATATCCATGCAAGATTGGTTCTGGCTTAGACTATTACTGTTACAGGGATATAAACTCAGTGGACCCTGGTTAAATAGAATGGTAATGCCTGCAAAGTAGATAGAGCTAAATATTAATACTTTTAATATCTAGAATCAAGATTTATTTAACATAAAATTTGTCAATGCAATGGTAGCCTCGAGAGTAACGAAAAAAATAATTCAATATCTACCTACAAAAATAATTCGCTATGAAAGTTCTTGAAAAAATTGACAAAATTATGACGAGGCCCTCAGGTCAAAATCGTCACCTCAATGTATCTAATAAATATGTCCAAATATGTCTAGAAAGAAATGCCCTTCATACTACATACATCAACGAACAACAAAATGAACACATAAGAACTAAAATTACAATGATGGAAGATGGTACGGAATAAGTTAGACCAGTTTGTTGGAAAGGCGGAGGAGACAAAACACAAATTCACACACAAATACATGAGTTGTGACTCTTCTATTGATCACACAAAACTATAGAAATTTCCACTGTAGATTAAACTGATTATGCAATGTACTAAAGAAAAATACTTAATCTACTTCTACAATCAAACTTGCGGAAGCTTAATCAATTTTGAGCAAGATCAAACAGAACACATATAACAGAGAAGAAGATTCAATCACACATGAACACAAAAGAATACTCTGGGGAAAGCCTCAACTAAAAACCCCGCTATCTGTATTATCATACAAGTGGAAATATCTCTGGATTACACAAAGCTTTAGCTCACAAGCTATCCAGCTCTCAGTACAATCCCTCAATGCTGCTCATAGACAGTCAAAGGCTTCTCACAAACCTTCTCCTCTGCCCTCCAAGCCTCCTATTTCCTTGCGCAGTTTCTCCTGGGTCCTCAAGCTGTCACTTGTGTGTAATTACCTCACACATTACTCACTAACCTCTGAACTAACTACGCAATCCTAAAGGATATGAATTCCTTCTGCATGCAAGAGATATCCTCAAGGGAATATTCCTACAATTGATAGCACACTGTCCCATCCTGTGATCTCAACTGGGTCTCTGACTGAACTGACATACATGAGTTATTTATGAGAGAATATTCAGTTATCTAAAGTACACTAGTTACATGCATGCATGCATTAACTAACTAAACTCACAATCAGTTCCATAAACTATTGGAACTAATCTAACTGGACTTAACTCAGTTAACTGAGCTGACTAATTACAACTCAAAGTACAACTCATCCTGATCTCCTTAATTAAGGGATAACTTCCTCAATCAAAGGGATAACTATTGCATGTCTTCACAAAGACTTCATGTTTGATTTTCTCCAACTAATTAACTGAAGATGAATTAATTAATTATTTTTCAAACAACTGCTAAGACTAAATTCAGATTTTAATTCTTAATTTTGATTCAAGGACAAATCAAAATTGGAATATATCCTGAAATGCTATTTATAGCAATGTTATTTTTAGCATTTCTATTTTATCATTCCTTGTTGCTATTTTCCACATTGGTACCTGAAATGCTATCTATAGCAATGTTATTTATAGCATTTCTATTTTTATCATTTTTTGTTGCTATTTTCAATAAACACTTGATACTTACAAAGAACCCGATGAAGGGTATTTAACCTTTTCCAACTAGCGACTTGCCAAAATATCTTGACATGCAACCACATACTAAAATTCGTCTATCACTTAACTTAACTTGACTCAACACTCAACCCTCAACAGTTAGTTAACTAACACTCTAAGTTTAGCCAACTCCTCATGCGAGAGTAATTAGCTATTTTAACACTCCCCCTTAATTACGACTGCTAAACTAAAACTTGACTCATGAAAACTCAAACATGCATGCTGGTCTATGTCTCAGCTAGGCTTAGAACACCCAAGTTTCTTCTATGAAACTCAAACACATATTTTTCTAATGACTTAGTAAATATATCAACCAATTGATCACTAGATTTACAAGGCTTCAAGTGAACTTCTCCATTGCTCACAAGTTCTCTAATAAAGTGATATCTAATATCAATATGCTTTCTCTTCTGATGAAACACACTATTCTTGGATAGTGAAATCATTGAGGTGTTGTCACAATATATTGTTGTTGATCCTTGTTATTTTTTCTTGAGTCCATCAAATACTCTTCTTAACCACACTGCTTGACATGATGCTGATGTTGCTGCTACATATTCTGCTTCTGCTGACGAAAGTGTCATAATGGGTTGTTTCTTAGATGCCCACAAAATCACACCTGAACCAAGATGGAACACATAACCAAAAGTGCTCTTCTTATCATCCAAACTGCTTGCAAAATCACTATGTATCCAATCAAATCCTTCTTTTATGTGCTTGCATACATTATGCCACAATATCTAGTTCATGTTATGCATCTCATAATTCTTTTTCTTGCACTCCAATGTGTGTCTTTTGGAGTCTCCATAAATCTGGAAATCAAACTCACTCCTTGCATGATATCTGGTTTTGTAGCTGTGAGATACATGAGGCTACCAACCAATCTTTTGAATAGAATTGGATTGACATATGATCCTTCATCATCCTTGCTTAACTTTGTACCTGTTGTAACTAGTGTAGGGACAGGTTTTCAATTGTCCATCTTGAATCTTTTCAACAAATCTTTGGCATATTTATTTTGACAAATAAAAATTCCTTTTTCAGATTGCTCAACTTCTATGCCAAGAAAATATTTCATGAGACCAAGATATATCATCTAAAATTATTTCATCATGACTGTTTTAGATTCATCTATCTCAAAATCACCTGTAAAAGTCATGTCATCAACATATAAGAAAACAATCAAAATTTGTCCATGCTCATTTACCTTTGTGTATAAGGTAGGCTCAATGTTGCTTATGTAAAATCCATTCTTAATCATGTAATTTTCGATTCTGTTATACCAAGCTCTAGGCGCTTGCTTCAGTCCATAGAGCGCTTTCTTCAACCTGTAAACTTTCTCTTCGTTACCTTCAACTTTCTTCTAGAATTCCATTAAAGAAGGTTGATTTCACATCCATATGATATACTTTCCACTTGTTTTGCGTTGTTGTGGCTAGAACTGCTCTTACAATATCCAATCTAGCTACTGGAGCAAATGTTTCTCCAAAGTTTATTTCTGGTTGCTGCGAGAATCCTTTTGCTACAAATCTAGCTTTAAATCTGTCAATTTCACCTTTCTCATTCAAATTTTTCTTGTACACCCACTTTACACCAATGAGATTTTTTTCCTTTGGTAAATTAATCAAATCCCGTGTATCATTATATTCAATAGCTTCAATTTATTCATCCATGGTTTGTACCCAATTTTCATCTCTAATTGCTTCTTCAAACGAAGAAGGCTGGAATGACAACAATGCAAAATTTGAACTAACATCCAAATCATCATAAATATCTTTCAGACTTCTCATCTTTCTCTTACAATTTCTTGATTCATCACCTGATTGATTGCTGGGAGAATCTTGATCTGTTGATCTGCATGAAGGTCCATGTTGCTTTGAAAATCTTGGAGTCCTTGTTGGTGTGTTTCTCTTTGGTTTCTTCACTTGTGATTCTTGCTACTCCTTTTCTGCTACATCATCTTCTTCCATCAATGGCACTTGTGCATCAACTGTCTTGTCTACAGTTCCATTCCATGCCTCTTGTTCTTTGAACACAACATCTCTACTAATTATGGTCTTCTTTGTGATAGGGTTATACAATTTGTAATCTTTTGATTGCTCACTATAACCAGTAAATATGCATTTTTCACTTTTATCAACAAATTTGCCTCTTCACTCTTTAGGCACACGTGCATAAGATACACATCCAAATACTCTGAGATGAGATACGTTGCAAGACATACCTGACCATGCTTGTCCCAGTACTCTGTTCATCACACTCTTTGTAGGAGATCCCTTGATCACATAAATAGCACATGCAACTACTTCTTCCCAATACTCATTAGACAAGTTTCTACTTTTCAACATGCTTCTTACCATGTTCATAATTGTCCTGTTCTTTCTCTCTGCTACACCATTCTGTTGCGGTGTGTCCTTGGTTGTAAACTGTCTTTTGGTTCCATATTGTTTGTAGTAATCATGGAATGCCTTTGAGTCATATTCTCCACCACGATCTGACCTCATTACCTTGATCTGTTGATCACTTTGGTTCTCTGCTAAGGCTTTGAATTCTTTGAACTTTGTAAAAGTTTCAGACTTCTGCTTCAAGAAGTAAACCCAAGTCTTTCTGCTATAATCATCAATGAAAGTGAGGAAGTAACAACTTCCACCAATCAATTGTGTCCTCATAGGTCCACACAAGTCTGTATGCACTAGCTCAAGAGGTTTCTTTGCTCTGTATGAAACTCCCTTTGGAAAAATTTCACGGTGTTGCTTTCCCAAGATGCAACACTCACAAGTACTAGCAGGTTCTTTGATGGGAGGTAATCCTCTGACCATCTATTTCTGTTGCAACAATCTTAAACCAGAAAAGTGCAAGTGTCCAAACTGAAAGTGCCATAACTAATAATCATGAGAACATGCAAATGTAAAAGAACTGGCATGATCACTGTAATTCATTATGAGAGGAAAGAGTTTGTTCCTCGTCATCTGCACCTTCGCTATCAGCTGCTTGCTTGGGGGCCTGTCATATATAACACATTCTTGACCTTGAAAGATAACTATGTATAATTTCTGTGTCAATTGACCAACACTTGTCAAATTATGTTTGAGACTAAGAACATATTATACCTCTGAGATTGTCTTCACCCCCCTGCTTGGTCAGAATGTTGACCACTCCTTTTCCATCTACTTCCATAGTATTTTCAGTCCCCAACTTTACCTTTGTTTTTACAGATTGATCGAAATTTGTAACCAAATTCTTGTTGCGTGTCATGTGGTCACTGCAACCACTATCTAATAGCCACACACTAGCAGAAGGTTCATGCATGGTATGGCAAGCTAGGAACATGAAGTTAGTACTCTCTATAGTGACATTAGCTCTCTGGTTCCCTTGATCAACTATCTTCTTCCTGCAATCACGAGCATAGTGACCAAATTTATTGCAATAATAGCATCTCACATTTGATTTGTCAACTCTTTGGTTATTTTTGAAGCTTCTGTAGTTGCTTCCACTTTCATGTTCATGCTCTTTTGGGCCATGTCTTTGACCACCATATCTTCTGCTTCATCCTCTGCCTCTCGATCTACTTCTACCTCGACCTCTGTCTCTTGAAATAGAAACCTGACTTTTGAAGGAAGTCTCTAAAGTGGAATCCTTATTTCTCTCTCTCTCCTTGCCTCATGTGATAGAAGTGATCCCATCAGCTCATCAATTGTTAATGATGCCAAATCCTTGGCTTCTTCTATGGCTGCTACCACAACATCAAATTTGGTAGGCAAAGATATGAGGACCTTCTCAACCACTGTTTGATATTTAATTTCTTCACCATAAATCTTTAATTGATTTACGACAATTATGACCCGATTCATGAAAGAATCGATGTCCTCTGTCTCCTTCATCTGCAGACTTTCAAAATTTCTCTTAGTATTTTGCAACTTAACAATATTGACTTTGGTCATACCTTTATAGTTTGTCGCCAAAGTATCCCATGCTTCCTTTGCTGAAGACATGATCATAATTTTCTGAAACACTGCTCAATCCACTCTTTGTTGGATAGGTTGCAACGCTTGTGCATTATTCTTCTTGTTTTTCTTCCATTGTTCCCTCCCTGCTTTATTGAGATATGTTTTTGATGTTTCATCCTTAGGTTCTGAAAACCCAAACTGGATATAATCACAAACATCATGTGCATGCAACGTGGTCCTCGTCTTAATTGCCCACACATCATAATCATTCCCTGTAAATAGTAGGAACTAAGGCTAGAAATTTGAGAAAGCCATATTTCTCCAAAAAAATTCTCTTTTTAAAAACCCTAAAATTCTCCTTTTATAAGCTTTGCAAAACCCCTTTTAAAAACCCCTTTTAATAAAACCTAAGCTTTTATTTTATATATATAAAAAAAAAACATATAAAAAAAAAAAACTTTTTCAAAAGCCCTTTTGAAAAAACTTTAATACATTAAAAAAAATTATACTTCACCATAAAATCAAAAGGCCCACTTAACATATAACACAACGTATTTCACTATTGTTTATGTGGTTGACTTTTAAGTCTTATGCGCTAATGCTCCTCTTGTGATGAGGGCATGCGACTAACGTGTTTCACGATGACTAACTCCAGCGTTAGTCTGCTAAAGCCACGGAAATAAACTTGACCCTCGTGCTTCTAAAACCGCTTAATTTAAGGATTGTTAACGCGGCTCTCTACTGAGCCCTGGTGCGTTATAACGCCCTGTATATAACCTACAAGGTGCATTGTAAAACTTACTATGAGAAAAATTGCGTTATAAAACTTACTACGAGAAAAATTATAAGTTGCTCTCCTCTCACACGGACGGTTGCTAATATGTTATCCTTAGCTTTTTGTTACCTCGCTCTGATGCCAATTTGTTGGAAAGACAGACGAGACAAAACAAAAATTCACACACAAATACACGAGGTGCGGCTCTTCTATTGATCACACAAATCTTGATACTTACAGTGAACCCAGTGAAGGGTATTTAACCTTTTCCAACTAGCGACTTGCCTAAAATATCTTGACATGCAACCACACAGTAAAATTCATCTATCACTTAACTCAACTTGACTCAACAATCCAACACTCAACCCTCAACAGTTAGTTAACTGTCTCTCTAAGTTTAGCCAACCCCTCATGCGGGAGTAATTAGCTTATTTTAACACAATTTGCGTGACATTGTTGAGACAGAGGAGCTTATAGTCTCCTTTGTTTGCATTTATACACATCGTTTCTTTTGGGTTCTTCACTGACCATTAGAACTCTCTACTGACAACATAAATCATTTGGAATTTCCTGGGTTTTCCCTAACAAAGTCTTCTAATATACTGTGATTTCGAGATACATGCTTAGAGAGGAAGGAGAAATAGGAGGGAAAGCAAAGAAGGTTCAAAGTCTGAATATATAAGTGTTATAGGTGTTTTCTAAACTATATCTTTCATGTGAATCGACTTGCGATTTTTACTTAACATTTACAATTCAGATTGGACTAATTTCTCTCCCTACCCTCTAAGTCATGTATTTTTCATTGTGGACTCTCCTTACAGTATTTAGTTATCTAAAATCATAGGTAGATTGTCAAGCCAGAGAATCACTTCAAAATGCAGTGCCAAATTTCTGTAGATTTTTCGTTATACTTTTAAGCCCTATAGATACTTTCAATATATAATTCTCTTAGGCACAATCTAATGTAAGTTAGCAATGTACTCAAGTGAAAATTTCAGTAAAGTTTTGTAAACCCACAATGTTGGCTTCAAGAAAAGTAATGAACATAAGCAATATTCAAATATTAAAAAAGAAAACCTTTTGCTGAAGCTAATCCCAAGTTGACAACTAAAAATTTGTGGAAGTTTTTCCATGAAAATCCTTATCATTGAGGGACAATATAATGATAAAACAAGTGTAATATGTAGCATTTATGCTTAGTACTTACCTTTTATGTAAAAAGTAATTGATAACTACGTTAGATTAATTTAAATGGTCATAGAATTAAAAACCTCCAAAACCATCTACATATAAGTATAAGTATGGTACATAGCAAACATAAATCCCAATTTAAGGTAGTCTTGGATTTAAAATTTTTCTTATAGTTAAATTGTTATACATTAATTGTACAAAATATGTTAGAGGGTACTCCTAAATCTTAGTTTAAAGTATCTACATATAAAGTATGTTACATAGTAATCATAAACCCTAGTTTAAGGTAAACTTGGAATTTATAACTTTCCTAATTAATATTGAATAAAATAAGAATGTGAAGTTTTTGATTCACTGACCAAGACTTAGACTAATTTAAATTGTTATAGAGTTAAATACCTCCAAAAGCATGTACAAGTGGAAGCCTATTCACATTACCCTTGTATATATTATGAAATGTTTAGGTTAAATAATGTGAGGTTTGGACTAGCTAAAATACTATAAAGGTGAGTCAAGTATGCACTTTGCAAGGATTTCATTTCATTGATACAACTTCCAAGCTAGAGTTAGACTTACATTGTTGAGACAAGTATGCACTTCCTAAAGATTTCATTGGTATAATTTCTAATTAAGTATGAAGGGCGTGTATATATATATATATATATATATATATATATATATATATATATATATATATATATATATATATATATAGATATATATATATATATATATATATATGCTATTTAATTTATGCATGTAATTGATAATAGTTTTATTCAATTTGAATTTGAATTTGAATTGTTAAAGATTTTTAAACCATTCGATAAGAGTAAAAATTTACTCCAATTTGATTAACAAAAAAACATTATTATTAAATAGTAAATAATAAATGTATTTTAAGTAATTGAAATAGATTTACAAATAAATATGTGTGATTTAAATATTCATTAAATTAACATTTAGCTATTTGTTAACAAATGTCCCTCTCTCTTAAGTAAGTAATTTTGATAGAATCCACAAATATCATAATTTTGATGATACGATTTTGTCATTTTGCAAACTCTAGTACTTTAAATGAATTCTAGTATTTTCTTTATAAAACAACATTTAGAGTAATTTCAATAATCAAAATTTATAACAATCTATTAAAAATTCCTAATAAATTTATAAATAAAGCTAAAAAAAAAAAATTTATTCTAAAAACACTTTCTACAAATAGTAATGAGACCAAAAATTCGTTATTTCTATTTATAAGATAAAGCTTGAAAAATTACTATAAAAAACAACTATTTAATTTTGACTTTTCTAGAACTCAAGTCAACTATAAAATTTTACATCCAATATGTATTACAACATATTTATAAGATAAAGCTTGGAAAAATTACTTAAAAAAACAACTATTTAATTTTGACTTTTCTAGATCTCAAATCAATTATAAAATTTTACATCCAATATGTATTACAACATATTTATAATTATATAATATGCAATATGACATAACTTTGTCTTTTAAAATATACATTAAATATTTTTAATATAAATTTATAAAACACAAAATTAAATATAATAAATATGATGTATATTATATATTTAATAAAAATAAAAATAATAAATATGGTACATATTATATATTTTGCATATAGAATTATACAACAATTGAATTTATTCTTAACAAAATAAATAAATAATATAGTATCATTGTCTGCACTTAAGGATGCACCAACATATATCTTTTTGTAGTTTGAAAAACTCTCTTGATATCTAACCACTCAACCCTATTTCCAATGGAATAGTTGAAAATCGATTTACCTTTACTTTAAAAAAAATCAAATGTTTTTAGTTGAAAATTGGTGAACCTTTATTTTTGTGTGCTTGATGATGTAGCCGCTGCATTCATACATTACAAATAGTCTTTCCTATTTAGACTATTCATTTTCATAAATATTCAGTGTACTATGTATTAAACGTTATGAGATTTCATTTTTATAAATATTATGTATTATCTATTAAATGTGATGAGACTTCATTTTTATAAATATTATGTATTATGTATTAAATGTGATGAGACTTTATTTTTATATATTATGTATTAAATTTTTTGAGATTTCATTTTTATAAATATTATTAAGTGGAGAAGATTTTATATATATATATATATATTAAATTTTTTAAAATTAGTCATTTCATTACATCAACAAATTAAAAAATAAAAATTTAAAAAATAATTTTTAATTTAAAAAAGAAATTTAAAAAATTAACTTTACAATAAAAAAAAAATTGAAGTTCCATAATTTACTCAATAGATGTGCACAAAAACATGCAATGAAGAAGTAAAAAAACAAAATCTTATGAACCAATAAAAATCTCTACAACTTGTCTCCTAAGAATTGATTCATTTCAATCTCACAACGGGCCTCAAAAATCTGAACTCTGAAATTGTTTGAAAGCCAATACAAGTAGAAACAAACATTGTCGTAATGACAAGGAAATTCAGCCTCTCGTTGTTTCTGCGATTGATGATTTCTCTCTCCTAGTGACATGCCAATATGCTTTTATGAAACAAGCCAGTGTTGCTCAGATGTCTTCCCAGATTTCAAGGTGAATCCGCTTGAGTATATAATCCTCTGAATGTAGTTGGCCTGGTTTAAACAGTATATGTTTGCTGAATGGCATTGATGTCTAATCCCTTTAACCAAACAACTGATTCCATGTGTCCCTTCAATGTATGCAGTTCTCTCAACCTGCACAAGGTCAAACTAATTCCATGTGTCCCTTCAATGTATGCAGTTCTCTCAACCTACACAAGTACTATTAGCATCAACATGTTTTTCCATTCCCGACAAAATGGCTAAGTGAAGCAGAATTCAGATATTCTAGATAAATAACTTGAGTATACTTTCTTGCATGAAGCAAATGGAAGGGGTCACTCGTGTGCAGTGTTTTAAAACAATGGTTCTTTCCCAAGGTTGTTTCCAAAATACAAATTTTTTTCTCCTATAATTGAATAGGCATGAGGATTGAATTTTTTGTTTTACTGATCATCAAATAGTTGTAAATATTAAAAACAAGTTTTTCTTGCTTCAGATCATTGGTGAAATGGAATTGAATGCAAGCCATGTAGATTTTCCTAAATAATAAAACTTGTGCAAAAACACAGAGAACACACTTTTTGCTCAGGGCATGGTATTTATAATCTTCAAATCATTTTCAAAATGCAAAGACTCAAATCAATTTGGTTTTTCTCATGAAATAGGATTAGGGCGACAACAAAAAGTCTGAAAGCATTATGCATTTCCATGATTTGTTACCTTGCAATTTTTGCACGTCTTCTGGCTTGCTTTGCAATCATGGATGAACGCCCAATAGAAGTGTAGGCATTAGGAGCAATCAGACCATGTAAAGTTCTCTAAGCAAGTGCCAATTTGGCTTCTTTGTCCTCTCTCCTGTAATCCTTCTTTGTTTTGAAAGCCATTTGCATGATGTCATTGTTACCAAAATGAGTATTTGCAAGAGAAGAATATATGCTACAGGGAAAATTTTCCGACACAACAAAATAGAAAACTTATGAAGAGTGGAGAATGCCTGAAACTGACCTTCCTCTCAAAGAGCAATTCCCAAGCTTGTCCACTAAGAGTGTAACGCACTGCAAACTTGATTATATCTAAATGAACATAGAATACCACACTGTAAAGCCAGATCACTCCAACCCATCCCCAGTCGATTCCTTTTATGGAAGCAAATCCCCAGTGTGCATATACTGCTATCAACGTTCCAATCTGAAATGAAGATATTTAAACACGATGAAATTTGCACAGAGAGATAATACTGGGCTTGAAAGAAGGAACAGTGAAAAGGCAGTCTGCATCCTCAATGTTTAATGGATTTTTTTAAATGGACACTCATATTGTATCGATTTTTGGAGCTTTCACGAGAGGAGTGGCCTTGAGAATGGCGTGGGGGCCCACCGTCTTATATTCAAAAGAGCAGTCATGCATATCAGTGTACTTGTGTTGAGCGCAGAAAAGGTCACCACAACGACACTTAAAGCCTGTCAGCCCCACCTGCCTATTGCACGTAAAACACCTCTGCTTGCTCTTCCTCGGTTGTTCCTCCTCGTCCTGTTCATGTTTCTCCACCTTATGTTCTATCAAGCTGGATGGGGATGTGCCAATGGCCATCTCCACCATTGCGAATACTTCCACCATTGGGGCGTCGCTACTTGAGGGCACCATGAGGAGCCTCATAAATGGGTAATTATATGGGCTCATTTTACCTCCTAACCTAGTCAAATCAACCATTCTCTTAGCTTATTGTATGATTTTCTGATTATATTTATGCTTTATTATGCCATGTGGTCTAACATGTATTTAATGCAGATTATTGATGGAATTCGAGGTCAAAGTCAAGGATCTAGTGGTCAAACTGTAGTAATAACTCGAAGTAGACAGAGGAGAGGACTTATAGGAGGGAATCCCCCTCATTTATTGCTCCTCACTTTGAATTCCCCTTCATTCAGCTCAGAGTACAAGCAACTGAATCATGCACTAGAAGGCAACTGAGCAAGTGGAAGATGATTGAGAGTTATCTCGAGTTTTGGGAGCCAAGCCTCCCTGATTTTAAGGAAGTTGTTAGTAGCTTCAGATGTATAAGTAGAGATGCCTAGGGCCTCACTAGGGTTGGATTTTTTTCTTGTGTAAACTCTGCTCAAATTTCGAGCTTACTATTTTGTGACAGTTCTATGTAATCTTGCTATTTTTTGATAATGAAGATGGAATCCTTTTTGAGCTAGCACTGAGTTACCTCAATGGGCTGAAGCTCTTGGGTTAGGGCCCAATCCAAGTAGCCAAGCTCCTCTTTACTTGTGTTTGTATACTTTACTTTAGTTTGTAGATTAGTTTGCTGTTAGATGTATTTCTCTTATGATTAAGAATAGGTTGCTTTTGATGATTTAGTAGTTTGCTTCCATTTGTGCTTTCTGTAGTAGGTTAAGAAGTGATCAGAGAAGATTCAAAAGGCTAGAAACAGTGTCTTGGCCTCTCTTCGTCCCTCTAGGACCATGATTTGAGGCAAAGAATCTCTTGTTGCCCCCAAAACACAGATTTTCCTCATTCTAGGACTTCTAGTGTTTGCAGCCCTCTAGTAGGTTAATAGTCCAGTTTTTCTCAGCTTTAGATCTTCTTTATCATGTTCACTTCCTGATTTGCAATATTCCTTTGGCATGCTCTTACAACATTTTTCAGCATTTCCTTATCTACATCATAGTTTAGGCCATTTTAATGCAAAACTCTGTTTTTCCTAAGATGCACTTATTTCATTGGTTGCTTGATTTTTTTGGTTGACTGTTAGTTTCTATGCAGCAGATCTCTTCCAGCAGTAGGCCATCTTACCAGTAGTCACACTCCATCTGATCCAAGCCCTATAGATCTCCCAAACCTCACCTCAATTCTGCCCTAGTTTTCCTTCATTTTCCATAGAACTTCTTCCTCTCTCCTTGAGCAAACCCAATCATATTTCTCTCTCCTGGTGATTCATGGTAGACCTTAGGCACCCTAACACCTCATTCCAACCTTCATCCACCTTTTCCACCCACTCTCACACCCTAAAAACAACGAAAACTTCTCTCGGCCTCCTCTTGTAGGCCTGCTGTAGTTTCCTTGTTTTCCTCCTGTGGTTTCCCTGTGTCCTCCTGTAGTTTTTCCTGTAGACTTTCTTTTGAAGACCGAGTGTTGGAAAAGCCTCCAGAAGGCCACCTAAGACCTCCTAATATCCATCCACACCATCCTACATCCTCCCAAGCTCCAAAACCGCCTTCTAATGCCACCTGTTCACTGCCACACTCACACACAATAAATTAGATGCATGTTAAATTCACATAAAAACACATAAAAATCTAAAAATATGTCTTTGCTTATTTACTTCCAGAAATAGCATGGTTAGATGTTGTTTACTTCCTTGAGTAGGTAATGTCATTTCTTTCATGGTTTTCGTATTGTTTTTGGCAAAAGTAGAATTAGCTTGTTAATTAGGGTTTACTAGGCTTTGCTTTACATTCCAGTCTTTCTCCTTTCTGCAGTTAGAATAGCATCTGTAGAGTAATATTTCTTTCTTTTCATCACACATAGAGCTTCTTCTGAAATCTATAGAAGTTGGCTTGAGCTCCTAGTGATCTCGTGTCGGCTGACCAAGTGACAACCTACAGTGAGAACTAGTACTTGTGCATATAGCATCGACGCTTCCAAGTTTGTTACGAACTACCGTGTTGATAAAAGTAAAGTTGGTAGCCCAGAAGTTGCAGCATTCTTGCTGCAATATTGATGCTCACCATTTTTTGGCGCCATTTCTGGGGAAGCGTCAGAGTATTCTGTGATTACTGCTTTCTTCTATTTCCTATTGTAACATTATGCTAATAGTTTATTTCGGCAAAAGTAGACTAGTCATTTCTTTTCTTTCAGTTCTGCATTTCCTTGCTTTCCTTTTCAATTCTGCAAATTTCCATTCAGCAAGTTCATTTCAGCTAGTTGCAATTTGTTTTGTTCAAGCATAATTTCAGTTTATGTAGGTACTTTCAGTGTGGGAAAAAGAAACAAAAAACAACCAAAAATATTTCCTTTCATGCCTCGTAGGAGTAGAGATAACTTAGGAAAATTTTTGCCCAACACCCCCACTGCTTCACACAGTCAATCTTCTCTCTTCTTCGGTGGCTACAATCAAGAAGAACCCTTAGGTGGGCATCCAGACATATTTGAAGAACCTATAGGGGAAGAAGAAGAAGAAAACATTCCTCTGGAGCCAATGGCTGAAAATAGAAATGCTAGGGGAAATGGAGAGAGAATAGAGGGCACCTTCCCCATTCGGGAGACCAATGGGGACACCAAAATGAAGAATATAAGTCCTTCAACCCTACCTCGCTTCCATGGTCTAACTACAGAAGATCCTGACACCTTCTTGTTCGAGTTTGCTGTCATTTGTCGAACTTATGACTATGCAGAAGATGAGCAAAAGTTGAAATTGTTCCCTTCTACTCTCAAGGATGTAGCATTGCGCTGGTTCATGGGATTACTTGGCAATAACATTACAACTTGGGCTCAGATGCAGCAGGCCTTTAACAACAAGTATCAAGACTATTGTAGGTCAAAAGAAACTAAAGAAGAAAACTTCCAAATGACCATAGGAAGTGATGAGTCCTTGGAAGACTATGAAGAGAGGTTCCAACCCAGTGACAAAAGGGCCAGGTGTACACTTGACCCTGAGTCTCTGAAGTTGGTCCTTCTCAGGGGAATTCGGGAAGACCTTTTAGACACCCTCCATCTACTAGTCGGGGGAGACATCTACCAATTATCCTATGAGGACATAAAGACTGTTTTTAGAAGCCATTCTAGAGCAGCCAAAAAGAAAGGTAGGGGGAGTCAACCCATAGCTAGTACCTCTTCTTCCAATTCATCCATCAAAGGTGAAATTGGAAACATGCTGGAAGACTTCAAGAGTGAGATGTTGCAGACTCTTTCCATGCAAATGGATACCTTACATATCAAAAGAAAATAAGAGGAAGCAGAGAGGGCTTTGGCCATTTTTTGTCCTAGATGCACCAAGAGGCATCCTAGGAATGAATGCCCATTGAACTCTATAGAAGTTTGTTCAGTCTGTGAAGAAGATCATTCTACAGATAAGTGCCCTTCCTTGCCCAGACTTAAAGTTGTATACCAAGGGGCCGAAGGAGTCACTGAACACATCTATTACATAAACCAAAGGAGGCCGCATGGACCTAGACCATGCCAGCAGGGGATGCAAGGGACATCTCAGGCACTACAACCCCAACCAAGTCACCTCCATACCTTCTTGGGGCCCCCCTACTCATCCTTCCTGGTCCACGCTCCTCCTTGGTCCTTCACATCTCAATATCATGCCCAAATAGCCACCCATTCATTTCAATCCTATGCTCAGCCGCAACCTCAGTGGAATGCATCTCATCAGGGGTGGAGGCCCCAATACAACTCTATTCCCACTCTTCTGCCTCCACAACCTCCCCAACCACAACCGTTACCTTCTACTCCACCAAGGCAACCCCAAATGCCTGCCCAGCGAAATCTGAACCCGAACAACAGATAGGCTCAACAAGTGTATAGTGGGGAACCATCATGTCTAACTTATGTTGTGGAGATTCAAGAAATTAACTTGAGATCCGGGAAAGTTCTCCCAGATAGCCAACCTCCACCCAGGGAGGTTGAGGAAGATAAAGAGGAAAGCGAACCTAAAGCAAATCCACCCTTTCCTGAGAGACTATCCATTACAATCTAGCCTACCCCAAAAGAGACTGAACTCCTTCGAGAATTGAAACATTTATGTGTGAAGATACCACTTCTCCAAGCCATAAAATATGTGCCTATCTATAATAGGTTGATCAAAAAGAAGTGCTTTAGGCATCCAGGAAGGCGCAAGAGAGATGCCCCAACCATAAATGTCATAGGACAACTGTCCGACATGATGTTGGGGCAGATAATCTGTCCAAAATATCTGGACCCTGGAAGCCCAGTAGTTGATGCCCACATCAATGGCACAATGGTCCCACATACCTTGAGATCTAGGAGCTGCCATTAATGTGATGACAAAGGACACAATGTTCAAACTTAACCTCCAAAGCTCCTTGAGGAAGACCATGACAGTGCCGCAGCTAGCAGACCGCTCCATTGTGACCCCTGAGAGGATTGTGGAAGATGTGATGGTCTCCATCGATTCTTGGGAGTTCCTTGCTGATTTCTTAGTTCTCCAGCCAAAGGCAAAGCTCACTTGGTATCCTCTCATTCTGGGAAGACCCTGGTTGGCTATAGCCGATGCCTACATCAGCTGCCGAGCTGGGAACATGACCATAAAGAATGGGCACATGTCCAAGCAGTTAATCCTATATCCTCCTGCCCAACCCTTACTAGAACATTATCTACCTCCTCTCTGGTTGGAGGAGGAGGATGAAAATGAAGTTTATTCTGCACCACTTTGTACATTAGAAATCGCCATGGGGGGAAAACCGTAAGATGGGGATGATATGATTGAAAATTTGATTCAGAATCTGCCTCCCAGTGTATCACCATTAGAAGAAATAGTAAGAGAAACCCAAAACAACCTCGCAACTAATCTCTGTGTGGCCGACCCCATTTCTCTCCGTGTTAAAGATATAGAGTTCGGCCCAGAAATAACATTGAAAATCAATCCATCCCTATCTACTTCCCAGGAGAAGGAGCTATGAAACATACTGAGAAAACATCTAGATTCCTTCACCTGGAGTTATAAGGAGATGAAGGGAGTGCACTCTTCAGTATGTACTCATCATATATACATCAAGGAATATTGCAAGCCAGTCAGGCAACTTCAAAAGAGGATGAACCCAACACTTAAAGATATTGTTAAGGAAGAACTACAGAAATTGCTTGATGTAAGATTCATCTATCCCATCTCTGACAGTGAATGGGTCTCACCTTTGGTGCTAGTGCCAAAGAAAAAGGGTAAGTGGAGAATCTGTGTCGACAATCGGGAATTGAACAAAGCCACTAAAAAGGACCATTTTCCTTTACCTTTCATAGATTAAGTGTTAGACGGTCTAGCAGGGAAAAAGTTTTTCTCCTTCCTAGATGGGTTTAGCGGGTACAATCAGATTCAAATTAGTCCGAAAGACCAAGATAAGACCACTTTCACTTGTCCTTGGGGTACCTTTGCATACCGAGTCCTTCCTTTTGGTTTGTGCAACGCTCTAGCCACTTTCCAAAGAGCGGTATTGAGTATATTTTCTGAACTGGTTCATGATGCAGTAGAAATATACATGGATGATTTTACTCCTTATGGTTCTGACTTTTAGGAAGCTTTATCTAACCTATGAAAAGTTCTAGATAAGTGTATGGAGATGAACCTGTCCTCAGTCCAGAAAAATGTGAATTTTTGATGACTGAAGGGACCGTGCTAGGTCATGCAATATTTTAACAAGGACTGCAGGTGGACCCCAACAAAATTGCCATCATCCAAAGGGTCCCACCTCCTCAAAAGGTGAAAGATGTCAGAAGTTTCCTAGGCTTAGCTGGATATTACAGGAGATTCATTAAAGACTTTAGCAAGATAGCCTCTCCTTTGTTTGGCCTCCTAGGCAAATATGTTGAGTTCATATGGTCAGAAAATTGTGAAGAAGCCTTAGATACCTTGAAGAGTAAGCTAGTAACTGCCCCCAATTCTTAGAGGCCCAAATTGGGCTCTACCCTTTCACATTCACACAGATGCTTCGAACAAAGCAATAGGAGCAGCCTTAGGACAAATTGATGAAAAGTTACCTTATGCCATATACTTTATAAGCAAAAACTTGTCAAAGGCAGAGTTAAACTATATAGTGACCGAGAAGGAACTCCTAGCTGTCGTGCATTCCTTAAAAAAATTCAGACATTATATCATCGGCTATTAAACTTTTGTGCACACTGATCATGCTGCAATTAGATATTTAAAGAAAAAACTAGATGTAAATGCTTTTATTATTAGATGGTTTCTTTTACTGCAGCAGTTTGATCTGACCATTTTTGATAAGCCTGGTAAAGAGAATGTTGTTGCTGACTTTTTGTCTAGAGTAAATTTGCCTGCAGGTGAAGAAGGATTGGTGGATGACTAAATGCCAGATGAACACCTATTTGCCATATTAGTACTCTCTCCATGGTTTGCTGATATAGCAAACTACTTGGTTTCAACACAGTTCCCACCACACCTATCCTCAAAAGAGAAGAGCAAGATAGTAAGGAAAAGTGCCCCTTTCACCTGGATTGGAGGCAATCTCTTCAAACTTGGCCCAGATTAGATCTCGAGAAGATGTGTCAGGGAGGAGGAAGTCTTTGACATCCTCCTGACCCTGTCATGATGGGCCTTGTGGAGGTCATTTTGTAGCAAAGAGAACCGCCTTCAAGATATTGCAAGCAGGCTACTACTGGCCCACTCTTCATTAGGATGTGACGAGATACACGAGCCAGTGTGATCGGTGGCAGAGGATGGGGAAACCCACTCCAAAGGATGAAATACCCATGCAACCTCAAGTGAACTTTGAGCCATTTGAGAAGTGGGGCATGGACTTTGTGGGGCCTATCAACCCCCCTTCAAAGCAGAAGCAGTACATCATTGTGTGCACCGACTACCTGACAAAGTGGGCTGAGAAAAAAGCAATAAAAGCAGTGACAGAGGAAAAAGTAGCTGAGTTTTTGAGGGAAAACATATTTTACAAGTTCGGGTATCCGAGAGAGTTGGTCACAGACCAAGGCAGTCAGTTCACTTCCAACTTGATTGAAGACCTACTCACACATCATAAGATCAAGCACAAGACTTCCACCCCTTACCATCCACAAGCCAATGGGCAAGTGGAGGTCACTAACAGAGCATTGGAAGGGATCCTAACCAAGGTAGTGAGCAGCAACAAAAAAGATTGGGCAGACAGATTAGTTGAGGCCACTTGGGCCTACAACACAACATGGAAGACCACCACCGGGCTCACACCCTATGAACTGGTCTATGGGAAGAAGACTTTGCTGTCAATAGAGTTTGAATTCAATACCCTAAGGATGGCAGCTCAGCTGGACCTAGACCTCAGCCATGCACAGAAGGAGAGATTACTTTAGCTCAATGGATTGGATGAATACAGATTGCAAGCCCTTCTCCATACAAAGGTAGTTCAAGTTCAGAGAAAGATATGGCATGACAGAAATATCAGGGAGAAGCAATTCCAAGAAGGAGATTGGGCACTACTCTATGATTCAAGATACAATGATTTTAAAGGCAAGCTGAAGACAAGATGGCTGGGCCCCTACACTATGGATAAATGCAATGACAATGGTTCAGTTTTGATCAGAACCATTGATGATGAAGCCATCCCCATGCTTGTCAATGGACATCAGTTGAAAGTCTACAGGAAACCCCTCTCCAAGTGAGAGTTTATTGAAGATTTAAATAAAATAGTGATGGTAGTGGAGCATGTCTTACCTTCCACTTCACCCACTCACTAAAGAAAAAAGAGAAAAAATAAGAACTCAAGTGAAAACCTCCATGAGGTGCTTGAGTCCCATCATTGGGTTGAAAACCTCTTCTGAGGTGGCCTAGTGATGTCAAAAAAAAGGGAAAAGAATAAGATCCCTAGGTGAAAACCTCCCTTGGAGGCACCCAGGGTAGGAAATTAAGGTGAAAACCTCTCTGAGATGCCCTAGTTGTTTTCAAAAAAAAAAAAAAAATATTGCATTGCGGGTTTGTAGGAGGACTACAGGGAGCAGAAGAAGGTGCCAAGGGGACCCTGACATTCATACCAACATCCATCTCATCTTCTCCACACCTTCCTCCATCATCTTTAGCATCTCTTTCACCCCACTGTACCTCTTCTTCCAAAACTGTGTTTTCTACAAGAGGCTCTATTTTTTCTAGAGGAGGTTCCTGTAGGAATTATAGAGAGCCAAAAGTGTCTACAGAAGGCAGTTTGAGGGACAAGAAAAGCTTCATGAGGAACTTATAATCCCTCTTACCATCTTCAAACCTCCTTGCCATCATTTCCAAGCCTGCATCACACTCCAACCATCATTATTATTTCTTTCCAAGGAAAAAACACAGAAAAACAGTTTTTCAGTTTTGAAAAAAACTAAAATAAAAGGAGGAAAAGGCACCATTAACTGTACCTGAAGTTTACCTACTATCCCTCCATCATTCATCTCCACCTCTGGCATCATTCTCGAGCTCCAAGCACATGGAAATAGCTAAAGTTTCAAGGGGAGAAACAACTACAGGAGCTCTTGTAGGAATTCCTGTAGCAGCTGATCCCATAGAAGTCTAGCACCAACAGAAAGGGACCACATCTAAAGCAAGAAAAGACACATGCAGCTCAAATACAACAAAAGAAAAACCTGCAAAAACATACAACAACACATCAGCAAGTAGAGACAGCATGCATGAAGGAAAATGAAGGCATGCAACAGAGAAAGCCACAACACCTCACAGTGGATGGCAGCGAATACACTCGGATCACAGGTAAGTAGTTAAGTCACTCCTCTATCTGCATTTGTGTAATTAGGAACCATATGAAGGAAACGAGATGGTTGAAATCGAAAGAAGGAAAGGTGGTCAGTTAACTTGGCCACCTTCATTTAGTTGACTCCACTTAACTGAGATGTCACCCACACATGCGCACAATCAACTCAAGCAAAAGATGCTAAGGACAGGTAGTGGGAGGAAGAGTTAACTATGATTCATTAATGAGGGGATGATTGCGAGGTAGGGTCATGATGACCAAGCAGGTGGGGACCAACGATCCTAATCCAGGCAACGTACACCTTGCCATCTCAACACTCATAACCAAAAATAGCCATAAAAGGTAATGAGCACTCCTCCCCACGCATTCTCACCACCTTTTCTTCAGTTTCTCCTAGTAAATCAGTCACACAGCAATCTTCTTATGCCTCCATAGCCTCGTATCCACCATCCTCCATTGATTTCCTCCATATTTTTTCTCTCGGCATTTTCTACAGGAGCACCTACAGGAAATCTACAAGAGGGACAACAGACTTCTACAGGAGGGGTAGTGAGCCATTTTGAAGGGAGGAAACGTGATTTTTAGCACGAATTTCAGTCTAAAGAGGTAGGGTTCATGAATGCCCTTTGTTGAATGTCAAATTGTGAAAGAGTTGGTCTCAAATTGAAGATAAAATGAGTCTTTAAGAGGGTGGAAATACATAAAAAAAAGTTATATTTTTTCTTGAAAAAAAAACAGTCCCCTTTGTTTTTCCATTTTCACTCAAAATTCTTTGTCTCCACCTCCATATCTGGTTTTTCAAAAGAAGTACAGGCAGTATGATAGTGGGGTTTATGAGAAAAGAGCGCACTAACTCCACTAGACTCCATGCACATCCTCAAGTGGTGGAAATATTTACAAGGGAAAACTGGATGAATTTCGTTGAGAAGTTTAGAGGGTTTGATGATGAAATTGCCCATGAATTTGCTTTCTCTCTGGTCCCTCACACAAGAACTCATGCTACTGTAACCATTAGAGGCCTCTCCATAGAAACAACCCTTGAATTCATCAGTGGGGTCACTACCCTTCCTCTTGGGCTGCCGTGGAGTAAAGAGGAGAAACCAATTGGCCAGGCTGCTAAGAAGAAATTTCTCCAAGATAATGAAACCCTTGTTGAAGACAAAAATGGAATTAGGAGGGCTAGTATACCATATCCCTGGGATGAGGTTAACTACCAAGTGATCAAATACATTTCTTGTGAGGGGAGGTACAACATTGTTTATGGATATCATTTCAGAATCTTCCAAGAATTGAGATATGACATGGATACCCCAGCACATCAAAAGCTCAGTATCCCCTACTTTCTCCTTCAGTCCCTCATTAACTCCAGCAACAAATTACAAGAAGGAAATTCACAACAGCTAGCTCACCATGGCCTAATCAAGATCCTAGTAGAAGAAGCCCTCCATACCCTTACACTCCCTATAGCATGGGAAGTTTTCAAAAATATGACAACTGAGGATGACATCAAGGCATTAACCTATGATGTCAGTCCTGCTGTCAGTGAGGAGGGAGAATAGCAAGGAGGAGAAGATGAAGCCAGTGGTGACATAGCAGAGCAAGAGAGGAAGGAAAAGAAATAGAGGAGGGGAGAGTTGAAAAAGAGACAGATAAAGAGGAGGAAAAAGAGACAGAAGAGGGAGAAAAGAAAGCAGAGAGGGCATAGAAAAGAGAAGAGTCCCATGGAACTTTGGAAAGAGAAGCAGCAGCTGCCCTCACTGCCCTTAGTACACCAGGCAAGCAGAAGCAGAAGAGGAAAGGAACAACCCCCATGTATTTCAGGGCAAGGAAGAGTACCAGAATTAAAACAGGCAAACCTCAGCCCTCATCAAAGACTCCCATTAACATTGAAGATTCACCATCTACCAAGGTGAAAGAATCTCCTTCCAAGACACCCATAACCTATGAAAGGAGGACTACAAGATCTTCTACATGGAAGGGAAAGACAATTCGACAGGACCCAAAACCAGACCTATAGGAGGCTAAAACAGTCCTACAGGAGACACAAAAACTTGAGGAAAAGATAGGAGGACAGCCAAAGGTGAAAGAGGAAGCAAAAGAGCTATAAGAACCTAACCCCCAACCTAATGTTGACTCCTATTACAGACTACTTGAGGGAGGCAAGATAATCCCACAGAAATTTTCAATTCCACTGTTTTTAGAATTGGAAAAAGAGAGAGGGAGAACACATAGGTGGATGCAGATAGCCAAGTCCAAAGGAGTTGAGGATATTGGCCACATGGAAGACAAAATCAGGGAAATGGGCAGGGAATTGAGTGCTATCAGAGACAGAGAAGCCATTACAAGAAGCCACCTTGAGCATGAGAATGAATTACTAAGGAGGCCGCGACAGGAGAAAGAGACTCATTTGGCATACATGGCCAGCTTGTCCATAGAAGACTACAATGCAGAACACCAGCGAAATCTTATGGCCTGTATCTGAAGGATCAATGGCTTCAATTCCAAATAAAAACTTTGGCACAAAGAGGTAGCATGCCTTTCCAAAACTACAGGCAGTTCATGGATTTGTGTGACCAAAGCACCTCCGAGGACAAAGCAAAGATGGCAGAGTTTTGTCTACACAACATGGACCTCACAGACCTGAATGTATGGGACCCCAATGCCAAGCTAGGGGATCTGCAATTAATGGCCATGGCGTCACGGATGAACCATGAAGAATTTAGGGAAACATAAATGAAAAGATTGTTAATAAAAGAGCAGAATGAACCATTGATGATAAGAGTTGAGCCATCAAATCCTATGACACTCATCAGCACACACAACCTGCTTGCCAATGACCCTCAGATTTCCCCTAAATATCTAGCCAATCAGGAACAAGCCATTGCACACTTTGAAGATATGCATAGGCTACTTGGGGATGACTGTATGCATGCATGCATGAGAAGATGGAACACCCTACCCCACAGCTTGCAGATCAGAGAATACCATTCCCCCATGAGGCTAAAGGAGGCATTGAGAAGAGTGCCAATGTACAAACACTCCATGCAAAGGCTGAAGGTCAACTGGATTGGCCTCAAACTGAGTCCTCCACTCATATTAGGCATGCTGGAAGGCAGAAGAGAAGAAGAAGAGGAGCAGTGGAAGGACATAGGCAGAAAGGCAGGATTCTATGGAGAACATGAGTAGACCATATTAGAAGCCTGTAATGCTAGGGAGGCCACCAGGGCCATGAAAGACGAAGAGATTGACTAGGTTGCTCAGAGGATGAGCAACACCTTCAGTGGGGGGGTGATGATGAGCCTCGTAAATGGGTAATTATATGGGCTCATTTTACCTCATAACATAGTCAAATCAACCATTCTCTTAGCTTATTGTATGATTTTCTGATTATATTTATGCTTATAGGGTGAGTTGAGTTACTTATTATGCCTTGTGGTCTAACATGTATTTAATGCAAATTATTGATGGATTTCGAGGTCAAAGTCAAGGATCTAGTGGTCAAACTATAGCAATAACTCGAAGTAGACAAAGGAGAGGACTTATAAGAGGGAATCCCCCTCATTTATTGCTCCTCACTTTGAATTCCCCTTCATTCAGCTCAGAGTACAAGCAGTGGAATCATGCACTAGAAGGCAATCGAGCAAGTGGAAGATGATTGATAGTTATCTCGAGTTTTGGGAGCCAAGCCTCCTTGATTTTAAGGAAGTTATTGGTAGCTTCAAATGCATAAGTAGAGAGGCCTAGGGCCTCACTAGGGTCAGATTTTTTTCTTGTGTAAACTTTACTCAAATTTCTAGCTTACTATTTTGTGACAGTTTTATGTAATCTTGCCATTTTTTGATAATGAAGATGGAATCCTTTTTGAGCTAGCACTGAGTTACCTCAGAGGGCCGAAGCTCTTGGGTTAGGGCCCAATCCAAGAATCCAATCTCCTCTTTACTTGTGTTTGCATGCTTTACTTCAGTTTGTAGATTAGTTTGCTGTTAGATGTATTTCTCTTATTGTTTCAGGGAAAATTAGTGTCGATTCGAACTGCTAGTCCCACTAAGACGGGTAGTTATCTTAGAAACAAACAATGAAAGCTTTTCAAGATTTCTTTTAAGTGTGATAGATGGAAGAGAAGAAAATAGGACCAACCTGGATCTTCCGCTTTGATCCTAACTTGATTTCTCCTTTCCTTGATAGAATTTTCCACTCCTCTCCTACTTGTCCCGCTTCAAAGAGTACCTGTAGAGTCAAAGTAACATCAAACTATCAAAGAATCTCTATCTAAAACATCATAAACAATACAGAATCAGAAACACATTGATCATACAATTGCATTCATAAACAATAAGATTCACAAATACACGATTATATGGAGGAAAACTCAAAGAACTTTATTAATAGTAATGTAAGAGAGGATTACAACCCAGCTGTCTGATCCAGCATCATCCTCCCAGTTGTAGAAGCCCTCTTCACCTCATGAACAAGCAAATCACCCAACAATGCAATGTCTCTTCTCACCAACAAACCAACAACACTTCCTTACACAATACAAAGTTCCAGCTTCTAGATCTCTTAGATGAGGGATCTGTAACGACCCATCCTTAAATACTCATATTATATGCCTTGTATAAATATATATTAATAAATAAATAAAATTGATATTTATAAAATAGAATAAAAAAAAATCAAGTATTAATATCAAAAATTAATTAACCTAAAAATTCTAAAGTTTGTATTAAAAGAAAACAAACATACATAAAGTGATAAGGTACATACTCAATATTATAAAGTTATATGGTGAAAGGCTAAAGTTTATAAACCTGAATACTCCCCATAAACACATGTACGGGAGGATGACTCATGCTAGAGGAAGCTGTCACCATGGGAGGAAGCGATGGAGTCGCTGGTGTGCAGGGTAGCCGCCGCTTAGCCCAGGCTATAAAACCGCAGAGATGAGGCTGAGAACAGGGGGGAAAAACTGAGAGTGGAGGGCAGGAGCAGAGAATCAGGAGTACAAACCAGAGGGATAAGATTTACCAGTGGAAGAGCTTTAATCGGTCTGAGGTTCTGGGCACGGGGGCAGTGAGCTTCTGCGAGAAGCTTACTGGATTGAGCAGCCATCTGCTCAGTCTGGCTGGGAGGAATTGGTCTCCCGGAAATTGGATCAAAATAGCCACGACATCATCAACGACACCAGTTCAACAGTTCAGTAGCAGAATCAGCAGCAGTTAAGGTAAGTACAAACTTAAATTCTTCATGCTTACTGTATTTCTGTTCTGGTTATTACCGTATATAAGTTTATGGGTACTAATATTAGGATAGAATACCCTGCATTAGGAAAAGGAGGTCACGAGACCACCCTCCTTGACCTCGGTACCAGTAAGATCCGCTTAGCGGGTAAAAATATCAAAACTATACCCGTTTATGAATGTGAAGTTGCAAAAGAAAATTGTGTGTTAAATTCGGTTGTCCACCTCAAAATTTTTATAAAATGTTATGATGTGTTTAGGAACCATTACAATGGTAAGGACGTATGAGCGAAGATGACGTGATCAGGCAGCATCACCACCATTAATGCTGCCACTGTAGCCATCATTAGCCCCATCACCATCGTCACCACCTAGTCCCTTATCAACATCAATCGCCCCAGCGCCAGAGTTGACTGTGATAATGAACTCCTTGGAAGCCTTATTGGAGACATTAAAAGAGTCAACTAAGGCTAAAACCAAAGAGGAATTTCAGCATGTAACCACCAGTTCAGCGGAACTAAAGAATTTTGAGTCCAGAGGGTCGAGAGAAGACATTTCTCGGGAGCTTCAGAAAATTAGACTCCCAGGATTCTCAGGAGGTCGAGCAGGTGAACGCGTTGAAGCATGGTTAGAAGGAATGAACAGATGCTTTAGGTTAAGAGAATATTCTTCTTCATCAAAAACAAAAATTGCCATGTTTCAATTAAAGGAGAGTGCCTTGATTTGGTGGGGAAATCTGGAGAAGCAGCTGCACCTTACATCGGATAATGTACCTTGGGAACTATTTGAGGAAAGGTTCCGCGCAAAATATTTACCTCCATACTTTCAACAACAGTAAGCCAGAGCCTTTCATACATTAATTTAGGGAAATAAAACGGTGGAAGAGTACGAGATAAGGTTTATGGAGCTTGTAAAATATATTCACTACTTAGACTCTGATGAACGTCAAGCTGAATGCTTCATATTTGGGTTAAATGCTCGCATTAGAGCCTTGGTAAGCATGTGGAAACCATCATCAGTAGCCGAGGCAGTCGAATGTGGTCGTTATGCAGAAGAGCACCTTGGAATCAAAAAGGATATGGGGCCAGTAGGGCCTTTACAATCAGGATTTCCAGGAAAGACTCCCCAAAACTTCTTTAGAGGAGATAGCTCGAGGCCACCTTATGGCAATAGGTTTACCCCAAGAAATATAGGGACAAGAGCTCCCATGGTAGTAAACTCTATAGCTGCGGAATCATCAAACACCAGTCCATGGACATCTCGAGGGACTGCCAGTAGAGGAAGGAATTTGAGAGGAATCAACTTGAGAGGACGAAGCTCGTTCTCTAGAAATTCACGTCCTGATTCAAGAGGATCAGCGCAGCTTAATTGTTGGGGCTGTGGAGGACCGCATTTTCAGCGTGACTGCCCAGAAGCTTCATCGAATATATTGCATAGGACTGGAAAGGAACCGATATCAAACAAATGAGGTAATCGTAGAATTCATGCAGTAGTCAACCACGACCAAGCAGCCCATCAATCCAATGTAGTGGAATCTTCAGGTATTATCAATGGTATAAAACTCAAAATCTTATTTTATACTCGTGCCACAGATAGTTTCATTTCGTCATATGCATTAAACAAATGTGGGTTGGCAGCTCGTAGACAAAATGATTTCCATCAAGTGGAAATGGCCTCAGGAGAACTCCAAACCGTGGGCTTGAGTGTGGATCAATGCAAAATTGACCTAGGGGTCTGTTCGACTAAACTGATATGTCACAGCCTTAGGAACGTATGATCTTATCATAGGTATGGATTGGCTAGAAGCTCACCAAGCTTGGGTAGACTGTTATGGGAAAAGGATTCTAGGCATAAATGATGAGGGGGAAGCAATCCAAATTCAAGGAATCAAGAGGGAAGTTTCTTTACGCTACATTTCAGCAATGCATGTGAAGCGTTGTTTAAGAAAAGGTTGTCAGGCTTATGCAATTCAGGAAGTAAGCCAAGAAAAAGGCCCATCCTTAGAACAATATCCGGTGTTAGCCGAATTCCCGGATGTATTTCCGAAGGAACTACCTGGATTACCCCCGGTAAGAGAATTGGATCTCACTATTGAATTAAAACGAGGTACCCAACCGATCTCTAAAATGCCTTATAGAATGACAGCTCTAGAACTTTAGGAATTGCAAATCCAATTGAAGGAACTACTCGATATAGGGCATATTCGGCCCAGTACATCACCTTGGGGTGCTCCTGTAATTTTTGTGAAGAAGAAAGATGGATCCTTAAGATTATGCATAGATTATCGAGACTTGAATCGAGCTACAGTAAAGAATCAATACCCTATGCCTCGAATCGATCATCTTTTCGATCAAATGAAAGGAGCTGCTTCCTTTTCAAAAATTGATCTTCGATCTGGATATCATCAGCTAAGGATTTCTGAAAATGATATTTCTAAGACTGCATTCCGGACACGTTTTGGACATTATGAATTTACTGTGGTACCTTTTGGATTAACAAATGTGCCAGCCGTGTTCATGAATCTTATGAACAATGTTTTCCGTGAATATCTTGATCAATTTGTGCAAGTCTTTTTAGATGATATTCTCATCTATTCCAAAAATGAGAAAGAGCATGAAGATCATTTGCGGATAGTATTGTCCTGCCTTAGAGAACGTCAGTTATATGGAAAACTATCCAAGTGTTCCTTCTTTCAGGAAAAGATTCATTATTTGGGTCACATCATATCAGGTGAAGGGATTTCAGTAGATCCTGAGAAGGTAAAAGTGATCATGGAATGGCCAATACCGAAAAATGCACATGAGATTCGAAGCTTTATGGGTTTAGCCGGTTATTACCGGATATTTGTGGAGGGATTCTCCAAAATCGCAAAGCCAATCACAACCCTTCAGCGTAAAGGTGTTAAGTATGAATGGATCGAGGAATGTAATAAAGCATTCTCTGAACTCAAAAGACTACTCACCAGTGCACCAATCCTAAGAGTCCCTAATATGGGCAAAGACTTTACGGTATGTACTGATGCATCCAAGCAAGAGCTGGGTGCAGTGTTGATGCAGGATAGGGGAGTGATAGCATATGCATCCAGAAAGTTAAAACCTCATGAAGAACTCTATGCTACTCACGATTTAGAATTAGCCGCTGTAGTGCTAGCTTTAAAGATTTGGAGACACTATCTAGTGGGACGAAGTTTTACACTTAAAAGTGACCATCAAAGTCTACAATATTTGTTCACCCAAAGAGACTTAAATGCCAGGCAAAGGCGATGGAGTGAATTCCTAAGTGAATATGACTTCGGAATATCATACATTAAGGGAAAAGAAAATGTAGTAGCCGATGCCTTAAGCAGGAGACCTCGGATATTTTCTCTCATACCCATTAAAGTGGACTTAAGACAACGAGTACTGGATCATCTTATAAAAGACAGCTGGTATTTAAAAGTGAGAGTAAGTCTTGAGGGTAAAAGGGAAAAAGAATCTAAATTTGAGGGATATGAATTAGAAAACGATGGAATCTTACGATTCCATGGAAGGATGTATATTCCTGATGATAAAAATCTTCGAGATACCATCCTTGGGGAAGCCCACAGAGCAGTATATTGTGCTCACCCTGGAGTAGGGAAAATGTATGCGGACACCAAGAAACTCTTCTTTTGGTCAGGTATGAAATGGGATATCACTCAATTTGTTGCAAAATGTTTGGAATGTCAGCAAGTAAAGGCAGATCATTGTCACCCAGCGGGCCTCTTACAACCCCACGACATTCCTATGTCTAAATGGGAGACCATTTCTATGGATTTTATCACTGGACTACCTCTTACTTCTCAAAGACACAATGCCATTCTGGTAGTGGTGGATAAATTAACAAAAAGTGCCCATTTCATTCCGGCAAGAGATACTTACGATGTTGCTGACGTAGCTTGAGTATTCATAAATGAAATTATCATATTTCATGGAGTACCTAAGAAGATTATATCCGATAGAGATTCGAGATTCACTTCCAAATTCTGGACTTGCATGCAAACAGCCTTAGGTACTCAGCTAAATTTAAGCATTGCTTACCATCCTGAGACTGATGGGCAAACTGAAAGAGTAAATCAAGTACTTGAAGGCATGTTGCGAATGTATGTGATGGATCAATAATCACACTGGGAAAAGTATTTACCCTTAGTCGAATTCGCATACAACAACAGTTACCACAGCTCGATTGGGATGCCTCCATTTGAAGCTTTATATGGCAGAACTTGCAGAACACCGTTAAGTTGGGACAGGTTAGAAGATCGAGTGATAATAGGACCAGAATTAATCCATGAAATGGAAGCGCAGGTAAGACAAATTAGACAGCGATTAAAGGAAGCCCAGGATAGACAGAAGAGTTATGCTGATGCTCATAGAACTGATAGGAGGTATGAAGTAGGGGATCAGGTTTTCATCCGCATCAAGCCAAATAAAAGTACTATTCGATTTGGAAAAGGGACAAAGTTATCACCCCGATTTATTGGGCCATTTAAAGTCGTGGAAAGAGTGGGACCTGTTGCCTATCGTCTTGCCCTGCCACCTCACCTGCATAGAATTCATAATGTATTTCATGTTTCTGTATTAAGACATTATATAGCTGATCTATCTCATAACCTCCAGTGGAAAGAATTGCAGGTATCGGACGAGGGAGTCATAACGGTCGAACCGTTACGTATACTGGAACGTAGAGTTCGACAGCTGAGGAACCGCCTGGTGGACCAAGTTAAGGTCCAATGGGACAAGTATAGTCCTGGATCAGCAACTTGGGAGAATACAGAGGACATATGTCAGAGATACCCTACTTTATGTCCATTTTGAAGAACTTTAAACTATGTCTAGTATATATTTACTTCACTGCAATCAGAGACTCAGGAACATTTTGAATGATTATAGATAAACGTGAAATTTTGTGACTTAATATATGTTTAATTTCTGCTGGTACATGGATACCAAAACGATATATGTGGTTCGTTTTACTAAATTATAGTTGTCAAGGTAAAGTTAAAGGCCATTAAATGATTTTACTTCTGATAGAAATTAAGACATTATAAACCTGTTTTATTTATGCATGTCAAGATGAACAATGGAATGGAAGTCAGGAAGTGAATACATTCTAGATGAAAGTCAAAATACATGCATGGAATATGGCAAAATATGTTATGCTGTAGTGTCATATGTGAATAATACATGAGTTATTTGAATATGCTGATGCACATTTTACAAATGCATGGGTAAGTGTATGATTGCAGATAAATGATCCAATTTCTGAGATGACCACGTGATGACAGAACCTCAGAACAGTTAAAGCTCAAAGTGATTCTATGATAAGGTATTAGCCCTAATTTTACTGGGAGGGGTGGAGGTGTTACCCACCGTTTATCCTCCGAATCCTGGAGTCATGGGAGGACTGTGCGAGTCACGCTCCCCTAGACGTGTGATGATGACTGTCGGATGCCTACTGGGAATCAGGTCGGTATAGTCGACGCTGTCACCTTAGTGTTTATGAATGGTTAGGTCAGTAAAACTGACGCCATGGCATACTCCAGTAGAGGACGGATAGGATGGGAGCAGAAGAGATTAGGAAGGATAGGGTGATTTTAGAATAGCTTGGGAACCTGGATAGGGAAAGTCATGCCCATTAAAACCTTAAACTTAAACTCTAACTTCGGGACGAAGTTTTCTGAAGGGGGAGTGTATGTAACGACCCATCCTTAAATACTCATATTATATGCCCTGTATAAATATATATTAATAAATAAATAAAAATGATATTTATAAAATAGAATAAAAAAAAATCAAGTATTAATATCAAAAATTAATTAACCTAAAAATTCTAAAGTTTATATTAAAAGAAAACAAACATACATAAAGTGATAAGGTACATACTCAATATTATAAAGTTATAAGGTGAAAGGCTAAAGTTTATAAACCTGAATACTCCCCATAAACACCTGTACGGGAGGATGACTCATGCTGGAGGAAGCTGTCACCACGGGAGGAAGCGGTGGAGTCGCTGGTGTACAGGGCGGCCACCGCTTAGCCCAGGCTATAAAACCGCAGAGATGAGGCTGAGAACAGGGGGGAAAAACCGAGAGTGGAGGGCAGGAGCAGAGAATCAGGAGTACAAACCAGAGGGATAAGATTTACCAGTGGAAGAGCTTTAATCGGTCTGAGGTTCTGGGCACGGGGGCAGTGAGCTTCTGCGAGAAGCTTACTAGATTGAGCAGCCATCTGCTCAGTTTGGCTGGGAGGAATTGGTCTCCTAGAAATTGGATCAAAATAGCCACGACATCATCAATGACACCAGTTCAGCAGTTCAGTAGCAGAATTAGCAACAGTTAAGGTAAGTACAGACTTAAAATTCTTCATGCTTACTGTATTTCTGTTCTAGTTATTACCGTATATAAGTTTATGGGTACTACAAGATCCATTTATAAATGTCTTGCAAGGGTGTGAGTCAGCGCTAGGTTTTTGATTAGTGTCATTCCACTGATAGTTCTTGGTTCCACTTGGAGATTTCAATGATCTCTTACTCATCCCTGGGAAAATTCAGAGAGGCAAGTGTCACAGGAGAAGTTTCTGGAAGATTCCATGATCATCCACCTTGAAAACTGTCTCTGCCATTTGTCTATTCTTGCTCATCACACCCCACAGAAGGCCATTTCAGTATGCATCACACCTGGCCAGTTAGGCAGTCAGTATGCATCGCACCTTGCCCATGGAGCAGTCTGTATGGTCCAATTTTGGCTAGTTCTGAGTAGTTTTTCAGGTGGAACTTTTGGGAAATGATGTAATTAGTTGACCATGATCCTTTAGGGTATGAAGCAACACTTTTAGGGACTTAAGGAGTCCTTAGTTTATGGACATATGAGTTTGGGGTTGCAGTGCCCAAATATGTCTATAACAGATGCCCCCTAAAGCATGAGGTCGTAAATCTTCTGATGTCGAGTGAAATTCTTTATTCATGAGGATCCGAGATATTCGAACTGGAAGGTGATCTGTATAAGATACAATATAATACATCATCATCATATTATTTTCATGATCTAGCTGAGGCGGGCATTCCCATGCTCAACTTTATAAATTCATTTTCATGTACATAGGATAGAAAATCGTCTGCTGTTGCAAACTGGTGATTCTTTGCATGAAGAGTCATCTTCCCTGGCTTAGATGACTATTTGTGCAGCTTCTGTGTACAATTGATGTCTTTATTTTCCTGAATATATCGTAGCCCAGATGGATGAAACTAGATCCAGGGTCTTCAAAACTCATCCAATCTTCACCGAATGTACAAGTCGATCCATGTGAAAATATGTTCTGAAGTCGAACATGGAAAGACATCGTCTGATTACCAACCAATAATGTGAGTTGTTAATAGATGTGAGAGGAATCACAAATAATGATGATGACCCTCAAGGTACTATAGTACAATTCACGTGGTGTGAATATATGAGCTGATGTCGAACACCACGCAAAGTCTTTCGGTCGAAGGTCATTGATGTAAACCTATCGCCGGAAGTGAGAAACTTGCCATTGAGGCATGCAAGCTTCAAAGTACTGAAAGGGTTGTTTCTAAGTCAACTTCTTGGATAATGAGCTGATGTCAACAAGAAGTGACCTGTCGTAGGAGGGCCTTGATGTATCCCACATCTACGACGCGAAATGGAGCAAATGATTTTTGTGGAGGTGAAAACAATCTGATGATATAAGGTTCAGGAATGGCAGTCATGAAAAATGAAGGGTGGATGTAATGTAGTGGATGAGGCGTTTGCTGGATGGTGAATTCTCTGAATGACTTCTCTTGAACATATTGGTGACACTGATATGGACTGGTAGCGTTAACCCCGTGGATGGCACGGCGGACCAATGGTGACGGTGAACGGAAAAACCCAACCCAACTCAGTCACGGTGATGGAGTGAAAGTGTCATGTTCAAGAGCGACTTGCTACCAATAGAATTCTTCAAGTTTTCTTCCCATTTTTCCCCAGTCATTGCTGACCAGTACCTCTTTATTTTTTACAAGATTGAGGAGGATAACATATGCTTGGTCTATAATTTTCCCTTTGGGCAAACCTGTCGCTTTGTGTTTAATGAGCCTAGCGTCAGTGAGACTTGTTCTTGTCTGGGTGGACAAGTTTGTTGCTAATGTTTTAATGAGTTTAATGACAAAGATAACTTGGTCCTTTTCATGTTTAGAGAGTTTGAAAATGGACGAAAAGGAGACTCCAATAGTCCTTTTTTGTGGCATAATCCCTTAAGTCCGCAAAAGTGTAAAATAATACGAAAGGGATGACTTTTCGATAGTTTTAACGAGTTGACAAAGACAAGCGCTCGATCTTTTTGTTTAATAATCCCTCAAGTCCAAAAAGATTAAAATATAAGAGAGGGATGGTGTTCCCTTTACTTGAACGAGCTGGAAAGGCTAATAGCTCAACCATATTTTTATTTTTAACGAGTCTAAAAAGAGTTTAAAAGAGACCCGTTTTTGAGGAACGAGTGGTATTTCTGGGTAGAAGCTGGTTCTAGGTAGGTTTGGAACTTCTCAAAACATGGCAATATGAAGAGGGTGGCAATCAGATCACTCATCACAGATGTTCCTCAAAAGGGTAAACAATCAAGTGGAAGCGTATGGTTGGCCGAATGAAATGGAGGTGATGGAAGGAACACAACCAAAGTTCAAAAAGGGTAGATAGCAAAGCGATCACAAAGGTTATTTACCAAAGGCGGGTTTATTTTTTTAATGAGCTTGAACCTTGTGCCAACATGTGCTCAGTGCAGGTTGATTTTTTAACAAGCTTGAACCTTGCGGGAACATTGCTCTTGATATTGGTCAATGATATTCAGTTTACCGTTTAACACATTAGATTCTTTCTTCGGTCATTCAACCTACTCAATTGCTCCATCAAATTGATTAGAAATACACATATATATGTTTGAAAAATGAATTAAAAACTAACATTTTATTTGAAGTACGTGAATAGTAACATAAAAAGTAGTTTTACCTCTCATTTTTACCATTTCATTTCAAATTTGGGATTTGGAGCTCTGGAGTGGTTTTCCCCCTCAAACTTCATTAGCTAATTTCAGGAGATCCGGTGGACTATTCTCCGCGCCGTCAGGACTAGGTAGGAACTTACCCTGAGCTCTTCATTTTCATTCCATCTTTTTCTGATTTTGAGCAAGTTTTCCCTTCCTTCTGAGCCCCTGGGGTTTGAAGAAATCATTCTCCCATCATCGCACCTTCCCTATATCGAAAGGTGCGATGCATACTAAGCTGTTCATTGGCTAGTCAATATGCATCTCACCTAGTCCAAAGGCAGGGTGTGATGGGCACAGAAGGGGAACTTTGCACAACAATTTCTCATGAAATTTTTGCCTATTTTTGCTCAAATTTGGATCCTAATTCATCTTTTGTCTGTGACTCAGATATTTGTTGGATCAAGATGGTCGTCACATGGTGTGAATGTGAGCATGAAGAAGAAGACATGATTGCCTTACATGATCAGGGTACTATTACTGCATTGCGAAACTGTGGTTTTCTCAAATTCTTCCATATATCTAGCATGAGGCAAAAAATCAGTTTGTTGCAATATTTCCTCGATGCATGGGACCCGATCAACCAAGTATTCTAGATTAGAGGTAAATCTATCCCATTGATAGTCGAGGACATCTACTTTTTGACGGGGTTATCGAGGCGTGTGCCCCTCTTTCACTGTCGAGATCTGCCCGTGGGGGCGAATCGGTGAGAGATTATATCTGTCAGCTTTGTAGAGATGGATCTCAGCCTAGTAGAGATGGCAAGATCAATATCCGGGACATCAGTGATCGGCCTCTAAGGACCATTTTATTCACCTTTGCTAGATTGGCTAGTAGCGCATCTCTTCAATTGGTGAATAGATCTTATGTGCGGTATGCTTTAGAATGCCTGGAACCAAAGGTATTCAACTGGTGTGCAGCAGTGCTTCTAGTGATAAAAGAACAACTCTCTAAGGTAAACAATGGAAGATCCAAGAACTTTGGATACGGTTCCATTTTGACTACTTTTGCCTTAGAGACAATCCCACTGATGCAGCCGTAGCATATTTCACTAGGATTGCCAGCACCGGGGGAACCCAGGATGCAGAGATGGGTTGATCTCATGGCCAAACATGCTGGTCAGCCACAGATTACATTCTCTGATGCCTTCTTTGAGTGGTTCGACCATCAAGAGATGGTCTTCTCAGAGTATCCATATGTCGGGATGGACTTCCGAGGTGACCCGGATTTGGCGTTGCTAGCTGGTGAGCAGTGGGGTGTGATAGGTAAAGATGACTTGACCATATCTTTGTTTATCAGTTTTATAATATTTTTGTGATTTATCAAGACTAATTGAACTCATGTACTTGTGTAGATGTTGGGCCAGTGTGACCAGCGGCATGCCCAAGGGTGGCAACTAGCGTTCCAGCAGGAGAGGCTGTAGGGAGGGTTTTCCTTCATGATCTGGACATAACAGAGACCCTGGCAGTATTGCAGGATCATACCGAGGGTCTTACCCTTGGTATTCAGGATGTGAGGACCGACGAGTTACCTCCGAGGCTACAGTGCCATACTACTGGCATTCTGAGTCGATGGACTAGGCTCTTGCGTATGATCGCATAGGCGGTGACATGTTATCACCAGAATCATTAGCATAGGATGCTTTCCTGCATTTAATTTTGAGTTTCTTGGTCGCGTGACCGATTTTTCCTTGTACACAAAACATTATGTGAAACTATAAACAGTTATATATTTTTGATTTTCAGAGTTTATTTTGGTTAAGTTATGTGATCCAGATGCAAATGTTGATGTAAAATGCTTTTCTTTACAAATGTTGCAAATGTCTGTCTAACACATAATTCGCTAATGAATCAGTCAAAGTATTTAAGTTTCTGGAAATGTGTTGATATTGAATGGAATCAAACTGCCTTTCCAAAATCTTGACTCTTAGAAACATACGATAGATAGCTGGGTTCCGAACTGAATAGACGCCAGTAAGCTGTAGAATGACGAGTTGCAAATCTAGCCTGACAACAAGTCGGCGTATGCCATGTGAAATGGCATCAGAGAGAAGCTCTATCAACGCTTTGTACTCAACGATGATGTTCGTTGATTGACCAATACATATCCCTCTGAAACTCACTAACTCGTCGCTTGGATCAAAGATGGCCCAGGCTATAGAAGATAGGTTCCGCGTTCTACGACTAACTCCATCGGCGTACCCAATGAATGTTTCCAAAAATTTCAACATCTGCAATAAATGCAAAGTGGATTACTTAACCAAAATGACAACTCTTGACGAAAACAAAAATGAAACAAAAGCATATTTATAAAGAGATTACTACACTTGATCAATCATAGTATCACTTAAGATACAACCTGTTTCGGGGTTGCAACAGTGGAATTCCATCATAATCTACCAGCTCGTAGGCTCCTTTTGCTAATACCCATTTAACAATGTAGGGACCCATCCATAATGATTGGAACTTACCTACTCCCAATTTATCAGAGTCCTGATCATAGAGTAAGACCAAGTCACCTTCTGAGAAGACACGAGGCTTGATATTTTTTGTTAAATTGTGCTTTGACATGTTTCTTATGTGCTTCGTTAGCCAGCGCAGTGTCATGACGGGTTTCATCCAAGTGGATTAGTTCCAAGAAATGAGCCTCTTCCTCTGAAGTTTCGGAAAGTAGATTGATTGCGAGCTTGAGAGATGAAATCTCACACTGAATCGGTAAGATAGCTTCCAGGCCATACACCAACTGAAAAGGCGTAAATCCGGTCGCATTTCTCACCGAGGTTCTATATGCCCATAGAGCTGAGTACAGGATTAAATGCCAATCCCATTTGTGGGCTCCGATCTTTCTCTGTAGCATGCGCTTAAGGATTTTGTTGATCACTTCAACCTGTCCATTGGCCTGTGGATAATATGGAGTAGAACTATCGTGGGATAGTCCTAATTTGGCAGTCAATTCAACCATCATGTGATTGCGAAAATGCAATCCATGATCTGTGACTATAGCTTATGGAACACCGAACCTAGAGACTACATGATTGAAAAAGAAAAGAGCAGTTGTTTCATCGTTGTTGTTTAATGTAGGCATCGCCTTGGCCCATTTTGTAAAATAGTTGACAACGACTATGATATACCCATGCCCCCGTAGGAGGTGGGGTTACATGTCATGAAATCTATGCCCCATTTGGCGAATGGCCCAACAACAACTACTGGATGCAGTGGTGTAGGTGGTAATCTGGTTTTGCAATCAAAAATTTGACAGGCATGGCAACTTCTTACTGCTATTATGCAATCTTTGAAGATGGTAGGCTAGAAGTAGCCAGCTCACAAGAGTTTCTGTGCAGTAGCGTAACCAGATAGATGCCCCCCACATGCGCCTGAATGACAGTCATTCAGGACTTTTTCGGCCTCCTCATGCGTGAGGCACCTTCGCAGAATTGTATCGATACCACGATGGTAAAGTGTATCACCGACAATCATGTAGTCTTTTGCTTGGTATCGCTTACATCCTTGTTCTGAGCGAGAGGTGTTGGGCCTAAAGGTTTGGGTTTGGAGATAGATTAGTATATCTCCATACCACGGGTCGCTTGATGATATCAGAAACAATGTTTCATCCATGATCGATGCTTTAGATGTTAAATTGTTGGACGACGATGGAAGGTCCCAAAGTAACTCCGTGAAGACGAGAGATTTCTTTGATTTGGATTTGGTGAATTCCAGATCAAACTCTTGCAAAATGGCTATCCATTTTGAATACTTACCCCCTAGCAATTGAGGCGACAGGATGTAGGTCATAGGGTTGCAATCTGACAAGATTGTAGTTTTGCGAAAGAGTATATAGTGTCGAAATATCTGTACTGCTTGAACAGCTGCCAAAGCCAGCTTTTCAACATAGGAGTACCTGCTTTCCGTATCATTTAAGTTGCGGCTTAAATAATACACAGGATGTTCTATTCCATTGTCTTCTTGTACTAAAACCATTGCGATGGTTGTATCTGTGGCGGCGAGATACAGGTTAAAGTATTTTTGATAATTAGGAGCATACATTAATGATGCTTTTACTAGGGAACTTTTCAAAGCGTCAAAGGAAGCTTGCGCAAGCTGATCCCAGTTGAAGGGTACTTCTTTTTTCAAAAGACGTGTATAACCTTTAGCAAGTTCGGCGTACTTTGGAATGAAACTCCTTATAAAGTTTTCTTTCCCTTGGAGTTTCTAAATCTGAAGCAAAATTGAAGGTGGAGGCATATCAATGATTGCCTGAACCTTACATGGGTCGAGTCGAATTCCGTCCTTAGAAACTACGAAACCAAGTAATTGACCAGAACCAACACAAAACACACACTTGTGTGGATTGAGTCATATCTTGTAGTGTCGGCAACGTAGAAATATAGCTCTCAAATGCTGCGGATGATCAGTCCACTTTCGCGAATGAGCCGGTAAATCGTTGAGATATGGTTGAACGATGTGTTTGATTTCATGGAAGGCATAGTTCATTGCCCTCTGAAATGTTGCCTCTGCATTCTTCAAACCGAAAGGTAGTTTGCGGTACGCGAATGTGCCCCACAGACATATAAATGTAGTCTTCGACTGGTCCTGTGGGCGAATATTGATTTGATTGTATCCAGAAAATCCATCCATAAATGAAAAGACTTCACATTTGGCACATTCATCAATTATCTGGTCGATTAAGGGTGTAGGGTAGTTGTCCTTAGGACAAGCTTGATTTACATCCCTGTAATCGACGCACACTCTAATCGTTCCTTGTTTTTTCATCACAGGAACAATATTCGATACCTAATCAGTGAGTGGAACGGGGTAAATGAAACCAACATGTAAAATTTTTTCAACTTCTGCCTTAATGGCAGCGGCTTTCTTTGGGTGAACCGATCGAAGCCGTTGTCATACTGGTTTGACATCTGGATACATCTTGATTTCATGTTCAACGATGCTCGAGTCAATGCCTAGCATTTCTTCGTATGACCAAGCAAAGACATCTTTGAATTCGTGAAAGAGAGCGCAGTATATTTCCAGTTCTGAAGGAGAACAAGATTTGCCAACATGTATATTCTCTACAACATCTGGTTTGGTCAAGATATTAATGGCAATAGTTTCTTCAATATTGGGTAGATTTCACTCTGAATCCACCGTATTTACAGTATTCGATATAAAATCAAAAACTAAAGGATGATTATGGTCGTTAGAGTAATCCTCGTTGTTATCTTGAGGTCGGGAACGATGGTGGTGATCTTCCCATGGTGTCTCTCCTATCATCATTGACTGAATGATTCCTTCGTCTGTAGAATGTACATGCAACCAAGGATCAGAAGAGGTACCATACTCTAGAGACCTATCTATCCAAACACTTGCTGAGTGTTGATTTGGGTTTACCGCCCATGCCTAGAATATTGATTGCTACAACAATTCTATGGGGCTTGGGGGTAACACCTGGCGATGATCCATGCTAACAAAATGTTCGGAATTCTTCTTAATCTTTGACGATGTAGAAGATATCATGTGACAAGTTTCCACTGTGGCCACTTCTGCCAGATTACTCGGAGGCAGAAGGGAAAAAGTACCCATTAAGGAAGGGTCTTTTAGGAGACCTACTCCGATATTTTGAAGCGATTGAGAGCTTCCATGGATCAAAGGAATGCTTTCGGTAACTTGAGAACTGTTGGGGAGGAAGGTTAGTTGGTCAATGATTGTGATTCTGCCTTGAAAAGGGAATGCAATCTTTCTAAAATATGTCGACACAACAACAACCATAGCATAAATCTAGGGCCTGCCCAGTAGGATGTTGTAGTCAAGGAATCCATCAATGACCTTGACTTCAATTTCTACTATCTTGCCCCCCAGTTTGATTTGTAAGTTACTTAATATCCCATATGGAATGTATGTTCTTCCATTGAACACTTTTAATGTCGTTGATGATCGTGATAGCAGTGGAGAGCCTAAGGTTTTCCAGCAACTCATTGACATAATACAGGTAGATTCTCCTTCAACAATGATTGTTCGATGAACAGTTTTGTTGAGGGATTTTACCTATATGAGGAAAGCGAGCTGTGCCGATAATTGAGGTTCATATCCTTTATGACTAAAGGCCACTATATTGGAATCCGTTGGATCAATCCCACCTATCGCTGATAACAAAGCATATTTTTGGGATGGGAAATTCTGTAGTACTTCAAGTTTCGACATGGTGGATGGCGATTGGGCTAGATTCTCCACTATATTATAATTCTGTGCTGCTCGAGCACGAGGATTAAATGTCGATTTATGTACTACTCCCTTAGGCGGTTTTATTGTTAATTCAAGAATGATTGGTGGAACAACTTCTGATGAAGTTGTTGTCGAGCTGCTGGGTTGATCTGTAGCCTTTCCATTTGACAACTGTGGATTTCCATAATCTTTATTCCTTGTAGATATCAAAGCGTCATTTTGCTGTTTTGAGATGGATAGCATAAGCACTTGGGATGGGGAAGTGCGATCACTAGCAACCAAGTTAGTTTCTGGATTTGGAAACGGATTAGTTAATACTGCTGAGGTATTTGAAGTCTTTTTGAAAAACTTCTTGACTTCAGCTTGATGTGGACAATCTTTTGTGTAATGGTTCTCATCACATATGAAACATGGTTGATTAGGTTTGTTCTTTCCAGTAGGGTTTCCAGAAGGTTTCTCAAGAGTTGAATCCTCCTGTTTCTTCTTTTTGTTTGTCCCTTTCTTCTTTCCCCCTGGTTGCTTAGGATTTTTTCCTTTGTCAGTTGACACGACATTGACCTCTGAGGCGAGAGGTTCTTCATTTGCTTTTTGACTAGAAACCGTACGGGCTTTTTTAGATGTAGCCTTTGCGGTTTTCGTGCTTGTCGTACCTATCATGCCATCACCGGCATGAGAGTCTTTGTTTGATTTGGGGGAGGGGGGGGAGGAACGGAAAATTCTGATCTAGGAGCGTCAAGAATTTTGTCGTAGAGCATGCCAGATTGAGTATAGATCAAGTCTAAATATTGCGCACGAGAAATGACTTGCTCTTTAGTAACAACTCCTCCCTTGGCCACATCCTCTATAATAGAGGGTAATAGTGACTTTATAAACCATTTAGCTAAAAGATGATCAGGAACATATGTATTCACCATTTTTCGACGACAACGCCACTCATGAATATGATTAGATATGTGAGTGGTTGTCATCTGTTTAAAGTTGGTAAGGAGTTCTGTCCCTGTTTCGTACCTTATGGATAACTAAAATTGGGATAAAAAGGTAGTGGCAAGGGTGCTGAAGTTATCAAACGAAGCTCTAGGCAATTCTATATACCATTTAGCCGCCAGACCAGTTAACGTTCGCTGAAAAAGGCGAAGCCTAATCGAATCATCATTCAGGGTGTTGGATGAACACCACAAATGGAATGTCATTACATGATTCGATGGATGTTCACTCGGATTTCCATTGAATTTAGGAATATCAGAGGGAAGTTTATGAGGAATCACAGGCCACCAAGGGGCGTAAGCAATTGGATCATTCATCAAATGGTTTAGATCTGGTAATTCTAGAGTTGCTACAAAGGGCAACTGTTGATTCAGGTTAGGCGAAGGATACCCAGGATAAGATGGAATCGCCTAAGCGGTAGGTCTTTGCATACCAGCATAATGTATTTGATGCTGGTAACTTTGATAAGGTTGGTGGGCATAACCATTATAGTATGGTTGTTGATAATCGCTTTGGAAATGCGGTTGCCCATTACTTACAAAGACTTGTTGCTCAGGTCCTTGGTATGATTGCTGGAATTGTGGTTGTTGATATTGAACTAGCCATGGTTGTTGGACCATTTGCTGTTGTCCAATACTGGATGATTGACCAAGATGTGGAGTGATAGTACCTGTTTGAGCCTGAGTTTCTCCAGATAAGGAGGCACTAACCTAGGGTTGTGATTGAATCGCTGATGCGAGAGGCTGTTGTATTGCAACTTGAGAGACTTGAGGTTGACATACAATAGGTAGTGCTTGTACTTGTGATACAGTCACAATAGCAGGTGTAGTGGGAATATTCGACACAGGATGGACTGGTTGCATTGAATATACAACCCTTGGTTGTTGAGGCAGTATTGGTACCCAACCGCTGGATGTAATTCTAGTTTGACCTGAATTTTGTTGTAAACTCTCATATGGTTGTTCTCTAGGAGGGAACAATGAAAAGGCATACTACCCGCCATATGGTGGCAATCTAGTACTTAAAGGGTAGATTGGCCTTTGAAGACACATTGGATCAACTTGTTGAGCTTCAACATAAGAAATACCAGATGAGATTCCGGATGAAGAAATAGGAACAGACCATGTCGTTGAAACAGTCCCTGATTGGACTCCAGTTTGTTGTTGATAACTACCAACAATCATTGTAGGAACGATAGTAGGAAGCTCTGTCGTAGTTGTGTCAGTTGACATAGTCCTAGATGTTGATGGTTGTTCAGACATATTTAGTCTATCCAAAAGATTTCCTAGCGATTTGACAGGAACTTGCAATGAAAAAGAACTAACTTCTGTAGCAGAAGGATGTAAGTGGATCCTAGTTCCAAAATGCACTAGAGTACTGGGTGGAAGATCCTCTACTTTCTCTTCTATGACAATCAATCCAGGTAGAAGAGGTAGACTGTCAGGTCCGTAAAATATTTCTAGAGCCGAAGAAAGTGTAGCTTCTGCAGTAACAGATACTGGAGGGGTGACACCTTCTGAATTATGGAATTCAACTTCCAGATGTTCAGGTAAGTGAACTTCAGTTTCTGGATCAGTCCTAGGTGGAGTTGCTTCAGGAATGGAGGTGTCTACCGTTACACTAGGATTAATTCTAATGTCCTCTTGTAACTACGGAACTTCTTCTGTAAAGGCAGATGTACCAGAGATAATTGGAGTAACTGTAGTCTCTGACGATGTTGAAACACAAGTTTCAAATAAATCAAGTGAATTGGACTCAGTTAAATGAGAACGCTTTGCCCAGGATGATTTCGTTTCCGAGGTCAAAGACGGTTGACTCGCTAGTCTCCGCGAATGATGGGGTTTTGATTGAATTTCTTCCACGATTGTGGATTACTTGATCACCCAAAAATTAAAGGGGAAAAAAGTTATTCCGATTTAAATGAATTTTAACACACTTTGACGCAACTTGCTTTTTCAATTTTTAAGAGTCAAGAAAAAGCTAAAGGTGACTCTAATTGCCTTCGACTTTTAATGAGCTTGAAGTGACAAGTGCTCTGATGGACCTTTTCTTTTAAGGATTCGAAAAGGAACGAAAGTGATTGCTCTGGAAGTCTAGACAGAGGGTTTACCAAACCAATCATAAAACTGCAAAATACACCTTGGTGATAAATGATAGAGAAATTACCAAGCACTTATGTACAACAGTCAATCTTCCCGAATGCTGTGTTCAGTGCATTATGATCAATAGGGCAGCAGACACAGCTTCCTAAGGATATTGGATATCAGCCTATTATGGTCTCCCAATATATACTCGACGGTACGGGGAGCACAAGTCCGTACTGGCACTTGTCGTATCAAAGAGGAGGAATCACCCAACCTTCAATGAAAACGATAGTTACCAGGTTTCACGACGCTGGAACACGTCTCTAGCCTAGAATTCTAGATATGTTGCGTTAGGTTCCAAACCGTTTTTATGTTCATTGAGGTTTGTTTTAGAGTTGATCTTGCTTAGAAGTTTGTTTTTCAAGGTTCACGCATGCTATAGATGTGAAATTCCTAAATATGCAATCTAAAATGATAAACAGTCGTTTATGTTCTTTTAGCAATGAAAATCCTAGCTACAAAGGAAAGAAGATGATGATTTTCTTTCAGCAGAGAACATAGAGCACACACTAAATGCGCTTTCCTAAATCAAATTTCGCATGCAGTCAAAATGTAGATGCACATGCATGTATTTGTTTTCCGCTTTCTTAATGTGTGAATGCCAAAAAGAAAGCTAAGTATAGATCTGAACTATTTTCTTTCAAAGAAACAGTACTAACAATTTTCTTTTCAAAATGAAAGGAAGACTAAGATGACACTTTTCGATTTCGAATTGAAAACTTTTTTCGACACTTCAAATACTAATAATTTCAAAATCAAGTACAATGAAAAAAGTACAATCAACTATCTAGAAGAGGAAGACTTTACGACACTCTTCTTTTGATTCAAAATGACAATTACGACACTTGCATCAAAAACGATATTTCGATTAGGCTACTTTCGACAAATGGAGACTGTAAATGATTGACAAATACACAAAAACATTTACGATTCCTAACTGATGGAGGCTGAAATAATGTGAAGGAAGATGGTTACAGCAAGAAGGTACTGATCATGAATAGCAAAACTACTGAATAAAGCTGAAAGCAAGGAGAAAAAACCAAATTTCAGAGAAGAAAACAATATCACTCAATCATCACACCTGCAACACAGGGAAACAGGGATGCATCTCACCTGCAAGACATGGGAGGTGCGATGCATCCAGGTTGCACAGTTACAGATAGTGCGATGCGCTAGGGAGAAAAACCGAGCTTGGTGTTTGCTCAAAATTTGTAGCTAAGTTCAGTGATTTAGGCTGAGTAATGATGGACAGTAAACAGAAAGCATAAGGGTGAGATCTGATGAGGTTATGAGCTACCACAAGGGCACATAGGATGCTTTGTAAGTCAGATGTTCAGTTCATAAACTAACCTGGAGATTGACTGAAGTAGCGTTTATCTACTTCACAATTGCATAGCAAAGGTGTTTCGAAGGCTAGCTGGCTAACTTCAAGCTCCGTCTATAGTTTATAAAGCAAACAATAAACAAACAAAACAAACTATTCATTCCCCAGTGGAGTCGCCATTTTGTTTCAGGGAAAACTAGTGTCGATTCGAACTTCTAGTCCCACTAAGACGGGTAGCTATCTTAGAAACAAACAATGAAAGCTTTTCAAGAGTTCCTTTAAGTGTGATAGATGGAAGAGAAGAAAAGAGGACCAACCTAGATCTTCTGCTTTGATCCTAGCTTGATTTCTCCTTTCCTTGATAGAATTTGCCACTCCTCTCCTAGTTGTCCCGCTTCAAAGAATACCTGTAGAGTCAAAGTAACAGCAAACTATCAAAGCATCTCTATCTAAAACATCATAAACAATGCAGAATCAGAAACACATTGACCATGCAATTTCATTCATAAAAAATAAGATTCACAAATACACGATTATATGGAGGAAAACTCAAAGAACTTTATTAATAGTAATTTAAGAGAGGATTACAACCCAGCTGTCTGATCCAACATCATCCTCCCAGTTGTAGAAGCCCTCTTCACCTCATGAACAAGCAAATCACCCAACAATGCAATGTCTCTTCTCACCAACAAACCAACAACACTTCCTTACAAAATACAAAGTTCCAGCCTCTAGATCTCTTAGATGAGGGATCCATTTATAGATGTCTTGCAAGGGTGTGAGTCAGCTCTAGGTTTTTTATTAGTGTCATTCCATTGATAGTTCTTGGTTCCACTTGGAGATTTCAATGATCTCTTACTCATCCCTAGGCGAATTCAGAGAGGCAAGTGTCACAGGAGAAGTTTCTGGAAGATTCCATGATCATCCACCTTGCAAACTGTCTCTGCCATTTGTCTATTCTCGCTCATCACACCCCACAAAAGGCCATTTTAGTATGCATCACACCTGGCTAGTTAGGCAGTCAGTATGCATCGTACCTTGCCCATGGAGCAGTCTGTATGGTCCAGTTTTGGCCAGTTCTGAGTAGTTTTTCAAGTGGAGCTTCTGGGAAATGATGTAATCAGTTGACCATGATCCTTTAGGGTATGAAGCAACACTTTTAGGGACTTAAGGAGTCCTTAGTTTATGGACATATGAGTTTGGGGTTGCAGTGCCCAAATATGTCTATAACACTTATGATTAAGAATAGGTTGCTTTTGATGATTTAGTAGTTTGCTTACATTTGTGCTTTTCTGTAGCAGGTTAAGAAGTGATCAGAGAATATTCAAAAGGCTAGCAATAGTACCTTGGCCTCTCTTCCTCCCTCTGGGACCATGATTTGAGGCAAAGACTCTCTTGTTGCCCCAAAAACACAGATTTTCTCATTCCTAGGACTTCTAGTGTTTGCAGCCCTCTAGTAGGTTAATAGTCCAGTTTTGCTCAGATTTAGATCTTCTTTGTCATGTTCACTTCCTGATTTGCAATATTCCTTTTTCATGCTTTTCTTTCTCACATCATTTCGTAGCATTTCCTTATCTACATCATAATTTTGGCCATTTTAATGCAAAACTCTGTTTTTCCTAGGATGCACTCATTTCATTGGTTGCTTGATTTTCTTGGTTGACTGTCAGTTTCTATGTAGAAGATCTCTTCTAGAAGTAGGCTAGCTTACCAGCAGTCACACCCTCCATCTGATCCATGCCCTATAGGTCTCCTAAACCTCACCTCAATTCTGCCCTAGTTTTCCTTCATTTTCCCTAGAATTTCTTCCTCTCTTCTTGAGCAAACCCAATCATCTTTCTCTCTCCTGGTGATTCATGGTAGACCTTAGGCACCCTAGCACCTCATTCCAACCTTCATCCACCTTTTCCACCCACTCTCACACCCTCAAAACAACGAAAACTGCTCTTGTCTCCTCTTGTAGGCCTCCTGTAGTTTCCCTATTTTCTTCCTGTAGTTTTCCTATGTCCTCCTGTAGTTTTTCCTGTAGGCTTTCTTTTGAAGGCCAAGTGTGGGAAAAGCCTCCAAAAGGCCACCTAAGACCTCCTAGGACCCATCCACACCATCCTACATCCTCCCAAGCTCCAAAACCACCTTCTAATGCCACTTGTTCGCTGCCACACTCACACACAATAAATTAGATGCATGTTAAATTCACATAAAAATCCAAAAATATGTTTTTTGCTTATTTACTTCCAGAAATAGCATGGTTAGATGTTGTTTACTTCTTTTAGTAGGTAATGGCATTTCTTTCATGGTTTTCATAGTGTTTTTGGCAAAAGTAGAATTAGCTTGTTAATTAGGGTTTACTAGGCTTTGCTTTACATTCCAGTCTTTCTCCTTTTTGCAATTAGAATAGCAGTTAGAATAGCATTTGTAGAGTAATCTTTCTTTCCTTTCATCACACATAGAGCTTCTTCTGAAATATATAGGAGTTGGTTTGAGCTCCTAGTGATCTCGCGCCGGCTGACCAAGTGACAACCTGCAGTGAGAACTAGTACTTGTGCATATAGCACTGATGCTTCCAAGTTTGTTACGAACTACCGGGTTGATAAGAGTAAATATGGCAGCCCAGGAGTTGTAGCATTCTTGTTACAATACTAGCGCTCACCACACCGACGATGCAGGAAGAAGATTCAATGGGTGCTTCACATTCAGCTGCCCAAGCATCGGTTGCTAGGGTTTCAAGTGAGAAGAGAAAAAGGTTTTTTGGCATTAAGCTCTCTGTAGCACTTGGAGCACAAGTTCATGGTGGTCGCACTCTCGAAGAAGCCGTCGTTGTTCAACCAGTGAATGGGCCCTTCCGAAACTTGTCTCCCACTCCCTTCCTCTTGCATTTTTGAGCTCTCTTGTGACGCATTTTCCAGATGCTTCCACTGTAAGCCCAAGTCTGAAGGCACAGAAAAGCAAAAGAAAAACCCTGAGATAAATCTTTCCAAAATGAGCCCTGCCTCCTCCTGCGCAGACGATTTCACCTGAGAAACCCCGAGTAGAAGAAAAAGAATCACAGAGAAAAGCTTAGCAGATTTTTTTTTCAACCTCTTCGCCCATAACTAAAATGCCCACCATTCCACCGACCATAACTGAAGACCATGACGAATAGTCGATTTGTCTCATCGCACCGCCGCGCCACTGTCGGTTTGTCCCATCGCACTTCCATTCAAGAGAAAGCTGTCAAATTATAGTGAAAGAGGTAGACGAAATTTGGAGGTTAACTGATTCAAAAGGAAAGCATATCGGCTTAAATATGACGTAGGAGGGTTGTAAAATGTCCATGAACATATCCAAATGCACACAATGTAGAAAATGACACGCATGAGGGTGAGGGTCGAGACTTGAGCCACGGGCCTTTGAAAATTCAAAATTTTGAGGCTTATTAGTAAAGAAGGTTTTTGGTTTTCTTTCAAGTCTAATTTGTGACTTTTTAATGGGAAAGTGTTTTGTGATTTTTTAATGGGAAAGTGTTTTAGTGAAAATACTTCGACCAATTGAACTAATCATTATAGCTAGCAACAAAAACCTAACCAATTAAGCTAAAGAACCCAACCAATCTAACTAGTTCTCAAGACTATTTAAATATTAAGTTATCTTACTTTAAATTTTAATTAGTCATAAATTTTAATGAGTAATTTAGATAGAGGCTAAGTTAGACAATTTGATTAGTTATAACTCCTCCTCTTTATCACCATGAGTTAGACATTGTTTGTCAAAATAAATATCTTAAACAATTTTTGGGTGTCATAGAGCTGGACTACACTGGCAAGATATTGTGTTTCTTCTCCCGAGGATAACTACCTTCAAACCTAACCCCAAATGTTATAAAATATATACATACAACACTAAATAATTTGACATTCACAAATATACATAGAATAGAAAGTGAATAAAAACAAATAACAGTCATCAAATTTCCTCTTTACAAGAAAGATAAATTTGAAATTCCAAACATACTCGAGCATATAGGTGGTGAGTCGAGGTTCGTGAAGATGTGTGTCATTGCAGGTGGTTGGTGGAGGGTGACGCAGGATAAACTGCCCAAAGGCAATTTCCCTGATTGTCATAATAACCTTATGTGACCCTGTGGGTTATGGCCCACCTATACAAATTGGAAGCGTTTACGTTGGTGGGTTTTAAACAAAAACCCAACCAATCACCAAACATCGGAATACAATGAACCTCGCCAACAAACACCGGTCCCACCTGAATGCACAAGACCGGACCTCAAATAGATTTAAACCCGCGTCCATAAACTTCTCGGTTCTGCCTTTCCCACAAATCTTATCAGATAAATTCTCCATCGTTGATCTTCTACCCAATCCAACGGTTGATGGTTCACCTGATCAATGAAACTAATCGTTGATCCTCCACCATTTGATCAAGGCACTTTTGATACAACGGTTAGCAGCGATATCGCACGCACCATTTGCACCCTTACAGAGCTGATAAGGATTATAAATCCTTAATCTATAAATGTTCAGGTCCATTATGAGATTACCGTCTGATCACTTTATGACCCAATATCCATTGCATATACGAGGTCATCAAATCTACGGCCTGCAGGTCTTCAACTAACACACGGATTACCAAACAGCTTAGCCCCGTAGTTGACTGTGACATAAGTATTTGACAATGAGATCGACAGCCAGGATTTAGTCGGAGGCTTCAACCACAATCAAGACATCCGTACACTCCTATTCCACGCAGTTTATTCCTCCAAGATTTTTCTTCCGCCATTAATATCTGTCAGTCTAAACGATCCCACGGCTCCCTCTGCGCTTGTTCACTAAAGATGGAATTCGCATTTCCACCCATTAACTCTGCCATACTCTATTCACATTCATACAACAATTAACTTCCTAACATTGGATCGCCATCGATCCTTACAGTGATCGATAGTCGATCAATAAACCAATAACACGAGAATTAACTCAATAACACATAGACATACAAATTCCACATAACATAATTTATATTATACACAATATAATTCCAGTCTAAGGCATTTCAGCCTTAGTCACAAATTCTCCTCTCGACTACATTGAATCCACACTATGTTTACACAAATGTTTCCTACCTCTCTATCACTCTCTGTTTTTCTATCACACAACACAGACTCTTTATAGAGAAAATTACAAAGTTGCGGATCATCTTAGATCCATGATTTTCTCTTACAAATCGCCTAAATCTCTCAACATACATACATGGCAGATAATTACATTAAATTAAGTCTTCTGGAGACTTATCAATTCCTTCAAGTTAGCCCGTTTTTAACAGAAAATTTCTCCCCGTTTACATGATTGTCCACATCTACCCCTCCATAGCTTTGACTTTGACTTTTGATTAAGGGTGGTCGGATGCTCCTGCATCAGACTCCCGAGGCACAAAAGTTTATGACCTCTTGGTCATATGCTTCTCCCTAATCCCATAGCAATTCTACCCAACTTCCTCAGTGGAACTGCCTTCATGATCTTTCTGTGAGCTACAACAAAACCTATGCAGTAATAGTCTTCTCTGCTACATGATACCTCACCAAGCTTCTCTCCTCGAGCTTAGTCTTTTGGCATCTCTCTGGTTCTCTCTTCTGTGGAACCATATGAGCATTTCATGCTCTAGGTTGCTGCAAGTTTTCTCACCTTCTGCTGCCGCTATCGACAGTACCAAGATCATAAACGCTCTAGTCTTCAAAATAACTGTACCTCCTCCTTTTGCACACAAAATCTTCTTCTTCACAGGAAATCTTTCCCTGCTCTGATACCACTTTGATGCAGGAAAAACTGCCTAAAGGCAATTTCCCTGATTTTCATAATAACCTTACGTGACCCTGTGGGTTATGGCCCACCTATACAAATTGGAAGCGTTTATGTTGGTGGGTATTAAACAAAAACCCAACCAATCACAAAACAACGAAATACAATGAACCCTGCCAACAAATACCAGTCCCACTTGAATGCACAAGACTGGACCTCAAATAGATCCCGCGTCCATAAACTTCTCGGTTCTGCCTTTCCCACAAATCTTGTCAGATAAATTCTTCGTCATTGATCTTCTACCCAATCTGATGGTTTATGGTTCACCCAAACAATGAAACTAATCGCTAATCTTCCACCATTTGATCAAGGCACGGTTGATCCAACGGTCAACAGCGATATCGCACAGACCACTTGCACGATGTTTAACCGCCCTTACGGAGCCGGTAAGGATTATAAATCCTTAATCTATAAATGTTCGGGTCCATTTTGAGATTAACGTCTGATCGCTTTATGACCCAATATCCATTGGATATACGAGGTCATCAGATCTATGACCTGTGGGTCTTCAACTAACACATGGATTACCAAACAACTTAGCCCCACAGTTGACTGTGACGTAAGCATTTGAAAATGAGATTGATGGCCAGGATTTAGTATGGGGCTTCAACCACGATCAAGACATCCGTACACTCCTATTCCCCATAGTTTATCCCTCTGCCATTTTTCATCTGCCATTAATATTCGTCAGTCTAAATGATCCGACAGCTCCCTTTGCGCTGTTTCATTGAAGACGAAATTCACATTCCCACCCATTAACTCTGCCATACTCTATTCACATTTATACAACAGTTAACTTGTTAACATTGGATCGCCATCGATCCTTACTGTGATCGATGGTCGATCAATGAACCAATAACATGAGAATTAACTCAATAACACATAAACACATAGACATACGAATTCCACATAACACACAATTTATATTATACACAATATAATTCAAGTCTAAGGCATTTCAGCCTTAGTCACAAATTCTCCCCTCGACCACATTGAATCCACACTCTGTTTACACAAATGTTTCCTGCCCCTCTATAACTCTCTGTTTTTCTGTCACACAACACAGACTCTTTATAGAGAAAATTACAAAGTTGTGGATCATCTTAGATCCATGATTTCCTCTCACGAATCACCTAAATCTCTCAACACACATACATGGCAGATAATTACATTAAATTAAGTCTTCTCGAGACTTATCAATTCCTTCAAATTAGCTCGCTTTTAACATAAAATTTCTCCTGGTTTACATGATTGTCCATATCTGCCCCTCCATAGCTTTGGATTTGACTTTTGATTAAGGGTGGTCAGATGCTCCTGCATCAGACTGCCAAGGTACAAAAGTTTATGACCTCCTGGTCATATGCTTCTCCCTAATCCCATAGCAATTCAACCCACTTCCTCAGTGGAACTGCCTTCATGATATTTCTGTGAGCTGCAACAAAACCTCTATAGTAACAGTCTTCTCTGCTACATGATACCTCACCAAGCTTCTCTCCTTGAGCTTAGTCTTTTGGCATCTCCCTGGTTCTCTCTTCTGTGGAACTATATGAGCATTTCATTTTCTAGGTTGCTGCAAGTTTTCTCACCTTTTGTTGCCACTATCAACAGTACCAAGATCATAAACTCTCCAGTCTTCAACATAACTATACCTCCTCCTTTTGCACGCAAAATCTTCTTTTTCGCAGGAAACCTTTCCCTGCTCTGATACCACTTTGATGCAGGAAAAACCGCCTAAAGGCAATTTCCCTGATTTTCATAATAACCTTACGTGACCCTATGGGTTATGGCCCACCTATACAAATTGGAAGCATTTACATTGGTGGGTTTGAAACAAAAACCCAACTAATCACCAAACAATAGAATACAATGAACCCTACCAATGAACACCAGTCCCACCTGAATGCACAAGACCGGACCTCAAATAGATTTAAACCTGTGTCCATAAACTTCTCGGTTCCACCTTTCCCACAAATCTTATCAGATAAATTCTCTGCTGTTGATCTTCTACCCAATCCGATGATTGATGGTTCACCTGCTCAACGAAACTAATCGCTAATCCTCCACAATTTGATCAAGGCATGCTTGATCCAATGGTCGGCAGTGATATCGCACGAACCACTTGCACAACGTTTAACTGCCCTTACGAAGCCGATACGGATTATAAATCCTTAATCTACAAATGTTCGGGTACGTTATGAGATTAACGTCCGATCACTTTATGACCTGATATCCGATGGATATACGAGGTCATCAGATCTTTTGCCTGTGGGTCTTCAACTAACACATGAATTACCAAATAGCTTATCCCCGTAGTTGAAAGTGACGTAAGCATTTGAAAATGAGATCGATGGCCACGATTTAGTACGAGGTTGCAACCACGATCAATACATCCGTACAATCCTATTCCCCACAGTTTATCCCTCTGCTATTTTTCTTCTGCCATTCATATCTGTCGGTCTAAACAATCTGACGACACCCTCTGCATTGTTTCACTGAAGATGGAATTCATATTTCCACCCATTAACTCTGCCATACTCTATTCACATTCATACAATAGTTAACTTGTTAACATTGGATTGCCATCGATCCTTACTGTGATCAATGGTCGATCAATGAAAGAATAACACGAGAATTAACTCAATAACACTGAAACACATAGACATACGAATTCCACATAACACAATTTATATTATACACATTATAATTCTAGTCTAAGGGATTGCAGCCTTAGTCACAAATTCTCCTCTCGACTACATTGAATCCACACTCTTTTTACACAAATATTTCCTACCCCTCTATAACTCTCTATTTTTCTGTCACACAACACATACTCTTTATAGAGAAAATTACAAAGTCGTGGATCATCTCAGATCCACGATTTCATCTCAAATCGCCTAAATCTCTCAACACACATACATGGCAGATAATTACATTAAATTAAGTCTTGTCGAGACTTATCAATTCCTTCAAATTAGCTTGTTTTTTAATAGAAAATTGCTCCTGGTTTAGATGATTGTCCATGTCTGCCCCTCCATAGCTTTGGATTTGACTTTTGATTAAGGGTGGTCAGATTCTCCTGATCAGACTCCCGAGGCACAAAAGTTTATGACCTCCTGGTCATATGCTTCTCCCTAATCCCATAGCAATTCAACCCACTTCCTCAGTGGAACTGCCTTCATGATATTTCTGTGAGCTGCAACAAAACCTCTATAGTAACAGTCTTCTCTGCTACATGATACCTCACCAAGCTTCTCTCTTTGAGCTTAGTCTTTTGGCGTCTCCCCGGTTCTCTCTTTTGTGGAACTATATGAGCATTTCATTTTCTAGGTCGCTGCAAGTTTTCTCACCTTTTGTTGCCACTATCAACAGTACCAAGATCATAAACTCTCCAGTCTTCAACATAACTATACCTCCTCCTTTTGCATGCAAAATCTTCATTTTCACAGGAAACCTTTCCCTCCTCTGATACCACTTTGATGCAGGAAAAGCCGCCTAAAGGCAATTTCCCTGATTTTCATAATAACCTTATGTGACCCTATGGGTTATGGCCCACCTATACAAATTGGAAGCGTTTACATTGGTGGGTTTGAAACAAAAACCCAACTAATCACCAAATAATAGAATACAATGAACCCTACCAATGAACATCGTTCCCACCTGAATGCACAAGATCGAACCTCAAATAGATTTAAACATGTGTCCATAAACTTCTCGGTTCCACCTTTCCCACAAATCTTATCAGATAAATTCTCTGTTGTTTATCTTCTCCCCAATTCGACGATTGATGGTTCACCTGCTCAACGAAACTAATCGCTAATCCTCCACAATTTGATCAAGGCACGCTTGATCCAATGGTCGGCAGTGATATCGCATGAACCACTTGCACAATGTTTAACTGCCCTTACGAAGCCGATACAGATTATAAATCCTTAATCTATAAATGTTCGGGTACGTTATGAGATTAACGTCCGATCACTTTATGACCTGATATCTGATGGATATACGAGGTCATCAAATCTATGGCATGTGGGTCTTCAACTAACACACGAATTACCAAATAGCTTATCCCCGTAGTTGAAAGTGACGTAAGCATTTGAAAATGAGATCGATGGCCACGATTTATTATGAGGCTGCAACCACGATCAATACATCCGTACACTCCTATTCCCCACAGTTTATCCCTCTGCCATTTTTCTTTCGCCATTCATATCTGTCGGTCTAAACAATCTGACGACTCCCTCTGCATTGTTTCACTGAAGATGGAATTCATATTTCCGCCCATTAACTCTGCCATACTCTATTCACATTCATACAACAGTTAACTTGTTAACATTGGATTGCCATCGATCCTTACTGTGATCAATGGTCGATCAATGAAACAATAACACGAGAATTAACTCAATAACACATAAACACATAGACATACGAATTCCACATAACACAATTTATATTATACACATTATAATTCCAGTCTAAGGGATTTCAGCCTTAGTCACAAATTCTCCTCTCGACTACATTGAATCCACACTTTGTTTACACAAATATTTCCTACCCCTCTATAACTCTCTATTTTTCTGTCACACAACACATACTCTTTATAGAGAAAATTACAAAGTCGTGGATCATCTCAGATCCACGATTTCCTCTCACAAATCGCCTAAATCTCTCAACACACATACATGGCAGATAATTACATTAAATTAAGTCTTCTCGAGACTTATCAATTCCTTCAAATTAGCTTGTTTTTTAACAGAAAATTGCTCCTGGTTTAGATGATTGTCCACGTCTACCCCTCCATAGCTTTGGATTTGACTTTTGATTAAGGGTGGTCAGATGCTCTTGATCAGACTCCCGAGGCACAAAAGTTTATGACCTCCTGGTCATATCCTTCTCCCTAATCCCATAGCAAGTCAACCCACTTCCTCAGTGGAATTGCCTTCATGATCTTTCTGTGAGCTGCAACAAAACCTCTGTAGTAACATTCTTCTCTGCTACATGATACCTCAGCAAGCTTCTCTTGTTGAGCTTAGTCTTTGTGGCATCTCTCTGGTTCTCTCTTTTGTGGAACCATATGAGCATTTCATGCTCTAGGTTGCTGCAAGTTTTCTCACCTTTTGTTGCTGCTATCGACAGTACCAAGATCATAAACTCTTCAGTCTTCAACATAACTGTACCTCCTCCTTTTGCACACAAAATCTTCTTTTTCGCAGGAAACGTTTCCCTGCTCTGATACCACTTTGATGCAGGAAAAACCGCCTAAAGGAAATTTCCCTGATTTTCATAATAACCTTACGTGACCCTGTGGGTTATGGCCCACCTATACAAATTGGAAGCATTTACGTTGGTGGGTTTGAAACAAAAACCCAACCAATCACCAAACAATGAAATACAATGAACCCTACCAACGAACACCGGTCCCACCTGAATGCACAAGACCGGACCTCAAATAGATTTAAACCTGTGTCCATAAACTTCTCGGTTCCGCCTTTCCCACAAATCTTATCGGATAAATTCTTCATCGTTGATCTTCTACCCAACCCGACGGTTGGTGGTTCACCCGATCAATGAAACTAATCGCTAATCCTCCACTGTTTGATCAAGGCATGCTTGATCCAATGGTTAGCAATGATATCGCACAGACCACTTGCACGACATTTAACCGCCCTTACAGAGCCGATAAGGATTATAAATCCTTAATATATAAATGTTCGGATCCATTCTGAGATTAACGTCCGATCACTTTATGACTCGATATCCGTTGGATATACGAGGTCATCAGATCTACGACGTGTGGGTATTCAACTAACACACGGATTACCAAACATCTTATCCCCGCAGTTGACTCTGACGTAAGCAATTTAAAATGAGATCAATAGCCAGGATTTAGTACGAGGCTTCAACCTCGATCAAGACATCCATACACTCCTATTCCCCGTAGTTTATCCCTCTGCCATTTTTCTTTTGCCATTAATATCCGTTGGTCTAAACGATCCGACAGCGCCCTCTGCGCTTGTTCACTGAAGATGGAATTCGTATTTCCACCCATTAAGTCTGTCATACTCTATTCACATTCATACAACAGTTAACTTGTTAACATTGGATTTCCATCGATCCTTACAGTGATCTATGGTCGATCAATGAACCAATAACACAGGAATTAACTCAATAACACATAAACACACACACATACGAATTCCACATAACACACATATACACAATATAATTCCTGTCTAAGGCATTTCAGCCTTAGTCACAAATTTGCCTCTCGACTACATTGAATCCACACTCTGTTTACACAAATGTTTCCTGCTCCTCTATCACTCTCCATTTTTCTGTCACACAACAGAGACTCTTTATAGAAAAAATTACAAAGTCGTGGATCATCTCAGATCCATGATTTCCTTTCACAAATCACCTAAATTTCTCAACACACATACATGGCAGATAATTACATTAAATTAAGTCTTCTCGAGACTTATCAATTTCTTCAAATTAGCTCGTTTTTAACAGAAAATTTCTCCTGGTTTACATGATTTTCCACGTCTTCCCCTGCATAGCTTTGACTTTGGATTTTTATTAAGGGTGCTCGGATGCTCCTGCATCAGACTCCCAAGGCACAAAATTTTATGACCTCCTGGTCATATGCTTCTCCCTAATCCAATAGCAATTCTACCCACTTCCTCAGTGGAACTACTTTGATGATCTTTCTGTGAGCTGCAACAAAACCTCTATAGTAACAGTCTTCTGTGCTACATGATACCTCACCAAGCTTCTCTCCTTGAGTTTAGTCTTTCGGTATCTCTCTAGTTCTCTCTTCTATGGAACCATATGAGCATTTCATGCTCTAGGTTGCTGCAAGTTTTCCCACCTTTCGTTGCCGCTATCGACAGTACCAAGATCATAAACTCTCCAGTCTTCAACATAGCTATACCTCCTCCTTTTGCACGCAAAATCTTCTTTTTTGCAGGAAACCTTTCCCTACTCTGATACCACTTTGATGCATGAAAAACCGCCTAAAGGCAATTTCCCTAATTTTCATAATAACCTTACGTCACCCTGTGGGTTATGGCCCACCTATACAAATTGGAAGAGTTTATGATCCAGGTGGATGTTGGTGGCCACCCACCAACCCATTTGGACCCCCACAACTGTCTCTTTCAGTCTTTTCAGTTTCCTAAATTGTAGCACAACTTACTATTTTTAGCAGTTTTTCGGGTCCTGAACTTCTGGAGCCGTTTTGAGGCCCTAGACGACGTTTTTTGGGAAATCTGGGGGCAACATGGGTCCATGGACCGATGTTGCCCTTCCCAAAGTGGTAGTGCTCGGATAGATCTTTCTAACGAGCTATTGTACGAGTCAAACGGAGATCGTATGCCAAAGTTACGACCCCGGGAAATTGATGTACCAATTTACCCAAACGGGGCCCACAATTTGGCGTTTCATCTTCTGGGGTTAGGTTTCGGGATGTGAAGGGTTTTTCATTGTTTCTCAACAATAAATAGGCCTTCGAGCCTCATTGTAACACAGTTCAGAACAGTTCAGAGGCATGTAGCCGCCACATCTCTTCTCAGAGATAAGCTACCATCGCCCTAGCTGGTTTCTTTCCATTTCTGTTTGTAAGCATATTTCAGTATTTTACAGTAATGAAATGAAGTATTATTTCCGCTGCATCTCTGTATTTATGGTTATCGCATCTCTGTATTTATGGTTATCTCTGTAATCTATTGCGTTCCTGTTTAAATCCGGATCAGTGGTATCAGAGCGGTCTGCTTTTTCTCTGTTTTTCTTTGCATGTCCCCAACGAGGTCGGGATATAAGGAATTAGGGCTTGAACTGGTCGAACCTTTGCAAGACCAGCCTCGCAAATCCCGACGGCCTCCCATGGCGGATCAGAAGAAAGACGAGGGGGAAGGAGATCCTATCAAAATCTTGCTCGAAGAAGCGCTCGAGCGGCAAAGGAACGCGATGATGGATAGCTTTGCGCAGATCCTTCAACGGCTACCCAGAGGCGACGCATCGGCTTCCAACAGCGACTCTGGAAATGCCACACCGTTCAAGGTACAAGTTAATTTTGAAATCCCCATATTCGAGGGTCAAATAGACGCAGATGCCGTAGATAAATGGTTAAATCTGCTAGATGGGTATTTTTCTGTTCACGAATTTTCAAGTCGGGAAAAGATTGTTTTCGCTCTTCTCAAAGCAGCCCCCCACGTCAAGGACTGGTGGGAAACCTACTGCGAGCAGAAGGATGAAAGTACAGGCTCACTATTTTCAGCCACACCCACTTGGAATGACTTCCGGGATGCCGTCAAGGAGCAGTATTACCCTGTCGGAAGCTATGAGGACAAATACATCAAATGGACCACACTGCGGCAGGGACGAGACCAAGATGTGCTGGAGTTCACAAACATTTTTCATACCCTTCGCACACAGTTGGGTATCAAAGATTCTGAGCTGCATCTGGTACTCAAATACCGTGGCTGCCTGCACAAGTACATCCAGGAAGAGATGGTGTTCTTGAACATCTCCTCACTTGGCACAGCATACCGATACGCTGTCAAAATCGAGCAAAAGTTCAAACAGAAGAAGCGAGACTTTGGATCTGCAAATCCGAAGCCCAAAGGACAAAGCCAAGGCGGGGTGACCCAAGACAACCTGTCGAAGCCGCAAGAAACGAACAACACCATGAAGCCAAAGAAGGACATAGGAAAGTGGTGTGAGTTCCACAAGAGTCCCACTCATAACACAAGTGAGTGTCGGACCAAGCAGTCGCTGGTGGCTGAGTTGAAGGCTTCTGAATCAGATGCATGTTCCGATCCTGAGCCAGAACCTGACAAGGGGAATGGCAAAGGGAAGCAGATCATTGATGCGGATCCCAGTGCCACTGTTGCCACCGCCAAGATCCAGAATGATGAGCCCGAAAATCCAGAGGAAGAGGAGCGTCTTTTCCACTCACAGATGTGGGTGAAGGGTTCACCGCTGCGATTCATTGTCGACAGTGGTAGCCAAAAGAACCTCATTTCAGCAGAGGTCGTGAAGCGGTTGGGCCTACCAACTACACCACACCCACAACCGTACAGTATCGGGTAGCTTCATGAAGGACGAGATCTCAAAGTTCGCCAGCAGTGCCGCCTTCCCTACAGCATCAAACCCTTCACAGACGAGGTATTGTGTGATGTTACACCTCTGGATGTTTGTGATGTACTATTAGGCCAGCCATACTTATGGAGGCGACATGCTGTGTATGAGTCCAGGCCTCGTGCTGTCATTATTTCTTTGAATAATTCATTATACAGGATACCGGAGGTAGCCCCACCTACTGCCACATCCTTGATCACTACCAAGAAAGGTAGCAAGCTCATATCACAGACCAGGAAATTCATCTGTCTGGTTCACTCCCAAAATAAGGGGAAGATCGTTGCTACATCCATGACCCCTGCAAAGGGTTCCTCCATGTAGCAGCAACAGCAAAGGGATACAGTCATGACAAAACACAGGAACAACTTCTTCTCACCCACATGGGTACCACACAAGTTTCAGGTGGGCAACAAAGTCTGGTTGCATCGACAGAAAGAACACCTTACCAGAACCCATCAGAAGCTCAGACCACTCCAACATGGTCCTTACAGCAGTACCAAGGCAATGGGGAACAATGCTTTGGAGCACATCATTCCTCCATTCCTTCACTTGCACCAAATGTTCAATGTGGATCATCGTCGACCATGCTTCCCACCATCACTGGACACATCAGAGATTGCAGGACAAGTTCAGCAGATGGAGGAACTCAACGCAATGGGGACCATTGCTTCCTAAGGGGGGATGAATGATCCAGGTGGATGTTGGTGGTCACCCACCAACCCATTTGGACCCCCACAACTGTCTCTTTCAGTCTTTTCAGTTTCCTAAATTGTAGCGCAACTTACTATTTTTAGCAGTTTTTCGGGTCCTGAACTTCTGGAGCCGTTTTGAGGCCCTAAACGACGTTTTTTGGGAAATCTGGGGGCAACATGGGTCCATGGACTAATGTTGCCCTTCCCAAAGTGGTAGTGCTCGGATAGATCTTTCTAACGAGCTATTGTACGCGTCAAACGGAGATCGTATGCCAAAGTTACAACCCTGGGAAATTGATGTACCAATTTACCCAAACGGGGCCCACAATTTGGTGTTTCATCTTCTAGGGTTAGGTTTCGGGATGTGAAGGGTTTTTCATTGTTTCTCAACAATAAATAGGCCTTCGAGCCTCATTGTAACACAGTTCGGAACAGTTCAGAGGCATGTAGCCGCCACATCTCTTCTCAGAGATAAGCTACCATCGCCCTAGCTGGTTTCTTTCCATTTCTGTTTGTAAGCATATTTCAGTATTTTACAGTAATGAAATGAAGTATTATTTCCGCTGCATCTCTGTATTTATGGTTATCGCATCTCTGTGTTTATGGTTATCTCTGTAATCTATTGCGTTCCTGTTTAAATCTGGATCAGTTTACATTGGTGGGTTTTAAATAAAAACCCAACCAATCACCAAACATTGGAATACAATGAACCCCGCCAATGAACACCAGTCCCACCTGAATGCACAAGACAAGACCTCAAATAGATTTAAACCCGCGTCCATAAACTTCTCAGTTCCGCCTTTCCCACAAATCTTATCGGATAAATTCTTCGTCGTTGATCTTCTATCCAATCCGACAGTTGATGGTTCACCCGATCAACGAAACTAATCGCTAATCCTCCACCGTTTGACCAAGGCACACTTGATCCAACGGTCAGCAGCGATATCGCATGGACCACTTGCACGACATTTAACCGCCCTTACGGAGCCAATAAGGATTATAAATCCTTAATCTATAAATGTTCAGGTTTGTTCTGAGATTAGCGTCTGATCACTCTATGACTCGATATCCGTTGGATATACGAGGTCATCAGATCTACAATGTGCGGGTCTTCAACTAACACACGGATTAGCAAACATCTTAGCCCCGCAGTTGACTCTGACGTAAGCGTTTGAAAATGAGATCGACAACGAGGATTTAGCATGGGGCTTCAACCATGATCAAGACATCCATACATTCCTATTCCCCGCAGTTTATCCCTCCGCCATTAATATCCATCGATCTAAATGATTCGACAACTCCCTCTGCACTTGTTCACTAAAGATGGAATGCACATTTCCACCCATTAACTCTATCATACTCTATTCACATTCATACAACAGTTAACTTGTTAACATTGGATCGCCATCGATTCTTACAGTGACTGATGGTCGATCAATGAACCAATAACACGGGAATTAACTCAATAACACATAAACACACACACATATGAATTCCGCATAACACACAATTTATATTATACATAATATAATTCCAGTCTAAGGCATTTCACCCTTAGTCACAAATTCGCCTCTCGACTACATTGAATCCACACTCTGTTTACACAAATGTTTCCTGCCCCTCTATCACTCTCAGTTTTTCTGTCACACAACATAGACTCTTTATAGAACAAATTACAAACTCGTGGATCATCTCAAATCCACGATTTCCTCTCACAAATCGCCTAAATTTCTCAACACCCATATGTGGCAGATAATTACATTAAATGAATTCTTCTCGAGACTTATCAATTCCTTCAAATTAGCTCATTTTTAACAGAAAATTGCTCCCAGTTTACATGATTGTCCACATCTTCCCCTACATAGATTTGACTTTGGATTTTTATTAAGGATGCTCGGATGCTCCTGCATCAGACTCCCAAGGCACAAAATTTTATGACCTCCTGGTCATATACTTCTCCACAATCCCATAGAAATTCTACCGACTTCCTTAGATGACCTCCTGGTCATATACTTCTCCACAATCCCATAGCAATTCTACCGACTTCCTCAGTGGAACTACCTTCATGATCTTTCTGTGAGCTGCAACAAAACCTCTACAGTAACAGTCTTCTCTGCTACATGATACCTCACCAAGCTTCTCTCCTCAAGCTTAGTCTTTCGGCATCTATCTAGTTCTCTCTTCTGTGGAACCATATGAGCATTTCATGCTCTAGGTTGCTACAAGTTTTCTCACCTTCTACTGCCGCTATCGATAGTACCAAGATCATAAAATCTCCAGTCTTCAACATAACTATACCTCCTCCTTTTTCACACAAAATCTTCATTTTCACAAGGAACATTGCCCTGCTTTGATACCACTTTGATGCAGGAAAAACTGCCTAAAGGAAATTTCCCTAATTTTCATAATAAACTTACGTGACCCTGTGGGTTATGGCCCACCTATACAAATTGGAAGAGTTTACGTTGGTGGCTTTTAAAGAAAAACCCAACTAATCACCAAACTGTGGAATACAATGAACCCCGCCAATGAACATCGGTCCCACCTGAATGCACAAGGCGAGACCTCAAATAGATTTAAACCTGCGTCCATAAACTTCTCGGTTCCGCCTTTCCCACAAATCCTATCGGATAAAATCTCCATCATTTATCTTCAACCCAATTCGACGGTTGATGGTTCACCCGATCAACGAAACTAATCGCTAATCCTCCACCTTTTGACCAAGGCATGCTTGATCCAGCGGTCAGCAACGATATTGCACGGACCACTTGCACGACGTGTAACCGCCCTTACGGAGCCGATAAGGATTATAAATCCTTAATCTATAAATGTTCAGGTCCGTTCTGAGATTAACGTCTGATCACTTTATGACCCGATATCCGTTGGATATACGAGGTCATCAGATCTATGACTTGTGGGTCTTCAACTAACACATCGATTACCAAACAGCTTAGCCCCACAGTTGACTCTGACGTAAGCATTTGAAAATGACATCGACAACCAGGTTTTAGTACGAGGCTTCAACCACGATCAAGACATCTGTACACTCCTATTCCCCGCAGTTTATCCCTCCGCCATTAATATCCGTCGGTCTAAACGATCTGACGGCTCCCTCTGCGCTTGTTCACTAAAGATGGAATTCACATTTCCACCCATTAACTTTGTCATACTCTATTCACATTCATACAATAGTTAACCTGTTAACATTGGATCACCATCGATCCTTACAATGATCGATGGTCGATCAATGAACCAATAACACGGGAATTAACTCAATAACACATAAACACACACACATACGAACTCCACATAACACACAATTTATATTATACACAATATAATTCTAGTCTAAGGCATTTCAACCTTAGTCACAAATTCTCCTCTCGACTACATTGAATCCAAACTCTGTTTACACAAATGTTTCCTGCCCCTCTATTACTCTCCGTTTTTCTGTCACACAACAGAGACTCTTTATAGAAAAAATTACAAAGTCGTGGATCATCTCAGATCCACGATTTCCTCTCACAAATCGCCTAAATTTCTCAACACACATACATGGCAAATAATTACATTAAATTAAGTCTTCTCGAGACTTATCAATTCCTTCAAATTAGCTTGTTTTTAACAGAAAATTGCTCCCATTTTACATGATTGTCCACATATTCCCCTGCATAGCTTTGACTTTGGCTTTTGATTAAGGGTGCTCGAATGCTCCTGCTTCAGACTCCCAAGGCACAAAAGTTTATGACCTCCTGGTCATATGCTTCTCCCTAATCCCATAACAATTCTACCCACTTCCTCAGTGGAACTGCCTTCATGATCTTTCTGTGAGCTGCAACAAAACCTCTACAGTAACAATCTTCTCTGCTACATGATACCTCACCAAGCTTCTCTCCTCGAGCTTAGTCTTTCGACATCTCTCTGGTTCTCTCTTGTATGGAACCATATGAGCATTTCATGCTCTAGGTTGCTACAAGTTTTCTCACCTTCTGCTGCCGCTATCAACAGTACCAAGATCATAAACTCTCCAGTCTTCAACATAACTATACCTCCTCCTTTTGCACGCAAAATCTTTTTTTTTCGTAGGAAACCTTTCCCTCCTTTGATACCACTTTGATGCAGGAAAAACCACCTAAAGGCAATTTCCCTAATTTTCATAATAACCTTACGTGACCCTGTGGGTTATGGCCCACCTATACAAATTGGAAGAGTTTACGTTGGTGGGTTTTAAAGAAAAACCCAACCAATCACCAAACAACGGAATACAGTGAACCCCACCAATGAACACCGGTCCCACCTTAATGCACAAGACGAGACCCCAAATAGATTTAAACCGGCGTCCATAAACTTCTCGGTTTCACCTTTCCCACAAATCTTATCAGATAAATTCTCCGTCGTTGATCTTCTACCCAATCCGACAATTGATGGTTCACCCGATCAATGAAACTAATCGCTAATCCTCCACCGTTTGACCAAGTCACGCTTGATGCAACGGTCAGTAGCGATATCGCATGGACCACTTGCATGACGTTTAACCGCCCTGACGGAGCCAATAAATATTATAAATCCTTTATCTATAAATATTCGGGTCCGTTCTGAGATTAACGTTCGATCACTTTATGACCCGATATCCGTTGGATATACGAGTTCATAAAATCTATGGCCTGCGGGTGTTCAACTAACACACGGATTACCAAACAGCTTAGCCCCGCAGTTGAATGTGACATAAGTGTTTGAAAATGAGATCGACGGCTAGGATTTAGTACAGGGCTTCAACCACAATCAGGACATTTGTACAATCCTATTCCTCGCAGTTTGTCCCTCCACCATTTTTCTTCCTTTATTAATATCCGTCGGTCTAAACGATCCGACTGCTCCCTCTGCGTTTGTTCACTGAAGATGGAATTCGCATTTCCACCCATGAACTCTGCCATATTCTATTCACATTCATATAATAGTTAACTTGTTAACATTGGATTGCCATCAATCCTTACAGTGATCGATGGTCGATCAATGAACCAATAACACGGGAATTAACTCAATAACACATAAACACACACACATATGAATTCCACATAACACACAATTTATATTATACACAATATAATTCCAGTCTAAGGCATTTTAGCCTTAGTCACAAATTCGCCTCTCTACTACATTGAATCCACACTCTGTTTACGCAAATGTTTTCTACTCCTCTATCACTTTCTATTTTTCTGTCACACAATACAGACTCTTTATAGAGAAAATTACAAAGTCGTGGATCATCTCAGATCCACGATTTCCTCTCACAAATTGCCTAAATCTCTCAACACACATACATGGCAAATAATTACATTAAATTAAGTCTTCTCGAGACTTATCAATTCCTTCAAATTAGCTCGTTTTTAACAGAAAATTGCTCTTGGTTTACATGATTGTCCACGTCTACCCCTCCATAGCTTTGACTTTGACTTTTGATTAAGGGTGGTTGGATGCTTTTGCATCAAAGGGTAAGGATGAGTACCTTGAGGGATAACAATTTTTATTTAATCATAATTAAATATTAATTAATTAATTAATCTAGGTGGAAAATGTATTAATAATTTAAATTAGTTAATTAATTACTAAAAACAATTTTATTTATTATATAAAAATTATATATAATTGTGGGGAGCACTCTACAACCTAGTATGGGGTGGATGTTTTAGTGTCCATAAATGATTATAAACATTTAAATGTTGGTTCAATATGAGAGATATATTGTAGCACTAGTAAATGAGTATAAAGATCTAAATGGTTTAATATATAATACATGTTATAGGAAAATAATAATAATAATAATAATAATGCACAATTATAAAATTAATAAATCTATTCAATTCAATTTGTTCTATTGTAATTTTGTTTTTATTAATAAATTTACAAGCCATTTTTTTTGAAAAAGTCATAATATACATACCACATTAATCTATTTTTAACTATTCTTATTTTAAAACATATAAAAACTTAATAAATATATAAAATTTCAGTAATTACCAAAACAAACAAAGAAAAAACAAAATTCTTTTTTACTAAGTTATATATATATATATATATATATATATATATATATATATATATATATATATCTTGAATACTATGCACATCACATTAATTTTTTTATAAAATTATGCATTATGAGAATTTTAATATAAGTAAAAATAGGAATACTTTTATTAATAACTATGTGAAATTTGTATAAATATAAATAATATTATTCCCAGATGAGAGTGACCTTGGAGATAAATGGTGGGATTAGGGAATGAGCCCACGACCTTGCCACGGAAAGCACAATAAATGTCAGAGGTGTTGTGGCCATACACACATGTGACTAATTTTTAAGCTTGGAGTTATGGCATATGATGCTTTATGGATTTTGAGTATCCGGTTGCAACACTGAGAGAGCGGGTGCGGGAAGCTAGGCCCTTGCTACAGGAGGCATGGTCAGAGGAAGGGTGGAGTAGAGTGCATTTTGTTAACATCTTGATGCTATCAATTCTGAGAATCTATGTTTTGTTTTCTGAAGTCAATTCCAAAGGAAATGCTATTGTTTTCTGAAGTCAATTCCAAAGGAAATGCTACCACCTTGGCTTTGTTCGTCGTCTGTTTTATTGATTTCTTTGAGTTGGAAGAAAAGAGTTATGGTCACCTAAAGGCAACTGGGAGAGAAGGGTACGTTATAAAAGTCAGCCACAACTTCTCGGGTGAACTTCGATCTTTCAACACTCTAGGTTCATTTGCAACACTCCAACCTCTAAGTCTGAGTCCCTCTCGACCTACTGGTCCTGGGTAGCTCCTTACTCCATTTGAATCTCTATCAAATTTTATATTAGCTTACTATTCGGCTTTTGGTGTTGGTTTTGGGAAGGTCTTGTTCAATTCTGGGTCTTATACTATATTTTCAATGTCTTGAATGGTCAATTGTTTCTTCATTGTGGCGAGTCTCTTGGGTTGATAACCTTTGATTTCTCCATTTAGTATCTTCTTTATATTTCTGGGTCAATCCAGTTAGCCCTGTACTTACCGTTAGTTCATCTGATTTCTTTACTGTTGTGGGGAAAAGTATCCGACTCGGATGACCCTATCCCTACTCTAAGGGTGACAGTCCTTAGCAACAACTGAAAGTAAAGCTTTGATTATTTTCCTTTATGAAAGTACGGAGAAGGAAGAAGAGATTGACCAACCGGTGTCTTTTGCTTTTGTCGATCCTGTCCTCTCTCTTTGTCTCTTGTTCCCAGCTCCTTGCTCCCTTTGTCGGCCCAGCTACACACAGATCCTGCACAAACAAGAGAGGGAAACTACAAGAAACATGTACTCATAACTGATGCATGGATTAGAGTGAATCAGATATACAAGTAAATACAATACACCAATGCAATACAAGTATATAGGAGAACATTCAAAGCTTTATTGATAGAAGTAAAAAGGTTCTGAGAAGGTTACAACCATCAATGGCTCCAATCCAGCAGCACCTCCCCAGCAGCAAGAAATCTCCTCTTCACCTCTATAAAAGCAATCACCCAATAGCTCTAACTGTAAACCAACAGCACTTCCCTGCTTTGCACAAAATTCCAGCCTCCTTAGACCTCATGAGAGAGCTCTATATATAGGAGATTTGGAGAAAGGATGAGTCAGCTTGAGGCTGGCTTCAAGCTGACTAGTGTCCTCTCCCTCTTCAGTTATACTTCAGTTCTTGAGTCCACTTGGAGATCCTTGCTTCCACTTGGGTTTAAGAACCTCTTACTCATCACTGGGCGAATTCCCTGATCCAAGTGTCATTTTGGAAGCTTCCTGGGCATTGACACCTTGAGAAATGAGCCTGCCACTTGTCCAAACACGTTCAGCGCAGGTAGCTAGTGTTGGAGTTGACATTCAGCGCAGGTAGCCAGTGTAGCAGTTGACATTCAGTGCAGGTAGCCAGTGTAGCAGTTGACATTCAGTGCAGGTAGCCAGTGTAGCAGTTGACATGATCCAGAATTTGCTTGTTTTTGAGTGTTTTCAGGTGGAGAACTGATTTGAAGTGCTGTGGTTTGCTGACCTTGTTCCTCTAGGGGTAAGAACAACATGTTTAGGGACTTTGGATCCCTTTGATTATGGACATTTCATGCTCCATGCTGCGAGGCACAAAAATGTCTATAACAGTTGCCCCCTAAAGTATGAGGTTGTTTATCGGGTGAAATGCTTTATCCAGAGGATCCGAAGTTCATTCAAGTGCTGAGAGGTGCCCTGTAATACAATACAATACAATACATTATTTTTCATTCTGTTTTCATGATCTAGCTGAGGCGGGCATTCCCATGCTCAGCTTTATAAATACATTTTGGTACATAGAACAGACGATCGTCTGATGATAGACAGATAATTCTCTGCTGAAATTATCATCCTTTGAATAGGATGATCATCTGCTGCAATGATGTACATGACAAATTCTTTTATATTTCCTGAATACATATCGCAGCCCGGATGGATGAAACTAGATTCGGGGTCTTCAAACTCGTTCGATCTTCACTCTAAGTACAAGTCGATCCATGTGAGAATTTCGCTGAAGTCGAACATGGAAAGACATCGCTTGATTACTGGTCAATGATGAAAACCGTTAACAAGCGCGAGAGGAATCACCGATAATGATAATGACCCTCAAGGTACTGCAGTACAATTCACGTGGCGTGAATAAAGGACTTGGCGTCGAACGCCACGCAAAATCTTCTGGTCGAAGGTCATTGATGTATACCTGTCGCCGGAAGTGAGAAACTTGCCATTGAGGCATGCAAGCTTCAAAGTACTGATGGGGTTGTTCCTAGATCAACTTCTTGGATAATGAGCTGAAGTCGACAAGAAGCGATCCGTCAAAGGAGGGCCTTAATGAATCCCACATCAATGACACGGAACGGAGCTAATGATTTTAGTGGAGGTGAAAACAAACTGTGACATATGATTCAGGGTGGCGATCATGAATGGATGAAGGATAATGTATGGCAGTGGATGGGACACGGTTGGCACTTTCAGAATGACCTCTCTTGAACATATAATGACACTGATGCGATGGATCGGTAGCATTACCCCAAAATGTGGATGGTTTGGCGAAGACCATGGTGATGAGACCGGTGAATGAAACAACCCAACCCGATGTGGTACGGAAGAAAAGTGTCATGTTCAAGAGCGACTTGCTACCATTAAGCTTTGATGTTCTCCCAATTTTTCCCCAGTCATTTCTGACCAGTACCTCTTTATTTTTGTCAAGCTTGAGGAGGATAACATATGCTTGTTCTATAACCTGCCCTTCGGGCAAGCCCATCGCTATGATTTAACGAGCTTAGCGATAGGGAAACTCGTTCTCGTCTAAAGACAAGTTTGTCGCTATTTAATCATTTTAACGAGTCTAACGACAAGGAAAACTCGGTCCTTTTCATTTTTAGGGAGTCTGAAAAGGTACAGAAAGTTAACTCCATAATTCCTTTTTCGTCATCTAATCCCTTAAGTCCGAAAAAGTATAAAACAATACAAAAGGGATGAATTTTCGGTTGCTTTAACGAGCCGAACAAAACAAGCGCTCGATCTTTTTGTGCAATAATCCCTCAGGTCCAAAAAGATTAAAATCTAGAGGAGGGATAGCTTTCTGGTCGCTTTAACGAGCTGGAAGGCCAAAACTCGGCAAACTTTTCATATTTTACGAGTCAGTGAAAAGAGCTCAAAGAAGACTCGTCTTTTGAGGAACGAGTGATGAACAGGGGAAGCAGCAGATTCCAGGTACAGGTTGGAATTCTCCAATCATGGCAGTGTCACAAGGATGGCTAGGTGAAATCACTCTTCGCAGCTGTTTCTCAAAAGAGGTAAACACACAAATGGAGGTGAATGATCGGCCAAATGAAAAGTGGAGGTGATGGTGCACAAACACAACCAAGGCTTTTATGGCTGATGAATTTACGATCTCAAAAGGTTATTTACTGGTTCATTTTTTCTGGATGAGCTTGAACTGTAGGGAAAGATTGCTCATAATTTACGTTTATTTTTTAACGAGCATGAACTTCTGCACAAAAACTGCTCGATTCTTGCGTTTATTTTTTAACGAGAATGAACATTGCTAAAACTGCTCGATTTTGCATGCCCCCAGCATCATAATAACGCATGTCAAAGGAGGGTGCCCCCCAAGCTTCATTGCATTCAACTTGGTGATTGGAATGAAGGTTTACCTTTGAATTTTGAAAAGGGGATTTGTTTCATTTTTTAATGAGGTTGACATAGTAAAAGAACTATCCTCATAACTCCTTGTTTCATTTTTTAACGAGGTTGACACGAGATAAGAACTGTCCTCGGAGCCGACAAAATATTTAGGAATCTTCCGAATCCAACCAGAAGATTGGATTAGATTTCATTTTGTAGGTTTCCACCGTTGCCACTCCCGCCAGATTACTTGGAGGCGGTAGGGCGAAAGTACCCATTAAGGCAGGGTCTTTTAGGAGACCTATTCTGATATTTTGAAGCAAATGATTCCTTCCATGGATCATTGGAATGCTTCCTGTAACTTGTGAACTGTTGGGGAGAAAAGTTTGTTGGTCGACGATTGTAATTCCTTCTTGGAAGGGAAATGCAATCTTCCTGAAGTAGGTCGACACAACCGCGGCCATGGCATAGATCCAGGACCTTCCTAGTAGGATGTTGTAATCGAGGTTTCCATCAATTACTTCAACATCAATTCCTACTGTTTTGCCCCCCAGTTCAACTTGCAAGTTACTTAAAATCCCGTATGGAGCGTATGATCGTCCATCAAATGCTTTTAACGTCGTTGACGATTTCGACAAGGGTGGTGAGCCTAAATCTTTCCAGCAACTCATCGACATAAGACATGTAGATGCCCCCTCATCAATAATTGTTCGATGAACAGTTTTGTTGAGGGCTTTCACTTGAATAAGGAAAGCTAGTTGAGCTGGTAACTGAGGGTCATATCCTTTATGATCAAAGGCCACAAGATTGGAATCCATTGGGCCAATCCCACCTATTGTTGATAATAAAGCTTGCTCTTGGGAGGGGCGATTTTGTGGTACTTCAAGTGTCGACATAGTGGACGGCGATTGGGCCAGGTCCTTTACTATATTATAATTCTGTGCTCCTTTGGCACGAGGATTAAATGTCGATTTGTGTACTACTCCCTTTGGCGACTTTATCATTGGCACAGGAACGATGGGTGGCACAACTTCGGTCAAAGTTGTTGTTGAACTACTAGGTCGTTCATTAACCTTGTTGTTCGACAGCTTTGGATTCCCATAATCTTTACTCCTTGTCAAAGCATTATTCTGTTGCTTCGAGGTAGACAACATAAGCACTTGGGATCTGGAAGCATTTTGATTAGCAACCAGATTTTGACTTGGATTAGGAAACGGATCAGTCAATACTGCTGGGGTTTTTGAACTCTTGAAGAGTTTCTTAACTTCAGCTATATGTGGACAATATTTCGTCCAATGATCCTCATCGCATATATGACACCCTGCCGGGGGTTTCCTTTTTCTTCCTGTCTTTTTCTTCTTGCCCCCTGGTTGCTTCAGTTGTTTGCCATTGTCGGTCGACATGGCATTTACTTCTGAGGCAAGAAGTTTTTCATTTGCATTTTGACTGTAAATTTTGTGCTTGCCAATCACGTCATCGCCGGCGTGAGAGTCATTGTTTGATTTAGGAGGAGGAGGAATTGAGAATTCCGGTCTAGGGGCGTCAGGTATTTTGTCGTAGAGCGTGCCAGACTGAGTATAAACCAAGTCTAGATATTGCGCACGAGCTATAACTTGCTCTTCTGTTACGACTCCCCCCTTGGCCACATCTTCCGTTATGGCCGGAAGTAATGACTTTATAAACCATTCAGCTAATAGCTGATCGGGAACATATGTTTTTACCATCCTACGACGACGTCGCCATTCGTGTATATGATCAGATATATGAGTGGCCGTTGTCTGTTTGAAGTTGGTAAGGAGTTCTGTTCCCGTTTCATACCTTATCGGTAATTGAAAATGGGTTAAAAAGGTTGTAGCTAAGGTACTGAAGTTGTCAAACGAAGCTCTAGGCAATTCAATATACCATTTTGCCGCTGGACCCGTTAACGTCCTCTGAAAAAGGCGAAGTCTTATCGAATCATCATTCAGGGTGTTTGATGAACACCATAGATGGAATGTCATCACGTGATTCGATGGGTCTTCACCTGGATTTCCATTAAATTTAGGAATGTCTGATGGAAGTTTGTGTGGAATTGCTGGCCACCAAGGGGCATAAGCAATTGGATCATTCGTCAGCCGGTTTAGATCTAGTAATTCTAGAGTTGCTACAAAGGGCAACTGTTGATTCAGGTTAGGCGAAGCATATCCAGGATAAGACGGAATCGCCTGAGCAGTGGGTCTTTGCATACCAGCATAATGTTGGCAACTTTGACAAGGTTGATGGGTATAACCATTATAGTATGGTTGCCCATTACTTACAAAGACTTGTTGCTCAGGTCCTTGATATGATTGCTGGAATTGCAGTTGTCGAGTTCTAACCAGCTCTGGTTGTTGGACCATTTGCTGATGCCCAATACTAGATGATTGACCAAGATGAGGAGTCACAGTACTTGTTTGATCCTGAGTCGCTCCAGATAAGGAGGCACTGACCTGAGGTTGCGATTGAGATGTCGAGGCAAGAGGCTGTTGTATGGCAACCTGAGAAACTTGGGGTTGACATACAGTAGGCAGCGCTTGTACTTGCGACGCAATCACCATACCAGGTATAGTGGCAACATTCGACACAGGGCGGACTGGTTGCATAGAATATACAACTCCTGGTTGTTGAGGCAGTATTGGTACCCAACCGCTGGACGTAATTCCAGTTTGACCTGAACTTTGTTGTGAACTCACGGATGGGCATCCTCCCGGAGGAGGTAATGAAAGGGCATACTGCCCCCCATATGGTATCAATCCGGAACTCAAGGGGATCGATTGCCCAGATTGACCTCCAAATGGATCAGTTTGGCGAGTTTCAACATAAGAAATACCAGATGATAATCCGGATGAAGAAATAGGAACTAACCATGTCGTTGTCCCTGATTGGACTCCGGCTTGTTGTTGACAATTTGCCGGGACAGATGGTATACCAGCGAACATCGTTGGAGTAGCAGCAGGAGGCTCTGCTGCAGCTGTGTCGGACGACACAGTCCTAGACGTCGACGGTTGTTCAGACATATCTAGTCTATCCAAAAGATTTCTTAGCGATTCTATAGGAACTTCCACTTGTGGTGGACTAACTTCGAAGATCAACGAGGGAAGGGTGATGATTATTCCGCTTAAAATAAATTTTATAACGACGCTTTAGACACAACTTTGCTTTTTCATGTTTTAAGAGTCGAGAAAAAGCTAAAGATGACTCTAGTCGCCTTCGATGTATTAACGAGCCCGAAGTGACAAATGCTCGGTTGGACTTTTTCAGTTATAGAGTTTGAAAAAGGCCAAAACAAACTGCTCTGGAGATCTAGGCAGAGGGTGTGCCAAACCTTTCGCGAAACCACAGAATACATTTTACGGTACGGGTGGTCGATCTTCGTGAATGCTGTGTTCACTGCATCGCGATTAGTAGGGCGGCCGACACGGCTTCCTAAGGATAAAGGATAAATGCCTATAGGGGTCTCCCAATATACGCAACGGTACGCGGGAGCACAAGTCCGTATTAGTGTTATCGTCCCTCAGGAGGAATCACCCACCTTCGTAGAGATCGACAATCACTACGTTTAACGACGCCGGAACACGTCTCTACCTAGACCTCTATTGTGAGCGTTATGTTACAAAGCGTTTTTAGATTCATTCAATATATTTTAAGTTGATCTTGTTTAGCAGTTTGTCTTTCAGGATCACCACGAGATGTATTGGTACAAATTCCTAAATGCAGCTAAAATGATAAGCAAGCTTTACAATATTTTTAGCTTTGAAAATCCTAACTACTGAGGGGAGAGAAAAACATTATCTTTCCACACAGAGCACAAAGCACAAACTAATGCACTTTCTCCTAGATCAATCACGCAAACTTATCAAAATGCAAATGCAAGATGCATGTATTTCTTTTCTTTTCCTTTAATGTTGATGTAAACAAAAGGAAACTGTCGCATAATTTTCGAATTCAATTTGAAGCGTAAACAAACAAGTTTTGTCTAAAACCAAAAGACGCCTTACAGGTACTTGTTTCGACACTAAAAATGTATGAATTCAAACCATAACATGAAAAACAAACAAACTCAAACAGCCATGAACAGTAATAAAACTAGCTCTTAAGATCACAAAGACACTTTTACAGTTCAGGATCTAAGAGGCCACAGCTATACTGGTTTGCTTTTCACAATTGGAAACTGTAATTGAAACAAGAAATACTGAAAGAACAATCACAGTTTCATCACACAACTGAGGCGTAATAATGTCAAGGAAAGTTGGTTTACAGCAAGTACAAATGACAAGCAATTAGTAGCAAAATAACAGTGAAAACAGGGCCAAGACTCAGTGGGAAACCTCAGCAAGACATAGCCTAACTAGTTCAGCGCAGGCTCTGGTCTGTCAAACTGACTTTCAGCGCAGTTCCCGAAGGGAGTACCTGCGCTGAAATGCAGACTGCCTTTGGGCAGCCTGCTCTGGGACACGAGAGTTGCGTTTACAAGGGTTTCCGGGTCATAAAAAGCTCAAAAATTCACTGTTTTTGCTGAAATAAAAAGCTATAGGTCAAGTACAAGCTAAGGGATGATCAAGAGGATGAAAAGCTATCACAAAGAGTACAAGAGTCTTTTGTAGATCAGCTCTTCAAATCATGAATCTGCTCAGTAAATGAGCAAGAGTAGCAGCCCCTCTACTTCGCTTTTGATATAGTCAAAAGCTTTTCGATTTGGTACTCTTTGGTTCAGGAAATGAATAGCAAAGATACTACAAATACCAACAAGATACTAGGCTCCCCAGCGGAGTCGCCAGTTTGTTGTGGGGAAAAGTATCCGACTTGGATGACCCTATCCCTACTCTAAGGGTGACAGCCCTTAGCAACAACTGAAAGTAAAGCTTTGATTATTTTCCTTTATGAAAGTACGGAGAAGGAAGAAAAGATTGACCAACCGGTGTCTTTCGCTTTTGTCGATCCTGTCCTCTCTCTTTGTCTCTTGTTCCCAGCTCCTTGCTCCCTTTGCCGGCCCAGCTACACACAGATCCTGCACAAACAAGAGAGGGAAACTACAAGAAACATGTACTCATAACTGATGCATGGATTAGAGTGAATCAGATATACAAGTAAATACAATACACCAATGCAATACAAGTATATAGGAGAACATTCAAAGCTTTATTGATAGAAGTAAAAAGGTTCTGAGAAGGTTACAACCATCAATGGCTCCAATCCAGCAGCACCTCCCCAGCAGCAAGAAATCTCCTCTTCACCTCTATAAAAGCAATCACCCAATAGCTCTATCTGTAAACCAACAACACTTCCTTGCTTTGCACAAAATTCCAGCCTCCTTAGACCTCATGAGAGAGCTCTATATATAGGAGATTTGGAGAAAGGATGAGTCAGCTTGAGGCTGGCTTCAAGCTGACTAGTGTCCTCTCCCTCTTCAGTTATACTTCAGTTCTTGAGTCCACTTGGAGATCCTTGCTTCCACTTGGAGTTTAAGAACCTCTTACTCATCACTGGGCGAATTCCCTAATCCAAGTGTCATTTTGGAAGCTTCCTGGGCATTGACACCTTGAGAAATGAGCCTGCCACTTGTCCAAACACGTTCAGTGCAGGTAGCTAGTGTTGGAGTTGACATTCAGTGCAGGTAGCCAGTGTAGCAGTTGACATTCAGTGCAGGTAGCCAGTGTAGCAGTTGACATTCAGTGCAGGTAGCCAGTGTAGCAGTTGACATGATCCAGAATTTGCTTGTTTTTGAGTGTTTTCAGGTGGAGAACTGATTTGAAGTGCTGTGGTTTGCTGACCTTGTTCCTCTAGGGGTAAGAACAACATGTTTAGGGACTTTGGATCCCTTTGATTATGGACATTTCATGCTCCATGCTGCGAGGCACAAAAATGTCTATAACATTTACCCCCTATTCTCTCGCTAGCTCAGGCTTTTTGTGGTTTAATTAGCCTCAACTTTCTAACACAAGTATTCTTTGCATGGAGCACAAAACAAGGTTGATGGATGTCGAGATCCGAGCTTAGTTTATGCAACAAAACTCTTCGACACAATGAATGCAATCAAAAACAAAATTTTTGATATTGTATCACCCAAAATAAAATGAGATATATATTAGTCACAAGGACCATAAAAGGAAAGGAAAAGAAAGTAGTAAGTTATGAAGGCCATATCAAAATAAAGAGTGAAAAAACATAATTTGAAGGTTGTCATTAAAAAAAGACCAATACTAACTTCAGTCACTGCAATACTGTAACCACTGGTCAAGAAAATTAGGTACTATCTTATACACAAATCTCATTAGAAAATTAGGTACTATCTTATACACAAATCTCATTAGAAACATATATAATTCCTTACAACCTAAGATCTTACACGGCTATAATCTCATGATTTAAGCCACATTTTTATCCTCACTTGCCTAGAAAATTCACGGTCTAGACTTTGCACCAACAACTAATCCTATGCTTAGAATCAAGAAAAAAAACCATTCCACATGGGTTTGCATGACCACCCAACAAGCAAACTTATCTGGAATAGTTCCCAAGACTGCAATCTAACTTATTAAAGTGGTTGTGATGCCTTTCAAGTGGAAACCTTCATGTGAATTGGTGCAATTTCCCGTTATTTATATGATTCAACTTTTAGTTTCCACTCGTCTTTGTTTGCATATCTACGAGTTACGACGTGTTGAGTTTCAAACCTATGACCTGACTTAATGCCAACTAGGGCAAGAAGCCTTCGTTCCATGGGTTGCGAACTCCTTAAAAACACAATAAAAAATAAATAAAGTTTAAAATTTAAAAAACAAATTCATTTACCAAAAAATACATTTAAAAAAAAATTAAATTAAATTTAAAATTAAGAAAAAAATGAAGTCACCTTGGCGGGAAGGTCGATACCTGGAAATCAACCTCCGCACCCAGGTGGTTGTGTGGCCTTGCCTTGAGGCGGGCAGGGAGGTTGATTCCCAGAATCGGCCTCCCCTCCCAAGAGGTTAAGGGGCCTGGCCCCTGGGCGGGCGGGGCACTGTGTCCTGGGCATGGAGACTGATTCCCAGAATCGGCCTCCCCACCTAGGTGGTTGTGGGGCCTGGCCCCTAGGGGGAGTTGCGATTAGTTCCCCACCTGCCCAGGGTCCATGCTTTCTGGCCACCTCAGCAGGGAGGCCGATTTTGAAATCGACCTCCCCTCCTAGTTGGTTGCTAGCCTAATTCATTTTAATTTTTTTTTTTATTTGTTTTTATTTCTGAATTCAGACTTCTGTGATCCATAATGAAGCAGATGGACTATACCTTTCTGGCTACCTTCTTTCTCGAACTGATCTTCTCACACCCGGAGTTTGTGGCTCTTCATCTTCTAATTCCTCCTCTGTTGTAGAGTCTGATTCTTCCTCCTTAAGCTCAAACTCTATCTTCTCAGGTTCCTTTGGTTGGACTTCATGTTTAATAACATCTTTCACCTCTCTGAACACCACATCTCAGCTGTACACAACCTTCCTTGTTACTAGATTCCAAAGCTTATAACCCTTTAAACCATCCTTATACCCAATAAAGATGCACTTTGCAGATTTACTATCCAACTTGGTTCTTTTCTCCTTTGGAACATGTACATATGCATCACATCCAAATACCCTCAGATGTGAAAGAGAAAGTTTCTTACCAGTCCATACCTCTTGTGGACTCTTATCTTCCAATGATGATGAAGGTGATCTGTTAACCAGGTAACATGCCTGCCTAGAATTCTTGTCCTAAATCGACACCACTGAGCATACTTCTTGCCCTTTCCATCAACGTCTTGTTCATTCTTTCTACAACTCCATTTTGCTGAGGTGTATATGGAGTAGTCTCCTGCCATGCTATACCACACTTCTTACACAATTCTTCAAATTCCTTGCCACAAAACTCTCCACCGTTATCTGTCCTCAGTACCTTTATCTTCTTCTCTGTCTGGTTTTCCACCAAAGCCTTAAATTCTTTAAACCTGTCAAAGACGTCAGATTTCTTCTTAAGGAAGTATATCCATGTATTCCTTGAGAAGTCATCTTTAAATGATACATAGTATACATACTTACCAAGTGATGGAACCTTCACAGGTCCAAACACATCACTATGCACAAGCTCTAATATCTGTTTCGCCCTCATACCACCAAAGGGGAAACTCACCCAATTCTCCTTCCCGTATACACAATTTTCACAGAAATCAAAATCCAGAGAGATATTACTCATACCTTCTACCATACTTTTACCATGAAGTATCCGAAGGTCCTTCTCTCCAATATGTCCAAGCCTTTGATGCCACAACATGGTCTTCTCTCCAGAGACCACTAGACTTTCTGCTCCACTTTCAGGAACCATGGAACTATTGCACCCATCAATAACAATGCTACCTTGCAGCTTGTACAGAGTTCGAATCTGAACTCCCTGCATCAATACTAGTGCTCCCTGAACCATCTTGCAGGTATCCTTCTCCATCACTACTTTTACACCTGCATCATCTAGCTTGCTTACAGAAATCAGATTTCTGGTTAATGCAGGAATGTGCAGAACACCCAGAAGTGTTCTAACCCTTCCATCTTGTAACTTCAACTTTACTTTTCCGCGACCAATGATTCTAGCCTTCCTGTCATCCCCCAAGAAGACATCACCACCATCATATTTCTCATACTTGCAGAACCACTCTCTATGGGGAGTGAAGTGAAAGGATGCACCTGAGTCAATCAACCATGCCTCATGATCTACATGTGTACTTGAAGAAGCCAAGTACACATCCCCACCTTCATCTGAGGTGGTTTTCGCCTCTCTAGAAGGAGCATCATCAGATCCCTTTCCTTTATCAGGAGCTTTAGATTTACAGTCCCTTTTGTAGTGCCCTTCCTTTCCGCATTTCCAGCACACCACCTTTACAGGTTTTCTTGGAGATTTAGATCTCCCACTCGATGACTTATTTTTGTTTCTGTTCTAGGACCGTCCTTGTATAGACAAGCCATCACCATTCTGGCCCTCCATATTTTTCCGTCTCATCTCCTCCGTCGGCAATGATGAGACTATTTCATCAAACTGCAAAGCAGTAGCATTGCTACCTATTGCCATAACCAGACTATCCCACGAATCTAGTAGAGAACACAACAAACTGATGCACTTATCTTCATCTGATATTTTAATATCAACAGACAATAAATGACTAATGATAGTATTAAATGCATTCAGATGCTTTGTCACCGAGTCTCCATCTTTCATCCTCATGTTATACAGCTTTTTTCATAGGAACAGTTTATTCACCAGAGACTTAGATTGGTACAAAGTCCGTAACTTGTCCCACAAATCCTTCGCCGTAGCTTCCCCTGATACATTCAGCAATACTGAATCTGAGACACACAATCGTATTATGCTCTTTGCCTTCCGATCCAACTTCTTCCGCTCTTCATCGGACACTCCCATTGGTTTAGTACCCGGATCTACCGCGATCCACTGATCTTTATCCACCAACAGATCCTTCATCTTGAGTTTCCACAACTCAAAACTCTGACCATTAAATTTCTCGATCTCTATCTTTTCACCGCTTGCCATCTTCTTTCACCGCCAAGAATTGATCTCGCAAATCTCCCATTGAACAGGGTCTACCACAGGCCGAGCAAAACCCCTAGGCAACAAAGGTGTCCCCTCGAAGCCAAAGCATCTCTAGTACCAAATGTAGGTTTTAACCTCGTACTAAAATTACCTGCATACGAATTCTAAAACATAGAAAATAAACAATGCGAGAGCATAACACGTAAAACACATATACACAGAGATTTTCTCCTGGATCCCAAAACCGGGACTACTAGCTTGATTTTTCATTATGTTCCTTTCAATGTTACAATACATATTTATACATGCCGAAGCATCCAATACCATGGACCGAAAACCATCGCGTCCAAAACCATGTGCGAAAAATCATGCACAAAACCATAGGTAGGTCCACCCAACCTAATAAAGGGTCCAAAAACAAAATTTTCCAGGGCCCTGCCCTGGACCACATAGAGTGGGGTTACCTGCACCCCTCAAACCCCTTGTGAGCCCCCCCGCTATGCAATCAGCGCAACGAAGGGGGGCTTCGCCCCCCTTCTAACCCCCCACTTATCTATGTGGACTAGTCATAGAAAGAATATAACACAACCCAACAGATTTGAGTTATCGTTGCCACTCCTCTACTTCATTAAAGCTTTTTCTATTGCTTGTGTAAATCCTAGTGTCATTCCCCTATGTAAGAAATATCATGAACAAATAAATTTTGTTGGCGAAGTCAACCCAGAATTGAGAGAACGAGAATGTGGTGTCCTCAGCCTAGTGCTATTAATGTCTCCTTCCAAGGTTTTATTGACATTTCACTCTTTTGAATCCCATATGAGAAAATTCTAGCATATAAGATGAGCTCTAGATATGATTTCCCTCGAAGTTGATGTAATAGTGTGATGGTGTGAGAACCTTTTATATCTATCTACATACTCTAATAGTCTCCATTTTCCAAGAATTAGGGATCACTTCCACTAGCATAAGACTTCACCTTTTAGCCAACTTCGAAATTGTTCTAGGAATTGCATCAAGTGTTCCAGGTTGAGACCATAATGGTCTCCCTTTTTAGAACATTAGGGAGCACTTCCACTAGAAAAAGACTTCAGTTTCTACCAAGATTTGGAATTGTTCTAGGAACTGCACCAGGTGTTCCATAGGTGGTGGTCAGTGTTAAACCACTGCCGATTGAGACCTCAAATTCTCCCACCTTAAACCATCATTTCCGAGAGCATAATTAGCCAATTGCTGCTATGCATTTTTATGCATTTTTTGTATTTCATCTCTCTTCCTGGACTCATATATATCCCTTCAGATTAAGGGGGAGAATGGTGGACATGTAATCCGCTAAGGGTTATTGTGTAGAATGTGAAAAGTTGGAAAAGTCCAAGAAACCACTTAGAATATGAAAACCAAGGGTCATAAAACAATGTATTTTATGTAAATCTTTGTAAATAGGAAACATCTTATGATTTAACATACATTGTCTATCATTTGCAAGTGTTTGACAAAAGCAATGAGCAATGCATACAAATAGTTTTCACACCTCTCTCATCAAGTGCCCACTACAATGTGCCACCACAAAGTAATTCATTAAATACTAGTGTCTCCATATTTGGTCTTTTTTACTTTTTTTGTTTCCCATTACCAACTATTTTAATAGATGCAAATTGGATCTTCTTTTCAAATTGAATCTTCTTTTTAGATGTTTTTGTTTTTGGTTTTTTAATTCATTTTTAGATTTTTTAAAATTTTAAATTTTTACTATGTAATGTACAAATAAGTGTTCTAAGAATTTTAAGAATATTTATACATTTTAAACAATTAAAATTCACAATTTTTCTTATATATTAAAAATTATCTTTTAAATAACTAAAATGGACCATCTTACTTGAAAATTGTTTTATTAATTATCTATTTTTTTCTGTGTTTTTTTTTTGTATGCGCTGCTTGTGTGATGTGTAGGGAACATAGTTAATATATATATTGATTGAATATTTCTAGCTTATGTTCCATAAACATTGTATATAATTCGAGTTTATGCTTGGTAAGCATTTAGATAATTCTAGCTTATGTTATCTTTCTCTTTCTTCGCTTTGCTTATGAAATATTTAATATGATCATAAAGAATCTCTATGGTGATTTTGTTTGGTCTCCCTTTGCTATATGGATGTTTAGACATATGAGGAGTACTTACAATTTTAACAAGTAGAACTAACAAGATTGTGTGAGAACCTTTTATATCTATATGCATACTCCAATAGTCTCCATTTTCCAAGAATTAGGGAGCACTTCCACTAGCATAAGACTTCACCTTCTAGCCAGATTCGAAATTGTTCTAGGAACTACATAAGTGTTCCAGGTTGAGACCACAATGGTCTCCCTTTTTAGAACATTAGCACTTCCACTAGAAAAAGACTTCAGTGCCTAGCAAGATTTGGAATTGTTCTAGGAACTGCACCAGGTGTTCCATAGTTGGTGGTCAGCGTTAAACTACCGTTGATTGAGACCTCAAATTCTCCCACCTTAAACCATGATTTCAAAGAGCACAATTAGCCAATTGTTGCTATGCATTTTTATGCATTTTTTATATTTTATCTCTCTTCTTGGACTCATATATACCCCTTCAAAATAAGAGGGAGAATGCTAGACATGTAATCGGTTAAGAGTTATTGTTTGGAATGTGAAAAGTTGGAAAAGTAAAAAAAAACCACTTAGAATATGAAAACCAAGGGTCATAAGAAAATGTATTATTATGTAAATCTTTGTGAATAGAAAGCATCTTATGACTTATCATATATTATCTATCATTTATGAGTGTTTGACAAAAACAATAAACATTGCATGCATAATAATTTTTACACCTCTCTCATCAAGTGGCTACTACAATGTGCCACCACAAAGTACTTCATTAAATACTCTTGTCTCCAGTCTTTTTTACCTTTTTTTTTTGTTTCCCATTACCAACTATTTTAACAGACCCAGATTGGATCTTCTTTTTGTGTAATCTAAGTTTTACATGTTTTTGTTTTTTTAAGTTATTTTTAGATTTTTTAATTTTTACAATATAATGTACAAATAAGTGTTCTAAGAATTTTAAGAATATTTATGTATTTAAAAATACATTTTAAACAATTACAATTTTTTTTTATATATTAAAAGTTATCTTTTAAATGTCTAAAATTGACCATCTTACCTGAAATTTGTATTATTAAATTAAAAAACAAGATTATACCACTTTCCTTTTATTGGCTGCTTGCGTGATGTGTAGGGAACATAGTTAATTGAAAGTATATATATATATATATATATATATATATATATATATATATATATTTGAATACTTCTAGTTTATGTTCTATAAATATTATATATAATTTGAATTTATTCTATATATATTTTGAATACTTCTAGTTTATGTTCTATAAACATTATATATAATTTGAATTTATTCTTGGTAAGTATTTAGATAATTTTAGTTTTTATTATATTTTTTTTTTCTAATATTTAATATGATCAGAAAGACTTTTTAGGGTGATTTTGTTTAGCCTCCCTTTACCATATAGATATTTAGACATATGGGTGGTACTTATAATTAAATAACTAACAAACAAAAACAAAAAAAACTTACATGCAATATTTGTAAAAATAAAGTTACCCTAAGCCTAAGGATTAAATTCATCGAAAAGCTACAGAGATATCAAATTCATTCATGTCGCAGAGATGCTTTCAGTGCAAATTTCAATCTTTACCTAGGACCGCAGAGATTATATTAGAGCCACAGATTATATCACTAAAAACGAGCCACGGAGATAATTAAAATACAGTCGCACAGATGAAACTTCTTTTGAATACAAGCCGCAAAGATAATTAGAATACTAGCTGCATATATAAAATTTCTTTTGAATACAAGCCACAGTGATGGAATTTCTTTTAAAATTCTAGTCAACATAATTTTGTTGGTCACAGTGCATATTAGAGCCTAAAGTGTAACCCTCTGCATTGATGCAGTTACGGTGGATGTATACTTCGTTGTATGTTAATGTGCGGCAACCTTGGAATAGAGAAAATCAAGCTAATAGTTCTAAGTTTGGAAGCTGAGCAATTAGCATGTCAATGAAGACACCTATAACAGAGTGTGATTGTATGTATGTGTAAACATGAAGATTTTTAACAATTTTGCAAGTGAAAATTATATGTGTTTTGGGTAGAGGATCAATTTACTAAAAAAAAAAAGATGATTTTTATCTCAGTTTTGTAGAAAATAAAGAATACATTAGTACCATAACAACATACACAAGACAACAAATGATGAAGGAGTTCACCCCTCTTGGGCTACATCTCCTGGTCCAGCTTTCAATGTTGGGCCTCTTTCATTATTCTCAAAAGTATGTGTTTACATCAAGTTACAATGCTTAAAATGCTAAAAAAATGTCTCCAATGGCTCCAGAACAGTAAAAAACCTCTATTTTGGTTCTTTCTGCACCTCATTTGGCCAAAACCTAAGAAAGTTATGCTTGTTTCCTCTTTTCTCCAATTTTCTGACTAGTGATCCTACAATTCGCCCCAAACCTAGCTTGAGCACCCCAAACGTGGAAACGACGTGAAAACTTGGCCTACATTCCCGCTCTATGGGCAAAATTGTAGGATGGATAACTCTGCCATTAAGCCCCCAATTCCGAAAAATTAGGCCACATGGGGGTCACGTGCCCAGGGGTCGGGGCTAACTACTCGCCTCCACCGGTCGGGCTCCCAACCACTTGACATGCGGTCATGTCGCGCTCCATAAAACCCGAGGCTTAACGCTTAAATTCCACATTGAGGACTATGCTCTCCATTTGCTGGCGATGAGGTCACGTGGTGGCCATATGGCCAGGGGCTAGCCCCTGCTGCAAGTTCCTAGCCGCTAGCTCCTCCTGCTCTTTTGTCGGTGGTCGTATAGACTTGCATATGGCCGAGGGTTGGCCCTCTTTTCATCTGTCGATGATTTTCAGCCATGGGTCCAACACGTTGTATGGAGGGTGGTGACCATGGGGTTGGGGCTAAGCCCTAGCCCACGGTCCCGCTGCTTGGTTCTCTTGGCGTGGTGACCAAGGCTGGGGCTTAGCCCCAACCCTACCCCCAAACATGCCAATGGTTAAAGTTTAATTACAATCGCATTACTATATAGGTCAAGTATCATTGTAGTAGAGTTGGCAGAGGTATTGCCTGGCCTATGCGACGTTCGGTGTTCGATTCCATGGGGGTTATTCGGCCTCCATACAAAATTTTGGTCAACCATGAGGAGGCCATGTGGAAGCCACTGGTTGGCCCACATGGCACTCCCTCATTGGGCCACCACAACAAACATTCAACCAATGAAAATTAACCACACCTCAACCAATCAACTGATGCCAAATATCAACCAACCATTGGTTGTTGAAGGACCGAGTGATCCTGCCAAGTCATGGCCGAGTCATCATATGGATTGCTGACTAGGCATCCCTGCAAATCATTTTTTAATTTTTAGTTGTTTCCCAAATTGATCAGAACAAGCTATCAAGAGCATTCGATGTCATATTTGAATGAAACAAGTTGTGTTAGATTCAAGTCGTTGAGATCTATCCAATTGTATAGGTTTCGAGAACTGTCACACACTTTCAATTTTGATCATTTTTTTGATCCCTTGGATCACTCCATATTGGAAGCTTTTGGAACTCCAAAAGAACATTTTTCAGTCAACAAATAGATGAGGGTACAATTCCCTCACCCTTCCCTTCTCAATCCACTTAGCTTTTCTTGGATTTGTGCCTTTGAGATTAACACAAAGGTACTCCACATTCCCTCGTTTTGAAGTTCTCGTCCTTCTGTCAATGATGGAATTATGTCGCAATTATTCAAGAAATTCTGGTGAGAAATCTTCTTTTGAAGGAATCTGAACATGCTCTCTTTGATCATCAATCAAAGGAGGCTCATATAGTCTCAAATTATCAACATTAACAACTACATACATTTACATATAATCCAAATGGAAGGTATTGTTACCAATCTTTTCAACAATCTTGAAAGGACCATACCTTATTGGTTTCAACTTTTTACCTTCTCCTTTATGCCTCTCTTTGCTAATGTAAAGCCATACTTCATCTCCAACTTGGAAACTGTGGTCAACACGATGGTTATCATGTCTTGTCTTGTACTTGTCTTGGCTCCTTTCCAACTGTTCTTGAACCATTTGATGCGTCAATTGAACTTTCTCAATGAACAACTTGGCCTTGTCAATGTCACTATGACCATCAATAGCAACATCCTTCCCAAAGATAAAATCTAAAGGAGATTTTGGTGAGTAACCGAAACATGCCTCAAATGGAGATGTTTGTTTCGATGAATGCTTTACCCAGTTATAAACATGATGAATGTAGTGTAAGTGTTCATACCAAAGCTTGGGATGTTTGCTGCAATAACCATGAAGAAGATGTACCACTATTCTATTCACCATTTCTCTTTGACCATCTGTTTGTGGATGGAATGTTGTGATGTTTTTCAAATTGGTGACCATGAGTCTCCATAAGCTTGACCAAAACTTCCCAACAAATCGAGAATCTCGAACTGAAATAATGGATTTGGGCAACCCAAAATGCACCCAAACATTTTGAAAGAACATTTGAGCAATCTATTATGTTGTAACCTGCTTCTTACAAGGGATCAAAATACACATCTTGCTGAAACGATCCACCACAACATAAAGATAATCATGATTTCCTTTATACATAGGAACTCTTCCTACAAATTCCATAGAGACACTTCCCAAGGATAGGAAGGAACTGGAAGTGGAGTATACAATCCTAAATTTCTATTGCTAGGCTTACTTATAGCACAAGAACATCCTCTTACATATTGTGATACACTTTCATTCATTCTAGGCCAATAACAATACATTTTTAATTGTGCCACTGTATTGCCTACACTGAAATGGCCAACAATAAGATAAGTACTTGTCTCCCTTATGATGTTGACTCTTTCACCCCATGGAATGCATAGCTTGCCAAGATGATACAAAAGTTTATCATGCACATGGTAATCCAATTCCTCTACTTTGTTTCCTTGACATAAAGTTGCATATACATCATTAAAGTCTCCATATAAAGCATATTGTTCAACATAGCTCTCATGCATGATAGAATTATGCTTAAGAATAACTGAAGCACTAACAATTGGTCTAGAAAGCATGTCAAAAACCTTGCTATAAATACCTTTCTTATGCCTTATCACCAAGTGAAATTACTACGAGAAAACCATCCATCTGAAGTGCCTCGCTTGCTATAGATTTGTTTGTGATTACAAGTATTGCAATGGTTGATGATCAGTGTGAATGATAGTTTCCTTTCCCATCAAATAATGTCTCCTTTTTTTCACACTTTTCACCAATGCATACAGTTCCTTCTCACAAATAGGATAGTTAACTACCGCACCATTAAAAGTTTCAGAATGAAAACATATGGGCTTACCATGTTGCCTCAAGATCGCTCCCATGGCATAATCACTTGCATCTGTTTATATCTCAAATGCCTGTCTTAAATCAGGAAGTGAAAGAACTTGAGTTGTATTGATTCTATCCTTCAATGCATCAAAAGCTTTTTGTTGCTTTCCTCCCCATTGAAAAACCTCAGTTACATTAGTGGGCTTAGGCCAATCAACAATGACATTGACCTTTGATAGATCTATATTCAATTCACCCCCTCCAACAATATGTCCAAAATAAACTAATGAGGTCTTTCCAAACTCACATTTAGACATCTTTAAAAACAATTTATCTTTCTTCAAGAAATATAAAATTTGTTTCACATGCATGACATGATCTTCACAAGACTTGTTGAATATCAAGATATCATTTGAGTAGACAATCACAAAATCATCAAGAAAAGGTCTTAAAACATCATTCATAACCTGCATGAATGTTGCAGGAGAATTACAAAGCCCGAATGGCATAACCAACCATTCAAACAAACCTTGTTTTGTTTTGAAAGTTGTCTTCCATGTGTCTCCTTCAACAATCCTAATATGATGATAACCACTCCTCAAGTCCAACTTAGTGAAATAAACAACATCGTTCAATTGATCAAGAAAATCATCAATTCGAGGAAAAGGGTAACGATTCTTTAACGTTATCTTGTTTAAGGCTCTGAAATATACACACATTCGCCATGTGCCATATTTTTTTGGTACTAACACAATTGGTGACCCACATGGCGATGTGCTTGGTTTGATGACCCCTTTGTCAAGCAATCTTGTATTTTTCTTTTAATCTTTGCATTCTCCATAACTGACATCCTGTACATGCCAATATTTGGAAGAGGACAATCTTGCTGCAATTGGATCTCATGTAGGATACTTCTTTTAGGAGGCAATCCTTTGGGCTCTTGAAACATCTCATCATATGTGTTAACAACCTCATACAAATCATATTTTAACTTTGCATCACATCCTTGGAAAGCTTCATTTTCAACATTCTCTTTGGGTTTGATAATCAAGAGTGCAAAGTTCTTACTAGCATTGACTAACCTCTTCATTTGTCTAGCATTTACAAGTGATAAATTGAACTTCTTGTTATGTGCTCTAACAATGTACTCAACTCCATTTTTAAACAAGTGATATTTTTTCTCATGGCAATGAAAGATGACTCTCCTATCATATAGATATGGGCTTCCCAAAACAATACCACAAATATCAAGTGGAATGACATCAAGTTCTACCTCATCTATAAAGTTTGCAGTGATGGAAAATATTAATCTACATCTTTTTGTCACACGCAATTTTGCATTGTCACATATCCAACCTAAAGGATATGGTTTAGGATGAGGAGTTGTTCCCAAATTCAATTTCTTGACAGTGTCTTGAGAAATGAGGTTTACTTGTGAACCACAATCAAACATTGTATCTATCTTGGTATGTTTTGAAATGAATGTAATGTGGAAAAGCTCTATTCTTTCCTTTTCATGTTGAGTTTCATTAAGGCTATTACTTGAAGAACTAGTACTTGCAATAGAGTCCTTACCTTTGAATCCCATGGTTGTGATCTTTGTTTCATCCCAAGAGTCAGATCCGAAATCATGTTGGGTAGTTGCAGTAGTCTTTTGTTTGCCTTTGTTGTTAAACTTTTTGGGTCTCATTTTAGGATGAAGTTTCCAACAGTGGTCTTCATCATGATCTTCTTTGGAATTATGTTTACATGTAATTTTTTCTCCCTCCTTTTTGATTGAAGCATTCTTCTTGCTTTTGCCTTTGAATTTCCCCTTTCCTTTGTCACCATTATTAAATGGATTTTTTCTGCCCTATTGAGGAACATTCTCCCCTCTTTCTTCTAAATGAGTTGCATGTACACAAACTTCATCTAGTTTTGTAGGGTTAAACATGAGAATTGTGTGTCTCAAATAACCATGCAATCATCCAATGTACTTGAGAAAAGTATCTTGTGAGGACAAATATATACCCAAAATCAAAGCCCTTTTTCTAAATTCTTGAGAATATGATTGCACATTTTTCCCCTTAGCTTGTCTAAAGTTTTTCCAATCCATAATAGCTTTCTACATGTATGCTAATGGATGAAATTGCCTTCTTATTGCAACAACAAAATCATTTAAAGAGGATAAAACCTTACCATGTTTCTTGATGTCCTCTTGAGTTTTGGATTCCCACCAAATTAGTGTTCGACCTTCGAATCTAAGAGAAGCAAGTTGAGTCTTGGTTTCATCATCCTTGATTCTTTGTATCCTACAATACACTTCAATCTGACGAATCCAATTATCCAATCTCTTTGCATTTACCTCTCCATCGTATATTGGAAATTCAAACTTAATATCAAGCTTAAGCAGAGGAGTTTTACCATGACCCCTTGGGGAACTTGGGGGTGTTTTTGAAAGAGTAGTAGTAGTAGAAGAAGATGAGAATGAAGATAAAGGTGAGGATGGAGGCGAAGGTGGTGGCTTCTCACCATTTACTCCATTCCCTTTTGGAGGTTTGTCTCCTTTTCCTTCATGAGGTTTTGAGATTTTTCCTTGAAACATGGAATTCCTCTCCTCATACAAAACCTTCCATATCTCAGACATTTCAAAGAAATCCTTTCTGAAATTTCTCTCATTGTCAGACATCCTTTCAGGTTCTTCGTCATGTGCCATGACTATTGAAGTTTGAGGTTTCTATGTTCTCGTTGACACAATATGAGAGCTTGGATCCACCAATTCTCCCTCTCCTATCTTGAGCTTCAACATTGTAAGCATAAGAAAACACTTGAAAACAAATCAAATCTTCACAAAACCCTTGAGCTCTGATACCAAAATTATATGTAAACTTGAAGATTTTTAACAATTTTTCAAGTGAAAATGATGTGTTTTAGGTAGAGGATAAATTTACTAAACACATAAAAGATGATTTTTATCTCAATTTTGTAGAAAATAAATAAGACAGAAGTACCATAATAGCATACACATGACATCAAACAATGAAGGAGTTCACCCATCCCGGGCTACATCTCCTGGTTCAACTTCCATTGTTTGGCCTCTTTCATTATGTTCCAAAATATGTGTTTACATCATGTTACAATGCTCAAAATGATAAAAATATGTCTCAAATGGATCCAAAATAGTCAAAAACCCCCATTTTGGTTCTTTTTGCACCTCATTTGGCGAAAAACTGAGAAAGTTATGCTTGTTTCCTCTTTTCTCCAATTTTCTGACTAGTGATCCTACAATTCGCCCCAAACCTGGCTTGAGTGCCCCAAATGTGGAAGCGACGCACAAACTTGGCCTACATTCCCGCTCAGCAGGAGAAATTGTAGGATGGATAAATCTACCATCAAGCCCCCAATTTCGAAAATTACGGCCACATCGGGGCCATGAGACCATGGGCCAGGACCAATTCCCTATCGACTAGGCCCCCAATCACTTGACATGAAGTCATATCATGCTCCATAAAATCTGGGGCTTAGGGCTTAAACTTCGTGCTGAGGACTACGCTATCCATATGTTGGCACTGAGGTCACGTGGTGGCTATATGGCTCGGGGCTGGCCCCCGCTGCAAGCATCTAGCTGCTAGCTCCTCCTGCGTTTCTGTCAGTGGTCGTATAGACTTGCATATGGCCTGGGGCTGGCTCTTTTAGGTTGGCCCCCTTTTCATCCACCAACCATTTTCAACCATGGGTCGAGTGCGTTTTATGGAGGGAGGTTACCACAGGGCTGGGGCTAAGCCCTGACACATGGTCCCGCCCCTTGGTTCTCTTGGGCGTGATGACTAGGGCTGGGGCTTAGCCCCGACCCTACCCCCAAACATGCCAATGGTTAAAGTTTAAATACAATCTTGCAAATATATAGGTCAAGTACCATTGTAGCAGAGTTGGCGTAGGCCTTACTTGGTTTAGGAGAGGTTCGGTGTGCGATTCCCCAGGGGATGTTCGGCCTATATACAAAATTTTGGTCAGCCATGAGGAGGCCATGTGGCAGCTACTGGTTGGCCCACGTGGTACTCACTTATTGGGCGACCAAAAAAAACATTCAACCAATGAAAATTAACCACACCTAAACCAATTAGTTGATGCCAAATGTCAACCAACCATTAGACGATGAAGGACCCATTCATCCTGCCAAGTCTTGGCCCAGTTAATGTACAGACTGCTGACTAGGCATCCCTGCAAACCATTTTTCAAATTTTTTGTTGATTCCCAAATCGATTAGAACACGATATTGGGAGCATCTGATGTCAGATTTGAGTGAAACGAGTTGCGTTGGATTCAGGTTGTCGAGTTGTATTAAGTTGTAAAGTTTTCGAGCTTTGTCAGACACCTTCAATTTTGAGCATTGGTTTTATCCCTTGGATTAGTGATGGCAATGTTGACTCAATTGTGTGTTTGAAAGATTGTTGGTGTGATTGATAGCTTGTGTATTGAGATCGGATGCATATGTATCACTTAGTGCAAATGGAAGTGTGATTATAGCTATTGAATATGTCTAAGCAAAGATCATTGTCATCTTGAAGTAGTGTGATCCAATGAAACACTGATCTAATTGTTATGTGCAAGGGTGAAAGTGTTTGTATGGCTGAGTGAGTATGAGGACAAAGTGTTGCAAATGACAATATTGTCTTGAGAGTATATTGTTATTGTCATGTGTATGTATTACTACTATTTTTGATGTAGTGAGATGTAAGCTGCTGCTAGGGTTTGATGATATTGATGAGCAAAGAGTGTAATTGAGTGTTGTTGGGTATTGAGCAGAGTTATTGTTGTTGCTCAGGTTGATAGTCAGATGCATTGTTGAGTAGGGAGAGAGTGTCTTGACATGTTGATTGTATTTATGACTAGAGAGGTTTTGTATCTTTTTTTTGTTATTATTGAGCAGAGAATGGGTGTTCAAGAAGAAGACAAATGCAGAAGGAAAGGTGGAGAAATACAAAGATTGTTTGGTAGCAAAAGGTTATTCCCAGGTGTCGGGAATTGATTTTGGTGATATTTTTTCTCTTGTTGCCAAGGTAGATTCTATTAGATTACTTGTATCTGTTGTTGTTGCTTTTGATTTTGAGGTAGAACAGATGGATGTGAAGACAACATTTCTTCACATGGATCTAGAAGAAGAGATCTACATGAAGCAACCTGAAGGCTTTGCGGTGAAGGGTAAGACAAAACTGGTATGCAAGTTAAAGAAGTCTCTGTATGGGTTAAACCATTCACCAAGGATGTGGTATCAGAAATTTAATACATTAATATAGGGATTTGGATTCACCAAAAGCAAAGTAGATCACTGTGTGTATTTTAAATTAATTGGCGATCATGTTATTTACCTGGTCTTGTATGTGGATGACATGTTGCTGGTTGGAAATAACAAAGAAATTATCCAGGATTAGAAGACCCAATTGTCCTCCAAATTCAACATGAAAGATCTTGGTGCTACAAACTATATTTTGGGCATGGAAATTAAAAGAGATCAGGCAAAGAGGAAGCTCTAGTTAAACCTAAGGAAGTATGTAGAGACAATACTACAAAGGTTTAATATGCAAGATAGTAAACCGGTGAAGGTTCCTATTCCTGTGGGTGTAAATTTATCTGCTAAACAGTGTCCCAAGGCACAAGAAGAGGAAGAGGACATGTCCCGTGTTCCATATAAAAGTGCAATCGGTAACTTGATGTATGTGATGGTATGTACTAGATCAGATATTGCACATGCAGTGGGAGTATTGAGCAGGTTTATGTCAAAACCAGGGAAGGAGCATTGGACAACAGTGAAGCGGGTCTTCAGGTATTTGTGTGGCACTAGTGATTATAGTTTGTGCTACCAAGGAAGACCAGGATTGGACAGAGTTTTGGATATTCGTGGCTTTGTTGATGTAGCCTGGGCTAGAGATCTGGATCAGAGAATATCTATAAGTGGGTATGTGTTTAACCTATTTGGAGGTGCAGTCAGTTGGATGAGTAAGAAACAATTTCTAGTGGCACTATCAACTACAGAGGCAAAATACATGGCAACCACTCATGTAAGCAAGGAAACAGTGTGGTTGCAGAGATTGTGTTCAAGCATGGGGTTAGTACATGGAGCTATAAGAATAGATTGTGATATCCAAAGTGTAATTTTCTTGGCAAAGAATCCTGCTTACCATTCAAAGATAAAGCACATTAATGTTCAATATCACTTTGTGAGGGATATGATAGAAGACAAAAGGTGTTACTGGTAAAGGTGGACACTTTGAAGAATATTGCATATGCATTGACAAAACCTATGAGCTCTGAGAAGTTCTCTTGGTGTAGAGAAACAATGGGTGTTGTAGGGCTAGATAAATGGCTAAGCTCTCTTGTGGCCCCCTATGGAAAGAAAATAACAAGTGGGAGAATGCTGGGTTGTGTTATATTATTTCCATGACTATTTGGCCTAGTTAACTGAGGGATTAAAGGGGGGGCGGGCCCCCTTCATTGTGTCGATTACACAGCGGGTGGGTCATAAGCGATTTGATGGGGGAGGTTAACCCCCCTCTACAGGGTTCGGGGCAACGCGCCAAGGATTTTTTTTTGGACCCTATATTAGGTGGGGCGACCCTTCCTATGGTTTTGTGCATGGTTTTTGCACATGGTTTTGGGCGTGATGTTTCTCGGTCCATGGTATTGGATGCTTCAGCATGTATATATATGTATTGTAACATTGAAAGTAAAATAATGAAAAATCAATTTGGTAGTCTTGGTTTTGGGATCTAGGGGAAAATCTCTGTGTATATTTGTTTTATGTGTTATGCTCTCGCTATTGTTTATTTTCTGTGTTTTAGAATTCGTATGTAGGTAATTTATGTACGGGGTTAAAACCTACATTTGGTATCAAAGCTATTTTGGCTGCAAGGGAATGCCTTTGTTGCTGAGGGGTTTTGCTTGGGCCTATGGTAGACCCTGTTTAGTGGGAGATCTGCGGGATTGATTTTGGTGGTAAAAGAAGATGGCAAGCAGTGGAAAGATAGAGATCGAGAAATTTAATGGTCAAAGTTTTGAGTTGCGGAAACTCAAGATGGAGGATCTGTTGGTGGACAAAGATCAATGGATCACAGTAGATCCGGGTACTAAACCAACAAGAGTGTCCAATGAAGAATGGAAGAAGTTGGATCGGAAGGCAAAGAACACAATACGATTGTGTGTCTCAGATTCAATATTACTGAATGTACCAGGGGATGCTACGACAAAGGTTTTGTGGGACAAGTTAGGGACTTTGTACCAATCTAAGTCTCTGGTGAATAAACTATTCCTACGGAAAAAGCTATATAACCTGAGGATGAAAGATGGAGACTCGGTGACAAAGCATCTGAACGCATTTAATACTGTGGTAAGTCAATTATTATCTGTTGATATTAAAATTTTAGATGAAGATAAGTGCATCAGTTTGTTGTGTTCTCTACCGGATTCGTGGGATAGTCTGGTTATTGCAATAGGTAGCAATGCAACTGCATTGCAGTTTGAAGAAATAGGCTCATCCCCATTGATAGAGGATATGAGATGGAAAAATATGGAGAGCCAGAATGGTGATGCCTTGTTTGTACGAGGAAGGTCCCAAAACATAAACAAAAATAAGTCATTGAGTGGGAGATCTAAATCTAGAGGGAGATCTAAAGCTCCAGGAAAACTTGTAAAGGTGTGCTGCAAATGCGGAAAGGAAGGGCACTACAAAAGGGATTGTAAATTTAAAGCTCCCGACAAAGGAAAGGGATCTGATTATGCTCCTTTTGCAGAGGCAAAAACCATCTCAGATGAAGGTGGAGATGTGTACTTGGCTTCTTCAAGTACACATGTAGTTCATGAGGCATGGTTGATTGACTCAGGTGCATCCTTTCACTTCACTCCCCATAGAGAGTGGTTCTGCGAGTATGAGAAATATGATGGTGGTGATGTCTTCTTGGGGGATGAAAGGAAGGCTAAAATCATTGGTCGTGGAAAATTTGAGTTTAATTTGCAAGGTGGAAGGATTAGAACACTTCCTGGTGTTCTGTATATTCCTGCATTGGCCATAAATATTATTTCTGTAAGCAAGCTGGATGATGCAGGTGTAAAAACAGTGTTTGAGAAGGATACCTGCAAGATGGTTCAAGGAGCACTAGTATTGATGTGGGGAGTTCGGATTGGAACTCTGTATAAGATGCAAGGTAAAACTGTTGTTGATGGGTGCAACAATTCCGTGGTTCTTGAAAGTGGAGCAAAAAAATCTAGTGGTCTCTGGAGAAACTACCATGCTATGGCATCAAAGGCTTGGACATATTGGAGAGAAGGGCCTTCGAATACTTCATGGTAAAGGTATGGTAGAATGTATGACTAATAGATCTTTGGGTTTTGATTTCTGTGAAAATTGTGTATATGGGAAGAAAAATCGGGTGAGTTTCCCCTCTGGTGGTAAGTGGGCGAAACAAATATTAGAGCTTGTGCACAGTGATGTGTTTGGCCCTGTGAAGGTTCCATCACTGGGAAAGTCTATGTACTATGTATCATTTATAGATGACTTCTCAAGGAATACATGGATATATTTCCTTAAGAAGAAATCTAAAGTATTTGACAGGGTTAAAGAATTTAAGGCTCTGGTGGAAAACCAGATAGACAAGAAGATAAAGGTGCTGAGGACAGATAATGGTGGAGAGTTTTGCAAGAAGGAATTTGAAGAATTATGTAAGAAGTGTGGTATAGCATGGCAGAAGACTACTCCATACACATGTGGGAAAAATGGAGTTGCAGAAAGAATGAATAAGACGTTGATGGAAAGGGCAAGAAGCATGTTCAGTGGTGCCTAGTTAGGATAGGAATTCTGGACAGAGGTAGTGGAGACATCATGTTGCCTGGTCAACAGATCACCTTCATTAGAATTGGAGGATAAGACTCCACAGGAGGTATGGACTGGTAAGAAACCCACTCTTTCATATCTGAGGGTATTTGGATGTGATGCATATGTACATGTTCCAAAGGAGAAAAGAACAGAGTTGGATAGTAAATCTTAAAAGTGCATCTTTATTGGGTATAGGTATGGTTTAAAGGGTTATAAGCTTTGGAACCCAGTAACAAGGAAGGTTGTGTATCGCCGAGATGTGGTGTTCAAAGAGGTGAAATGTGTTATTAAACATGAATTCCAACCAAAGGAACCTGAAAAGATAGAGCTTGAGCTTAAGGAGGATGAATCAGACTCTACAGCAGAAGAGGAATCAGAAGATGAAGAGCCACAAACTCCAGTTGTGAGAAGATCAGTTCAAGAAATAAGGCAACTAGAAAGGTATAGTCCATCTGCTTTCTGTTCAAATTTTTCTTTATTTTTACTGATGATGATCCCAAAACTATGAAGGAAGCACTAGATTCAGAGTATGGAAAACTTTGGAAAGAGGCTATGGTTGATGAAATGGCATCTTTGCACAAAAATGAGGCTTGGGAGTTGCCGGTTGGAAGGAACCCATTGGCAGCAAATGGGTGTTCAAGAAGAAGACAAATGCAAAAGGAAAGGTGGAGAAATACAAAGCTCGGTTGGTAGAAAAAGGTTATTCCCAAGAGACAGGAATTGATTTTGGTGATATTTTTTACCTGTTGCCAAGGTAGCTACTATTAGATTACTTTTATCTGTTGTGGTTGCTTTTGTTTTTGAGGTAGAACAGATGGATGTGAAGAAAACATTTATTTACGGGGATCTGGAAGAAGAGATCTACATGAAGCAACTTGAAGGCTTTTTGGTGAAGGGTAAGAAATAAATGGTATGCAAGTTAAATAAGTCTCTGTAGGGGTTAAAATAGTCACCAAGGATGTGGTATCAGAAATTTGATACATTTATACGGGGATTTGGCTTCACAAGAAGCAAAGTAGATCATTGTGTGTATTTTAAATTAATTGGTGACCGTGTTATTTATCTGGTCTTGTATGTGGATGATATGTTGTTGGTTGGAAATGACAAAGAAATTATCCAGGATTTGAAGACCCAATTGTCTTCCAAATTTGACATGAATGATCTTGGTGCTACAAACTATATTTTGGGCATGGAAACTAAAAGTTATCGGGCAAAGAGGAAGCTCTGGTTAAACCATAGGAAGTATGTTGAGAAAATACTGCAGAGGTTTAATATGCAGGATAGTAAACCGGTGAAGGCTCCTATTCCTGTAGGTGTAAAGTTATCTGTTGAACAATGTCCCAAGGCACAAGAAGAGGCAGAGGACATGTCCCGTGTTCCATATGCAAGTGTAGTTGGTAGCCTGATGTATGTGATGGTCCATACTAGACCAGACATTGCACAAACAGTGGGAGTATTGAGCAGGTTTATGTCAAAACTAGGGAAGGAGCATTGGACAGGAGTGAAGCGGGTCTTCAGGTATTTGCGTGGCACTAGTGATAATGGTTTGTGCTACCAATGAAGACCAAGATTGGACAGAGTTTTGGATATTCATGGCTTTGTTTATTCAGACAGGGCTGGAGATCTGGATTAGAGAAGATCTACAAGTGGGTATGTGTTTAACCTATTTGGAGGTGCAGTCAGTTGGATGAGGAAGAAACAATCTGTAGTGGCAATATCAACTACAGAAGTAGAATACATGGCAACCACTCATGCAAGAAACAAAGTAGTTTGGGTGCAGAGATTGTGTTCAAGTATGGGGTTAGTACAGGGAGCTATAAAAATAGATTGTGATAGCCAAAGTGAAATTTTCGTTGCAAAGATTCCTGCTTACCATTCAAAGACAAAGCACATTGATGTTCAATATCACTTTGTGAGGGATATGATAGAAGAAAAAATGGTGTTGCTGGTAAAGGTGGACACTTTGAAGAATACTGCAGATGCATTGACAAAATCTGAGCTCTAAGAAGTTCTCTTGGTGTAGAGAAACAATGGGTGTTGCAGGGCTAGATAAATGACTAAGCTCTCTTGTGGCTCCCTATGGAAAGAAAACAACAAGAGGGAGAATGTTGGGTTGTGTTATATTATTTTCATGACTGGCTAGCCTAGTTAATCGGGGGGTTAGAAGGGGGCGGAGCCCCCCCTTCGTTGCGCCGATTGCGTAGCGAGGGATCACAGGGGGTTTGATGGGGGAGGTTAGCCCCCCTTTACGGGGTTCGGGGCAACGCCCCGGGGAAATTTTTTTTGGACCCTATATTAGGTGGGACAAACCTACCTATGTTTTTGTGCATGGTTTTCGCACATGGTTTTGGGCACGATGGTTTTCGGTACATGGTATTGGATGCTTTAGCATGTATATATATGTATTGTAACATTGAAAGTAACATAATGAAAAATCAATATGGTAGTCCTAGTTTTAGGATCTAGAGGAAAATCTATGTGTATATTTGTTTTATGTGTTATGCTCTCGCTATTGTTTATGTTCTGTGTTTTAGAATTCATATGCCGGTAATTTAAGTACGGGGTTAAAATCTACAGACCTAGGGATGCCATTTGTAATCTTGCTCTCGTAATATATGTAATGTTTTTCTTGTTTACAAAATAACATAGAGGTATAGAAGAATAGACATGTGTGAAAATAAATCAAATCCAGTTTCAAATTTAAATAAAAATGTAGGGCTATCTACTATGATATTCCAAGTCTTTTGAGATAGAGAAGCCCCACAACAATTGCAGGTGATGGATATGGGCAGGCAACATGGTCATGCTTGAATAGGAGAGATGAACTAAACTATCTGACGCAACATAGATTCGTCTGACTTATGTTCAACTTTCAAGACAAAAGACTGCGTGCACTCAAGCTTTACTGGGGCATGTGAGGGATGAATGAGAAGGTCGTTGAAAGTTGCAGAATCATTTCTTAGATAGGTGTTGAGAAAAGCAACCATAATTCAACAACAAAACCTACGCACGAGTTTCTTTAAGATGCACCCGAGATGTCTTGTATATGTAGTAAAATCAGAGGAGACCAGAATTGACAATCGTTGCCATCAACATAGTCTTCCTCATGTAGTCGTGCACCATAAAACTCATGTTCAGTGCCATAAACTCCATGAAGAATTCAAACGGACTCTCTTGGAACTTTAGCATAAAAGACTCTGACGTAAATATGGTGCGCACTACAAGTGGAGAGAAGAAGTGTGCATAAAAATCTATGCACAGATGTCACACAGACACAGGAAGTGTAGACGAAAATCAGAGGTCGATTGATTCAAAAGAAAAGCCTATAGGCCTAAATATATTTGAAAATTATATATATATATAGATATATATATATATATATATATATATATATATATATATATATATAATTTTATTTTTTAAAATAATTCATATTATGATATAATACTAATTTATTTTCTAATTTCAATTTCTTCATAAAATAAAAGGTTTTCATATTAAGAGATTTAATTTCTCTATACTTTTGGTAAATCCATAGTTAAATAAATCTAAGTTAATTATTATTATTATTATTATTAGTTTTATGTAATTTGACCCAATCAAAATGTTTTATTGATAATTATAACTATAATTATTAATTATTTTAGTTTATTTTATTTTATTTTGACAAGTTAAAATGTTTGTAGGATATTACATTACATTAAAACATCTCTACCATACTAGACTCGAAAGCCCTTCTGACCCCAAAAATATTTAATGAGTTAAATAGAATCACCTTAAAAAACTATTATGTAATCAGCTAACTGAGATTATCTTATCATTGCTTTGCCTCTTCCATGGAAATGAAAAGGTTTTCCGTTCAAATCTTCCCCCGATTTAAAACCTGTCAGAGTTTTAGAAGTTTACAATTGACCAAAAAGTGGTTGTGGAGGGGTGGGCCCTATGTACAAAGTTCAACACTATATGTTAGGGTATGGATCTGTAAATTTCCGTATTGTCTACTGTATATTATTTATTTGGGAGGCGCTAACCATAGGTTGTCTAGTTTTGTGGGAATTAAACGACCATTTTTCTTCCCCATCTTCGATCTATGGGAATTCTTTCGAGGTATTTTCATGGATTCGTTTGAGCCTGTTGAGAATATTGACATTCGACTTGTTTGATTATTATATGACGATTTTACTATGAGTTCCTAGCTACGGGAGCCCTTGAGCTTTTTCACCGGCTTGGCGAGGTCTTCCACGCATTTCACATCTGCTAGACACATGAATGATTACGACTTGCTGCTGAAACATTTGGACAAACCCCTCCTGCAAATTACTCAAACAAACAACTAAAATCAGCAAAATATTGCAACATCCCTTGTTCGAAATGCAAACGAAGCCATTTTCTTAATCAATAAATTGTCGCCTGTCGACTTACTTGCGAGAGGGAAGGCTATCTTTGATAGATTTCATGTGGAAGAGAGGGCCACCATGGGGTATCAGTGGAGGCAAGAAACCCCATGAAGAATTGACATTGTCTGTCATGTTGTCCAAGGAAGCCGAGGAGGTCGTCGAATAGGCTGAAGAAACAGAAAAAGAAGTAGAAGATGAAGATAAATCTCATAATTTCGATATGAAGCGCTCTTACACCATGAGTGCTCATAAAGAAAATAAGGGTTCTAGATCTTGAATTTTTGTCACAATTTTTTTGTTTCTTTCCTTTTGCACAACTGAAATTTCCCTCCTGTTAGTGAACGTGCTGGCCATTTTGTAGCAGGCAACCCATAAGGACGTCTCGGCATATGTTCATAGAAATCATGCCATGTGGAACTATCTCGAGAGAGATTTACTTGGGGCGGGCCATACTCACTGTTAAAGAAGAAGATAAGCTTCTGTTACGCGATTTTCTGTTCATAGCTAGTGGTTTTAGCGTTCCCCGCTGGCGGTCTTTAGTGCTTGTCCTCGAAAAGTCGAACATCCGGTGAAAATTCGAACATCTTGTGTTCTATTGGCGTAGAAATCTGTGGATACAACAATCGAGCAATATGGAGGATGCTTCACAGCCGAAGATAAGGACATATGTATTTCTCACACTACGGGACATACATCATCAAAAGATGAAAAAGGTAGACAAAAATCAGAGATCGACTGATTCAAAAAAAAGGTTTATCTGCCTAATTATTTGAAAACTTAAAAAAACAATACAACGGACTTTGTAAATTATTAGTATTAATGTTGAGATTATAATAACATCCATCCATATTAATGTTGGGATTATAATGGCAATGATGGATATTTGAATTTAAGTTTGGCTTAGATAATTTCTATTTATTATTATTTGAATTTAAATTTAGCTTAGAAAATTTATATTTATTATAATTATTTTTTAAATCTAAAATAAAAATATAACTTCTATCAATTATATATAAAATTTGAATTGAAATCACCATTAATTAATTTAAAATAAATATTATTTTTCTTAAAAATCTTTTGTTATTTTGATTTTCATATGTTATTATAATCTCAAGATTTAAATGTAAAGTAATATCAATATTTTAAATAAATTTTAATCATTTAAAATGATTTAAGTTTTCCATTTTGATTTCTTATATGTCTTTTTAATATACGGAGAGGATAAACTTTTATTTAATTAAAAATAATTTTATTATAAATTATATTTCTATTTATTATTTTATTATAAAATATATTTTTATGATGTTGTTACATTAAACATGTAAGAGGATTTGTTTTCACTTGTTCTCTTTTTGGTACAGGAGAAAAAGAAGGGAAAGAACCAATCAATGCCAAAGGCGGCTGTGGGTTCCTGTCTCGCTTCCAAAAACTTTTTGAGATTGAAAGACGTGGTCTCTGAAGGAGTCAATGTACGTATTAAAGATTAATTGATTTTTTTAAGTGGAAAGGCTTAATAGCCCATGAATGAAGTATTGCTCCGGATCAATCCTTGTGCGAAGAGTAACTAGTGGGATAGATTGGAGAAATAGAGAAAGGGATAGATAGATAAGTAATAGAGAAATTGTGAGATAAAAGGGATAGATTCGAATTCGAATTTGAATTTTGTTGCTATGAAATAGAGAAATGGTGAAATAAAAGGGATAGATAAAGAATTTGATGTTTGCCAATATTCACCCTTCTTTATATTCAATCATCATAAGTGCTCTTGCTTTTCTCTGTTGGTATTCAGAAAGATATTGTAACAGTGGACGGCAAGACATTCCTTATGGGCTTTCTCAAGGGCATGGGAATGGCACACATGGTTACCACAGGCTTTCTTGTAGCGGCATCTATTTTGGAGCGACACGAAGCAGTCTCTGCGAATAAAGAAGCCTGTCTGTACCTATTGAAGCAGATGAATATATTGGCCAACCATGTTCAACAACTCCAACAACGGCCTTGGTTGAAGAAGGGGATGGAGGCTCCAATCAGAGAAGCAACAATGTTGATAGTTGAAGCCTCTATCGATTGTTGCACTCAAATTGGCGCTTCAGAATTATCCAGGTGACTACTCACTCAACACACTTTAGTATTCTTAACATTGGGTAAATGGATTCTGAATTCCAGTGTCGTCTAGATCGTGGGAACCTCCTCGTCCAATTCAAATAAATTTACATACTTCTTTAGTCTGTGATTTATGTGGGACATAGAGCCCTTTTATGAAATATGCTTTGTAAAGAAATTTCTTAATGCAGGTTTAACGGAGAAGCGCTGGCTAAATTTCAGAAAAAGTTAGCGGATACGCAGGCTGAAATGCGTTTATGTCAATTCGATGTCATTAACCAGATCGATATGCGTCTACGAAAAGGCCAAGAGCTACAATATCCAGAATATCCTAAAGACGCAGGTAAATTGTGGTAATTTGTGCAAAAATGTTATTTTAAATAATTTTATTGTATTGGACTTTATGAAAGTTTTTGATTTTTTTTGCCTTTAAATATTGTTACAACAGTTGGAATCGAAGTTCCATTGAAAGATGTTATTGAACGGCTAGAAATGGAAACTGACAAAAATGCTGTAGCAGTAATCGTGCATGGCTTTGGTGGCATGGGAAAGACTACCCTTGCCGACGCTGTGTTTGCACGGCTGTTTGAGGAAAAAACAGAAGGATATAAATATTCTTATGTTAGATTGTTTGATACTATAGCTTCGGTTCCAGATGTAGTAGAGTTGCAAAGATGTATATTGACAGACTTGATGATGGGAGAAGAGTCGGAAATCCCGGAGATCCGAAGGTACGAGGAAGGACAACAGGTAATTGAAGAGATGTTAGAGAAAGAGGCAGCTTTTATTTATATCGACAATGTCTTGCTTCCAGATAAAGTTGAACAGGGCCGAGATGCACTTCATCACCTTCTTCCTAAAAATATGAGGAATGCAAGAAAATTGAGGTTGCTTCTGACTACAAGGGATAAAGATGCAGTGAGAATAAGAGGAGTAAAACCGGTATTCTACCGTATTGAAGGCCTTCCCCATGAAAAGGCATTGGATCTTTTCAAGAAAGCACCGCATGGTGATAGTCTGCAGCAACTACATACTCACCAGTTGAATGACTTAGTCAATATATGTGAAGGAGTCCCGAAGCTTATGATGGTGGTAGCAGGATTCATCAGTTCTGAAAAAGATGTACAACAAGCTTATGGGGCAGTGTTGGAAGCGAGCCAAAACAACTGGAATGGTAAAATAGGGAACGATATGGAGTGCTGCATCTTCGCCTACGAAAACCTTGAGGAGACTCTGAAAGAAATATTTTTAGACATTTGTGTATTTTTCCAAGGATGGGATTGGGAAACACTCTCAAATATTGTGGGAGAAGCAGAACTGAAAATGCTTGAAGAAAGAGCGCTGGTCACGAAAGATGTGAAAAGCATGACTGTAAGGGTACACGATGTGATGTTGGCAATTGGTCTCGACAAGAAGGGAGAAAGATTCAGATTCACCCGTGCAAGTGATTTTGAAAAGTTCTTGAAGAAAGATAATGTACGGAAGCTCTATTCTAATCTCAAAAATATATCATATACAGTTTTGTTTCAAAATATAAAATGCCCATCTTGATTCTTATGGTTGACTCAATAATATTTAATAATAATGTAGGACCAGCTTGAAAAGATCAAAGGCATATGGTCCAGCGATGACAGCAATTTACTTAATATACAGGCATCAAAACTAGATTTGATGCACAGATCTTTAAGAGTTGTTATACTCGCAAAGTCAACAAAGGTGGCGGGAAAATGTGAAAAAATATTTGAAGAGCTGGTTATATTCAGGGCGAGAGATTCTGATCTTCCTTTTGATAAGTCAAAGTTAGAAAAGTTCAAGAAGTTAAAGTTGAGCCATTTAATCTGCAAATCGGAAGATTTAGAAAATCTGAGCGAGGCAAGTTCCCTTCAAATGTCTGGTCCCTGTTATTTCTCTTCTCAATTTACTTGGAATATCTATAAATCTATATCATGCGCAGTTTTATTAGTTTTTAATGAATTGAGATATTATTTTTATATAACAGTAATTGCATAATTTGCAGATGCCCTTGAAAGGTACGCACATCTATTTTGAATTAAAATCCGCTAATCATGTCATGTAATTGCTGAAAAATAAGTCAGCAGATTGATTGATTTTTTTTTTTTTTGTTTTTTTTTTAATTAAGGTAGTAAATTACTAGGGTGGTCAGTGTTCAGTATTAGCTTTGAGAAGATTGGTAGTGTCAGTAGATTTGTTTCAGATTAGATAGTTGATTGATAATCATATTAATAATAAGTTTACTATATAACAATGTAGTTAATGGTTTAATTCAATATGAGATTTACACCAGGTTTGAGCTCACACAATGAGTGTGTTTCAACTGACTTAAAAGCCATTTTTTATTTTACAAGTGGTATCAGTTAATCATGTCGAATTCTAACCAGATGCCCATTCCAAAATTTGATGGGAATGATTATGATTATTGGTGCATTAAGATGCTGACCTTTTTTATTGGAAAATATTTGTGGGAGATTGTTGAATCAAGTTATGAGGAGCCACCTGATTGGAATTCCCTTACAACCAATGAAAGAACAACGAGAAAGGAAGCAAGGAAGAAGAATGCTCAAGCTTTGTTTTATAATCAGATAGCTCTTGATAAGAGCTTATTTCCAAGAATATCAAGAGCAAAACTGCCAAAGATGCCTAGGAGACTCTACAAGAAGCTTACCAAGGTAGTGATCAAGTTAAGGTGGTCAAGCTTCAGACATTGAAGCGAGAGAATTTGAAGGTGCGTGTTAGTGACTATAGTGTGAGAGTCAAAGATCTGGTCAATAAAATGACTACACTTGCAGAAACTGTAAGTAATGAAGTTTTAATTAAAAAGGTATTGAGATCTTTAACACAAAAGGATTCATGTTGCCATAATCATGGAAGAAAGTAAGGATTTGACAAAACTACAGTTTGATCAATTGGTTGGATCCTTGATGCCTCCTGAAGAAAGATTGAAGGACACTTTTGAAGGTGTAGAGAAATATTTTTTTCTCTAAATTACAAATTACAAAGAATGAAGATGCAAGCAACAATAGTGCCAAAATAAATCAAGGTCAAGGTAAATGGCAATGCCAAAATTCTTCAAGAGGTAGAGGAAGAAGTGGCTCAAGAGGAAGAAGTAGTTTCAGAGGAAGAGGTAGAGGTAGATTTGATAAGAGAAATGTTCAATGTTACTATTGTAACAGGTATGGCCACTTTGAAAGAGAATGCATATTGAAAGAAGGTAAAAATACTAACTATGCTCAAGAAGGTGGTGAGTATCCTCGAGATCACTTATTTTTATCTTATGCCAAAGGTGAAAATACTAGTAAAGATGTTTGGTACCTAGATTTTGGATGCTCTAACCATATTACAGGGAATGAAAAGTTTCTTTCAACAAAGGATGGAAGTTTCAAATCTAAGATCCAGATTGGTGATGATAAACCATTGGAGGTTGCTGCCAAAGGAGCTATGAAGGTCCAAACAAAAGAAGGTATAAGGAGTATTCAGGACATTTATTACACTCCACAATTGAAGCATAATTTGTTGAGCGTTTGGCAACTATGTGAGAACAATTATAAAGTAGTCTTTGAAAATAAGATGTACTATCTATGATAAGAATAAGAAAAATAGGGTGATCACTGTTGTGCCTATGACAAGAAATAGGATGTTTCCCTTGAGGTTTGATGAACATAACAACAATCTTGCAAATATGGTTTATGTGGATTCAAGTTGGTTATGGCATCTCAAGTATGGGCATTTAAATTTTCACAGTTTGAATTTTCTAACCTCACATGCATTAGTTTCTAGTTTGCCCAAGGTAGAGGAGCATAAGGAGGTTTGTGAAGGATGTGCTAAAGGAAAGAATGAAAGGGAAAGGTTTCCAAAGGGCACTGCATGGAGGGCTCATCACCCACTTCAACTTGTTCATTCAGACATATGTGGTCCTATGCAGACTAAAATTTTGGGTAAGTCATCATATTTCATCACTTTTATTGATGATTACCCACAAAATTGTTGGGTATATTTTTTGAAGGCCAAAAGTGAGGCCGTTGATACATTCAAGAAGTTCAAAGCCCTCATAGAAAATGAGAAAGGGTGCAAGATCAAATGTTTGCGAACTGACCCTTGAGGAGAATTCTGCTCAAAATATTTCCATAGTTATTGTGATATGAATGGCATTAGGAGGGAACATACTACAACATACACACCCCAACAAAATGACATAGCTGAAAGGAAGAATCGTACTGTGGTTGAAATGGAAAGATGCATGTTACAAACTAAGGGATTGAGCAATTATTATTAGGGAGATGCAGTTGCTACAACAGTGTACATCCTCAACTGTAGCCCCACCAGTGCACTCGAAAAGATGACTCCTTATGAAGCTTGGGATGGAAAAAGGCCTAATGTTAATCATTTCAAAGTTTTTGGTTTTTTGGTTTATGTGCATGTACCTGGTTAGAATAGAAAAAAGTTAGATGCAAGGAGTGAGTTATGTATTGTTATTGGGTATAGTGAGACAAACAAGGCTTATAAATTGTATAATCCTCTAACTAACAAGCTTATTGTCTTAAGAGATGTAATTTTTTATGAAGGGGGAGTTTATGATCATCAAAAAAGCCATGTTGAGAAGACAAAATCTGTTTTGAATGTTGATATAATTGTTGATATTGATCATGAGTAGCCAACTAATGTTTTTGTAACTAGTGGGTTAACTCCACCAAGCAACCCTTCATCAATTTCTTCAATATCAAGTTCAAGTCCAACTTCTTCTCCAAGTTCTACAAGGAAGGTAAGAATTGAGTGATATTTATTAGAGGAGTGCAAATCAAGCACATGAAGAAAGCTCAATAGTTGAGATAGTCAATTTCGCTTTATTAGCCAAGGCTAATTTTGAACCATCTTGTTTTGAAGATGCATGTACTAATGAAGTTTGGATGCAAGCCATGCAAGAGGAGATGGATTCCATTCAAAGGAATGACACTTGGATGTTGACAGAGCTTCCACATGACAAGAAAAAGATTGGCACCAAATGGGTTTATAAGACTAAATTTAATAGTGATGGGAGTGTTGAAAGACACAAAGCAAGATTAGTTGCTAAAGGATTCACACAAAAGTATGGAATTAATTATGAAGAGACATTTGCACCAGTAGCAAGACAAGAGACCATTAGAATGTTGATTTTGTTAGCAGCTCAGAAAAAGTGGAGCATGCATCATATGGATGTGAAAAGTGCCTTCTTGAATGGGTACTTAGAAGATGAAGTATATGTGGAGCAACCACAAGGTTTTGAAGTGGAAGGAAATGAGAATAATGTCTACAAGTTGAAGAAGGATTTGTATGGTCTCAAGCAAGCGCCAAGAGCGTGGTATGCTAGGATTGATGAATACTTTCAGGAAAATGGCTTTCAGAGAAGTAAGAGTGATCCTACCCCTTACTACAAACAAGAAGGTATTGATATTCTAATCATAAGTTTGTATGTTGATGATCTATTGTATATGGGTAGTAGTTCTAAGATGAATGATAAATTCAAAGTTTCTATGATGAATGAATTTGAGATGAAAGATCTAGGCATCATGAAATATTTTCTAGGAATGGAGGTTTATCAAAGTAAGGATGAGATTTACATTTGTCAGACAAGGTATGCAGAAGATATGCTAAATAAATTTGATATGATTGATTGTAATCAATCCCCTACTCCAAGTGCTCATGGAGATGTGTTATGTAGATATGGTGGTGCTGATTTAGTTGATGAGAAAACTTACAGAAGTATTGTGGGGAGCTTGATATTTCTAACCCACACAAGGCCTGATATTACATATTTAGTTTCATTTGTTTCAAGGTATATGACAAATCCATATGAAATACATATGAAGGCATCCAAGAGGATTTTAAGGTATGTGAAATGCACTATAAATTTTGGTATTCATTAATACTCTTTTGAAGAGTTCAATCTTGTTGGATTTAGTGATTCAGATTAGGGAGGTAGTATTGATAATCGTAAGTCCATGCCTAGAAATTGTTTCTCTTTTCGTTTCGGTTTGATTACATGGAGCTTAAAAAAACAAACCATTGTTGCCCTCTCATCCACATAAGCGGATTATGTTGCAATTACCTCAGTAGGTACACAAGTGCTTTGGCTCATAAACTTTTTGGAAGAAATTGGAGAAAATCAAATTCAGCCCACAATGATTTATTGTGATAATGTAAGTGCCATCAAGTTAGCAAAGAATCTAGTTCATCACAGCAGGACAAACCATTTTGACATGAAATATCACTTCATTCGAGATTTGGTGCAGAAGAAAGATATTGAATTGAAGCACATAAATACTTAGGAGTAGATATCTTCACCAAAGCTATTGCAAAAGCTCAATTTTTGGCACTACGAGATAAGATAGTAAAACCTCATTAAGCATTAATGGGGAGTGTTGGGGATAATGCTTAATTATGTCATGTAATTGCTGACAAATAAATCAACAAATTTTGTGTTCTTTGTGTAAAATTAGGGTAGAAAATTATTAGGGTGGTCAGTGCTCAAAATTAGCTTTCAGAAGATTGGTAGTTCATGAATGTGTTTTATTTGTTCATTTTTTTATGTGTTTTTCTTCATAATTATGTTGGCTTATCAACTGGCTTAAAGAAACCATTTCATATTTTACATGCCTTCCAAATCTCTTCTAGTTATATCTAGGAACTAAGCAATTTGGTAGTACCACGACTAAGGATTGCATAGATGAAAACATTACCAAAAGAGCCGCGATAGTTCAGAAATGGTTTGCAAGAACTACTACTTTCAAATTGTGAATATCTAGAGGAATTGTCATGATCAATTTCAACTCTTGGATCTTTAAAAATGTTGAGAATGGATAGCTGTTCTTGTTTGACCCAGCTGCCAAAAGATTTTGGATCATTGAATTCTCTCCAAGAACTTCATTTGCGCCAGTGTGGAAGTCTAGAAGCGCTTCGCAGCACTCGTGGAAATCTTACATCATTGCAAGAACTCCATTTGAACTGGTGTGTAAGTCTACAAGCTCTTCCTGGCCTTAAGGTTTTGTTGTGAACCAAGTAGTATTCCTGAAAGCATCGGACAATTCAAGTTGTTGGACTCACTCGACTTATCTCACACTAAAGTAAATGAACTACCCGATGGGTTTTGCAATATGTCCTTTATAACAAAACTTGAAATGAATGGTTGTCGACATCCAAAGAGGCTTCCAGATTGATTTGGAGAAGTCACAAGTTTAAGAAAGTTAAGCCTGGTTGATTGTAACAGTCTAAAGAATCGTCCAGAAAGTTTCAGCCAACTAAAGTTCTTGGAGCTCTTGGATTTATCATGTTGCAGGACTCTCGAAGAATCATGTATAGATTTCAAATGTCTTTCATCACTGCGAGTTCTATCACTGGATTTCTGCGAAATGATAAAGAAGCTCCCTGAGGATATCCATTACCTCACCTCATTGGAAGTTCTGAGTCTACGTGATTGCTATAAGATGGAAGGGAAATGGATAGACAACATGGTAAAGATGAAAACGCTACAGATTGTGAACATCACAGGAAGCACGTGGTTGGAGGGGAGTTGGGAGAAATTCAAAGACAAAACGATCAATCCACACTTTCAGTCTATACAGGGCACGTAATTATAGCATCCACATTTTCAAACAGGTTCTCTTTTTCCACAATATTGTTAACTCTGGTCATGTTTAGATCTTAAAATATATAATATTGGAGAAAATCGCAGAGCATACCCTCACGTTTTCCTTCAATTCACTTTAACTCGCTTGCGGGTTCATCAAATGAAGAGAATAATGAAAGACACTTGCAATCAAAATTTGATTGCATTCTCACTAATGGACGAAGAGAGCTGATCAACATATTTGATCTTCCTCTGAACACCCTTATGGGCAGGGTGCACATATTTAGTTTTAAATTGATTTCAAATTTGGCAGAGTATACATTTGCGTTTGATTACGAGGTATCCAGATTGGGTTGCTTTATTGTGAGTTTCACTTCATTTGTTTGATATATTTTTACTTATTGTATGTGTTGTTTTCTCGAGTTTCATTTCTTTTGTTTTGGTTTTATTATTTCATTGCGGAACATGATACAATAGGACACATTATATATATATTAAAAATTAGATATTTCTTACAAAAATTCTCATTCATGACACAAATTCATTGATTCAAACATAGATTTTTATCTAGATGTAAGTTTTACAAAGTAACATTATGCATACATATTACAAATACAGTTGTGACATAATGCATATGCATCAATGATCTAATAGGAGAAAGACAAGGTACTATAGTTTTCTCATTAAGTCATCAAAATCAAAATGTGTTACATAGGTAGTAGCAATGTCAATAGAAAATAGAAATAGCAAATACAAAACAACTACAAGCCTCAAGGTAGTAAGTAGCTCATGAGTCATCAATCCTCATCATCAAAATCAGCATCATTGTACTCATCAGCATGTTCACCACTGCTTTCCTCTATTGCATCCTCCTCCTCTGTATTTAATGTCATCTCTGCATTTGCTGGTGTGGAGGATGACCCCTCTACAATATCACCATCATCAAAAGTGGCAGACTCTAGCACTCACTCATTAAGATCCGAGTTGGCCAATGTCAACTCAACACTGTTGTCTAAATCCATATCATCAGGAAAGACATCCCACACCTTTGTCTTTCCCTTCAACCACTCATCCCTCTGCCTGTAAATAAGTCGAAGGATGGTGTGCTCATACAACATTGTCTCTGCCCTAGACTGCTCAAACCTGCTCTTCTTGACATCTTACAAATTCTCATATGTGCTCCTATTCCTCTCGCAACAAGAGTAAGAAGTCACCCAAGAGAGGAGCCTCATGTCTAGCTGTTGTAGAGGAGGGCTTGTTGTCCAATGAGTTTCACATCAAGAATAGGGCTTCTTAACCCCCTTTGTCTCTAATCATGTCATATCCTACAAATCGATCAATTCCAATGGAAAACTATACAAAGGCATCCTCCACCTCATCAAGGGACGCTATATCTTGAAAAATCTGCCTCAATGCATCTTTCCTCCCCTCTAAAATTTCACCATCCATGTGAGGAGGGAATCTGCGGGAAGTTCCACCATTCAACCACTCATGGCTATAGTATTTTGGGTTCAATGAGTGAACCAAACAATGTAAAGGCGTGCAATTCTTGTCCCATCTGCTAACAAGAATATCCTGAATGGTGGTGAAGAAGGCCTCTGATGACGTCTCATACTCGGAGCACTCACTCTGTAAAATAATGCTCCTCACATACTCAATCATGGAATCCCATCCCTCATAAACCTCTCCTAGGATGGGTTCAAGCTCTGTTTCTACAAATTGAAGCAAAGAAATGATAAGGTCCATAATTTGAATAAGTAGATCTACCCTCTCGCACCAAGCATCATCTAACACTATATCCTTCACTCTTTTTGAGGCTATTTGATGTGTCTTTCTCCAAAAAGACCAAAAATCTGAAATAAACATGGCCCCAAGAGTGGACTTGACCCCCCTCAACCTCTTCAACATGATGAATTAAGAGGAAAACCATGTACCCACAATCTTCAACAATGATAGATTATCGTACTCCTTGTAGATAGTGAGGGCATTTGTATGATTTTGTACAATGTTGCAGATATGTCGTGCATTCTCAATAATGCTTCCAATCCAAAGCACATCAAAAGCAATATATTTAAGTGCTAAATTCAAATACTGGACAATGCAAGGTATCCAAAATACTTGTGGATATTTGGCTTCCACAATCATGCTAGAAGTCTTGCAAATAGGTGCATTATCTTAATGATTTGCACACAAGAATCAACACCTACATATTCAATAACTTTAATAAACAACTCATCCATATATTGTGCATCCTTGTATTGTCCAAGTGCGTCCACTGATTTCAAGAAAACTTGACCATTCAAGCAAGACACCATGAAGTTGATGAGTGGGTGCCATGCTAAATCTATCCATCCATCAGAAACAATGCTAACCCTTCGTCAACAATGTGGTTCTAAGCTTGTCTGACCCAGGAGGCACATACCCTGATGGAGCCCCCTAAGTTAGAGCTCAACACATCTCAATAAATAAAGGTGAGCGTGCAACACTAAAGGATATGAAATTTTGATAGAAAAAAATGCAATGGTGAGATCAAGCTTTTCTTGTTTCTCTTTCCTGAAAAATCTTGTCCATTGGACCAAGTGCCATTGCCTTTCTTTTTGCTTCTTGTCCCCCACCAGAACTCTCAAATGGAAATTTGTTGCTACTTTTCCTCAAGAATGGAAGGGGATCATCATTCTTGTTTTTTTAGATGTTGCAGCCACCTTTGCCATACCAACATTGGCCTCTTTTTCCATTTCTTTCTTTTTAGCTAAAGACACTTGTGTACATGATGCAATTCCACAACTTGGTAAAGCCAACAAATGAGCTTTCACACGGTATTATGTGATCGAGAAATGATTGTTGCAATAGTTGCATTTCTAAGAAACATTGCCTCCTCCCTTCATCTTGTTGCGTGGCCCTTGCTCTCTTGCGACATATTTCCACAAGGGATATTTGTTATCTTGAGGCTGTTGTCTTCCCTCAACATTTGAAGCTGTTGTTGCAACCTCACATCCAATAGAGGGAACACTTGTAGATCTTGATGAAATTGGAACAGGAGGGGCATCTCCAATGGGCACATTCTTCCCCTTCCTTTGCCCATTCCCTATTGCCCTTGATTGAGCCATGAAAACAAATAAAGAAAAAATGCACAAATTTGTCAAAAAAAATGCACATGCAAACTGTTGTACATTCTTCCCCTTGCTTTCCCCTTCCCTACTGCCATTAATTGAGCCATGGATGTTGTAAACAAATAAAGAAAAAATGCACAAATTTGTAAAAAAATTGCACATGCAAACCGTTGTAGTAAAAATGCAAAAAAAATAAAGACAAAATGCACATACATGTTTCTTGAATCACCTCCAAAATACCCACAGATCCTTTTCTCTTCGTTCTCACACACCCACAACAAACCCAAAACAAGATAAATGAGAATCGTTATGTTAGAATGGCCCAAATCAACCTTTTATGGCTGTGGAGAGGTCCAAAAAGCGGAACACGTGTCCCAGAATCTGGACACGATCATAAATGATCCAGAGGACACGTGTCCCACCGCATCGTGTGTGATTTTACTGATTTGGGACACGAGAGGGCTGAGGAACGAATCTGGTTTCATAGATTTTAACAAAGTGTTTACCATGCAGTAGAAATCATTCATTTATCTTTTCATGAGTTAATCTTTCATATGTAAAGGAAATAAAACATCATCAACAATGTACACATGTATCATATGTGGGAGGGGAAACTCATAAATATATAAATATTCCTAATATAACTATTATTGTAATTCAATTGTACAAAAATACAACTTTAAAAAACTCGTGCAATCTCCAAGACTTGGACTGCATAGTTTCACAATTACCCATGCAACCGTCGTACACTCCACTGAACTATCGTGCCCACCTGCACGCTCTACCCGAGTAACCATGCACGCCCTGCATGTTCTGCCTAAACTCAAACTCTGTTATGTCACTTTGCCTAGGACGTACCCTCAGGTCTTCTGTAGCAGCCCTCAGGTCACTCGTGCCTAGCCTGCACACGCGTTAACTCAGTTATGGGTCTGTTGTAGCGGCCTCAGGTTCCTTGTAGTGGCTCGGGTCTACTGTAGCGGCCTCAGGTTCCTTCTAGTGGCTCTACTGTAGCGGCTTGAACCCAAGCTACTCGACACTTGTTACCCTCAGTGCCTGCCCTTCAACTCACACTCCGCCTGCAGCCTCATCCGACCTACAATGCACAACCCGACCTCTAGAAACCCTAGACTTTCCTTCCCCAACAAACACCTTAGTGCCTCAGTTCTTTGCCTCATCCTTCCTACCACTTATGGTTCGGTTCTCCCTTTTCAGTTTTTTTCTTATGTTATGAAATGTCTTGTTCGTTGATGCCTTGTGAGCTCCTCACTCCATCGTATTTATATGCTTTCCACCATTTAGAAAACATTCTAACCATCGCACCATTTGAAATTCTATACGGGTCAGCTTGGCTATGTAATTTGCAGCCGACCTATCCACCATACACGTTCCTTTTCCAAGTGTTGTGTCATTTGGGTTGGCCATGGGTCGACCTGGCCATGTACTGTCCTCCAAGTTGCCAACTCGCCCACGATTTGTGACTGTTTCACGCTCAACTCATCTAGCCAGCTCGCCCACCTGACTTATCCACAAACTTGGGCACTTCGCCCACCTGGGTGCTCGTCCACTCGGGCACCCAACTCAGGTCGCCTGACACGCCCTCCCTTGGTGACTTGCTTTTCCTCACCCGCTATCTCCACTATAACGTGCATTCCAGCTTGTCACTTTTAACCGACGGTGAGTCGCCTTCAACCAAAGGTGAGTCACCTTTAACCAAACACCCACCTCCAAGTCGCCTTTAACTGAATGCTCCACCCGAGTCACCGTTAATCGAACATAGGCAACCATCTCACATCTAAGACGTGGCCACATGCCTTTAATCTAGGTTGTCGATTTTTCGAATCTCTTAGGTGCTCACCAACTTGAGGCCCTAACATCCTCCTCCACTCTAAATTTTTTTTCGCCCTCAACAACATCATCTCAGCAACCTTCATCACTAAGATAAATATCCATGTATCGACACCCATATAACTTGTCCATGACTTGCAAGAACATCATGTTTTGTATCCCCCTATGATGGTGATTAGTTGGGTAGCTAATCCAACTATAACATCTTCTCCAGAAGAACACATGGATCTCATTGTTCGACCACTAATTTGTTCCTCCTCACATCCAACTTGTGACTTTTCACCTCCCTTTTATCCTATTTTCCATTATTTTCAAAAATAAAATGCAAATAAATGCATCATACCTTTCCAAATCCTTTCACATTGCCTTTACCATTTTCCATAGCCATTAATTAATCACAAGTGATCCCTATCACTATGTGTTTTCCCAACATTCAGCTTGTAATATTTGTCCTATGATCTTGGTTATTATTTTTCATTTAGTAACTTTACTACATGGATTTTTGACCAGGGTTGTTATAGAACCCTCCACTTTGGGGGAACCATCCTCGGTGCTCAATGATACCTACAACCAACTGAGACTGTTGAAAAGCAAAACAAATTTCCCATGGATCTTTATAACTTAGATCATTGTAGTATTTACAATGATCATACTGTTGAAAAGCAACCAACATGAGAACATAACAACATGGCAACCATAATCACATATCACCCATACCGCTTATTGGAGATTTATAACACAGATCATGGCGGTATTTACATCCATATACATATATACATATATATCAAAGCATAACACCAAAACATATGCCAAAGTATTCGTTCAACCAGTGAATAGAGAACGATACGTAGCTCACATTTGATCATCCATCTACCATGTAACTTCATCGGGCGCAAAGTACTCCCACTGTACTTTAACCTGCTAAATTGCTCGGTTTCGGAGCATGAACACCTTTTTCTACAAAATTCACTAAGTTTCCAGCTAGAATTCTCCTTTTGGGTCCACCTGCAATACAAACATGTCAATCACATGATCAACATATTTAACATACTTTTTAAGCAATGACACATGGAAAACATCATGGACTTTCACGGTCAGAGGCAGTGCAAGTTGATAGGCTACTAGTCCAATCCTCTCATGAATCTTGAAAGGCCCACACAATTGAGGTGCCAACTTGGCACATGATCCAATCCTCAAGGACATCTTCTTGGGCTTGATGCACAAGTATACCGGTTCCCCAACCTGAAACTCCTTAAACATTTTGTTCTAATCTGCATAACTCTTTTTTCTATCCTATGTTGCCTTTAGATTCTTCTTTATTTCCTATATTTCTTGTTCCATCACTGCCAACATGTTTGATCCAATCAATACCCTATTCACTGTATCACTCCAACTGATGGGAGTATTACAACTCCACCCATAGAGTGCCTTAGACAGACTCATCCTCAGAGACTCTTGGTACCTATTGTTGTAAGAGAACTAAACCAATGGAAGATATTGTTCCCACTTTCCCTACTAATGCATGACATACATTCTCAACATGTACTCCAAAATCATGTTGACCCTCTCTGTATGTCCATCTATTTGCAGATGATAATTTGTACTGAAGGCCAACTCTATACCCAAACCTGCAAATAACGCTTTCCAAACCTAGAAGTGAGCTTGGCATGCCTGCCTGACACAATATTCCTCGGAACACCATGCAACCCCACTACATATCTGATGAAGACCTATGATAAATCATTAGATGAATAATTAGACTTCCTTGGAAAAAAATGCACTAGCTTTGTCAACATGTTCACCATGATCGTGATGGAATCATTCTACCTCGATGTCATCAAAAGACCTGTAATGAAATCCATGGAAATGACCTCCCATTTCCATTCTTTAAATTCGAATAGTCTGAAGTAACCCACCTGGATGCTTACGCTCTACTTTCACCTGCTGACAATCCAAACATCTAGCCACAAACTCTGCCACTTCCCTCTTCAAATTCAACCAATAGTAGAACTTATTCATTGTTGTCAACATCTTCTGATACCCTAGGTGACTTGATTATGGCTTACCATGAAATTCCCTCAAGATAAGATTCTTGAGCTCACTATCATCTAGCACATACATCTTGTCCCTAAATATGACCAGGCCATTTGCTATGAGATGATAGTCCACATCCTGATCACCTATACCCTGTTGTAACTTATGCATAATCTCCCTATATCTGTCATCCTGTTGTCCTTCCTGCAAGATCTGATCATGTAAATTTGTCCCATAGGAGCTCATAATTGCTATATTATTCACCTGTATCCTCCTACTAAGAGCATCTGCAACCCTGTTCTCTTTACCTTTAATGTCTCTAATCTCAAAGTTGAGCTCATTGATAATGGCCAACCATCTAGCTTGTCCAACATTCAAATTCGGTTGGTCAAATAGATAACTCAATCCACTGTGATAACTCATCAAGATGAACCTTCTGCCAAGAAGATAGTGCCTCCACATCTTCAATGCATGGATTATAGTTTCCAACTCAAGTTCATGCGTCGAATAATTCTTCTTGTGATCATTCAGTTTCCTTGATTCATCAAATACCACCTGCCATTCTTGCATAAGGACTCCACCAACTTCTCTCTTGCAAGCATCTGTACATACCACAAACTCTTTGTCCATATCTGCAATCTTTAGAACTGGAGTATTTGTCAACAACTGCTTCAACTACTCAAAACTAGTTTGGCATTCGTCTGTCCATTCAAATTTCTTACCTTTCCTTAGTAACGATGTAATAGGATAAGAAATATGTGAGAAGTTCCTGATGTACCTCTTGTAATAACCTTCTAAGCCCATGAATGATCCTACCTTATCCACATTCCTAGGAGTTTCCCACTCCATGATAGCCCTTATCTTTTCTGGATCCACTGCTATGCCTTCCTTGGAAACCACATGTCCCAAGTAATGTACCTCTCCTTGAAAGAAACTACATTTACTAAGATTAACATACAACAGATTCTCCCTTAACAATCTCAATACTGTTGCTAAGTGTTTGACATGTTCTTCATCATTCCTGGAATATACCAATATATCATCAATGAATACAATAACAAACTTGTTTAGAAAATGACGCAACACATTATTCATCAAGCACATAAAAGTGGCTGGGAAATTAGTCAAACCAAAAGGAACTACGAAAAACTCATAGTGCCCATACCTGGTCTAGAAAGTAGTTTTGTAGATGTCCTCCTCCTTAATGCATACCTGATGTTATCTTGATCTCAATTCAATCTTCCAAAACACTTATGCTCCCATCAATTGATAAAACAATTCATTAATAATCGGCAATAGATACTTGTTGTTGATGATCACCTTATTCAACCACCTGTAATCAATGCATAACTTGATAGTAGCATCCGTCTTCTTCATAAACAACACAGGTGCACCCGAAGGTGTCACACTTGGCCTAATGTATCCCTTGTCAAGTATTTCCTTCAACTGGAACTTCAATTCCACTAACTTCGGTGTGCTCATTCTGTATGGTTCCTTTGATGCTAGTGCTGCTCCCTGGTACCAACTCCATAGAAAATTCCACTTCCCTTTGAAGCAGCAACTATGAAATCTCTACAGGAAATATATCCTGAAACTGTTGTAGAACTGGATACCTTCACAAGTTATCCACATCCTCAACTTCCTCACCTTTTTCATTGGAAATATGTACTGCAAATAACACACACCATTTTTGACGACTATGCTTTGCCTCCATAGTTGTCACCATATTAACTGATGTTGCCTTCTTACCCTGCACAATTCTCTATTCTCCATTGTCATCCAATCACTCAATATCTGTTTCATAACAATCCACTTTTGTCCTAGGAATATATAGTCAATCTATACCCAACAACATATTGTATGATCCCAATGGAAGTACATTCAAATGTGCTGATGTAGGCATACCATTCAACTAAAATGCACAAGCTCTTACCCAATGAAGAACTCTTTTCTTAGTACATGTAGCCAGCTACACTAACCAAGAATTTGCATGCACTAATTTATTAAAACCACACTTATCCACCAGGTTAGGATTAACATAACTATAATTAGATCCAGGGTTAATAAAAATAGAAACAACTTGATCACAAAGCTTACCATCCATCTCAACGATAGATGCTTGGTGATATGCATGTCTGTTATCCAATGCTGCATAAATCCGAGGAATACTCTGTAAAACATCCCCCACTGCTTGTGCCTCCTTAAAACTATAGATATATTGTTTCCCACCCTGTTGCTGTGGATAATCTCTCCTACGATGCACTCCTTCACAAGTCCAACATTGCAATGGCTTCCTACCATCACCCTTGTTTCATCTTCAGACCAAAATCCCCGTCCTCTATCAGATGCATTGAAATTCTCATGCACTGTTGCATTGTCTTTGTTACATGTGTCCTAAGGTTTTTTTCACTTATTATCGCATTTTATTCTATTCATATCATTACCTTTCCAATATTTCTTAGCCTTAGATCTCTGCTCTGTTGATTATAGAAATGCTTCAACTTTGTGATGGTTTCCTCTAATGATCTAGGCTCATCAAACCCGATCCTATCCTTGAATGTTACCAGCAACCCACTGATGAATCTCTGAATCTTGGCCTTCTCCTCCTTGAGGTAAGGCACATATCTCAATAACTCCAAAAAAATTCTAGTGTACTCTTCATCAGTCATAGATCCCATCTTCAACTCATAGAATTCTTTTAACTTGTCATCATAGTATCTCTCAGATATATAGTTATTCCTAAAAAGTCTCTCTAACTCACTCCAAGCCAACTCCTCTTCGTGAATACCTCTGACAGTCTTTACATATTCCCACTAGATGTCTTCTTTACCTTTAATATTGAACGTATCTATTCTCAACTTCATGTTCACTTAGTAGTCATGCAATCCGAAGAACTTATTCATCCCAAGAAACCATGCTTCTGCATCCTATGAATTCTTCGTTTCCCCATCAAATGTAGGTGGCTTTCTTTCTTGAAATCACTGGAAAAATATCCCCTGCTACTCCTCCTGTAAGGATGATAACGACGATGACCATGATACCAGTATGAACCAAAACTAGAGTGAAGCCCATGTCCAATTCCTCATCTATCAGGTATATCCAAGAATCTTCCAACTCTAACCGTGTCATCTCTATCCAACCTGTGCCCACCATGTGACCTGCTACCATATGCTCCATTAGTCCTATCATCATATCTATGACTAATTTTAGGTGGTCCCTATCCATGCAAGTCTAACAAGCTATGAAGGATAACTACATTAACTTCTGCTTGTTTCTCCTATGCCCTAACAAGTCTCTCTTGTGATTGAATGATTCAGTCATTATCTTCTTTGCAACTTCTTATCTCTGCCTTCAATTTTCTCAGCGTGTCTACTATGTGAGTGGATTACTCATCACCATGCTGCTCATCTGATCCATAGGGAGAATCTCATGATTTGTAGTCTACCATCTTTCTAGTCATCTTTGTTCTTCTCTTCCTGCAAGGTATATCCTGTTAGCTTAACCAAATCATAAACAAACAAATGTGCCTCAATATAGTTCAGGGGAGGATATATTGTCTGCAAGACCAACCAGATTAGCACAATATATGTATAATCATAATCATCACAATATATAGACATCATCTCAATCATTATCTAGTTACCATGTATGATGCCACAACTACAACACTAACTAGACACAATGCATGCATAACAACATATGTACGACACACATGCATACACAATACATACAAACACCAACATGCATTCATGATTAACACATCCCAACAATAGCACCATCAACTTTTGCACGAAATCACAACGACAACCATGAAAACCACCATGCATACACAACAAGCACATAGACCACATGCATAAGGACACATACTCAACCAAGATGTATATATGACAACACATTCATCCAAGGAGAATGGAAACCAAACATCACCCAAAGAGAATAAAATCATGCTCTAATACCACTTTGTAACATCCTCCTCCCACATTTACCAAAGCTAATCGGTCTACCAGGGTAAACATGTGACAAAGAGTTAATATGATATGATTCAACTCCCCATATATAGTTAAGGAAGTGGAACCATCATGACAAGACCAACCTGACCTTCCTTAGAAGTTATAGAACCTTTAGGAACCAACCAACCCCTTTAAGTGTCCAAGCCCCGAGAGAACTTGTTTTTTCGCTGCCCTAGAGCCTTAGTCGCTCCCATGACGAGGCATGCATACGATTGGGACCCTACATTCACTCCGAAAATAAGAAAACCATGTGATTGTAGCCTTTTTTAGGCAATTATGTGCCAACGACCCTAGATTCTGAGCCTCTTTTTCAGGGCTAGGACTCAGGCCACTACCCAAACATTCATGAAACTTTTGGAAATGATAAATAACATTGAAACAAGGTTACTAATGCAAACACGTGAACAAGGAATTGACCTGACCCCCAATATCCATGATAAGCATTCCGTTAAACATATCATAAACATGTAGTCTAGAGGTCATAACAATAGCTATAAACATAGGGATCTCATACATATCTCAGAATCGTCAAGGAGGACTGATATATCTTCATAATGGTTGCATTGTTATATATTAGGTCATTCATTCATTATTGTCTCATATACTAATCAAAACATGAGCAGAGCCATACATAATGACTATCATAAAACATGCTCATAACTAGAAAATAACCAAATATATATCACGGATGAAATAACCATTAAGGCCATATAATGACAAGAAAATTTAATCATAAAATACCAAAGGAAAACAAGCTTTTATTAACATATGCAAATCTAACCAAGTCAGGGAATTCTACGTACCACCTCACCATAGATTTGGCTGAACCAAATCTCACTTTCAGCCAATCACCCCGCGCCATATTCCAAGCATGAATGTGGGATCTCATGACAAAAATCAAACAAAACAAAACCAGGGCTTCCTGAGGTCAAACCACCTAAACCCTCAATCAATGATTCTACTTCACGGTTCGACCTCACTAACCATCACTAGATCGGTCTCTACCCAAGGTGTCCAGGGCTCTGGAGTGTTTGTTCCAACCAAGGCCTCCAGAACTAGTAACTCAACCTAGAGCTGTTGCAGGGATCCAAATCATTTGTCTAATCAAGGATTCTAGGACTAGTAAGTCAACGCCCCAAGGGCTCCAAATATTTTTTCCAACCAAGGATTCCAGGACTAGTAACTCAACCCAAGTTGTTACAAGGCTTCTAGAGCATTTGTCCAACTAAGGCTACAAGAACTAGTAACTAATACCACAACCATAAGGAACATGAAAACCAACCAGAAAATAAAAGGAAAGAAACCCATGACACCATGGATATCTAGGAAATGTTAAGGCTAGAAAAACCACTATCAATCTGGGCAATCCTCCACGCTAATGACAACTCATAACCAAGAAATCACATGCATGTTCCATGCATACCAAAACTGGCAAGGAAATAATATATGCAACTCGGTACCTGCAAGGAAAACACACTATAGTTGTTGATCCCGATGTCCTCTTGCGCTCTCTTTCTCTTCTTTCTCTTCTTACTCCAATCCAAAGTATACCACACTCCTGCAAGAGTTCTCCAAGAGTATGAGAGAGAGAGAGAGAGAGAGAGAGAGAGAGAGAGAATAAAATGAGATCTCCAAGCTAAAACTGATTGTGAACTGATTCTCATAAGAATTTTTATTAATGAGGCATCTATTTTCTTCATATTCCATTACTTTCCTTTATTTTCCTCCTCACATGCAACCCTTGACCTTTCACCTCCCGTTTCTCCTATTTTCCATTATTTTCATAAATACAATGCTAATAAATGCCTCATGCCTTTCCAAAGCCTTTTCCATTGCCTTTTCCAATTTCATAGCCATTAATTAATCACAAGTGATCCCCATCACTATGTTTTTTCCCAACATTAAGATTGGAATACGGGTCCCATGAACTTGGTTATTAATTTTCCTTTATTAACTTTATTACATGTAATTTTGACTAGGGATTTTATAATGAGTATGGTTTGATAAAGTTTCATTGGATAGTGCTTGGTAAATGAAACATTGTTGTAACATAATATTTGGATATCAGCACCTGGTCCAAAGAATTTGTTAAAGTGATATTGATGAGTTTCATATTAGTTTTGATCTGGCATCTAAACTTTGATAAGTTGACATAGTTGACTTGATTGCACAATATTGATTTGTGTAAGGCTAAGCATGTTGCTTTGGTCAAGTGTTATATTTGCAGAAATCATAGTATGAAGCAAGATCCTCGATCCTTATATGTCTTCATTGACAGTTTCCTCGTGAAACTAGGATGATGTGTTGATCCAAAAATCTACTTAAAATGTGGTCCAAGGTATGGCTTTGATTTTGGTTTTATATACTGATGGTTGATTCTTGACAGGAAATGAGCCTCTAATAATCAAAGTCAGAGGGAGATGGCTTCTAAAGTTCAAAGGAAGAATTATGGCATGATGTATTACATCCTAAAGTTGGGAAAAGAAAATCTATATACTGAAGCTATTAAAGAAAGTGGAAATGCAAATCCTTGGACACTTCAATCAAATTTCAAGAAGTTATGAAAACATATTGTTGAACTTGACTTGGCAATTGACAGTTGATTGAAGCATTGATATTCCGTTTGAACTCTCATTCGAATATAGATATATATATATATATATATATATATATCTGTTGTGCATAGAAGCTCAGTGAATTCATAATTGAGTTGATTCATACGCATTGAGATGTCATCGAGCTCACTTCTAGACATTTGCATGGCATGATATATTTTTGGTTTGAGAAATTCTTCCTTTGATATGTGACTGCATGGATGTAATAATAGTATTTGGGATCATTGTCAATGAGATAAGCATATTTGGGTGTTTCCTTAGTATGATATCTTCCATGATATTTTGAAGAAGAAGCTCATAACTTTAAGCATGACCAAGGTTGACTACAATGTTGCTAGCATGGCTAGTTGTGAGGCAGGATGAAGAATCTCTTTGGAGAGATGTTTGAGTATGTTTTGGATATGACATGGATACATTGTCATGAAAAGAGTGGTAATTTATTGTAAAAGAATCTCATATATAGTTAGGACTAAGATACCTTCATATAATGAGATAATGTTGCTTTACGAGACAAGCTTAGGCTCAATGTGGTTCCTTCTTCCTTGAGAGGGAGGATGAATATGGTATTATTTTTGTGATGTGTATATTTTTTTCTAATATAATATTTGATTTTATGTGATGTATGAACAAGAGATTTCTTCCATTGAGACATGATGATTACCAGATATGAGCACAATGATATGTTGCATATCTACAAAGAGCATCCCTAATCAATGACATTGATCCAATTCTTCCTGCGTGTTTGAGCTCCCAATGTGTGGAATTGAGATGGAGGGCTCCTGGGGTTGAGGGATCTTTGGACAGTAGGGTCGTAGATGTTTCTCCGATATTTTTTACCCATAGTGTTGGAGATGTTGCTTCCCTATCTTGGTCTTTTTAGAGTATACCCCAATTGGCATGATACCCACAAGCTGGGCTTGTTGGGATTTTCCCTCCCCATCTTGTCAATGGGTTGAGGAAGCTTGGGGCATGTGATCCTTAACTTTTGGTAAGTTGGGTATCTAGCCCAAGCTTAGATTATGATGCTGGCGTTCTACCACATGACTCTTGAGGGTCATTATTAGGAATATCGGTAGGAAATAGGATGGGTTGAGATGTGCTCCCCTATATCACCTATTTCTCGATATTGGGTTGTAGATTTTTATCTCCCCCATGAGATTCTGGGTTGAGATTGAGCTCCCTGATGTGATTTTAGGTTGAAATGTGCTCCCTGAAGTTATTCTAGATTAAGCTAGGCTGTCTGATGTTGATGTCGGTCATAGATTCAACTCCCCGCTAATATTTCCTAGGTGGTAGCATTGGGCTCCCCAATGGTAGTGATTCCGGGGGGTAGCAGTGGCTCATCGATGAATAAAGGGTGTTAGCATACACTCCCCTCCAATTTCAAATTCTTATTCTTTTATATTTGAGAATGTTCAGCATATGGGTAGAGACAATCAAGAGATATGCAGGAATAAGAAAGAGATTAAACGAGATTTAAAATGACGATACATGATGATTAGATACTTGAGATTGGATATGATTTTATTACAAGATACACATGACATGATCCAGGTGGAATTATCCCTAGTTGAGAGGGAGTGTTAAAATTGGAGACTAGGGCCAAATTCCACTTTGAACAACTCATTTTATTGAGATGATGATTGCATCTAATTCTTCTTCTCGAGAGGACCAAAATCAACCTTAAGATAATCAAATTTAGACAAGGGAAAGTGTATTTTTTTTCTATAAGCCCACATGTGTATATTTGATCAGGTCGGAACTAAAGAAAATTGGACACCCTTGGAAGGCTATAAATACAAGTGACCTCCACCTCATTTGGACATCATCATGGATCATTCTTCTATTCTCTTTCTTTTTTTTGGCTCATGCAAGTCTGAGGCAGGTCTACAGAGAAATGGGTTCGCTCGAAGGTGAAATTGCAAGGTTTGAAGCTCATGCGTGTTTTTCTAGGATTTTGTTTCTTAGTCACAGGCTTACCAAAGGACAAATTTGATTGGATGCTAGATTGCAAGCTCAAGGGAGTGACTAAAAGCTCCCAGTCACTCGCATACCCACTTCATCCCTATAATTGGGACCTAAATTTTCATTTTTCTGCTGACCGAAGTTATCACTCATTGACCATAGAGTTTGACAGTTGACCATAGGCTATGGGTGTTGATTTAAGGCTTTTGATGCAATGTCTTGAGTATTAACATCATTGAGTTCATCTCATGGATAATGTTGAGTTGGTTTTTGCTGGATAATTGTACGGATGAAGATATGGATCATTGTACTCTGTTTTGCGGAATCATTTAATGATAATCTAATAAGAAGAAGAATTTGAAAGGGTTTTACCCATATTGTGTTTTGCCCTGGTCTCTGACCAATCCTGGTGTCTCTGTGTGAATGCTTTTCTTCTATTGTTCCTTTATGTTTCGTTGCATTGTTGATGATAATATTGTTCTTTCCACATAGTTGCATATGTTGCCTAATAATGATGTAAATTTGAATAATTTTATGATGTTATGGGGTGAATTTAATGTGGAAACAAAGAAATGTAATTATCAGAGAAAATAATAATGTAGCCCTAAGAAAAATTAATAGGTGAACCAAATATCCCAAATAGAAGAAACTACATTCAACAGTTAGATCCCATCCCACTAACTATGCCTCACCATGGCATAGAGGAATTTACCACGGGCTATGAAGAAACAAGCTATAAGGGTGTATAACTGGGCAAAGAAATATAAGTTTTTGCATTTGCAGGGTGTACCTTAACAACAAATAAGAACACACATTACAAACCTAAACCTTCATCCCAATAATCGTAATACCCTACCCCATAATCAAGGGAATAAACTAGTAAGGGTTAAGCATTAAGGAACTAGTTCGGTCATCAATATGTTCTCAATTTAAGCAAGGTGGGAAAGCCTTACCCTCTTTAGCTTAGCATTGATCGGAACAGACCTAATAACGATTCATATGATCACTATCTTACTTTCTTAACATGTTGAAAAAGATGCAAAACGGGTTCAAATACCCACCCAAAAAATGCCAAATAAGGAAATAAATACCAAACCCTAGAGACGTTGATTGGAATACTCACTAGATAAGCACTCCCCATGATGTTGAATAGCCTCTCAAAGGAACTAATCGACCTATATTTTTTATTTTTCCAGAAGGTCTTCATTCTCGGTAGAAGAAGAAGCATCTGCAGTCAACCTTGTGGATGTCTCAGAGTGCACATCACGCTAGTTTTTGGACTCCTTGGAGGAGATCATCAATCTCCTCATTCTATCATCTAAATCCTTCAGATCCCATGAATATGGAGCTCCCTAGTATTTGTTTGGGTATCCCTACATGGAACCCATATGTCTCTTCCTTTTCTTCTGTATCTACAAATTCCTTTACAGTTTTCACATCCTTTTTATATTTAATGCCTTTTAGGTCATGAAAATGGCATAAGGATTACTTCTTCTGTTGCCATACCTAACCTCTATCAATTTATCATGGAGAAGGAATGAATGGATGAATCCTTGTTGCCATACAAACCCTTGATTGATTTATCACAGAGAATGATTGAAAGCCTTGAATGCTTTCTCATGGAGAATGAATGAAACCCTCAATTGATTTATTATAAAGAAACCCCTGATTCCATTCAAAACCTCAATTGATTTCTTCTCTTGAAGAGAGAATGGACGAATTCCTTTCTTCCATACAAAACCTTGGTGAATTCCATATGCCCTTTTTTCATTTCTTATAGATTCCTCTTGCAAATGATATAGGAAATTATGTCCTAAAATAGTCGAGAACAACATTTTTCCTGACCAGGTTGTCAGCAGGTAATGGCAAAGAAAAACAAGTTATAACTCGTCATGTTATGGCATGGTAATTATGACCACCATAGGAACCAATAACCCACAAAATTTAAAAATCCTTGCTACCTATTGCAGAGCCCAGTCATAGGAAAATCTAGTGAATGGCAAGGATGAATGCCTCGCTCCTTACAAGGATATGGTCGAGAGAAAATGAAAACACACAGAGGTCTATGTTTCCCCATGTATTTGGATGAAATATAAATCAAACATAAATATTTAACACATATTAACATCTCCTTAATAAAATGTAGGCATAAAGAGGGTAATTTGAAACATTTTTAAGACAAATTTTAAAGACAATTTAAGTGTTTAAGACGAAATAATGATTTCGTCTTAAATTTCCCTTTTGTGTAGTAGTGTCTTATTATCAGGAAGTAAGAGATGATATCAATAATGCCAAATGGAAGGAAATGATGAAAGAAGAAACAAATGCCTTAGACCAAATAAAACATGAGACCTGGTCAAATTTCTGAAAGATAGAAATGTTGTTGGATGTAAATGGGTCTACAAATTTAAGAAAGGGGTTGATGGTAATATTGAAAGGTATAAAGCCAAAATAATCACGAAATGTTATTCTTAGATGGAAGGCATATATTCCATGAAATTGTTTTGTGATTTTTTAAACTTGTATTTGTACATATTGTGTTTCCATTGGTTTCTTTTCTTGATTTGGAGTTAGAGCAATTATATGTTAAAACAATATTATTGCATGTAGATTTGGACGATGAAATTTATATGGAGCGGCTAGAAGGTTTGTGCAACATTGCAATAACAGATTAGTTTTCAAGCAAAATACATCATTGTATGGTCTAAAGTAGTCACCCAAGCAATGGTACAAGAAAGTTTATTCCTTCATGATGAGACATAACTATATTAGAAGTGAGTATGATCATTGTGTGTACTTAAAAAGTTTGAATGACATATTCATTATTTTATGTTATGTGTTGATGATATGTTTGTTGCGGGGAAAATCATGGATGGTATCAATAGGTTGAAGGTTTATATGAGAAATACATTTGATATGAAATATTAAAGAGAAATAATGCAAATCTTAGGCATTGAAATATGCAGAAATAGAAAAAAATGTAAGCTTAGGTTTTCACAATAGAAGTATGTTGAAGAAGTACTTATGAAATATGAATAATGTGAAACCTATCAATATCCCTTTGGCTTGCCATTTCAAGCTTCCTTTAGGTTTACATCCCAATATGAATGAATAAATTTATTATATGCCTTGTGTACCTTATGCTAATGCAATAGGAAGTATGATGTATGTGATGGTATATACAAGACTAGATATTCCACATGCAATGGGTTGTTTAGTCGGTACATGACAAATACAAGAAAAGAGCTTTGGAAATGTAGTGAAATGGGTGCTTCGGTATCTTAGAGGCACCATTGATTATTACATCACCTATAATGGCTGTGAGGATTGTGTGTGGCTACGTTGATTTAGATTCTGCAGGTGATTTGGACAAGAGTTACTTCAGGATATGTCTTTACTATTGTTGGGGGATCCATTAGTTGAATGTCTAAGCTTCAATAAAAAATTTCTTTATCCACCATAGAGGCAGTGTACATTGTTGTCTCACATGGCTACAAAGAGGCAATTTGTTTGAAGGGTCTTCTAGGTGATGTGTAAGAATGAAAAACAACATAACATATTCTGTAATAGTCAAAGTATTATACATTTTGCTACAAATCTTGTTTATCATAGCAAGACTAAACATATTGATGTAAAGTACCATTTTGTAAGGAAAATTATTGATGGATGTGGAATAGATCTATAAAAGGTGTGTTATCACTCTAAAATTTCCCTAGAGCTATTATGAAAGAAATGATAGAGGTAACCACAAACCTACTTTTGAGATCAGGATCTATCCTTCCTAATGCTCAGAGAGGGCTCTCTCTTTATGACTTAACTTTGTGTAGTTAATTGATTTTAGGCTAGTTATTTAAGCTTTGGTTGAGTTTTTATTTTGATTTGGTGGTGGAATCACTGACTTAGATGGATAGAGGAGTGTATTTTACCATTAGGCTATTGGGTCAAGTGTCAAGAAAACAGGACTGGATCAAGTTCTAAAGATAGTGTTTACAGGCCAAGATAGCTGAGTAAATTCAGATCTTTTAGGATGGATGTTGAAATGGTTTTCAATCGGGGTCAAGGAGCAATCAAGGGTTCCTTACACCGGATAATGAGGGAAATGGCATAGTTCAATCGAAAATAGGGAGCAGTGAAGGATTCCCTACTCTGGATATCGGAAGAAAACATTAAAATGATTAACCGTTCAAGACAGGATGTACTTAAACAAATTCTATAATAATATTCCAGTTAATTCATTCAGTTTAGATAACATGCAAGTTTGTGAAACACTTAAGAAAATAACAATTTGACAAAATAAAATACTTCACTGAAGTGGCCCAACACATGAATCCTGTAATACAATTTCTTGATTACTCAGTCTAGTTTGCTGACTTGAAAAGTTGGTACAATGAAACCTCAAGTAATCCACCCCCTATACTTCGAATTATGAAATATTTATACAAGAACTTATTACAAAATATCCCAAACTATTTTGGGAATTATTCTAGGAAAAAGAAATATCTTCATGCAAGAAGATAGAGATAGATATGTAACTACTGCAATATGTCCCTATTTATTAGGCTCTGTTGTCTTATGCTTTGATCTTTTGCTGTTTTTTCTCCTTTGTTGTTGGTATTCCATGCTGACTGTTCTTTTTACTTTGTCTTTTAACTGATACTCTTTCATCTGATACTCTTTCACTAGGCTGATCCATTGCTTTTCTTTTGCTGCTCTGTATTCACTTTTACCTTGCAATTTCACACTAAGTCATTTAATTTTCCCCAAGTCTCTGCATCTGGTAATTTAATATTTACCATTCTTTTGTAGACTTCATCTGCTTCTGTGTATTTTTCAAAGGTGGGCTTGTTCACAAAAAGGTATTTTACCTCATCCTGGAGGTAAAATAGGTTCTCAAATGTCTGGTACAGAACCTTTCCTGTAGGAATCCCTTTCATAGAAGAATTATTGGCTTGATCTCTTGCCACCTCTCTGATTTTCCTGTTATATTCTTCTTGTGGCATTAATCTATCATTTATTACCAAGGGATTTGGCAAACCTTTCTGCCTTAAAGCATCAAACTTAACCATGAACCTGCCTATAGCCAGCTCCATGGTTTGGCATTTGTCCTCAAGGTTCATCATTAAGTTCCTCTTGGTGAGCACTTTCTTCACCTCTAATATGGTGCCAGTTCTGTCTGCTATGTCTAGCTCCTACAATTCATATTTATTTTTAGAGTTAAGGAATTGGATTATTCTGGTGGCTTCTTCTGGTAGGTCTCCATGTTCGGCCTTAACTCTCTGAATTGCTTCAGTAGCCTCTTTGATTAAATCATTTTGTTCAAAGATGACTTATATAGATGGAAAAATATCATTGACAGAGTCAATTATATTGGCCCATAGTTGTTCTTTGGCTTGGGCAAGTGGCCCCTTCAATGTTAACTCTTTTTCCAAATTCTTTATCCTGTTAGTCAACTTGGTTGATTTTTTACTTCATTTTTGTGCATAATTTGGGCCAATTTCTTTTCATCCTCTAGAATCCTTATCTGTTCTTTGAGTCTATTTATTTCTGTGGTAAGAATGGACATGTCCTCCATGGCTTTGAGCAGTTTACTTGCCTCATCACTTGGCTGAGCTGCTACTGTTGTTGAACCTGTTGCTGATGTAGATGTTGTTGTAGCTAGGATTGTTGTAGCTAGTGGAGATGTGGGTGCCAATGAAGCTGCCAAGGTTGATGGAATTACTGTAGTCACTGTGGGAATGGATGTGGCAGTGGCTGACTCAAGGCTAGCTTGTGTCAACTATATTAAACTCTCCAATTCTTTCTCCATTTCTTTCAATTGATCATTTAGTTGGAGAATGAGGTCCATCATCTCCTCTTGCTGGGTTTGGATTTCTAAGACCTCCTTGGTCTATGGATGTTCTGAATGAGGCAACTCCAGTTGCTTCTTCAAAGCAGCAATATCCCATTTTTCTTTTTTACCAGCTTTTCTGTAGCTTTGACATCATTGGGATTATACACAAGCTCAATCAACAAGTCTTCGGGTGACTTGATTCTATTATCCTTGGCCTGTAAGGATGTCTTTTGTAGCTTATATTGTGTTGTGATGTTATCCAGTGAGCTTTGAAGTTTGTGCACAGTCATTGCTTTTTTAGTCATGGTGGAATAAATCATCTCACCTGCCTGCTTATGGAACTCAATTTGGTCAATAGGATGAACATCCCTAGCCAAAACTTCAAAATTTGTTTTCCTATAGTCTGTTGATGATTTGGGCTACTGGAATGTAGTTTGCATCATTTGTTTGAAGTACTGGGCATAAGTTTCAACCTTTAATGCATCATTCCTCAACTTGATTTCCTTGTACTTCTCTTTTATATCTTTCTCTTTATCCAAAGGCTTGCTGGATGAAGAGACTTCAATGCTAAGTTGTTTTTCAATAAGTTGAGTGTTTGAAGTAGAAGGATGGTGAGTTTCCTCTGAAACTGTTGGGCCTTTACTCCTCCCAACCATTGTGTCAGTGTCAGTGATTTCCACTGTCTCAATGGTATCTTCTTGCTCAGTTACAGGATTAAGCTTGGGCCTCTTCCTGTAACTTATCTCAAACCTGTCATCTGTAGTGTCCATCCCAAAGCTAGATGTTATAGCTCTGATACCACTTGTTATAGATCTAACCCGGAAATATTATGAGAATAGAAATAAACCCAAGAATAACAAGATCTGAGCATAGATAGAAAGGATTCACTTTATTAATATCAAACCCTTAAGGTAGGGCAACACCATACATTCACTCCTTAAGGAAGGAGAGCACTCCACAAGCCATATGCCTGTTCATACAATAATCCTTGACAATTTCTTCACATGGAGTCTCTAGCCTCTATATAGGCCTCATACATACAATACCATGGACCATTACCATGGTTCCCTCATACCATCAACTAATACCATGGGCCCATTACATTATTACTAACTACTTGTGGTCCCTTACATGATATGGGTTAACCACCTTATTTATTACTATGGCCCATCCCATTATTACATTATTACCTTGGGTACCTCCCTTGGTACCCCATATTATCCCCCCTAGGTATATAACATTCCACCCCCCTTAGCATGTTTCGTCCACGAAACATGGGAAGAACACAAATAATAAGATCTACTCAAAAGAGTAGTCCACTGGTACCATGCACGTGCATCTAGCAATCCAAGAGAAAGGTGAACCCTCGATCTCGCTGGTGCCTCGCTCGCTTGAAAGGGAAGTTAACCATGGCAGCTCTTCTGTGTTGATGTGTAGTAGGTGGATCGTCGCCCCTCTCTATATGCCATGTAGGGGTTGTTGTCCTTGTAGCTAATTTGTTGCCATCTTGTTGGTTGTTTTCTTGTTGGGTGATGTGGGTGGTGATATGCTGACAGTGTATCTTTCTTTAATTCACCACCTAATGGATTCTGATTGGTATTTGGTACATGTTGTGGTGCTTGCTGTTGTTTCTTATCTTCCAATATTTCCTCAACCACTGAGTCCTCATCTGATGTAACATTTTCTGCTTCAACCTCTTTGGACTCTACCTGTTTTTCTGGTACCTCGTTTGATGTTTGTGTTTGGTTGTTGACCATCAATGGCTCATCATCTGATATGTCAGTCCCTGGAACATCTTCTACTTCAACCTGTTTATTAATGGAAATATCCTGTAATGTAATTTTCTTCTTTTTATACCAGAGCTTCAGGAATTTCTTCTGCACATTAATATTGATAGTACCCACCTCTTCCATCCAAGGGTATCCCAAAACATGCACATTAGTCATATCTGAAGCATAAAAATTAGAATGCAATACATACTTGTCCATAGAAATCTTCAAATCTTTATAAACTTGAACATCCTCATTATCAATCTGTGCAGTTTCAATGTGTTTTGCTGGAACTTGCAATCTTTTTTCCAAATTAACACTTATAAGATTTTGCTTGCAACTAGGATTTATAGACACAACGATTTTCTCCTTCTGAATCAATCCATGAACCTGCAATAAAGATATACCAGTAGGAAATAACCCCATATGTTTCTCCTTATCTTGTTTTCTAGTATGAGACCATCGGTCTAAAAGGAATTTTTCAAATTCTTCATCAGGCAAGTTGTAACACTTCTTTTGGTTAAGTAATCCCCACCATGTGGCTGCATCATCTCTAAAGAATTGCACTAAAAACCATTTCCAATTGTTTTTCCATAATGATTTCTGTTCTTTTATGTATTCTTCAATAGTAGGACCATTATCTTTCCGTGTAAAAAATTCCTTGCTAGAAGCCATGAAGGTTTGGAAAAATTTCACTTACTTGGCGAAAATTTGAAATTGTCACAGTTTAGTCAATATTGCTCAGAATTCGTATTATGACCTGTTTTCGGAAATGGAACAATCATTCTGCATCTGCCCATGTGATAGAAATCTTGATACAGGCAATAGAATTTCAGATCTGCGCTGCAACTCTCCCAGCGTCACCAAAATTTCTGCAAAAAAGCGCTGATTTTAAATCAGCGATATCTCCCTCATCCGGACTCCGATTCGACTGATTTTTTTTTTGAAATTGAGTTATTTTTCACACAGAATCCAGATCTACAATTATATTTTTCAGATATTTCACCAAGATGTCCAGATCTGTGCCGCAAATTCACTGCCACGAAAAATTGTCTGCAACCCCACTGATTTTTAAATCAGCGATATCTCCTTCATCCGGACTCTGATTCAGCCGATTTTTTTTTGAAATCGGGTATTTTTCACATAGAATCCAGATATGTAATTATATTTTTCAGATCTTGCACAAAAACATAGAGATCTGATCTACAAACTCGCCGCCGCCAAAATCCTGCAAAAAATTAAAAAAAAAATTCTCCACTTTTGTGCCCAAGAAAGTGCTATGATACCACTTGTTATAGCTCTGATACCACTTGTTATAGATCTAACCTGGAAATACTATGAGAATAGAAATAAACCCAAGAATAACAAGATCTGAGTATAGATAGAAAGGATTCACTTTATTAATATCAAACCCTTAAGATAGGGCAACACCATACATTCACTCCTTAAGGAAGGAGAGCACTTCACAAGCCATATGTCTGTTCATACAATAATCCTTGACAATTTCTTCACATGGAGTCTCTAGCCTCTATATAGACCTCATACATACAATACCATGGGTCATTACCATGGTTCCCTCATACCATCAACTAATACCATGGGCCCATTACATTATTACTAACTACTTATGGTCCCTTACATGATATGGGTTAACCACCTTATTTATTACTATGGCCCATCCCATTATTACATTATTACCTTAGGTACCTCCCTTGGTACCCCATATTATCCCCCCTAGGTATATAACACTAGAACATTCTTCCCTGGTTCTTTTCATATTTCTGTCCTCATTGGTTGGAGTCTGTAGGATGGGAGTAATAGTCATCTGTTCCTGTAGGGGTGGAACCTGCAGAAAGGAAATAGTATCAATCTGCTTCTCCACATCAATTAAAGTATTCTCCACATCTATTAAAGTGTTCTCCAACCATTCTGACTGATTGGCATATCTTTCAATGTCGGCCTGGGATCATGTATGAAAGGACTTAGCTTGAATTTGAGCCTTAGTTTATTTATGACTCCATTAGGGTCATACTGCCACATGAAATTACTCTTGAAGTTAATATGTTGTAATATTTTTTCTGCCTCTTGTCTAGCTTCCCTATTATTACAAATAAAAGGGGCCAATTGGTTTTTTATTTAAACTGGGTCTTCTTCCTAGCTGACAGGAAATTAACCTCATCAGAGTTTATAATTTTACTGAAATACTCTAATGCAAATATCCTCATGGGGAGGTATTTTGGCAGCTTGTAGGGAGTTAGTTGGCATCCATACATCCTAATTTCTGTGTGGTCCTGGTATAGATACTAGTCTCCCACTCTATTGTTCTTAGCCAAATGTAAAACTATTAATGTCCTCATTGATTCTGGGCTGATAGCTACTGGTTAGCATGTTTATAACTAGATGAACAAATGAATCAATGAACTCTTTATAACTAAAAACAGTGGAATATCTTTGGATCAATGGTTTCCAATAGATGACAGATCTTGGATGGCCCTTGGTGTCTAACTTTTGGATGCTGATTGGAAATTTATCTGACTGAAAGTATAATAACATATGAAAGAACACTGATGAATATTTGAAGACTCTCTCTTTTGGCAATCTGATAAATTGTTCATGGATTTTGTCTACCAAGAACTCAGAAAAGTTGTAAACTATAGCTGGAGGCTTGATTGGGCAAAAGATATAAAGGAAATTAAGAAAAACCTCATCCACATATTCATCAGTGGTGTACCCTAGAATGCAAGAGAGCATGGTTATAATTTGTCTGCCTCTCTTAGAGAAAATGGTGGTAGCATATGGAGGACTATCTGTTGGAGTATGAGACTCTTCAATGATGAAATTTTGAAAGATCTCAGCTTTCTTGGGAAGGTCTAGCTTGGTGTAGAGTTAAAGTAAGCCTTCAATGGAAAGTGGGGTCTCATTTGGGCCTGCCTGGATTTGCAGCATTTGATTTATTGATTCTGTAGTAATAGTGAATAAAACCTGTTGGTTAGGGGTGACTATGGCTTTTCGACTAGGGACATAGCAAGCTTGGAAGAAGTGAATGATTTCTAGGAATAGGTGTACCTATGGGAACAAGAACTTGGGCAAATTTGACTCCCATAGGTGAATGTCGTCATTCTGGTTCAAAAACATGTCTTTACTCCAGCAGTGGAGTTTCAGTAGGTGGCTAGGGGAAGCAATATCTTTAATTTGAAATTATCTGTCGGCTAATGGGAGGTGGTCAATATCTAGGTGAGGGATTTGTAGAGGTCTTACATCCAGAGAAGTTTGGGAAGCCATAAATTGGTTTGTTCAATGGAATTACTCTTTATGTGGCTTTAGGAGTAAGGTTAGAAGGTTTGAAAAGTGGGGAGGGTAATTTCAATCTATAGAAAAAGGGTTTGGATGCACAATAAGTTTTTTCTTCAATTTAGGAAGGCTTTTTAATTAATTCAATTAATTAACCTTTGATAATTAATGTGTATAACTCAAATTACAGGGCCATTCTGGTTCTTTCAAGAATATCTAGAAATTAACGGCTTGGTGCGCAGACAGGGTTCTATGGTGGCAACAGAGGCTTCTGAGGCTTCAATTGTCAATTTATTGCTTCATTTTGGTGTCTGCAACGTCTTCGGGTGGCAAAAGGTGGTTAAATTGGTCATGCAGAGGTTGAAGGTGTCAGAATTGGCTAACAGAGGTTTGCAACGAAAATGAGAGAAAAGAGCAAAATGGGGCTTTTTCGGCCTTTTAACCAACAATGGTTAGATTATGGCGTGAGAATTGGTGAATGAACAGTGCGAAGTTTTGGTTTAGGTGGGGAGGTGGTTTTAGGCCATATTGCACCGCTTTTGGATGGAGGGCGGTATTTTTCGCGAGCACGCAATATAACCTGGTACCACCACGTAGCCAACACTGCTCGGCCAAAACCACGAATCTCGCGTGCTCTCAGACCGTTAATTGTCGGACGATGAATCTGCGTGATACGGCTGTGTGTCGTTGGATCTGGATGTGGGAGATTGGAGGGATATCGCACGGTGAAGTTGCACGGGCAGAGTTGGGATGTGATTGGCGGGGCCCGGGGTTTAATTAGAAATGAAATGCGATTAATCAAAAAGTAATCACGGGATTTTTAAATATAAGCAGTGGGTTAATAAAGGTGGGGACCATGGGTTTATATGGCGGAGGTTTTAACTATACACCAAGGTTTGGTGAGTTAAAAGGGTGTCGGGGAATTTATAATGTGGGAGACCTTAATTTCATAATGGGTGGTATATTTTAGGTAATTACTTAGGATAACAAGGGTTTTGTGGGTTTTAAGGGAAAAAGGGGAAATTAATAAGGAGGGAATGTATTGTTTGTGATGGGAATGTGTTTCACACTAGGGAAAAGGGTTTTGGGAATGGGGAATGATTTTTGAAGGGTAAAGTCTAGGGAAATGTGTGAAACAAAGGTATAAAAGGTTAAAATTAAGGGAAAGGGTTTTTTACAAGTAATGAAGGGATAATGAGGGGAAATTAGCAAATAAGTATGTGGAGGTCTAGTGAAGTGAGGGGAAATTAGTAAATAAGATTTAGTGAATGTCTTTTCTCTTTCACATTTCCCCCTGCACATGAAACATAGGATTAAGCATGATGAATGTGCTTTTGACTTGGCAACCTTGTGCATTTGCAAAATTTCTTCTACCTACCCTTTATTTACCCTAAAATTTTGTCTTCATTCATTGGGACCCTTTATTTCTTTTTCTTTGATAAGCAAACTATCTAATTCTAACCTTATAACCTCCAATGGCTCAGATTAAGCTAATGAGCTCATTATTATTCTCTACCTAACTATTGATTTGCCAAGATTAAATAGTTTGGCTAGATCTTTATTCTCTATCTATCAACATGAAATTTAAAGCATGAACGAGTCAAGATTAAACTATTTGACCATCATGGATTGTGGCATTTTTGACAAGCTACACACAATATTATTTTTCAAAGTAAAGTAAAAGGAGTAGTATTTGAATTTGCACACTTTCATGATCTATTCTTATCTCTTTTTGGGGTTCATATTTTTCACTTTTTTTCACTTTTTCTTTCTTTTTTGTCCTTTGATTATTCTTTTAGGACATACCCTCTTTACATTTTTTAATTTTAATATGGGAAAACATTTTGCAGAAAGAAAAATATGTACAATATTACAAGACTAACCATAGCTAATTCAAAATTATGAATGCTATTATTATAGGACCCTAACAATGGCTCCACATGGGGATGGCATTTCCTGGTGAAATGTCAAGAACTTTAAGATCAGTAGCCTTTGAAACTCTGACTGTGGTTGCCTTGTAACTGCTCCTATGTGATCTTCTTTATTCATACATATGATGGTACACCTTTCAAAGCTCAGGGCCTTCTCTTCGGGCTTCAACCTCAAAAGGTTACCATCCAATCCAATCTAAACTTTGCAATGTTATATACAATGAAAAAAAGTAAAATGAACTATTGCTAATCTATGGATAAGTAATGCTTCAACATTCTACCATTGACTGGTGCTCCTAGTAGATCTGTTCCATCTAACTGTCTCAAGAAAAATGCATTATTACCTCTGTAACCATAAATGATATAAGGGCCTTGCCATATGAAATCAAATTTACCATGTTTACCATTCTCTTCTCTTCTAGAATCCCATTTGAGTACTTTATCACCTATGTAAAAATCATCAGCTTTGGTTTTCTTGTCAAAAATCTTTTTGATTTTATCCTGGATCACTTGTGATTTGACATAAACTTCTTCTCTAGTTTGCTGCAAATGTATTGTATAATTTATCCTCCTTTGGATATCATTTGGTTCTACTTGCAACTCTTGAAACATTTTCATCACTGGTACTCCTAAAGAGGATGGAAAAACATCATCCATTCCATATACTAGCTGATAAGGAGATGTACCAATGGATTTTTGGTAGTTAATCTGTCTGCCCATAAGGCATTAACCAACTTTTTGTTCCAGGTATTCTTGTTGTCTTCTAGCAGTTTCTTGATGATATTAACAAGGCTTTTGTTTGAGGATTCTGCAAGTCCATTACCTTGAGGGTAATAGGTAGTGGAATGGCCAAGGGTAATGTGATATCTGTTACAAAAGTCTACCATTTTCTTGGATTTGAAAGCAGCTGCATTATTAGTAATGAGTTTTTGTGGGCATCCAAACCTAGAAAGGATGTTGTTCTCAAGGAATGAAATGATGACATAGTCTATGACTTGTCTAGAAGGGATGGCTTTTATCCATTTAGTAAAGTAATCAGTGGTTGTGAAAATCCCTTTATGCTGGGCTGAGGAGGATGGGTGAATTTCCCCAATGAAGTCCAAACCCCATTGTTGAAAAGGAATTTCTGTGGAGATGGGTTTGAGAGGTAATGGTAAGAGCTTCCTTTTGCCTTCAAATATTTGGCACTTGTGACAGGAGGTCACATATTTCTTGACATATGAAAAAAGGGTGGGCCAGTAAAAACCCGCCCTTAAAATCTTATCAGCAGTTGTTTTCCAGTATAGGTGTCCTCCACAATATCTTGCATGAAATTCTTGCATAACTTTGTCAGCTTCATCTTTTAATAAACAATTCAATAAAATGCCACCATTATCTTTCTAAAATAAAGCATTGTCTATGATACAATATTTCATTGATTTCATTTTCAAAAATATAGCTTTAGTTCTAGATAAACCAGGAGGAGCTTGTAGGTTTAGTAAAACAAATATGATATCTGCATACCAAGGTGAATCTATGAAAGGTTCACTAATCTATGGAGTTGCCATCTCTTCCTAATGATCTAGAGCACCAATTAAATTTATATCTAAAGCCTGAAAGTTCGATTCAGCTATTATTTTAGCTAAACCTTGGCCTTTGATAAGTTTTATAGGATTTATTTCTATGTTATATTCCAAAATGGTGGCAATCCATTTGCATCTCTTTCCTTCAGGCCCATTTTGTGTCAAAATGTCCTTTACTACTGAATTTGGAACATAAGCAATGATGTGTGAGTACAAGATGTACACACTGAAATCTTTAATAGCTTTCACTAAAGCAAGTGCTTGTTTTTCCATTATGTTGTACTTTAGTGTAGCATATCTCAAAGATTTGCTAAAAAATGCAATAGGCTACTCATAACCTTGATCATTCTTTTGCAACAAGACTGCTGCAATAGTATGTTCTGAAGCAAAAGAAATATTATAAAATCTTTTTTGAAATTAGGACTTATGAGGACTGGTGTTTTAGTAAAGGCTTCTTTGATTGCCTCAAAAGATTGTTTAGCATCTACTGTCCACTTAAGTGCTGAATCTTTCTTTAACATGTTATTTAATTCTCTAATTAATTCTGCCAAGTTAGAAATGAATCTCCTAAGAAAATTTATTTTGCCTAAGAATGATTGTAATTCTTTGATGTTTCTAGGATGAGTGATGTTTAGGATTTCCTCTATTCTAGCTGGGTCTATTCTCATTCCACATTTTGATATTATGTGTCCCAAGAGTTTACCTTCTTTTAGACCAAAGAGTGTCCTTTTGGGATTTAAGGAAATACCAAATTTTCTCCATTTAGTAAAAACTCTTCTTAAGTGATCTAGATGTTCATTATCTGATTTAAAAAATATTGTGATGTCATCTTGGTAAACCACTAGAAAGTCATGGATTTCTTTTGTAAAGGCTATGTCAATTTCTCTTTGGAATGTTTCTCCAGCATTCACCAATCCAAAAGGAATCTTTAAATACATGAAAATACCCCAGGGAGTGGTAAATGTAATCTTTTCTTGATCCCCTAGTTGAACCAAGATTTGGTTGTATCCAGAGAATCCATCAAACAATGAAATTCCGGATGAGCCTACTACCCTCTGGAGAAAGTGGTCCATTTTAGGGAGGGGATAGTTATCTTTCAGTGATACTTTGTTCAAGTTTCTGAAATCAACCCAGAGTCTGATTTCTCCTGTTTTCTTTCTAGTAGTGACCAAATTAGAGACCCAATCTGAATATCTAATTGGTGCTATGATTTGTGCATCATACATCCTTTTCACTTCTTTTTCAATTAATGGAATAAGAATTGGATTAATTCTCCTAAGCTTTTGTTTAAAGGGCTTTTGATCTTCTTTGATGGGTATCTTATGTTGAATAATGCTAGTATCATAAGACTTAAGGTCTTCATAACTCCAAGCAAAGACGTCTTGAAAATATTTGAACAGGCTTCTGTATTTCAACTTTTCATCTGGAGGTAATGCTTTGGATATTTTGATAAGTTTAGGTTTTTCTTCTATTCCTATGTTACATTCTTCTATGTTTGCTCTTAAAGGCTCCATTTTTTGTTTTCTGGCTACATCACTTGAATCAAACAAATCTTCTAACGGGACTAATCCTTTAGGCAAAAAGTTATTTTTAAGGTTTAAAATCTCATAATCCTAATTTATTATTTCTTCTATTTCTACTTTTTCTAAGTTATCTATTTCTACTTTAGTGAATTTAGTGGGTTTATCTATATCTAAAGCATTTATATCTATCTAACTATTTATGATGTTATCTACTGTACTATCAGTATCTATGTTACAGTTTTTAAATTCTCCTTTAGCATTCATGAAATCATATATTTGAGAATCTTGTGAAAAAATCTACCAATATTTCAGATTATCAGGTATAACGGGTATGTGTCTTACTTCTACAGTGTACTGGTGGTTGGGCTGAAAGGGTAATTTGCAAGTGCTAGCAAAAGTAGCCAAACTGTGAGCTTGCATGTTTTGTTTCCTAGGAATAGTAGCAAAATCAGTTTCAAGAAGGTCCTTAGTCAGATCTAGCACAGTTTCCCTGTATTGGCTAAGTCTGGGATTATTCACGGAGTATTCTCCTTTAATTTGTTTTATAATCAATTCTGAGTCTCCCATGATAGAAACTCTCTTGGCTCCAAGTTTTCTTACAATTTGTAGTCCTAAAATCAAAGGTTTATATTCTGTCATGTTGTTTGTGCATTTAAAGTTTAATCTAAAGGTATGACCTTCAGAATGATTATTTTCCATGTTGTGAATCAAACTCCTGCACCTTCTCCTAATCTATTTAGAGAGCCATCAAAATCTAAATTCCATAGAGACCCATGAAATATGTTTTCACTATCAGGTGCTATAGCTGTGATCTCATTTTTTCCATTGTCTGAATTATACAAAATAAAAGAGTCCATATCAGATGCATGGAGTAAATTGGGTAATTATGTGGTTTTCCTGAACTACTTACCATGTATTTCATCAATGTTTCTTTGTAATGCTTTCTTTGCTGACCAAACACAGAGATGGTGACATATGACATGTCTAACTGTAGAGATCCCTGCAATTTTTCTCCCCATGAGTGAGATAATAGCATTCCATACTTGGGTGGGATATCAGCAACTACTATGTCCATAACAATACTCTTTGTTGGGCATTGGACTAGAGTTACACACAAATATTTAATTAGGACAAGGCATTTGACTTGGCTAGAATCAAAGGAAAAGAGGTCCTTATAGGGTTTGGTGATATCTAAATTTAAGCTTTCCATGGTTGCTTTAGGCATTAGGTTATGGGATGCCCCTGAATCTAGCATAGCATTATGTAAGATTTTATCATGAACATTTAAGCAAATGTAGAGTGGAGGGATACCCCCTTGTTGATGGGTGCCATTTACTTTTGGACCAAATAATAACTCAGGTTGATCATCATTAAGGTTTACATCATCTTCTCCTTCACCTATGTTTAGTGTTTCAGTGATTTATGCCTTGGATGATTCATTTTTCACTAGTTTTGTCAAAGGAACTGATATTTTCAACTTGGTTATCTTAGTCTTAATGTTGAATGGCAATTGAGTTTTTCTTGATTGTATGAGATCTTCCTTAGAAATTGTGGTCTAAGTAGTTTTATCTTCTTTATCAGCACTTGGAAATTCAGTTTGTGTACCAGCAGGTTTGTTTTGAATTCTCTTATTTGGAATAGTTTGAGTAATCGTTGAAGTTTGAGTTTCAGTTGAAGTTATATCTACAATTTTTGGGCTAGAAGTCTCCTGAGTTCCTCTTGGGAGAATTTGTAGAACTTTGGCCACAGTAGCTTCTGTTATTTTTTTAGTTTGGGTTTGGATTGATTTCTTAGTGGGAATTTCAGTATTCTTTTTGCTTCTAAGGCTATACTACTTGTGAACTTCATAGATAGAAGATTCATAGCCTTGTTTGTAGTCAAAGGACTCTCCAGATTCTAATTGAAATTGTTGTAACATGTACAATTCATGTTCTTCCTGAGTAAGAAAAACAACGTCTTTATTTTTAATCCCTAATAGGTTTATTTGGGTTTCCTCTTCTTCTTCATGGTTTTGTGAACCTTCAACATAATTTTCCTGGAAAGGTGGTCTAATCTGTTGATCTGGTATAGCATCTCTTGTTTTTCCAGTATTAGGATTTTTCCTGAAGTTGGAGTTTCTAACTGGGGGTGCTTGTTGATTTTCCCACTGAGATTTCCTTTCCATATTTTCTAATCTATCCATTATCCTTTCTACACTCTTAGCTAAACTATCTATTTTACCATCTGAAGTGGATGGTTCCTCTTTAATGGTAACTCTTTTCTCAATTCTCATCGTAGATTTCTTAGCTAATAAATTTGCTTCTACACTAACAACATTACTTTGCATCTGTTCCAATGTTTGAGGGTTTCTTTCTCTTAATTGGTAAGACATATCAGTGTCAAAACCATCAGGAAATTTGATTAGTGCTAAGTCCAGTGGAGGTTTAATATTCACAAGGATTGCATTATAGATACACTTGAACCTAGTACAATAGTCCTGAACAGATTCATTAGGATCTCTTCTAATGTTGTCATATTTAGACAATATTTGTAAAGGGTTTTTCTTTCTTTCCCATCTATCAATAAACAATCTATGGAAAGCAGCTAAATCAAAAATATGATTAGTAGGTAAACCTTTGAACCATTTTTTAACATCCTGTGTCAGTGTTTGGGCAAATAACCTCATTTTCACATCAAACTCATCAATCTCGTATAATTCAAAGTAGTCGGTCATTTTATTCACATGTTGTTGGGTTGTATATTGACCAGAAGCATCAAACCAAAATATTTTACTTTGATAGTCTTGGGGCATGGCATGTAGTTGAGCTGGTAAGACCAAAGGTGCATATCTGTCTGCCATGGCTGAGATTTTGGTTTGACTAGGGTCAAAGTAGTGGTGCTTGAAGAAGGACTTGAGATGGCTATAGATGAACTAGATGAACTTGAGATGTTTGGTTGGAGAGGAAGCTGAGGTATGAATGGTTTAGGGAAATGAAGTGTGGTGGATATTATAGGTGAGGTGGTAGTAAATGACGCTTTATTTACAATTTCTGAAGACTCTGTAGAAATTTCAGGGGTAGCAGCAGTTAAGGTAGCTAATTCGACTGATTATTGAAGATAGGCCTCGTCCATATGCCTTATCAAGGTTGAGGTTAAAGCTTATAGTTTATCAAAAGCACCCAAAACATGTTGATCTAAATAAGGATGTATAGGCACCTTTTTTGACTCCATAAATTGAATAAAATTGGGGTCTATTATAGTATCATGAATTGAATTTTCAGATTTGGTTCTAAACAATGAAAGTTCAAATTATAAATCAAACTGAATATCCTCTAAACTTGATAACTCCTTAGGGAGTGAATTTGCCTTAATTAACTGACTACTACTTCCTTGAGTTTCTACCTTTTTTGGTTTTCTTAAAATTCTGTCAGAAACGTCAACTATTGTAGTAGGGTTTGCATCTGGATTTCCCTGGTATAGTGTGTTCTTTTGGGAGCCAGAATTTTAATTTTTTACTTTTTAATGAAACTTTTTAACAACTCTAAAATGATCTTAAGGTGCAAAAGATGAGATTTAAGATTTCCTAAAAGTTTTATTAAACTGAGGTTTGATTCCCCAGTATGGTCGCCACTATGTTATCACTCTAAAATTTCCCTAGAGTTGGTATGAAAGAAATGATAGAGGTAACCACAAACCTACTTTTGAGATCAGGATCTAGCCTTCCTAATGCTCAGAGAGGGCTCTATCTTTATGATTTAACTTTGTTTAGTTAATTGATTTTAGGCTAGTTATTTAAGCTTTGGTTGAGTTTTGGTTTTGATTTGGTGGGGAATCACTGACTTAGATGGACAGAGGAATGTCTTTTACCATTGGGTTATGGGGTCAAGTGTCAAGAAAACATGACTGGATCAAGTTCTAAAGATAGTGTTTATAGGGCAAGGTGGCTGCGTAAATTCAGATCTTTTAGGCTGGATTTTGAAATGGTTTTCAATCGGGGTCAAGGAGAAATCAAGGGTTCCTTAAACCGGATAATGAGTGAAATGGCAGAGGTCAATCGAAACTAGGGAGAAATGAAGGATTCCCTACTATGGATATCAGAAGAAAACATTAAAATGATTAACTGTTCAAGACAGGGTGTACTTAAACAAATTCTGTAATAATATTCCAGTTAATTCATTCAATTTAGGTAACATGCAAGTTTGTGAAACACTTAAGAAAATAACAATTTGACAAAAGAAAATACTTCACTAAAGTGGCCCAACACATGAATCGTGTAATGCAATTTCTTTATTACTCAGTCCAATCTGCTGACTTGAAAAATTGGTACAATGAACCCTCAGGTTACAGATCAATACAACTATAGAAATGTCAAGCAATACACCCCGTATACTTTGAATTATGAAGTATTTATACAAAAACTTATTACAAAATATCCCAAACTATTTTGGGAATTATTCTAGGAAAAAGAAATATCTTCATGCAAGAAGATAGAGACAAATATGTAACTTCTGCAATTTGTCCCTGTTTATTAAGCTATGTTGTCTTATGCCTTGATCTTTTGTTGTTTTTTCTCCTTTGTTGTTGGTCTTCCACGCTGAATGTTCTTTTTACTTTGTCTTTTAACTGATACTCTTTCATCTAATACTCTTTCACTAGGCTGATCCGTTGCTTTTCTTTTGCTGCTCTATATTCACTTTTACCTTGCAATTTCACAGTAAGTCATTTAATTTTTCCCAGGTCTATGCACCTGGTAATTTAATATTTACCATTCTTTTGTAGACTTCATATGCTTCTGTATATTTTTCAAAGGTGGGCTTGTTCACAAAAAGGTGTTTTACCTCATGCTGGAGGTAAAATAGGCTCTCAAATGTCTCATACAGAACCTTTCCTGTAGGCATCCCTTTCATAGAAGAATTATTGGCTTGATCTCTTTCCACCTCTTTGATTTTCCTGTTATAGTCTTCTTCTGGCATTAATATGTCATTTATTACCAAGGGATTTGGCAGACCTTTCTTCCTTAAAGCATCAAACTTAACCATGAACTTGCCTATAGCCAGCTCCATGGTTTGGAATTTGTCCTCAAGGTTCATCATTAAGTTCCTCTTGGTGAGCACTTTCTTCACCTCTAATATAGTGCCAGTTCTGTCAGCTATGTCCAGCTCCTGCAATTCATATTGATTTTTAGAGTTAAGGAATTGGATTATTCTGGTGGCTTCTTCTGGCATGTCTCCAAGTTTGGCCTTAACTCTCTGAATTGCTTCAGTAGCCTCTTTGACTAAATCATTTTGTTCAAAGATGACTTGTATAGATGGCCAAATATCATTCATAGAGTCAATGATATTGGCCCATAGTTGTTCTTTAGCTTGGGCAAGTGGCTCCATCAATGTTAACTCTTTTTCCAAATTCTTTATCCTCGCAGTCAACCTGGTTGATTTTTGTACTTCATTTTTGTGCATAATTTGGGTCAATCTCTTTTCATCCTCTAGAATCCTTATCTGTTCTTTGAGTCTATTTATTTATTTGGTTTGAATGGACATGTCTTCCATGGCTTTGACCAGTTTACTAGCCTCATTACTTGGCTGAGCTTCTGTTGTTGTTGAACATGTTGCTGATGTAGATGTTGTTGCAGTTGGGAGTGATGTGGCTAGTGGAGCTATGGGCACCAATGAAGCTGCCAAGGTTGATGGAACTACTGTAGTCACTATGGGAATGGATGTGGCAGTGGCTATCTCAAGGCTGGCTTTGCTTCAACTGTATTAAACTGTCCAATTCTTTCTCCATTTCTTTCAATTGATCATTTAGTTGGAGAATGAGGTCCATCATCTCCTCTTATTGGGTTTGGCTTTCTAAGACCTCCTTGGTCTGTGGATGTTCTGAACGAGGCAGCCTAAGTTGCTTCTTCAAAGCAGCAATATCCTCATTTTTCTCTTTTATCAGTTTTTCTGCAGCTTTGACATCATTGGGATTATACCCAAGCTCAATCACCAAGCCTTCCAGTGTCTTGATTCTATTATCCTTGGCCTGTGAGGATGTCTTTTCTAGCTTATACTGTGATGTGATGTTATCTAGTGATCTTTGAAGTTTGTGCATAGTCATTGCTTTGTTAGTCACAGTGGAATAAATCATCTCACCCACCTGCTTATGGAACTCAATTTGGCCAATCGGATGAACATCCCTAGCCAAAACTTCAAAATCTATTTTCCTATAGTCTGCCGATGATCTGGGCTGCTGGACTGTAGACTGCATGGATGTCATTTTCATTTTACCTATTTTAATGTCAAAGGCTGAAATTAATCTATTTTGATTTGCACATGTTTGTTTGAAGTAGTGGACATACGTTTCAGCCTTAAATGCCTCATTCCTCAACTTGATTTCCTTGTACTTATCTTTGATATATTTCTCATTATCCACAGGCTTGCTGGGTGAAGAGACTTTAATGCTAAGTTTTTTTTCAATAAGTTGAGTGTTTGAAGTAGAAGGCTGGTGAGTTTCCTCTGAAACTGCTGGGCCTTTACTCCTTCCAACCATTGTGTCAATGTCTATGATTTCCACTGTCTAAATGGTGTCTTCTTGCTCAGTTACAGGATTAAGTTTGGGCCTCTTCCTGTAACTGATCTCAAACCTATCATATGTAGTGTCCATCCCAGATCTAGAACCTTCTTCCTTGGTTCTTTTCACATTTCTGTCCTCATTGGCTGGAGTCTGTAGGATGGGAGTAATAGTCATCTGTTCTTGTAGGGGTGGATCCTACAGAAAGGAACTAGTATCAATCTGCCTCTCCACATCAATTAAAGTATTCTCTACATCTATTAAAGTGTTCTCCAGCCATTCTGACTCATTGGCATATCTTTCAATGTCTGACCTGCGATCATGTATGAAATGACTTAGCTTGAATTTGAGCCTTAGTTTATTTATGATTCCATTAGGGTCATACTCCCACATGAAACTTCTCTTGAAGTTCATATGTTGTAAGATTTTGTTTGCCTCTTGTTCAGCTACCCTATTATTACAAATAAAAGGGCCCAATTGGTTTTTTATTTTAAACTAGGTTTTCTTCCTAGCTGACAGGAAATTAACCTCATCATAGTTTATAATTTTCTTGAAATGCTCTAATGCAAATATCTTCATGGGGAGGTATTTGGGTAGCTTGTAGGGAGTTAGTTGACATCCATATATCTTGATTTATGTGTGGTCCTGGTATAGATACCAGTCTCCCACTCTACTGTTCTTAGCCAAATGTAAAACTCTCTTCATTGATTCTGGGCTGATAGCTATTGGTTAGCATGTTTATAACTAGATGAACAAATGAATCAATGAAGTCTTTATAACTAAAAACAATGGAATATCTTTGGATCAATGGTGTCCAGTAGATGGCAGATCTTGGATGGCCGTTGGTGTCTAACTTTTGGATGCTGACTGGAAATTTATCTGACTGGAAGTATAAGAACATATGAAATAATACTGATGAATATTTGAAGACTCTCTCATTTGGAAATCTAATAAACTGTTCATGGATTCTATCTACCAAGAACTGAGTAAAGTTGTAAACTCTAGTTGGAGGCTTGCCTGGGCAAAAGATAGTAAGGCAAGAACAACCTCATCCACATGTTCATCAATGGTGTACCCTAGAATGCAAGAGAGCATGGTTACAATTTGTCTGCCTCTCTCAGAGAAAATGGTGGCAACATATGAAGGACTACCTGTTGGAGTATGAGACTCTTCAATGATGAAAGTTTGAAAGATTTGAGCTTTCTTGGGAAGGTCTCGCTTGGTGTAGAGTTCATGTAAACCTTCAAAGGAAAGTTGGGTCTCATTTGGGTCTGGCTGGATTTGCAGCATTTGATTTATTGATTCTGCAGTAATAGTGAATAAAACTTGTTGGTCAAGGGTGACTGTAGCTCTTTGACTGGGGACATAGAGAGCTTGGCAGAAGTGAATGATTTTTGGGAATGGGTGTACCTGTGGGAACATGTACTTGGGAAAATTTGACTCCCATAGGTGAATGTTGTCATTTTGGTTCAAAAACTTGTCTTTACTCCAGCAGTAGAGTTTCAGTAGGTGTCTAGGGGAAGCAATATCTTTAATTTGAAATTCTTTGTCGGCTAATGGGAGGTGGTCAATATCCAGGTGAGGGGTTTGCAGAGGTCTTACATCCATAGAGGTTTGGGAAGCCATAATTTGGTTTGTTCAATGGAATTACTCTTTTTGTGGCTTTAGGAGTAAGGTTTGAAGGTTTGAAAAATGAGGAGGGTAATTTCAATCTATAGAAAAAGGGTTTGGATGCACAATAAGTTTTTTCTTCAGTTTAGGAAAGTTTTTTAATTAATTCAATTAATTAGCCTTTGATAATTACTGTGTATAACTCAAATTACAGGGCCATTCTGGTTCTTTCAAGAATACCTGGAAATTGACGACTTGGTGTGCATACAGGGTTCTGTGGTGGCAGCAGAGGCTTCTGAGGCTTCAATTGTCAATTTGCTACTTCAATTTGGTGTTTGCAACGTCTTCGGATGGAAAAAGGTGGTTAAATTGGTCGTGCAAAGGTTTAGGCTGTCAGAATTGGTTAACAAAGGTTTGCAATGAAAATGAGCGAAAAGAGCAAAATGGGGCTTTTTCGGCCTTTTAACCAACAACGGTTAGATTTTGGCACGAGAATTGGTGAATGAACAGTGGGTAGTTTTGGTTTAGGCAGGGAGGTGGTTTTAGGCCATATCGCACCGCTTTTGGATGGAGGGCATACTTTTCGCGAGCACGCGATATAACCTGGTGTCGCCACGTAGCCAAACAGTGCTCGACCAAAACCGTGAATCTCGCGTGCTCTCGAACCGTTAACTATCAGAGACGATGAATCTGCGATATGGCTGTGTGCCATTGGTTCTGGAGGTGGGAGATCGGAGGGATATCGTGCTGTGAAGTTGCATAGACGGAGTTGTGATGTGATTGGCGGGGCTTGACGTTTAATTACAAATGAAATGTGATTAATCAAAAAGTAATCATGGGATTTTTAAATATAAGCAGTGGGTTAATAAAGTTGGGGACCATGGGTTTATATGGTGGAGGTTTTAACTATACACTAAGGTTTGGTGAGTTAAAAGGGTGTCGAGGAATTTATAATGTGGGGGGCTTTAATTTCATAATGGAGGGGGGGGGGTATAGTTTAGGAAATAACTTAGGATAAAAGGGTTTAGTGGGTTTTAAGGGGAAAAGGGGAAATTAATAAGGGGGGAATGTATTGTTTGTGATGGGAATGTGTTTCACACTAGAGAAAAGGATTTTGGGAAGGGAGAATGATTTTTGAAGGGTAAGGTCTAGGGAAATGTGTGAAACAAAGGGATAAAAGGTCAAAATGAAGGGAAAGGGTTTTTTACAAGTAATGAAGGGATAATGAGGGGAAATTAGCAAATAAATATGTGAGGGTCTAGTGAAATGAGGGGAAATTAGTAAATAAGCTTTAGTGAATGTCCTTTCTCTTTTTACATAGGATTAAGCATGCTGAATGTGCTTTTGACTTGGCAACCTTGTGCATTTGAAAACTTCTTCTACCTACCCTAGCATTTTCTCTTCATTCATTGGATGCATTTGAGCTTGCTGACCCTTTATTTATTTTTCTTTGATAAACAAACTATCTAATTCTAACCTTATAACTTTCAATGGCTCAGATTAAACTGATGAGCTCATTATTATTCTATACCTAACTACTGTCAAGATTAAATAGTTTGGCTAGATCTTTAGTCTCTATCTATCAACATGAAATTGAAAGCATGAATGAGTCAAGATTAAACTATTTGACCATCATGGATTGTGGCATTTTTGACAAGCTGCACACAATGTTATTTTGCAAAGTAAAGTAAAAAGAGTAGTATTTGAATTTGCACACTTTCATGATCTATTTTTATCTCTTTTTGGGGTTCATATTTTTCACTTTTTTTTTTGTCCTTTTGTCCTTTGATTATTCTTTTAAGACATACCCTCTTTACATTTTTTTATTTTAATATGGGAAAACATTTTGTAGAAAGCAAAAGTATGTACAATATTACAAGACTAACCATAGCCAATTCAAAATTATGAATCCCATTATTATAGGACCCTAACAAGATGTACACTCAAAAAACTATACGAACATATTTACAAAACTAATGCTAAAAAAAGACATGGTGATGTTTGATTCCTTTTTCTTTACAAAAGAGGTGATGAAAAAGCTTTCGAAAAGTATCAGGAAAATTCTTGTCATAATAGGATCATTAGAATGTGACAAAATATTAATTAAAATAAAATGCAAAAATTATTTTACCTAAATAACTCCTACTACATCTATGTTAAAGATATTGGTTTACAAACCAACTACTATTTACCAAAATTATTGTAATAATTTATTCTAAATCTATTAATCCTGAGAGATGATAAAGATGTGGTGTAAGCCTGCCTAAATGTAAAGATACTCCTAATAATACAAATCCTTTTAGTTTGACAAATTATCATCGTTTTACCCTATACAATCTTTATCGCAATTTTACCATATCAAACTGGTGTATTATTGATCAATTTGTATCATTATTCTTGTGATTAAAAATAAAAAAATAATCATTTTTATTTTTATTTTTTAATAAAGTAAAAATGAAATTAAGCTTAAAAAAATCGATGTAAATATTTATAATGAAATTGTGTATCAACAAAGCTTGTTAGATAGATAACCCTTTCGGAGAACATCTCTATTACTGAGAGTAATCCAATTGAAAGCTTCCTATGTACTCTCCGACCAAACATAAACATAAACCTATATCCTAATCACGTAAACCTATATCCTAATCACTTATAATGATGACATTTAAAAAAAAAAATGTTTACATGTTAAATCTCTATGAATGCAATTTTAAAATTGAGAGGTGAAACTGTATCATCATATAGAAATCAAATTTGATCACTTCAAATAAACTACTATAGAGGCTCACCCTTTCTAGATATTTTGTTGGATATTAATAATGAAATATTAATTTAAAAATATATTTGAATTTACTTCCTATTTAATTTAACAGTTTACAATATAATTAAATAAAATTTCATTTCATTTCGAGTAATGTTTTTTATAATAATATGGTATATTTAATTTGAGTGATATTTTAATGTATTATTATTGTTATTTATTTTTATTTTGGAGTTATTAATTGAGATGGATTAAATTTTTTGAGGTATAAGGTTTTTACAAAATGTAAAATTTAAAATAAAAATTGTACTTTTAAAAGATTTGGTTTTTTGGTTTTTTTGGATCATTGATAGATTTAGAATTAAAATAGATCTACGCTAGTTTATTATCTAATTGTGTGCCATATATCAAATCCATTTTAAACATGGGAAAAAATATTTCTCTTTCATTTTAAGCAACACTAATAAAAGTGTTTTAATCATTAAATTCTTTTATTATATATATTATTCGTTTTCAAATGATTGATTTTTTTGTTATTAGCATATCTTTGAATACATGTTTTTATTTGTATAAAAGCATATAAATTATATATATATATATATATATGAATTAAGATTTCTCTTTCTAAATATTAAATATCAGAACATTTACATAGTAAATATTAAAATAATTACATATTTTCCAGTGATTGTGAATTACAAAGCACTTATGAATAAAATAATATGTCAATATATATATGATATTGAAATATTTAGTTTAATATAACTAGTAATTTCAATACTTAATTTTTTTTAAAGGTTAATTAATAAAAATTAAATAAATGTCATATTTCCTCTATATTAAAGAGGATAAAATAATTAAATTGTCTATATATATATATAAAGTTGAGATAACATTATTTTACTTAAAGTAAACATTAAAATATTATTTTATTTACAAATAATATTGTTCTCATATATATATATATATATGAAGTTAATAGATATAAAGTGGATATTGAAATATATTACTCAATATTTATTTTTTATTTTTATTTAGTTTATTTTTACAAAAGTTGATATAAAATTGTGTTTTTTTAAATTAAGGTTGAAATGTCTAATTTATAGTCGAATTGGTCTTTTTCACCACTATTTTTAAGATTCACAAATATTTTTAAAAATTTGAATTTAAATTGTTTAATCTACATAATTCTAGTGCGTTAGATTTTTTCGTGCCGAATCTATTTAAATCTTGCTACTCCTTTTATTTATGATTTACTTAAATATCTTTTTAATTATATGTGTGTGAACTTTTGGTTGTGTGTGAACAATAAAATTCTCTTTGTTGGCACGCAAAAAATTGTTCAGGGTTCTCTTCAACTTAAGAGAGCGGAACGAGGCAAAGGCAGCATTGTCGAAATAGAATCCAAGCATTCCGAATTAGGAGCCTCTTCGACCGGGACCTTACCTGCCGAGAACATACGCGAACAAGCTCCTCCTGCTGCTGCTGCTCCTACTACTACTGAGATTGAAACAGATGTGGATCGCAGTGATCCTAACGAGACCAAGGAAATTCCTGCGGCAGAAAGAGCAAATGTGAATCTCAGTTATCTTATCATGTCCGTACGCGAAGCTGCTGCTGCAGTTGAGATTGAAACAGTAGATGTGAATCTCAGTGAACTTAGCAACTACGTATCACAGCTTTTAAATTTCAGAAAGGTCCATCTCTATTTCCCATATCTTTTAGTTTCCTTTTTCTAAATAAAGTGAAAACGAAAAATGTATCGAACAACCAAGGGTCTTTCTAATTAAAAAACAAAAAAACCACGGTTGATGTTTATATTGAGATTGCACGTTAACGAAAGTTCCCACACAACCTTTCCTTAAAGCATGTCCATTGCTAAATAATAGGATGCTAAATTACAAATAATCCAATAGGAAACCTGTCCTGTTTTTGTCAATCTTATATGGTAACAATACCAATTATGTAGATTGGGCCCGGTTTAAATTTTTTCGTTGTTTAATAAGAAAAGGTTTATATGCAATGAGTATAAACCAGCTTTCGGTAGATATAATTTCTGGCTTTTCCCATTTTTATATTACAAAAATAAAAAAATGAGTTTTATTTTCTTTTTGTTTTAGGGAAATGAGCCATTAAAGCCAAGGGGGCCTAAATATTTCCTACCAGATTCAAAACGCTTCTTCAAATTAAAGGAGTTTCTCTCTGAAGGAACTAATGCTGTTGTAAGTGTTTAATGTACTCCCTGATTCACTAATTGTTATTTTTTTTTATTTAAACGTGAAATGCTCTTACTTTTATTTATTGTTGTTATTGTTGGTATATAGAAAGGTGGTATTCGAGGCTTGAGGAAGATTTCCATTGGGCATCCTCTCAGTTTTCTTGTACAGGCAAATGTTTTGGAAAGATACGAATCAATCTCTACTAATAAAGAGGCATGTTGGTCCCTTTTGAACGAGATTAATACATTTTCCGAGCATGTTCAACAACTTCAAAAACGGCCTGGATTGAGGGAAGCGATGAAGGTTTCAATCAGGGAAGCAACAACGCTGATAGTTGAAGCCTCCTTGGCTTGCTGTACTCAAATTGATGCTTCAAAATTTGCTGGGTGGGTACTCACTCAACACACTCTAATATCATTAAGGGGGTGTGTAAATAGATGCTGAATTCCTATGTCGTCTATATCGTGGGATAAATTAAAACAGATCCTGTTCAAATAAATTCAGATTTCTTGTTTAACGTGGATTTATGTGGACTTGGAGCCCTTTTATGTAGGCTTTTAAATGATATTTCCTAACGCAGGTTTTTCTTAAGCACTCCGGGCATGGAAGAGCTAGCAGAATTCGAAAAAGAGTTGCAAAAAATGGACACCCATGTGCGTAACCAAATGGATTTATGTCTTTTCGATGCCGTGCGCCAGCCAAAATCACACTCTGCAAAATATCCTAAATACGCAGGTAAATTGTAAATTGTGATAAGGGTGGAAAAAAGAAGTGTTTTATATATATATATATATATATAGATATCCTCAGTATTTTTATTTTATTATATATATATCCTCAGTATTTTTATTTAATTCAAATTCTCAATAATTATTGAGTATAGAGATTTAATTTCAATAAAATATTTTAAAATACTTTTAATATTATTTGAAAATTATGTTAAAAATAATTACGTTTTTTTCATTTTTAATTAAATTGATATATTTAAAAAGGGGTTATATGAACCAATGTCATATAAAATGAGCTAATAGTTTTTTTGACATGTGATATTGATAAGACATCATATTGAGTCATAGTATTAACACAAAATCTCTATTACAAGGTTAATTCCATAGTCTAATATGGGGGAGATGTGTAATTTCTTCTATGCTCAATATCAATCCCTTATATGGGTAGCTCTACCAACGATTGTTCCTCATTCTATATGCATATGACCAATTTATATTAGCATATGAAAACAATGATGGGAAGAGTGCTCATTGACATAAATGCTGCACAACTTGTTGATAATTTGTATGTCTCATAGTGGACAAAAAAATCACAAGGTTGGAAAAAGCATTGGAAAAATAAATTATATATATATGTATGTATGTATGTATGTATGTATACTCTAATATTAGATAAAACTTAATTTTTGCCATTCCACCCCACTTTCACCCTCTCCATCATATATATAGGCACCCTAATATTAGAGAATTTGTTTCTCATGGGTGTGTAAGTGGGTGGATGGGTATGGGGGAATATAAGAGAAAACTTATTTACATAAATTGGGGTGGGGAAATATTAGAGAAAACATATTCCCCCCTACCCCACTCTCACTGCCACCCTCATAAGTGGGGATGCCATCTATGTAAGTGGACATGGGGGCAAATAAGTTTTCTCCAATTTTAGAGAAAACTTAATTTATATGAGGATGGGTTGGGGGGATATTACTGGAAACTTAATTAAAGTTTTTTAATGAGGGAAAACTTAATTTTAAATTAGGTTTTCTTTCATATTTCTACCCACCCTCACAAAATTAAGTTTTCTATAATATTGGCCACCCCCACCTCATATAAACCAAATATTCTCTAAAATAAGTTTTCTCTAAAAGGGAAGAAAACTTATTCCACTTACCCCCACCTATAAGGTTGGGGCTGAGGGGAAATATTAGAGAAAACTTTTTACCCCCCTGTTTTCTTTAATTCTCCCCTACATCCCCCTTAAGTTTTCTCTAATATTTTCATCCACCTCCACCCTCATATGGGGGAAATATTAAAGAAACTTTAAAAATAAAAGAAAAGCCAAGTTTTTTCTATTCCTCCTCTTAAGTTTTCTCTAATATTTTCATCCATCCCCACCCCCATATTGGGGAAATATTAAACAAACCTTAAGGAGAAAAAAGTTAAACTTTTCTCTAATATTTTCATCCACCCCAAGCCCCATATAGGGGAAATATTAAAAAAACCTTAAAGAGAAAACAAAAGTCAAGTTTTCTCTAATATTTCACTCCACTCCCACCCTAATATAACACTTAAGTTTTCTCTAATAGTTACCCAATCCTTGTATACTTTTAAGTTATATAAGAGGGTGAGGGTGAGGGTGAGGGTGGAAAGAAATATTAGAAAAAACTCAAGTTGGTGGGGTAGGTGGAAATATTAGAAAAAACATGAATTGGCTAAGTTTTATCTAATATTTCCCTCCACTCCCTCTCTCATATAAAACTTAAGATTTCTCTAATTTTTTCCCTACCCTTACATACTTTTAAGTTTTATATGAGGGTGGGAGGAAATATTAGAAAAAGCTTAAGATGTTGGGTTTGGTGGGAAATATTAGAAAACACCTAAATTGGTATATGAGGGTGGGGGGAAACAAAAATATTAGGAAAACTTAATTTAGGGGAAATGTTAAGAAAAATTCAAATTATGTTTTTGTGCGCCGAGAGACATGATATAGCTCACATTGAGAGATATGTTGTCATGTAATGTTACATTCAAAAATAATAAAATTATATATATGTATATATATTCCTAGAAAAACGACACATAATTTTATTCATTAAAGATGAAAATTAAATTTTGCATATGCACAAGTGCGTTTCAGAAAGCATTCGCCATTTGAGGCATGGAAAAATGTTTTACATATAGGCAAGTAAATAAAAATCATAGGGAAAACAAACCCTAAGCCACAAAATTGAGAAAAATCAAGAAATAAGGCACACAAACCTGCCAAAGAACCCCAAAGGGTGCGCCATACGAGCTCACATGTGGGAAAACAACATTACAAATGTGGTCTTAAAAAAACCTATCGAAAACCCGCAAGAAAAAAGGGTACAAGGCCCCCAAACATCACCCAATGGGTATGTTGTAATTTATTTTCACCATATTATGTTTCCCATTTCCTTTATGTTGAAAAATAGAAAAAATTAAGAAGTATAGAAAAGAAAATACAAAAATTAATTGAAATAAGAAAAAGAAAAATAAAAGGAAAGAAAAATAAAGAAAGAAAAAGGGATTATATATATATATATATATATATATATATATATATATATTAATGAGAAAAATAAAAAATAAAATCCCAAAGTATAGGCACACTTGTTTAAATGTCACCGCAATTATATTCGTATTATTGTTGAAATCTTATTATGTTGATTAATCAATATATTGTTAATAAAGTGAACTGACTTAACATTTTGTCGGCTTGCGATAAAACCTGAGCGAGAATTCAATTGTGAGATCATCCTCGCCCGATTCAATGGTGGGGGATGAGCTATCGACATTTAACCAGGGGGGTCGAAAAGTCGTTTTGTGAATCCTGTTCGTGGCTACATGGCCCCTCCACAACCATCCCCCCCCCCCCCCACTGAAAACTTCTCTCTCACCTGCTCCACTCCCGTCACTGCTTTCATACCTCCTCACACCTTGCCACTTGCCATTGTCTCATTCGCCCATACCATATTACTGTTACATTAATAAATTCCCCCACCAACAAATTAACCGTTATAACGAATAATTGCTTCTCGCCAACATTCAAGTGCATTAACTAGACTCGCCAAAATGGTTAATTCCTTAAATCCCATATAAAACATTTTGCTGCCCTTCAAAATCCCTTTCTCCCATTTTCTTGCGGCAACATTGGTATGATCTGGATTCTATCAGCTAACAAGCATTTTCTACACCAACAATCACCAGTTCTCAGTAATTTGATACACTTGTTTACAAATTCATAATTAAATATGTCATCATGTAAAGGAAAGTCCAAATTAGTGGTAGAAAGCCCAATGTTGCCCCCTATAATGAATTTAGATGAATTTCCCCTGGTTGACAACCAATACAAAATTTTTGATACCTAGTGTGAGTTCAATATTTATGAACTCCACAACTGGGAAAATTAAAATTTTTTAGATGATAATAATTAATTCAACATATGGGACTCCTTCCTGACCTGATTTGTCTTTCCTTAGACCCATATCTTCCTAGAATTTGTCACTTGGTGTCATTTATGGTATCTACACAGTCAGAGGGTCGTAATTGCCCAAAATAATGAAGTCTTGTTTACTGTCACCCCTGAGTCAATATGTCAAATTCTCTAAGTTAAGCCTACAACCCCTCTGCATCCTTTTTCTGTAGATTCTCTGATGGAAATGTTGAAAAGTGTGCAACAAGAAATGCTAAAAATAGAAGATGCTAAAAATAGCACTGCTATAAATAGTTGGGCTATAAATAACAGTTCAGCCATTGGAGATCTTAGCTACAATGGGTGAAAAGTGAAAGTGCTAAAAATAGCTTTTCTAAAAATAGCATTTGGGGATCCCTTCTTATTTTAGTCAGTCCCTGGACTAAACATAGGTAGTGAAATTCGAATCTGATATCAACAACAGTTTGGAAATTGATTAATTAATTCATCTTGAGTTAATTAGTTAAGGAAAATCAAACTTGAAGTCTATGTGAGGACATGCAACAGTTTCTCCATTAATTGAGGAATTTAACCTTCAGTTAAAGAGATAAGGATGAGTTGTAATTAGTTGACTTAGTTTAACTTAGTCAAGTCTAGTTAGATTAATTTAACAGTTTGTTAAATTAATGAGAGTTCAGTTAGTTAATACTTGCATGCATGTAACCACTGTAATTCATATAACTGAGTATTCACTCATGGATAACTCATGCATGCCAGTTTAGTCAAAGACCCAATTAAGATCATATGGAGGGACAATGTACTATCAGTTGCTAGGATATTCCTTGGTGAATATTCCTTGCATGCAGAAGGAATACTATTCCTTATGGATTACGCATTTGGACCTAAGGTTACAGTAAGTGTGATGAGGCCAATTCACACATGTGATATCATTGGACCCCAATCAAAGTTGTGCAAGGAAATAGGAGACTTGGAGGGCTTGAGGAAGATATATATTCTATGTCTATTGAGTTTGTGAGCTGTATTGTTTGAGTGCAGAGAGATCGGGATAGCTTGAGAGCTAATTCTTTTTGTAACTTGAATAAGATTTCCACTTGTATGATAATACAGAGTTGGGGTTTTAGGCTGGTGCTTTCCCTAGTGATATATCTTCTGTGTTATGGTTGATTACTTCTCATTCTTAGTTATATTTGTTCATGCTTGATGATGCTCATATCTGTTCGATTAAGCTTCCACAAAGTTTATGGTAGAAGTAGATCAAGTATTATGCTTTAGGACATTGCATATATCAGGTTGATCTATAGGTGAAAATTCTACAGGAGATCTATCAAAAATTCACATTCCTTCAAAGAGCCAAGATATTTGAATCATTTTTACCTGAGAACTCTGAATTACCAAGAACCAATCCAGCTTACTCTTCTTCAATATTTCTAGAAATGTCTAGGCAAGTCATCTATATGGTTTCATGTCTAGTAGGTTACCCTAGTGATCAGTGGGTTGACGAGGAAATTCTAGCATTTTTATCAGTGTTTTTAGCAGGTGATAAACTGTCACTCATTTTCAATGACAGTCAATTTATGGCAGAGAGCATTCATGATCAATTTTTGAATTTTTCTACTGAAGGCACTTTCAAGCTTCAATGAGTCCTTGTATACTTGCTTCTATTTTTCTAAGTAGATAGATTTAAATTTCCATTACAAAATCTAGATGCATAGGGAAATCCCCAATGTGTAATTCATTAGACTTCCTCGGTAAGTGTTGTGATGTGCAACAACCCCCCATTTATTTTACATAAATAAATTCGGTGATTATTGTACAAATAAATAGGGACCCTTAAAAAATTAAAAAAAAAAAGGATATAGTTTAATTCAAGGATTTTCTTGAGAATAAATTTGATTTTCCTTTTGAATAAAAGCTTATTAAAGCTTGAATGACTGAAACAAGGCCACTTTAAAGGAAAATCTGACAATATCGCATATCGCAAAATCTCGAGAGTATAATAGTTCACCTACCGAGTCGAGACTTGCAATTGCGATAAAGGATAGGCCCCAGAGAACCCAAGCATATTCATTCTTTATAAAATATAAAGTATTAATGAGAATTCCTTACGGCGGAAGCTCCCCGCATCGCAATCCCACGACAAACAAGAAATATATTGAAAAGGACTCCTTGCGAAATGCGATAAGTCATTGGACTCGACAAAACAATAAACTATACCATTAAAAACACATTGCATCTGGTTGTATCAAAAGAATATGCCAATAAGCTCTACTTGTAACATTCCAAACAGTTCTGATTGCGATAAAGTTATTCATTAAAGAAAATCGCCCAAGGAAATCATAAAGCATAAACAAAAGCTTCGCTTGAATATAAACCTATGGGCCCGCTACAAGTGCCATGTCACTTCCTAAAAGCCACAATCGCTTAAAGCTTCGACCATATCGATTTTCTGTTATCTCCTGAAATCACCGATTGCGACGTTGCGATAATCCGAGTATCGCAATTGCACATCTCCCATGCTCAACACGCTGATACAATGATATCACCATTGCATATCAGCGTGATACTTAAAGAATGAATTTTGTTTACCATCCGAAGAAGATTTGCGATGCAATATATTAATGAATAATAAATAAACCACGCGAAGCCATGATTTCAGTTAATTAATGGGTTCTAATGATATTTATGGTTTCAAGGCCCAAGGAGATTTGGTGATCTGTTCAGATTGATTGCATTAAAACCTCCCTTTCCATCATTTCAAAAGCTTTATGTGTTTGTATGCTTGTTCGTTTAACTCCTATTTTCTATGTATTCTAGGACTTCTCCCTAGAAAGAATTGTGTAGCAAAATGACTAAACCTAAGAAAGGAAAGAAGTCTAGTGAAGCCATGCAATCTTCTACGTCTGATGTAACAGAAATGCCTCCATTATTCTCATATACAACATGCACTATTGAAATCGGGACTTCCTCATGGGAAACTATGTACCATCTGCTCGAAATAGAGGGTCCAAGCATAATTCAAAGAAAAGCCACAATAGATGCTACCACTTCTTCTGAAGCTTCCCACTTTGAGGCTGCAAGCTTGTTCCTGCACAGAATTGTTGCTAGACCTAAGATTTTTCCATACACCGATATGGTAAAATGGATAATAGACAATATTAACATTGCAGACAGGGCATTCAAGACTTCAAGACAAATAGTGATTGGTTCTTCACACCAGAAGACCTTAAGAGAATGTATCATATACCAGACCCACAAAAGGTATATGATAAAGCCTTCCTCGAGCATTTCGCAGCAGAAATGAGGAACCATTAGACCTAATTAGGAAATGGAGGTCTGTTGGGTTGTGTTATATTCTTTCCACGACTAGCCCACGTAGTTAACTGGGGGTTAGAGGGGGAGAGGTCACAGGGGGTTTGAGGGGTACCCGTAACCCCACTCTATGGGGTCCGGGGAAGCACCCTAGAAAATTTTGGTTTTGGACCCTATGTTAGGTTGGGCAGACCCACCTATGATTTTGTGCATGATTTTCGCACATGGTTTTGGATGCGATAGTTTTTCAGTCCATGGTATTGGATGCTTCGACATGTATAAATATGTAATTTAACATTGAAAGGAATATAATGAAAAATCAAGCTGGTAGTCCCAGTTTTGGGATCTAGGGGAAAATCTCTTTGTATATGTGTTTTATGTGTTATGCTCTCGCATTGTTTATTTTCTGTGTTTTAGAATTCGTATATAGGTAATTTCTGTACGGGGTTAAAACCTACATTTGGTATCAGAGCTGTTTTGGCTTCAAGGGGATGCCTTTGTTGCTGAGGGGTTTCACTAAAACCTGTGGTAGACCCTGTTCAGTGGGAGATCTGCGAGATCGATTCTAGCATTGAAAGAAGATGGCGAGAAGTGGAAAGATAGAGATCAAGAAATTTAATGGTTAAAGTTTTGAGTTGTGGAAACTCAAGATGGAGGATCTGTTGGTGGATAAAGATCAGTGGATCACGGTAGATCTGGGTACTAAACCAACAAGAGTGTCCGATGAAGAATGGAAGAAGTTGGATCAGAAGGAAAAGAGCACAATACGAGTGTGTGTCTCAGATTCAGTATTGTTGAATGTATCAGGGGAAGCTATCGCGAAGTTTTTGCGGGACAAGTTAGGGATTTTGTACCAATCTAAGTCTCTAGTGAATAAGTTGTTCTTACGGAAAAAGCTGTATAACCTGAGGATGAAAGATGGAGACTCAATGATAGAGCATCTAAATGCATTTAATACTGTGGTAAGTCAGTTAGCATCTGTTGATATTAAAATTTCATATGAAGATAAGTGCATCAATTTGTTGTGTTCTCTACCAGATTCATGGGATAGTCTAGTTATTGCAATAGGTAGCAATGCAACTGCCTTATAGTTTGATGAAATAGTCTGAGCCTTGCTGACGGAGGAGATGAGACGGAAAAATATGGAGAGCCAGAATGGTGATGCCTTTTCTATACAAGGACGATCCCAGAACAGAAACAAAAATATGTCATCGAGTGGGAGATCCAAATCTCCAAGAAAACCTGTACAGGTGGTGTGCTAGAAATGCGGAAAGGAAGGGCACTACAAAAGGGACTGTAAATCTAAAGCTCTTGATAAAGGAAAGGGATCTGATGATGCTCCTTCTGCAGAGGTGAAAACCACCTCAGATGAAGGTGGGGATGTGTACTTGGCTTCTTCAAGTACAAATGTAGATCACGAGGCATGGTTGATTGACTCAGGTGCATCCTTTCACTTCACTCCCCATAGAGAGTGGTTCTGCGAGTATGAGAAATATGGTGGCGGTGTTGTCTTCTTGGGGGATGACAGGAAGGCAAGAATCATTGGTTGCGGAAAAGTAAAGTTGAAGCTGCAAGGTGGAAGGGCTAGAACACTTCCCAGTGTTCTACATATTCCTGCATTACCCAGAAATCTGATTACTATTAGCAAGCTCGATGATGCAGGTGTGAAAACAGTGTTCGAGAAGGATACCTACAAGATGGTTTAGGGAGCACTGGTATTGATGTGGGGAGTTTGGATTGGAACTCTATAAAAGCTGGAAGGTAGCACTGTTGTTGATGGGTGCAACAGTTCCGTGGTTCCTGAAAGTGGAGCAGAAAATCTAGTGGTCTCTGGAGAGAAGACCATGTTGTGGCATCAAAGGCTTGGACATATTGGAGAGAAGGGCCTTTGAATACTTCATGGTAAAGGTATGGTAGAAGGTATGAGTAATAGCTCTCTGGATTTTGATTTGTGTGAAAATTTGTGTATACGAGAAGCAAAATCAGGTGAGTTTCCCCTCTGGTGGAAATAGGGCGAAACATATATTAGAGCTTGTGCACAGTGATGTGTTTGGACCTGTGAAGGTTCCATCGCTGGGTAAGTCTGTGTACTATGTATCATTTATAGATGACTTCTCAAGGAATACATGGATATATTTCCTTAAGAATAAATCTAAAGTCTTTGACAAGTTTAAAGAATTTAAGACTCTGGTCGAAAACCAGACAGAGAAGAAGATAAAGGTGTTGAGGAAAGATAATGGTGGAGAGTTTTACAATAAGGAATTTGAAGAATTCTGTAAGAAGTGTGGTATAGCACGACAGATGACTACTCCATATACACCTCAGCAAAATGGAGTTGCAGAAAGAATGAACAAGATGTTGATAGAAAGGGAAAGATGCATGCTTAGTGGTGTCGGGTTAGGACATGAATTCTGGGCAGAGGCCATGGAGACAGCATGTTACCTGGTCAATAGATCACCTTCATCAACATTGGAGGATAAGACTCCACAAGAGATATGGACTGGTAAGAAACCCTCTCTTTCACATTTGAGGGTATTTGGATGTGATGCATATGTACATGTTCCAAAGGAGAAAAGAACCAAGTTGGATAGTAAATCTGAAAAGTGCATCTTTATTGGGTATAAGGATGGTTTAAAGGGTTATAAGCTTTGGAACTCAGTAACAAGGAAGGTTGTGTACAGTTGAGATGTGGTGTTCAGAGAGGTGAAATATGTTATTAAACATGAAGTCCAACCAAAGGAACCTGAGAAGATAGAGTTTGAGCTAAAGGAGGAAGAATCAAATTCTACAACAGAGGAGGAATCAGAAGATGAAGAGCCACAAACTCCGGCTATGATAAGATCAGTTCGAGAAAGAAGGTAGCCAGAAAGGTATAGTCCATCTGCTTTCTGTTCAAATTTTGCTTTGTCTGTTACTGATGATGATCCCAGAACTGTGAAGGAAGTAGTGGATTCAAAGGATGGAAAACTTTGGAAAGAGGCCATGGTTGATGAAATGGAATCTTTGCACAAAAAAGAGGCTTGGGATCTAGTGGAGTTGCTGACTGGAAGGAAACCCATTGGCAGTAAATGGGTGTTCAAAAAGAAGACAAATGCAGAAGCAAATGTGGAGAAATACAAAGCTTGGTTGGTAGCAAAAGGTTATTCCCAGGTGCCGGGAATTGATTTTGGTGATATTTTTTCTCCTGTTGCCAAGGTAACTTCTATTAGATTACTTTTATTTGTTGTTGTTGCTTTTGATTTTGAGGTAGAACAGATGGACGTGAAGACAACATTTCTTCATGGGGATCTGGAAGAAGAGATCTACATGAAGCAACATGAAGGCTTTGTGGTGAAGGGTAAGAAAGAACTAGTATGCAAGTTAAAGAAGTCTCTGTATGGGTTAAAACAATCACCAAGGATGTGGTATCATAAATTTGATACATTTATACAAGGACTTGGCTTCACCAGAAGCAAAGAAGATCACTATGTATATTTTAAATTAATTGGTGACCGTGTTATTTATCTGGTCTTGTATGTGGATGATATGTTGTTGGTTGGAAATGACAAAGAAATTATCCAGGATTTGAAGACCCATTTGTCCTCCAAATTTGACATGAAAGATCTTGGTGCTGCAAACTATATTTTGGGCATGGAAATTAAAAAATATCGAACAAAGAGGAAGCTCTGGTTAAACCAGAGGAAGTATGTCGAGACAATATTGTAGAGGTTTAATATGCAGGATAGTAAACTGGTGAAGGTTCCTATTCCTGTAGGTGTGAGGTTATCTGCTGAACAGTGTCCCAAGACACAAGAAGAGGAAGAGGACATGTCCCGTGTTCCATATGCAAGTGCAGTCGGTAGCCTGATGTATGTAATGGTCTGTACTAGACCAGACATTGCACATGCAGTGGGAGTATTGAGCAGGTTTATGTCAAAACCAGGGAAGGAGCATTGGACAATAGTGAAGCGGGTTTTTAGGTATTTGCGTACACTAGTGATTATGGTTTGTGCTACTAAGGAAGACTGGGATTGGACAGAGTGTTAGATATTCGTGGCTTTGTTGATGCAGACTGGGCTAGAGATCTGGATCAGAGAAGATCTACAAGTGGGTATGTGTTTAACCTATTTGGAGGTGCAGTAAGTTGGATGAGTAAGAAACAATCTGTAGTGGCACTATCAACTACATAGGCAGAATACATGGCAGCCACTCATGCAAGCAAGGAAGCAGTTTGGTTACAAAGATTGTGCTCAAGTATTGGGTTAGTACAGGAAGCTATAATGATAGATTGTGATAGCCAAAGTGCAATTTTCTTGGAAAAGAACCCTGCATATCATTCAAAAACAAAGCACATTGATGTTAAGTATCACTTTGTGAGGGATATGATAGAAGACAAAAAGATGTTGTTGATAAAGGTGGACACTTTGAAGAATACTACAGATGCATTGACAAAATCTGTGAGCTCTGAGAAGTTCTTTTGGTGTAGAGAAACAATGGGCATTGTAGGGTTGGATAAATGACTAAGCTCTCTTGTGGCCCCCTATGGAAAGAAAACAACAAGTGGGAGAATGTTGGGTTGTGTTATATTCTTTCCACAACTAGCCCACGTAGTTAATCAGGGGTTAGAGGGGGGGAGGTCACAGGGGGTTTGAGGGGTACCCGTAACCCCACTCTATGTTGGTTTTGGACCCTATGTTAGGTTGGGCAGACCCACCTATGGTTTTGTGCATGATTTTCGCACATGGTTTTGGACGCTATGGTTTTTCGGTCCATGGTTTTGGACGCGATGGTTTTTCGTTCCATGGTATTGTATGCTTCGGCATGTATAAATATGTATTGTAACATTGAAAGGAATATAATGAAAAATCAAGCTGGTAGTCCTGGTTTTGGGATCCACGGAAAAATCTGTGTATATGTGTTTTATGTGTTATGCTCTCGCATTGTTTATTTTTTGTGTTTTAGAATTTGTATACAGGTAATTTCTGTATGGGATTAAAACCTACAAGGTCTAATTCAAACAAGCACAAAAAAGAGAAATCAGGTATGTGTCCTATAGCACCTCTCACTGCTCCCTATTCTTATATTGCTGCCATGATGTGTAGATTGTTTGGGTATGTTGACACTACCAAATTTTATGTTGAATGGGTTCCCTTAATAGATGGAGCTGTGAATTCTTTTGTAATGGATTGCGGCACTATCTTTTCTAATAACCTCGCCTTAAAAATCCGGGAATAAAGACAAAATAGATATGTTACCTCTATGACAGTCCCACCATTTTTTATGAGTGCCTACATCATGGATGTAGTCTGTTTCACCACTAGTTTCCCAACTATGGGTTGGAAATGGACCATTCAGGACCCTACCACTATTCATATATATCACAAAATCTTTTGGGAATCCAATTTCGACACTCATTTTTACAAAATATGTCAAGGGGTTGGTTCCTTGTGTATATCCTCCTCTTTTTATGTTTCTTGTTCCTTTTCTTCCTCCTCTTCACAATCTATGTAGAATAATTTCTTCTCAGCACACTTACAACCTTTAGTGTATTTTCTATCACAACGGTAACAAAGCCATTTTTCTCCTTTTTCCTCCAATTTGTGTTGTTTCAACCTTGTAGGTTGTAGAAGGCTAGAAGTAACAACACTTCCATTTTTATAGTTGTGAGTGGTAGACTTCCTTGTTGCCATAATTTTGCTTTCAACTTTTTTTCCACCCTGAAATCCTTCTCCAATGAATCAGGTCCCCAAAGACAAACCCCATATTGTATGTTATCGTTTAAAGTCCCTATGAAGACATCAATCCTATGCTCCTTTGGAATATAAATTACCCTAATATTCAATTTTTGGAAGTCCTCAATGTGCTCCACCATTGAACCCTTTTGTTTGATATTTATCAATTTGCTAAAGAAGCTGTTGCTCTTTGTATCTTCATATTGTGCTATCATTTCCTCCGTAAAAATTGACCGAGTGACAACTAGTTTACGAGAAAGAAGCCATCAATACCATACAAATTGACCGGGTTCTAAATATAAAGATACAATGCATACCTTTTGTGTATGTTCCACATCATGGAGATCAAAATATTGCTCCATATGTAGTATCCATGTTACTAGATCCTTGCCATCAAACTTCCTTATATAGATATTTGTAATGTGGTGGTTCTTAAACCCAACATTGGAGTCTCTATAACCATAATTCATATTCATTTTGTCTTCATCAATATTTTGATGAATTACCTTGTCACCACTAGGAAGCCTTTCTTCTAACAAATTTGTCAAACCTTCCTTCAACCCTTCTATGTTGACTTTCATCATTGCTTCCATGTCTTCTTTTAAACCAGCATTCAAAACTCCCATGTCCCCTTTTATACCATTATCTTAAAATCCATCATGCCTTCCAATTCATTTTTTGTTACTTTTTGTGAGAGCTAAATTTGTTGCATTTGGTCTCCTAATTTTGATATATCATGCTGCATTTCTTCCTCTTCTTGCATCATAGTAGATATTTATGAGGGCTTAATGGGTGTATATTTATTTTGTTTTGGAGGCATTTTAGAACTCAATACCGATATCTATGCTTCAATGTCCCCTTGGAATCACTTCAAACTGATTTTTCAAACAAAAGTTATGCAAATTTTTAAAAAATACACACCTTTTTCTTAATTTTAGGAGCTCGACCTTGAAATGGTTATAACCTTGTAATTTTATATCTCCAAGGTCCATAATTATGTCCTATGGTAACCCTCCAATTCTTCTTTCCAACACCACAAGCCATACCAAAATTAAATTCTTCAAGCAATATTTATGCCTAATATCCCATGATGGCTTGAATATAGACTAGTTTTGTAGATCTAACCTATACAAAGTGCCACATGTCATTGTTTCAAGCTTCAACCTTGAAAATTATACCAGAAACCCTACAATCCATGCACTCTCAGTCACATTTTATGAAATTCAAATCTAATGCTCAGAGTGAAAGTTATGACAATTTTCCCTAGGTCACCTGTTTGAGATGGTATTATTGAGCCTGCAAAAACCCTAACTTCCTTAGATCATATCTCCAAAAACATAGCAAACCAATATCTGAAATTAGTATAGGAAATTATTCAATATCTCCAATCTACATGGCTGTAATTTTAGCTTTTGAAGCCTCATAGAAGGAAATTTATGGTGAAAATTCCATGATGACTTGTTTGAAAAAGTGAAATCCTAGAATCCAAAGCTTTGAGATATGTAACCAGCTCACAAATAGAAGAAAATATAGATCAATAATTTAAACATTATCCTCTTTGAGGGGGAAGCCTCTTTTACATTACATAAATGAAAACTTCTTGGATGATACAAATGATAAGACCTCCTTGGTTTATATAGGAGTAAGGGGTCACAATATAATCAGAGCTTACATAACAAGAATAATGTAAGGGAATAAGAATAAGAATAGTGGGATTCTATAGGGTACAACAATAAAAACATCGAGGATACATGGGCACAATAATAACAATAGGGGGCTACACTAACAATAACAATAAGGGGAATACACTAGTATTATAGGGACCTAACAAAAATTGAACATATGGTTGCAGAAATGCTATAGGTCGATATAATTCAACCTAGCCAAAGTTCTTTCTCTGCTCCATTAGTATTGTTGCATAATAAGGATAGATCATGGCTTATGCATTTGGATTATAGGGAGCTCCAAAACCTCACTATTAAAGTTAAATTTCCCAAATTTTGTGATTGATCAGTTGTTGGATGAATTCCATGGAGTAATTTACTTCACCAAGTTGAATCTTCATTTAGGATATCCTCAAAATAGAATAAAGACAAAAGAAATTATGAAAACAACATCCAGAACTCATGAAGGCCATTATGAATTTTTGGTCATGCATTTTAGCCTTACTAATGCACCTTCCACATTTCAAGGTTTGATAAATTCCATTTTCAAACACCTCCTTAGAAAATTTGGGTAGTATTTTTCATGATATACTTATCTACAATAAGTCTTGGAAACATCATGTTCAACATGTTGACATGGTGCTCAAACTATTGGAGGAGAAACAATTATATGCCAAAACCTTCAAATGTTTCTTTCGAGTATAGGAGGCTCAATGTTTGGGTCATATTGTATCTCATAATGGTGTTAAGGTAGACCCTACCAAAATTCAAACTGTTAAGGAATGGAAAATCACCACAACCCTAAAGCATCTTCAAGGATTTCTCGGGTTGATAAGGTATTATCACAAGTTTGTTAAAAATTATGAGAGAATAGCAATGTCTCTATCAACATTACTTAAGAAAGATGCATTTTCTTGGACTCCAGAAGCAACTAAGGCCTTTGAGCATCTTAAAGAGGAAATGTGTAAAGCACTAGTCTTAGTTACACCAGACTTGAAAAAAACCTTTATTGTAGAATGTGATGCATCAGGAAATGGAATTGGTGATATTTTAATACAAGGAAGACCCATTTCTTTTGAAAGTTGTCCAATCAAGGGAAATTATTTACATGGACCTATTTATTACAAGGAAATGATGGCAATACTACATGCACTAAAGAAATGAAGGCCTTACCTAATGGGAAGACATTTCAAGGTAAAAATATATCATGATAGTATTAAATACCTTTTGGAACAAATATTATCTTCAAAAGAGCAGCAAAAAGTGGTCACAAAGATGTTGGGTTATGACTTTGAAATCATGTACAAAAAAGGGAAGAAAAATATTGTTGCAGATACACTCTCAAGAAAGGATGAGGATGTGGAAGCATTGTTGTGTGTCATTTTTATTATCCAACTTGATTGGATAACTGAAGCATGGGATGAATGGAAGAATGACTAAGAGGAGTGGAAACTCATTCAAAATGTGCAGCAAGATACCAGTACATATGGTACAATTATCCGAAAAAATGATTCGTTATGGTACACAGATTGCTTATATCTATGTAAGAATTCCCAACTTAAACAAAAGATTCTTTTGGAATTACACACCTCCCCCTTAGGAGGACACTTAGGATTTTTAAAAACTTACCACAGGGTCAAGAAGGAATTTTGTGGGATGGCCCTAAATCTGATATTCAAAACTTTGTGGTAGAATGTTTGGATTGCCAAAAAAATTTGAGACAAATAAGACCTCAGGTTTGTTACAACCTTTATCCATTCCAAGTCAACATTAGGAGGAGGTCTCAATGGATTTTATCAAATGTTTACCCAAGTCTGAAGAAAAAAGTGTCATCATGGTGGTAGTTGATAGACTTACCAAGTATGCACACTCTTTTGCATTATCTCATCCTTTTAAAGACAATAAAGTTTATACTTCATTTATGAAAACAATTCAAAAGCTACATGGAAACCCAAATATTATTGTAACTGACAAAGATCCCATTTTGACTAGAAATTTTAGGATGAATTTATTTTCTTGTCTTTGTACTCAATTAGCTCATAGCTCATCTTATCATCCTCAATCTGGCGAGAAAATTGAGATAGTGAATAAATGTTTGGAAGGATACATTTGTTTCTTTGTATCTGATAAATAAAAATAATAGGTCAAGTGGTTACCTTTGGTTGAATGGTGGTATAATACTTCCTTCCATATTGCAGCAAAAATGACCCCATTTATCGCACTTTATGGATATCTTCCACCATCCATTACATCACCTTTAAGAAAAAACAGTGGAAGATCACATCAAGAATCAACAACAAGCTTTCAAAATCTTAAAGGATAACCTCATTCTAGCGCATAATCGAATGAAACAACAAAAAAATCAACATCACAATAAAATAAGTTTTGGTGCAGGCTACTGAGTATTTTTACGACTACATCCATATAAACAAATGCCCCTCAAGCAAGCTAAGAAGGATAATAAATTATCACCCAAGTATTATGGTCCTAACACGGTGTTGCAAAATATTGGTACTATGGCATACAAATTGGAGCTACTTGCATCTTCCTGAGTACATCTAGTTTTCCATGTTTCATGCTTAAAGAAGGTTCTCACTGACAATATTCCAATTCAAACAATATTGCTAGTACTTGACGAAGAAGGAAAAATCATATTGGAGCCTAAAGTAGTCATGAAAATAAGAACCAAACAACTATGGAATCGATCATTTTCATAGTATCTGATTAAGTGGAAGAACTTACTCGCTGAAGGTTCCACATGGGAGGACGAAAATTTTATACATAAGCAACAAGAACTACTCAAGCATTGAGGACAACACTTTTTTTGAGGGAGGGGGGCATGTTCAGTCCCTATAATACTAGTGTAGCCCTCTTATTATTATTTTTAATGTACCCCCCTTATCATTATTGTTGGTGAAGCCCCTTTATTGTTATTTTTGTGCCCCATAGAAGCCCATTATTGTTATTGTTGTGCCCTTACATTATTATTGTTATGTAGGTTGTCATTATATTATGACCCCTTAGACTCCTATATATACCAAGGAGATCTTGTCATTTGTATCATCCAAGAATTGTTCATTTATGTAATGTAGAGGCGGTTTCTCCCTCAAAGTGGATAATTTTGAAGTCATTGATCTATCTTTTCTTCTATTTTGTGATCTAGATTCATAACACTCTATCTAAGTTGTCTAGGGCTCCAGGGATTCTATCTCAACCCACAGCCTCCAGAGACCCACGCTGTTACAGAGCTCCAGAGAACTACCATCTCAACTCATAGCCTTTAAGGACCCACACCATTCTAGTGCTATAGAGATTCTAACCCAACCGACAACCATAGGGAACTTGAGAATCAATCATAAAATCCAATGGGTAACCCACTACACCACAACTATCTTGGAAATGAAAAGGCAAGATTGAAGCCACTATCAATCAAGCAAAGTCTCAATGCAAATGATAAGAAATAATCAAGGAACCACATGCATGTACCATGCATCCAAGAACCACCAAGGAAATAACACATGCAACATATTACCTACAAGGTATTCCCGTTGTAGTTGTTGATCCAAACTTCCCTTCCACTACCCACCAATTCCTTGCTTGTCCTTTGCTTGGTTTCAACCAGTCCAAGTGAATGCTAGAATACTCCAAGAATTCTCTAAGTGTGCAAGAGCGTATGAGATTGTAGTAGTGTGTAGGGGGAGAACCAAAATTGAACTGGCAAAAGCTATGAATTGTTTCTCTGATGCCTTTTAATGATTGAGGTCTCATTTTCTTTCACTTTCCTTCATTTTTCCTAAAAATTTCTTTGCATGCAAATTTGTGGCTCTTCATGTCCCTTTTCTCCTATTTTCATCATTTCTCATAATTAAATGCTAATTTTGCCTCTTTGCCTTTGCCAATTTTCATAGCCATCAACAAACCACAAGTGATGTCCACTCTAATGTTTTCCCACCATTTAGCTCGGAATATGTGTCCCATGACCTCGGTTTTATTTTATTTAAATAGAAAATCAATCAGGCGTTATCATATAATGGATATATGTTTTCTATTTTCGAATATGAGGGGGAATGTATTAACATTTTAATGTGGGAGATGTGAAACATAAATAAAATATTTCAGCGTGAACTATGTATATATTATATAAAACAAGTAATGCTTTTTTATATAGTTTGTTAAAGCATTTTATAGTATGTTGCTCAAAACTAACATAGATCCATCTTAGCTACAGATCTACTAAGATCCTAGAGGAATAAAATCCCTTCAAGTGCAAACCTTTCCTCAAGATCTACACTTAAAAGGAGGTTTGCATCTTGAGAGATTTTATCTCTCTCAACTTTTGTTAGATTTGGAGTTAAGATGTATCTACGCTTGTAAAAGAACAATAATCCCATCTATTGGTAAAAATATTTCACTTTCACAATTACTATGTGGTAAAAATATTGAGATGTCCAAGTTAAATGATATAATTTTATATCAACTTTAAATAGAGTTGAAGACCATAATAAAATATTCAAATGTATAAATTGAAAGTTCAAACTCAATACTTTCTAATAAGAGTAATAAGAAAAAGTTATGTAATTCATTTAGTTATTAATATAAAAGTAATATGTACCATTTAAAAAATATGAATAATTTTAAAAATCCAATATGATTTATAAATAAAATATTTCAATGCTCATATTAAGTAAAAAAATTTATTGTCAACTATGTATATTTTATATATGCTTAAACCAAAAATCTATGTAGGTATTATTAAAACAATTGAAAAAAAAGTAAATTGTATGGTTAATTTAAAATATTCAAAGTATTTTATGTTTGGGTTTTTTTTGGGTGTATATTTCTTAGTCACACTTTTCTAAAATCTAGGAAAAAAATTGTTCATAAGGTTCAACTGTGTAGTCTATACTAGGGGAATCTTCAAGGGGTTGAATTGATTTATGCATTCAAAATGCAATTTAAATAATATATATATATATATATATATATATATATATAGAGAGAGAGAGAGAGAGAGAGAGAGAGAGAGATCCAATTTCTTGAGTTGTAATTTTTTTTTTTAGGTTTTGCATTTTAAAAGAGGTCTACATCTCAAGGGATTTGATACATTGAGCTCTTATTAAATCTGTGGTTAAGATGGATCTTAATATTTCAAATCAAGTTATATTTTAATTAATTCTTACAATTTTTTAAAAATTCCAGCGATGTGATATGTATGATAAAATAAGTGTTTTGATACTTATCATAATACCTATTGATGTTAGTGAGAGATCTAGTTTATATGGCTGCACTAGTAAATATTTGTATTGATCTTTCTTTCTCAAGAGATTTGATTCATTCACAGATTATTAAATCTCACTAAATCTGTAGTTATATATGTGTGTGTATGTGTGTGTTTAAAAGGATCTGATGTTAGTGAGAGATCTAGTTTATATGGCTGCACTAGCAAATATTTGTATTGATTTTTTTTCTCAAGAAATTTGATTCACTAACAATTTATTAAATCTCACTAAATTTATAGTTATATGTGTGTGTTTTTAAAAGGATCAATTCTCTTGAGGTGTTGCACCTCAAGAAATTTGATTCACTAACCGTTTATTAAATCTCACTAAATCTATAGTTCAGATGAATTTTAATAATTTAAATAAAGTGATAATTTAATTAAATTTTAGGATTTTTTTATATCTTTGGTAATGTGTGAGGTATGAATTATGTAAAAATGTTTTTTTTGCTTATAGCCATTAATTTATATATCACACTAATAAATATTTGTATTGATCTTTCTGATTAAAATATTTTGTTGCACCACTAGGAATCGAAAAGCCGGTTCGAATCAAAGAACTTTTACAGGAAGTCATTGAGCTGCTAGAGTGGCAAAGCGACAAAAACGCGGTAGCAGTTATCTTGCATGGCATTGGTGGCATGGGAAAGACTACCCTTGCCGATGCTGTATTTTCACGGCTGTTTGAGAAAAAAACAGAAGAATGTAAATTTTGCTTTGTTAGGTTGTTTCAAGGTATAAAATCAACTCCAAATGTTATAGAGTTGCAAAAAAGTATCTTGAGAAAATTGAAGGGAGAAGAGCCAGAGGAGATCCGAAGTTATGAAGAAGGACAAAAACAAATTGCTCTCATGTTAGAGAAAGAGGAAGCTTTTATTTATATCGACAATGTCTTGCTTCCGGATAAGCGTGAACAAGGCCCAGATGCACTAACACAGCTTCTCCCTGAGAATATGGCAAATGCAAAAAAATTGAGGTTGCTCATAACTACACGTGATAAAGATGCAGCGAGCTGGATGACAATGAGCAAAGGGGTTGAAAAAAAAATCTACCAGATTCAAAGCCTGCCCAAAGCCGAGGCGGAGACGTTTTTAAAAAAGGAGCTGAATGGCAATGAAATTCAACTAAATGCTAGCCAAATTGACGGGATAGTCAAGATATGTGGAGGAGTCCCGGCTCTTTTGAAGGTGTTAGCAGGATTCATAAATGGCGGAGAAGGAAGCGCAGTGCAAAATTATGAAACATTGATGAGAGAGGCTAAAGAATGGAAAGGTGATATTGGGGTGAGTATAGAGCAATACGTCTTTGCTTACGACAAACTTGAAGATGAATTGAAAGATCCATTTCTGGATGTTTGTTCATTTTTTCGAGGCTGGGACTGGAAAGAACTTTCAGATATTGTGGGAGACACAAAACTGAAAAGGCTAGAACAGAGAGCGCTTGTGACCCTTGATGTGAAAAGCATGACTGCAAGGGTACCAGATGTCATTTTGCAAGTTGGTCTCCAGAGGACAGAAGGAAACAGATTCAGATTGACCACTGCAACTGAAATTGAAAAGTTCTTAGATGTTGAGGTACGCAATCTTTCAACTAAAATATTTATCATATACAGCTTTGTTTCAAAATGACCGACTCTAATATTTAATAAATATACAGGACCTTCAAAAGATCAAGGGCATATGGGCAAGTGACAACAAAGATCCACTGCGTATACCCGCGTCAAAGCTAGATTTGATGTCTGGATCTTTAAGAGTTCTTAAACTCGGACCCTTAACAGATGTGGAGGGAAAATGTGAAAAGAAATTTAAAGAGCTGGTTTTTTTCAGTGCCATAACTTCCCACCTTCCTTTTTATGTCTCAAAGCTAAAGGGGTTCGAGAAGCTTAGACATTTATGTTATAACCCGGCAGATTTACAGAATCTAAGTCAAGTAAGTTCACCTAAAATATCTGGTTGATCCCACTTATTTCTCTCCGTATTTTTCCTGGAATATCTAAAACACCTGTATCATGCGCACTTTTATTAGTTTTTATGGTTAGAACTTGGAGTGTGATTTTCGTATATCACTAATTAAGTGCATAATGTGCAGATGCCCTCCAATCTTAGACACGTCGATATCAAATTAAATTCCCCTGCCTTCCAGGTTTCTTCCAATTGTATTCAGCGACTCAGAAATTTGCGAGTATTACGACTGAGTAATGCACAGTTCAAAAGCTTACCTCAAGAGCTAGGAGATATGGGAAATGGTTTGGAGAAAGTATCAATTTCAGGTTGCCAATATCTAGAGGAATTATCAATTTCAAATTGCCAATATCTGGAGGAAGTATCAATTTCAAATTGCCAATATCTAGAGGAATTCTCAATTTCAAATTGCCAATATCTGGAGGAAGTATCAATTTCAACGGTTAAATCTTTGAGAGTGTTGACAATGGGTCGCTGTTCTGGTTTGACGCAGCTGGCCAAAGGTTTGGGATCATTGACTTCTCTGCAAGAACTCGATTTGTACGGCTGTCAAAGTCTAGAAGCGCTTCCTAGCGAGCTTGAAAATCTTACATCATTGCAAAAACTCGATTTGTCCAGGTGTATAAGTCTTAAAGCGCTTCCTAGAAGTCTTGGAAATCTCACATCATTGCAAGAACTCAGATTGCGCGGCTGCAACAGTCTACAAGATCTTCCTAACAATCTTGAGGGACTTTCATTGTTGAGATTACTGGACTTATCATGGTGTACAAACATTGAAAATCTCCCTTTGGATTTCCAATGCCTCACCTCATTGGAAATTCTAGATGTAAGAAATTGCCATAAGTTGGAAGGGAAACGGATACATAGCATGCTAGAGATGGGAAAGCTACAAATTTTGAGCATCGCAGGAAGCAAGTTGTTGGAGGAAAGATGGGAGAAAATTCAAGCACAACAATGCAATCAATCATGGTCGTGTGCTGTGTATACAGAGCAGGTGATTATAGATCCACATTTTCAAACATGTTTTCTGTTCCCACATTATAATTAACTCTTTTAAAGTTTAGATCCTAAAACATATCACAGGGGAAAAAATTTCAAAGCATACATTATTTTTCCTTTCCACTCACTTTAGCTCTCTCTTCAGGGTTTATCAAATGAGGAGAATCTTTTAAAGCAGTTACAATTAAAATTCGACAGGATGCTCACTAATGGAGAAAGAGAGCCACTGAATATATCTGGTCTTCCTCTGCACACGCTGCTGCTTGTTATGTTTGATGGCCGACAGGAATTCCGTCCTCGTTCTTTTCCTTTGCCTTTACTTGAGGAGAGTGTAGATGATATTCAAACACATTTCGAAATGGTTTATTTTGGCAACCATTGGGATCAGTTGCCTAAGAAAGTGGCGGATAGAATAGTGGGGCATGCTCCGGCTAACAGGGACGCTAAAGCATTGTTTCAAAAACTGCTCTCATTAGTTTTTCCTTTCGAGACGGACTTTGATGGGCGCGTTAACGGCAGTTTCCAAATGACCGCTGAGATTGTGAGTGGCAAAAAAGGTAAAAAATACCTTTCTAGTTGGAAATTTTCCGGAAAGGATGGCGTGGAGGACTTTGTGGTGACGAAGTGCGGAAGATACGTTAAACTGAAGCAACTGGCAGAAAGACCTGGAGGGAGTCCTATAACTTTGTTAACAGAGCTCTTCCCATGGGGAGAAGAGGAAATTTCTCTTTCCTTTCTTCAGAACAAGGATGGTGAATCCACGAAGGTATTAAAGTTCTATATTTTGTGGATAACTCTTTCTTCAAATATTTTACAATAAAATTTTCAAATTGCCTTTATTGAGTATTGATTATTTTGTTTGTGTTTATATGAAAATTGTAGGTCGGAGTCGACGAATTGAAAGGGAAAACGATTTTGTTAGATATCAGGCCTGCCAACATCTGTTATGCTATTCCTCTTCAGGCTTTAGTGGAGATGTATGTTATGGAGAAAGAGAAATTTGGTTTTGAAATTATAACAGTTCCAATAATGCAGCACGATTCAAAATTGGATGTATCTGTGAAGTTTTCAAGTGAGGTTCCATGGTTGGTCCTCGAAAATCCGTGGCAGCTGACAAATGCAACCAAGTATTTTCTCGTTGAAGGGTGTCCACGATGGCTTGAAGGATGGGACAGATGGTACCCGAATACAATGAGGATAATAGAAAGCGACGGGACAATCGCACCGTATAGGAATCCTGGTGTACTGCGTATGGTGAACACATGGGGGGCAGCAGCTTATCCTTTTACGGCGGAAAAAGAGGCGGAATTAATACAAAAAGAAGAGACACAAATGAAGGCTATGTCTCATGCAATGTTTCTTTTCCAGCATTTGGAACGTGTGGCAGAGCAGGTCAGTAACTACCTGTTATTTGTTTGCTTTTTGTATATTTTGAAAAGGAAAAAGAAAACGATTTTCATTTCTAATTGTTTTTTCTCCTCTCCTTGTCGTTGATGATGAAAAGTTGAGGGAGGCAACGGGTCAGCAAAAAATGATATGCTTATGCTGCTGTCACGAAAAGGAGTTTACAAATTCCATGAAGGATGTGTTGACAGAATTGAGTGATATCATTTACATTATTTATATTCCAGAATTTCAGGGAGCAGAAGGAGTAAGAAAATCCGGGTATTTCACTCTTAAAATCGGTGAATCGTTTCCTTTAGCACCTTCCAAAATGTCATCAGAAGAGATGGGAGGAATCTTTTCGTTAAGTTTATCTGAGTATGAAGCTATGAGATTTTGGGCGCGTATTCGCTCTTTGAAAGAGGGAATTAAAGCCAAAGATCCAATTCAGTTACTGGAAATGCTGAGGATTCCTGTTGATAGTCTTTATAATCCTTCTTCATGGATGTTTATAATGGATGAAGATGGAAATTTGATAACAACAAAGGGGAAAGAAATTGTAAAATTGTTATCTGAAAAATATTCAGATGACAGAGTAAAAGAATTGATGCAACAATTGCTCAAAGGTGCTCCAACAGGTTGGAAGAAGACGCTGCTTGAATTAGAAGAAATGCTATGGCCAAGATATGAGCGTTATGCTGACTCTGACTATGATGACGATGATGATGACTAAGACCTAAGTTTTATTTCCTTACTATATCTTCTTCTTTTCTAATTTTGAGGTTACATCATTTATGTATTGAAAATATTATATAAATGAATTGAATGTGTTTTTCCTTATAAAAATAGTTTGTAAATATGTTTACTTTGGAATAGGATTTTATTTTAATTTAACTATCAATAATTAATAGGTGGATGGTAGGGATTTAATCTATATGGAATATTTATAGTTGTCACTAATAAAGACTTGAAATTTATCTCAAAGTTAGTTATGTCATTTTTTATTTCCAATTTAATTAAAAAATATTATAAAATTAAAGTGAAATAAAATATAAATAAGATATTTTGATTGTGAAATGAGTTATGGTTGTTTGGGCATGTGGCATTGATAAACTATGGTACTCAAAGTTAGTTATGTCATTTTTTATTTCCAATTTAATTAAAAAATATTATAAAATTAAAGTGAAATAAAATATAAATAAGATATTTTGATTGTGAAATGAGTTATGGTTGTTTGGGCATGTGGCATTGATAAACTATGGTATTGTAGCAAAAATTATTTACAAATTAAGAACCTCCATAAAAAAAATAAGGGTGAATCTCCAAGGTTAAGAATCTTGTTACACGTTTTTTTAAATGTATATATGTTTAACTCATATTCATTCTTTTTATAACTAGTATTTGCACATGTTGCAAAGGAAACACCCTAAGACAATGGCATAAGAAACAATAGCATAGAAGAAAGAAGTCAAAATTTTATGGAATTTTGTTTCTTTACTGGTGTTTCCTTTTTATCATATGTTATGTTTGGAGATTCCAACCAGGAAGGTAATGCACAACACTTCGCTCTAAAGGATTTATGAAAATGCTCTTCATTAACATTCTGGAACCGTTATAAGTAAATGATTTAAATCAAACATTTCATAACAAAGTAATCTCATATCACCTTAATTCACAATGCAATGGATAATAGATTTTGTTCATTAGAAATTGGCCTAATTTTATGAGGAAAGCTTAATAGAAAGACTTTAGTAGTAAGGGGAACATTAATAAACTGCCTCATCATTTGTTATATGATGTTGTTAATTTAGTTACTTGTTGTTTCTTATCCTTATTTCACTTGTGTAAAATGTCCAAAATATAGAAGAATGGTATTATTTCGTCTCTTTGGACCATTGTATTTTATCTAACTCAATCACTTCCATAGCCTCAACTAGGTTCGTCATTCTCTTTCCATAGTGACTCAATGTCTTCAAATGCATTTCATAAATTTGGTTTAATAAATGTTGGATATTTCACTTTGTAGAAATGAGTGTACATTGGTTGGAATAAATTGTATTTCTCTTACCATGTGATGATGTCATCTAAATCTTGAATCTTTCTCGCCACTTATGAAATTCCCCATTCTAATTGTTATTTGACCATGATGATATTGGCATCATAATCCTTGACATGTCGAGAAGTCTTTGAGGTGAAAAGCTTGGATGTGAGATAGGCAAGGAAGTAGAAACAACTATATGCACATCAATGTCAACATTATAGAAAAGCTAATGACATATTCAAGCACAAATCCTTGGTCCAACCACATATAAATTTAGTGCATACATTCATTTATACTAATGCCATAAAATTTCTTGAACTTGAAAAAAATGATTGTGCAACACTTGCTTAACATGGACAAGAATGTGGAGATGATATAAAAGAAAATATTGTACTCTAAAGGGTTCTTCAATTCATTGTTCGATAAGGAAAAGAGGTCACATGCCTCCCGTCCACATTCACATGATAACCTTCCAAACCTGCACTTAATGTAAGAACAAATAATTTTCCCTCCACAAATGGATATGGCCAATCAATTGATGACGACTTCTTTGCACGCCCCATCAAACGATTCAGCCACCATGTAGCCTTTTCTTCTTTCCTATCATCATTATCAGTAAGCCACTTTTCACATTTGGGAAGTCTGTCAACTGCCAAAAGAACTATGTAGAATGCACTAGCTTCTGTGTATGCAAATATTATGCATAATATTCATATACTTGAGTACTCAAACAATTGATGCATGGGGTTCACAAAGTTAAAAAAATGTTTAAAGATACAAAAATCAGGGGCGGGAAAGTAGTGGAGAACCCTCTTTGGAAACCAGTCGGAGTTTCTCCATAGGTTCGAAGAAAAGAGAGAGCCTGAGTTGCAGGTAAACCTCCTTATTCCCTTTTTCTGATCCATCTTAACAATTGCATCAATGGCGGCCTCTAGGGTTTCAGAAAAATTATCGTGAACATAGTCCACCAAACTCGCTTTAAAGGCCATGGGATCAAAGTACTTGCATCCACCCATCACAATTTTTGTCAAGTAACAAGAATCAACCTTTCTCTTGATGATGGACATGTCGTCGGGAGGAATGATGAAACCCAGGTCTACCTCGCTCATATAGAGAAACCCTCTGTCCTTCTCATGAATCTGTAGTCATGGGCTAACACGAAAATGAATCCCCCTGCAGAAGCATGCCCGTACACGACGAAAATTGACGGTAACTTCAATTCCATGAGGTCTGTGACGAGCTACATGAATTTGAGGTCGAGGACCTCAAATCGATCCTCTCTGTTGCAAGATTTCGGTGTTGTGTGATTCAAATGTGTCGCTTATCATTTTCTCCAACCGAGGAAGCTCGTTATAACTGTTTCAATCATTTTTTCCAATCTAATGGCGAAGGACTCTTTGATCATCTAACATAATATCCTACGCTATAGATGAGTACACCGTGACAGCTAGGGGAGTTTTTTCCATAGGGAAATGAATTACGACATAATTATAGTGATAGATATGTTTATTTTAGAACATGTTTCTTGAATTTTAGTTGAATTATGAATAATTATTAGGTAGATAGTAGTGATTTAACCTACATGGAATATAGATATTTTCGCTATTAATTAGAATAAAAGGTTGAGTTTTTATCTTAAAGGTATTTATGCCTTTTTTCTTTTCAATTTAAATAAAATATTGGCAATGATGCAATATGAGATAAGTGTCTTTATACCTACTATGAATTGATGTCTATCCATATTTAACATGTATTTAAATTATATGAGTATATTAGTTATAGTTACATTCAACACGCGAAAGGAAGTATTCTTATTATAATTTATATTTAACAAATAATTTTATATAGAAAATATTGAACGAGATGTACCATAAAATAAGTGTTTTAATACCTACCATGTATATCTATATGCAATTACCATATATATAATCTAATTTATATAGCTATACTAATTATAATTACGTTAAACCATTGAAGAAAAATATTATTATAAATAAGTTGAAAAAAACATTAAAACTGTGTAGTTGGTTCCTATCAAGATACAAATACATTCAACCAGTGAAAAAGGATTTTTTTATTAATATAACCACGTTGAACAAATTATTTATATTGAAAATAGTCATGCCTTGCGGTTATCCCTTCTTTCATTGAACAAAATTCCACATCAAATGTTTCAATTAATAAACTTCATATGTTGAAATCTATTTATATGAATAATTTAATTTAACTGATATTTAATATTTAATATTTATAAATCTGCAATTTAAAATAAATATGGAATTGATCATCTTTTTAATTGATATGAAAATTATATATTTAAATATGTTTTTAATTAATATGAACAAAATTCCACATTAAATGTTTCAATTAATACACTTCATAGGTTGAAATTTATTTATATGAATAAATTAATACACTTCATATGTTAAAATCTATTTATATGAATAATTTAATTTAATCCTAATCATATACTATTTTTTAATTATAATCCTATCATATTTTATAGTATTCTCAATCCTATAAATATTTAATTATGCTATACATATGTTATACATTTATTAATAATTAATACATATGTACATATAAGTGTGTGGGCTTGTTACCTCGTTTTTTAAAATCGTTGTGTATATTGCAATCTAAAATTTCAATTAAATATTGCCCATGTGTGGTCACAACATTTTCTAGGCTACGTGGATATTGCAATCTAGAATTTCTATTAAATATTCTGTTTGTGTATGATTTTCAAAATTCAATACTTCACTCCCGATCAGGATGAGAGAGGGTGTCAGAGGCGACAGGCTTCGAGGTGACATGGTTAGTACCAAGATGATAATTACCATCGTGCCCCACATGCTCAAGGCAGGGGGTGCGGTGTCTTTAGCCATGAATGCATGGTTAGTGGGCTAGCAAGGTGGCACATGGAGGAATAAGGCAGGGTGGCCGAGATGGGAATGGCATTCGACGTGCCGGGTAGGAGAAATTTGTAGTGGAGAAAGAAGGCAGCTTAGAGCGGAAGAGAGGCAGAGGCACCTTATCTGTGGGTTATCAACGACTCTTTGGTATATAGTTCGGTCTCATTCCTGTATCATTTCTATGCTCTGGTTGGATTCCTACAACAATTACATGCGCTGGTGGGGGTTTCGCTGGGGGAAAGGGAGAGGCAAGAGGTCATCCCAATGGGGCTTAGCACTATCAGGGAGAAAAAAGGGGAGGAAAGGGAGGGCCATGGCCCGAAATTACGTTTTGTTTATATTTCTTTTAAGCCAGAGTCTCGGCAATGGCATGGATAATGTTGGATCGAGCAGAGATACAGGCCCCTACCTAGTTGCTCAGACCAGGGGTATAGGGATAATGGGCATGTCATGTCTCGGGGGTTGAGTGGTGCTGGAAGAGGTAGGAAGAGTCACGGGCAGGGGGTCGGGACATTAGCTATGCCAGTAATTCGTTGAGAAAACCTTGGCATTTGCATATGCATGGTAGCAAGGGCACAACTAGGGACCCTAGGCGGTATAAGGGATAGAGGGGAAAGTATAACCTTGGCAAAAAACTACTAGCTGAGGGAGTTGCATGCGGGTATGATAACAATCACAGAGCTGGGCTCCAGACGGGCTTGAAGTCTTGGCTCCAACTGCAGTGGAATGACAAGCAGTTGCACCATGGCAAGGGGAAGTGTTATAGACATTTTTGTGCCTTACAACATTGAGCATGAAATGTACATAATCTAAGGGATCCAAAGTCCCTAAACATGTTGTTCCTACCCCTAGAGGAACAAGGCTAACAAACCACAGCGATTCACAGAAGTTCTCCACCAGAAACTGCTCAAAAACAAGTCAATTCAGGATCAATTCAGTGGCTCCACTAGCTGTTGTTATAGCTCCAAATCTCACTCTTATGGTTTGTGATGCTGCACTCATGGCCTAGGGCAACCCCTCCTTCCAGACCTGGTCCAAAAATTTAAAAAACAGTGTTTTATTCCCTGTACGCGACATTGCCCTGAGTTAAACGCGTGTATACGCGGGTCTGTGTATACCCAACCCGCGTGTATGTATTAAAACACTTAATATATATATATATATATATATATATATATATATATATATATATATATATATATATATATATATATATATATATATATATATATATATATATATAATTCCTTATTTTCGGGCGGAGATCACGGGTTTTACCTGCTGATCACCTGTTAGTGCCCGTGGCCCAACTGTTCCCAACCAACTCCTAACTAAAAAACTACTTTGGAGATGGTATAAAAAGACATCAAAGGGAAGGCCTAAGGGAGAGAGAAAATAGAGCAAGATTATTATGCTGAGATTTTTCCCCTTAGCCCAGGTCTGAAGTCCTTGGTGCTTTCTGCACTTCCCCCATTTTACATAGGAAACCCTTGTTTCCATGTGTATTGGTGATTATTCATCCTTTATGTCATCATTGAGTAAGACTTGGAAGGAGCTCTTGTTGGAGGCTTGAGGCTAGAACGAATCCGGGAGGAAGCTTTGCTTGGAGCCTGCTGAAGGTGTTTCAGGTGATATCTTTCTGTTATATGTACTTTATTTGCCTTTATATAAAAGAAACACGTCTTGGTTCCCAAAACAATATTTCTTTATGCTTATGAGATTCTTGTCTTGAATTCTTATGTAAGTAGTTACTTAAAGATTTTCATAACTAACTTTATAGCATGAAGATGGTTTATATATAAGTATTGGTCCATGTACTGTTGTGTTCTTTGATTTGTTTGTTTTACAGGTGAAAGGAAGAAGAAGGGAACTCCAAGAAGGGTTTGGACCCTAAAGGCATTCTCGAACGTAGGAACTTAGGTACGTACCCTTAACATTAGAATTTGCTTAAAGTAAAGATAATGGTTGTGTGTGTGTTTCTTTGAATAAGCAATTTTCAGTCTGGTAGAGTCTTAACCCAAAGGACCCTAGGGGTACTTTCCCTTCAACCAGAATTGGCGACTCCGCTGGGGACAACACTCTTGTTGTTCCTAGTTTGGGTAGTCTTCAAGCCAATCAAGGCTCAGCCCCTCTGTTTGTTGGCTCTGACTGTCTGATCTGTTCTTGAACTCTAAGCTTTTCCAGTTTTTTCAGTCTGTGTTTTTTATTTTTCTTGAAAGTCTTCATATACGCTGTTTTGCTGGATTACAGAAGCGTATATACGCAAGTTGTACTAAGTGAACCCGCGTATACGCAGGTTTCCTCAGTTACAGTCGCGTGTACACGCACTCTGCACATCACTGCAGGCGCGTATACTATATAATTTTCAAGATTTATAAATATTCTTTTTGCTGAATGTTTGTCTGGTGGTTTGGGTCAGTTTCAAGCAGTCATTTTCCAGTAACAGTCCTCTGTTTAACAGGGGGCATCTTGTTCTGAACTCTCTCTAGTTATAAGGAGTATTAGTCTTGTTTTCGTTGATCGCAAGCGTCATTGATTTTTGACACACAAGATTTCTGGTTAAGAATCTTGACTGCTCTGTTTTGGCAGAGTAGGAAGATTGGATTTCAAGCTTTGTGTTCATTTTTGTTTGAATGACCTTTTTGTTTGCTTAACGAAACCATTTTTGTGACCATTTGCTCCTTCGTTTCGGGAAAGTTGTTTGTAACCATTTTATTGAAACTTGTCTTTTGATCTTTTGGACTTTCATTGCTACTTTTTGATTGTCAAAAGCGATTTCAAATGCATTTATTTTTGTTGAGTTTTCATCATTTGAAAGGTTTCAATTCACAAAAGTGTTTGGTTGCCTATTTGTCAATCATTGGTGTCAGTATTTTTGAGAGCTTTCCTTTGAAAAAGACTTTTTGGTTTGATTGAAAGAAAATCTTTTGAAAGTTTTGAGTTTCGCTTTCTTAAACTTGCTTTTCATTTGATTTCCTTTTTTGCGAAGTGAAAGTGCTTTGTTTTTATCTTAGAACTTGTTTTTATTGTTTGGACGAAATGATTGGTAACACATCATCTTCTATCTAAGCATTTTAGTGGCAAGACAAAATTTGGTAAAGCAGCAACTTTCCTTCTTTGTTTTTAGAGTAGCCTTTAAATCTTGCATCCACATATAGTTCTTGCATTAGGATCGATTTGCATCTCTTTTTAGGCATATATAGTTTTGTTAGTTTTTGTGAGTGTGGAGTCTGAAAAGAAAAGTAAGATTTGTTTATATTAGAAGTACCTTCTGAACCTCATAGAAATTGCTCTTCATCGAAAACAAAAAGTGCATGTGCATGTAGCTAAGTTTTATTAATTTCTTTTGCGTCTGTAAAAACACCACAAGTTTCATCTCCATTACCTTGTGACTTAAAGAACAGCCTAATAAAATCAAGCGCTAAATTAAAATCCACTAGAACTTTTTGTTTTAGTCAATTACACCAACAAGTTTAGGATTTTAGGGCCTTGGATTAGGCGAGTGGAGAGTTAACTCTCCAAGGCCACATAAAACGTCAAACATAAGAGTCTGATTAACGAGAGTAAATCCAATAGCGTTAGGAAGACCAGGAAAGCTCCGGATCTGGGAGTTAAGCACGAGGGTCTATGAAGACAGGGAAGAGAGATACCCCCTCTCCTACTTGTCCGAACTTACCTCACGACTGTTCTGCCTGGCTTCTGCGACGAGTTGGTACCCATAGTTGCCTCTCCTAGGGATCTACACAGGTGGTTGCGGAGGGGAATCCCGTGGCACCTGAGGTCGACGTTGTATCACTCTTAACAGTACTACTGGAGGGCACCCTTGCGAAGCTTGGGGGCTTGCACCGGCGCAGGCTGTTGTTAGGAGGTCAGCGTAACTTCCTCTGATACCTTCGCTGATAGGACTGGGCCCTCATCATCCCAGACTATCTTCGGAAGGCCCTTTGATTCACTTTCTTGTATTTTGGTGTCCAGTCCTAATCACCCGGAGCGGAAATACTTGGAAGTTGTTTGACTGGCTGTATCTTTAGGGACTTTATAATGTGTGCTTTGTGCTCCTAGTTGGCCTAGCTTTTAATTTTTTGAGTCTTTAGTTAGATCATAACAAAAAATTCAAAGTGGTTGACCGATCTCCAAGATGGTCTCGAAGACTTCGTGGTCTCTCGCCACCAAGTTTAGAGCCTTCTCCTAGAAGGCGCAGAGGCAATACTACCGGTGGGGCTCGTCCCACGCCGGTTGACGCATCGGGGATTGATCCTCCTTTCGGGGACATTAGCGGCCAAGCAAGGCCTGGCATTTCAGAGCAAGAGAGGGACACTCCAGTCCTTTCTCGAGTTCGCTTTCAAGCGGAGGATAACGTAGAGGTAGAAGAACTTTCAGAGTCATTAGTGGCTCCAAATTCTCCACTACCATCCAGTCATCCAAACGTATTGCAATACATTGGGACTCCGTCACATAGACCATCAAGTCCAGGTTACGCTGCGCGCTTACCATTCATGACCACTACTGGAAGCATGGCTTCTACGAGTGCTACGATTATGCAAACCCCTACATCGGTGCAAGGGGGAGGAACCATTTCCATCCCCTCCGCTTCCTTGTTCGGATCTTTTGCTAGCACATCATTAGTGGGATCTACCTCCATTCCGTCCACAAGTGGAAATTCCCAAACCAATGCTTTTGGTACTGGACTCTTCCCTTTTGGCACCCAATCACAGGGTATTCCTTCGGTTCTGTTTAGTGCCGCTACGTCCATGATGGGCAGATTGGCTTCATTCCAAGGTTTTCCTTTCGGAAGTGGTCATATACCACATTCCAACCCAATGGTAGGATCCATGCCTTTTAATTCAATAGGACAAAGCAACAATCCTTTCCAAGGTTGGAATAACCCTGGGGTTAGTAGCGCAGGAGCTGGGAATTCGTTTAGCAGCCAACAAGGGAATAGGCCGTACTCCATGGTTAGCATGTTTCAAAGTATTCCTCCCCTTGCTTCGGCTTGGAATCCATATCAGGGGTTATCAACTCCTTATAATTCTTTAGGAGGAAAATTTGCAGGTTATGGAGGTTATACGGCAGGAGTTGGTCAAACTCCGAATTTTGCTGGACCACAAGGCTTGCCTTTTGGTTTAGCTGGTTCTACTGGTCACTTCGGGCAGCCTGGTGCCTCCCAAATTCCAAGACAATCTTTTCAGAGCTCAGGGAGTTCTGCCCAGTCTGGGTGGAATCCCCTAGGCCCTCCTAGGCTTCCATTTCTGGCAACGTTAAACTTGCCAGATCTCACAAAGTTAACAAACGACCCAATCAGGTATAATCCGGCCTGGCCTCCGGTCCCAACCAAACTCCCTTCGGACATTCCAAAATTCGAAGGGAAGAGTGGTGAAGATCCAGGCAATCATGTAACCACATTCCATTTGTGGTGCTCATCCAACTCCCTCATCGAGGATTCGATTAGGTTGAGACTCTTTCAGCGCACCTTGACTGGTAATGCGACTAAATGGTACATAGAGTTGCCAGGGGGCAGCTTTACATCGTTCGCTGACTTAGCCAATATCTTCTTAAATCACTTCCAGTTGCCTGTCCGCTACGATGCCGGAACTGAACTTCTGGCCACCTTTCGTCAGGATAAGGCAACCCATATTTCTGATCACATTCAGGAATGGAGACGGAGAAAGAGGCTCATTAAAGCCGAAATCCCTCCGGAATACCGTCTAGAGTGGTTTTTGAAGTCTTTGCAACCCGAGATCTCCAAGGATGTCTCCATGTCTGGGGTCTATTCTGAGGAGCAAGCCATTTTTAGGGCCCAGCAGTTAGAACTGATTTACTCTCAGTCTGGGATCCTCCAAAAGTACTTGCCAGATGCTCCTGGATCTAAGGTTGATTTAGCTAAGCCGAAGCCAGGTCCGCATGTGGACGGTATCATTGGGTCTGTAGACACATCTACAGTGAACTTGTTGAATCAATTGCAACAGTTGTCTTTGCAAACTGCTTCTAACAACCAAGTCACATTGTCTAATCCTCCCGCTTCCCAAACTTCTTCAATTAACGCCGTCCAATCCGATAACCCCAAAGGGAATCAAAATTCCAATGGGAAAAAGAAAGGACGTGGTAAGAAGAAGAACTCAGATGGGAAGCCAGATGCAAACAAATCTGGCAACAACGCTGGTGGTGGTAAAGGTGAGTCGAGAAAGAAAGTTAAGTTTCCTTGCAAGTTATGTAGTGGGGACCATCTAACTCATCTCTGCCCTAGAATTGAAGACGCTCAGCGCTTGTTAGGACAGCAAGGAACTTCTAGTTCGCAAGCTGTGTTAACTAACCCGTTTCCCCAAGGGCAGCAACTTCTTGCTGGCGCGAATTCGAATCCTGGGACCTCCTCAGGGGGCAACCAGGAAGGGGAAAAAGCATCAAATGTTTTTATGATGGGTTCAAATGTCCATGTGACTACTCGGTCACGTGATTACGGTGAAGCCGAAACATCCAAGGATAAAACTGTTCCCGGAGGTAATGACCTTCATATCGAGCGACCCCCTGTTGAGACTATACCTCGGATACCGAAAGGTTCCGCCAAATGCGTGACGATTAACCCTAATGCTAGGGCCGCTCAGAATTACTCCATTGTGGAGGATCTGGCTCAAAGCCCATGTGCTATGTCCGCTTTAGAGGTTCTCCAGTCGTGTCTGTCTCAGAGAAGTGCTTTACTCTCCGCAATTGGAGCAGTCAATCCAACGAACTCTTTAGTGCTCTCTTTTGACATGTCAAATGTCAAAAAGAGAATCCCTCATCATATGGCTTTTCAGATAAAGTCTACATACCGGAAAATCAATATTTTTCGCACCGTTATAGATGAAGGAGCTTCCACATGTGTCATGTAGATGTCATGCTGGAAGGCTATTGGTTCACCTTCGGCTGTTCCTTCACCAACCGTCTTAACTGCATTTGATGGCCATTCTCACAAGCCGCATGGGATTATCCCGGCCTTTCCTATATGTGTTGGAGGGTAGGTCGTTAATATGTAAGTTGAAGTCGTAGATGCTAACCTAGACTATAATCTCCTATTAGGAAGGAACTGGGTATACGAAATGGAAGCCGTTGTGTCGACTCTATTTCGTGTCATTTGCTTTCCTCATGAGGGGAAAATCGTTAAGGTTGATCAATTGGACTATTCTCCAATCGATCCTCAAGCAAGCTCCGACTCTACTATTCCCTTGGTGGATAACCCTCGCCCGCCGACTGAGAATTTAGGAGTAGGGATGTATTCCTCATTGATGGGTACGTTTGATCTTCCCTCTCCTTTTGCAAGAATCAATGCTATTTCATCATCCAAGGAGTCTCCTCGAGAAGAGTTCTTCCGAACTCATTATTTTTCCGACCCTTGGACCTTGCCTTCACCTACGACCACATTAGTTGAAGGACAAGTCAATGGAATGGCATTTCCTATATCTGCAGCTGAGCTTAGATATCAGTCTATCGTAGACTCTACAGATAACCATTCCACTCCTTTCTCTGAAGAAGAGTTGGATGGTCATGTGGCCCCAGCTTGGAGCTTAGATTCTACCTCTACCTTGGATTGCTTGGATTCAATTTTACCTTCTGAAGAAGCAATCCTTGAAGCAATGATGGGCATAGATCAACCTTGGGAAGACTTACATCATCGTTCGTACTTTCTTCCTCCTTTGCAGGAAGTGGAATCTAGGTTTTCCGAGCTCTGTACTAGTGATGTTGATATGGTATCGAACCCTTTGGCTCCAGCACACATTCGCGTCGAAGGTAATATGTCGGTAATTTAAAAAACGATACCTATCAACATCTCTAGGGACCCTAACATCATAAAGAATATCTTCATCGGAATTGAGTGTTCCCCTGAAGAAATTCAAATTTACACCGAGTTATTCAAGGAATATCGTGATGTGTTTGCTTGGTCTTATGAGGAAATGCCCAGCATTGATCCTTCTATAGTCCAACATGAGATCAAGACGTACGAAAACGCAAAACCGATTCGTCAAAGACTTCGGCCGGTTAACCCTAGGAAAGCAGCGGCTATCAAAGCTGAGGTTGAGAAGCTGCTAAGGGCGGGTTTTATATACCCTGTTCCTCTTACGGATTGGGTTTCTAACCCAGTCCTTGTGGACAAAAAGCAAGGAACAATCCGAGTATGCATCGATTTTAGGGATCTAAACAAGGCTTGTCCGAAAGACAATTACCCCACGCCATTCATTGATCAGATTATCGACGAGTGTGTGGGTAATGAAATTTTTTCCTTCATGGATGGTTTTTCGGGTTATAATCAAATCTCTATCTGTCCTGAAGACCAACATAAGATAGCCTTCATATGTCCCTGGGGTACCTTTGCATATCGAAAGATGCCTTTTGGTCTTAAAAATGCTGGAGCCACTTTTCAGTGGGCCATGTCATACGCTTTCCATGACATCAAACATGTCATCGAGGCATACTTAGATGATCTCGCTGCTCGCTCTCGAAAGAGAACTGATCATCCTAGTCATCTTCGATTAGTCTTTGAGCGATGTCGTTTCTATAAAATCCGGTTGAATCCCAATAAATGCGTTTTCGCGGTTACATCCGGTCGGCTGTTAGGGTTTATTGTTTCCAATGAAGGGATTCGGGTTGATCCCTTCAAGGTTGAGGCAATCGTTCAGTTGCCTCCCCTGTCCTCAATTCGTCAACTTCAAAGTCTTCAAGGGAAGGCTAATTTCTTAAGACGGTTTATAGCAAACTATGCCGAGATCACTAAAGGGTTCATGCGTTTGCTACGAAAAGGAGTTCCATTTGTGTGGGACGACTTTGCGCAGCGGTCGTTTGATGCGTTGAAAAAGGCATTAGTCTCTGCCCCGCTTTTGAGTCCACCGGATTATGGTAGAGACTTCCTTTTATATCTCGCTGCAGCAGACTCTACCATTGGTATGGTTCTAGTTCAGGAGGACGATGCTCTTGTCGAGCACGTAATTTATTATTTGAGCCAAGGCTTAATAGGTCCTGAACTCCACTATTCTCCGGTTGAGAAATTGGCCTTGGCAGCTGTCCATGCTGTCCAGAGGCTCCGTCATTATATTTTGCTACGCAAAACTTTTGTCTTAGCGGCGGTCAATCCATTTCAATTTGTCCTCAGTAGGCGAGTGATTGGGGGCAAATATAATAGATGGATAGTCATTTTACAAGAATTCGATCTCGAATTCTTGTCCGCCAAGTCTAAGAAATCTATGGTCTTCGCGGAGCTAATTTCTGAGCTTCCTTGTGGAGAGGATATTATTTATGAGGAAATTTTACCCGACGAACATATATTCCTCATCTCTTCACAAGACCCTTGGTATGGAGATATCATTGTTTATCTCCAGACTTCAAAGTTTCCCTCTACTTTCTCCAAGGATGAACGCCGCAAGTTACGTCACCTGGCTAAAAACTATGTTATCATTGGTGACACATTATACCGTCGAGGGGTTGATTCAATTCTTCGACGATGTTTAACCTTAGAGGAAGCAGAGTCTGTTCTTAATGACTGCCACAGTGGAGCTTGTGGTGGTCATCTATCAGGGCTTGCTACAGCCCAGCGCATCTTACGTGCCGGCTACTTTTGGCCTTCACTCTTTAAGGACTGTGTGGAAGCGGTCAAACGCTGTCACCCGTGTCAAATTTTTACTCGCAAGATGCGCGCGCATCCAGCTCCCCTTTTTCCCGTTGTCACCGTCGGGCCCTTCACTAAGTGGGGTATTGATTTTACGACTTGTAATCCGCCTTCAGCGGCGAATCACAAGTATATTATAGTGGCTGTAGACTACTTCACGAAGTGGGCTGAAGCTATGCCTACTTATAAGAACGACAGTGACACGACAGCTTTGTTTCTTTTCAATCAGGTTATCTCAAGATTTGGTATCCCAAGGGAGATTGTCACTGACCATGGTAGTCATTTCCAAAATCAGCTAATGTCCGAATTGGCCCTTAAATTAGGATTCCGTCAGGAGCATTCGTCCCCTTATTATCCTCAGGCCAATGGACAGGTCGAGGCGGTCAATAAAACTCTTAAGACGATACTCCAACAGACAATCGATAAAAATCGGTCCAATTGGCACATTATGTTGTATTCGGCTCTTTGGGCATACCGAACCTCCATCAAAACGGCTACTGGTTTTACTCCTTTTCAGTTGGTTTATGGGATGGAATCTATCTTTCCAGTTGAATGTGAAATTCCATCTCTAAAGTTGGCTGTTGAGCTTCTTCCTGAGACTTCAAGTCTCGAGGAGCGCCTAGTTCACTTGGAACATCTCGATGAGCAGCGTTGAGATGCCGCCACGATGAATGAGGCCCATAAGAAAAGAGTCAAAACACAGTATGATAAGTCTATCCGTCCTCGTGTCTTTTCTGAAGGTGACCTTGTCTTGGTCTATGACCAAGATAAGGACGCCTTGGGGGCAGGCAAATTTAAGCCTATGTGGTACGGTCCTTTCATTATCAAACGAGTTTTAGAAAAAGGATCGTATGAGTTAATTGATTTCGAAGGAAACAAGCTGGCGGAGCCCCGAAATGGGCTCTACCTAAAGAAGTACTTTGCTTAGTTCAGGCTGGGCGATGACTTCTTTGTATTTTATGTATATATTTATACATATATTGTCGAGCGTTTTCTGATATCAATGCTTTTTGGTCTGCTGTGGCAGGTGCTGATGGATGATTTTGTCTATTTTGGGTTCGCCGATGGTGCTAGTCGGCACACTCGGAATCTTGCTTCCGCAGCTTGGGTACTTTATTACCCAACTGGTCAGTTGATGATATCGAGAGGCGTGTGTATCGGTCCTGCTTCAAACAATATGGCCGAGTATACAGCTGTTATCAATCTATTATCCGAGGCAATCTCTTATGGGATCGACTCGTTGGTAGTATATCTTGATTCTCAATTGATAGTGTCTCAGTTAAACAACATTTATCGGGTTAGAGATCCATTATTATATCGCCAATATTTAAGGGTGAGGTTGTTGCAAACATCATTTATTTACATTAATTATTTGCACATTCCAAGATCCCAAAATTGGTTAGCTGATTCTATCGCTAATCAACCATTAGACTGGCATATCAATCATTCATCATCATAAAATCATGCATCAAAAAGTCAAACTGTATATATATATATATATATATATATATATATATATATATATATATCGCAAAGCGTCTCGAGTGTACATATGTGTGTCCAAAAATATACAAAATTGGGACTCAAATGCCCATAATCATGTCAGGCATATCTAATGCCTCGGCTCTGGATGAGCAGCTAAATAAGTAACTATAGCATTGGCCACGCGCTGAAAGATGCGAACCCAGTCACGTGGCATCCCAACCACATGACGCTGCATATCTGGAGGAAGGTCCTCTATCTCAGCCATCGGTAGTTGGCAGCTTAGTCTCGCCAAGTGTCGCTGGACGTTGTTTAAGGTCCGTTCCACATCCGCAGCCGCCTCTTCGGCTCCTCGGCCACGCCGTCCATGCCGCGGGAATCCATCTGGCCGTACGGGCCCAATGTCTGGAACATGATCATCATATTAGTCATTTGAATCTCATCAAAAAATATTTTTCAAAGTTCATCATTATATTTGAAAAATCCAAAAAAAAAAAAATCATAAAATCATAAAAATTCTTACCAATCTCGCCCCATGCTGCGTCCGGTGGTAACACTAGATCAGGATCTCCTCGGAAATCTAGCCCAGCATAGGGGTAGTCATATATGACGATGATCTGTTGCTCCCACCAGGTAAAGAAATCATCGTCGAATGCATTCCTAGGGACTTCCCCACTCCCCAGACGTTTCATCAAGTCAGCCCACCGGCCCATGCGTGGATCACGTGGACTACTGATGGAAACTGCTACCCTGGGGCGGAGTGCGGGAACCTTCTCGAAGAAGAAAGTGCACAAGATGGTTCCGAACCCAAAGTTCTTGGTCTATCCCCTCCTGATAGAAGTGAGTTGTTCCTTCATGTTGGCAAGGAGAGGAGTACACCAGTCAAACACTGTGGTGAGACAGTCCACTGCCATGCTCATGTTTACCCGTGACGCCTGATGTAGTGAGGATGATCCGTTCACTCGACCTATGGTGAACAAAATTATCCTGAGTGATAAAATCGCCACATGTGGGATAGAGATCTGGCTCCCGACCTTCCGATGACCCGGGCAGTAAATCTGTACATAGTCATCCACACTGAGGCTATTCCGTGTCCTACCTCGGGAGTGCACTACCTCTCCCCTTTGGGAAAAGCCCGTGATAAAATATATATCTTCCACTTCTACCCTGAGTGGCATCTGATCAATGATGAATGCTTCCTCATCGACATCCCAATAATCAATGAGTCTCTCGAGCAAACGCGTGTTGGCTTTCATATTTGGCAATTTGAAGAATTTTAGCAACCCGCATCCTCGTAGGGCATCTAATGCCTCATCATTGTTCATAACTTCACTATCCACAGCTGAGTGCTCTCTTTCACGCCATGTGAGAGTCATCCTGGAAGAAAAAATCATTTCCATCCATTAGTTTTGTGTATAAAATTAGTTTGCTGCGCACACGCGGGTTCACCTATACACAGTCGCGTGTAGGGCCGTCGTATACGCGTTTTCTGTAAAGCCAACCCGCGTGTACGCCGCAAAACAATTTTTTGCAAAAATCTAACGGTGAAACATCAATTAAACTTCCTAAAAACTATCACAATTGATTGCAAGACAAGTTTAGTGCTTACCTGGAAGTTTTCGGCAAGTTTGAACGGTTGAATAAATCACAGGGAAGTTTGCTCCTTTTGCTCCACAATTTTTGCTCTCCAAGTCAAACGGTGAAAATGGTAAGTCCAAAATTTCTTTTTATAAGTTTTGAAAATGCAAAATTTTTTCAAAATTTTATTTTGTTTGGTTTCATGTCACTTTTAACTTGGGAGCTTGGAATGTCGAGATAGGGTTGTTTTTCAGGACATTTTGGACATTTTTCGATGATTCGAGATGGTTCCATGACTGCTGACCCGTCATGGCAGGTATCGTGTTCTCACTGGCATATAGGTTAGGGACACCATTTTTCCGTTGCATTATGCATACTAGCCTCCATTTGACCAACACATCTGCTATAGGGTCGATCCCATCATGTTATGGTTCGTTAGCCATTTTCACTCGCCGATTCTTTAAATCATGACACGATGGTAGAGCCATCCTTTACATGGGCATCCTAGTTAGCACCTCACTGACATTTGTTGCCCATACTGCTTCGTTTTGAGTAGGCTCGGGAGTCCTCTGTAGTCCCGCCATGACTCATGCGTTGAAGACTCATTCCTCTTTGCTTCTTCGCTTCGTTCTGGCCTTATACCCTAGAGGCTCCTATGTGTGTCGAGTTGTACTTCTGCATTGCATGTTGACCATTTGCACCTTTTGGCCTAGAGCCGGCTTCACTTGGACTCGTGTTTAAGCCAACTTTTGACCATGACGTCTGCAAAATCAACCTTGCATACCTTTGACTTCTGCAGCTTGACATACCCAGATCCGTGGATGGAACATACCTCTGAGTGTCACTGACTAGTCTTCACCTCCCTGCATTGAGCATAGGAACGTTCCTTTCCCAGGAACTAGATCATCTGTTTCACCGACACTCGTTCTTTCCACTGTACCATAGCATTCTTTTATTCTTTTTCCGGCTTATCAGAAAAAGACAAAAAAATTAAATATTCCAAAAAAGAGCGGGAACAGGGACATTATTTCCATTTATTGTTGGCAGCTAGAGTCAGTTGTGTCACCCTAGAACAAAGCACTCAAAACAAAGTCTCCTCCGCATGGGTGGGATTTAGTTTGACTTAGGTACGCCATAACCTTGTTATTGAGTCAGTTCTCCCCCGATTGGTTATCTCTTCCAATCATATGGAGGGTTCGTTCGTGCCCCCTGCATGACGAACTTATACAGATTCATCATATGCTGCCACATAGTCACATTGAGTCATGCTTTTGTTCAAGGGAAGTTAGCCTGAGTCGGCCTTTCTGCGGTGTCTCTTGACTCATTTTTCAGTCGGCCATCCCTGGTTGTCAGTGTCATGTCTATCATCACATCAGTTTTATTGGTCGTTTACTCGTGCCGGTTTGAGAAGGTCCCCATTGACTTCTTGATGGCGGGTCTTGTCCTTATCGACGACGACACCTTGCTCTGAGGACAGGCCTAGAGCCGCACCCTGGCCCTATTTTCATTATTGATAGGTCACCTTGTGCTTAGCATCGATCAGTATCATGGGTCTTTGACTGAGTGGTTTCCCTTGTGTTCGACATCAGCATACATTATCACACATTGGGATTCGTGCAGTACCTTGGTTTCCATTTGACCCTATTGGTGGATACCTCGCCTCTGTATCAGCTTTCATTATTGGTTGGTTCAGAGGGTTTCTGCCGTGTGCTATCCACATCTTGTGTACGCCGGAAACGTACTTCGGTTGGGTTACTACATCTTTTTCGTCCGATTCCTTCAACATTATTGGCCTACGGGTTACACTCGCGCTAGATTAATGGAGGATGCCTTAATGCCTTCCTTCTAGCGGATCTTTCCCTATCGACTCCGACTCATTGCTCTGGGGCAAAGATCTAGAGTCCATTTGGCAGTACCTTGGGGTTTGCAGTCATTAGTGGCAGATCCTTCACTATCGACAGTGGGAAACCATCATTGTCTCCTGATCGATAGATTCTTACAGGTGTTCGACTTCAGCTCATCTATTCACACTTGTTAGATTGTAATGGGTACCTTGATGCTCATTATCATTATCGGTGAGTAGTCTCGCGTTTGTTAACGGTATATATCAATGACCGGTAATCAAACGATTTCTCACATGGTCGACTTCAGATCATTTATTCCCATGGTGTAGAAATGTACCACGGCGGTCGGTGAAGACCTCAGGTTGTATCAGCATTCGTTGGTTCACTTGACAGTTGCTCCTATTACTGCTAGTTGATACCACTCCACCTTATATGTTGCAGTCAGTCATGGCGACATTCTATATGCTGGCACCTGAGTTTGCAGTGTAGTACCATCCTATTCCATCATGTTCAGTTGGTACCTTTTGGGATCAGTCTTTGATTTCAGTGATCCGTTGCATCTTTCAGCATCATTGACAGTTTTATATGTGATATTCAGACATGTACTTACTCATTATGATCAGATGATCCATTATGTATCTTCCAGTCATTTATACTTGTATACTTAGTGGATCCGCTTGTACTTGATATGCGGACATGCTTTACTTTTTCTGAGCATGGGTATGCCCGCCTCAGACAGTGTTTCTTTCTGATCTCCTTTTGGTGGCTTGGCAGGCTGAATTCTGGTGAAGTCCTCGGTTTTTCGGCAGAGTTCCTTTCCATGTACTTACATAATATATTTCGGCCATCATGTTCCCCTTATGACCTCATACATTAGGGGGCATCTGTTATATTTCCAAATCTCACTCTTATGGTTTTTGATGCTGCACTCATGGCCTAGGGCAACCCCTCCTTCTAGACCTGGTCCAAAAATTTAAAAAACAGTGTTTTATTCCCTGTACGCGACATTGCCCTGAGTTAAACACGTGTACACGCGGGTCTGTGTATACCCAACCCGCGTGTATGTATTAAAACACTTAAATATATATATATATATATATATATATATATATATATATATATATATATATATATATATATATATATATAGATATATATATATATATATATATATATATAATTCCTTATTTTCGGGCGGAGATCACAGGTTTTACCTGCTGATCACCTATTAGTGCCCGTGGCCCAACTGCTCCCAACCAACTCCTAACTAAAAAACTACTTTGGATATGGTATAAAAAGACATCAAAGGGAAGGCCTAAGGGAGAGAGAAAAGAGAGCAAGATTATTATGCTGAGATTTTTCCCCTTAGACCAGGTCTGAAGTCTTTGGTGCTTTCTGCACTTCCCCCATTTTGCATAGGAAACCCTTGTTTCCATGTGTATTGGTGATTATTCATCCTTTATGTCATCATTGAGTAAGACTTGGAAGGAGCTCTTGTTGGAGGCTTGAGGCTGGAACGAATCCGGGAGGAAGCTTTGCTTGGAGCCTGCTGAAGGTGTTTCAGGTGATATCTTTCCGTTATATGTACTTTATTTGCCTTTATATAAAAGAAACACGTCTTGGTTCCCGAAACAATCTTTATTTATGCTTATGAGATTCTTGTCTTGAATTCTTATGTAAGTAGTTACTTAGAAATTTCCATAACTAACTTTATAGCATGAAGATGGTTTATATATAAGTATTGGTCCATGTACTGTTGTGTTCTTTGATTTGTTTGTTTTACAGGTGAAAGGAAGAAGAAGGGAACTCCAAGAAGGGTTTGGACCCTAAAGGCCTTCTCGAACATAGGACCTTAGGTACGTACCCTTAACATTAGAATTTGCTTAAAGTAAAGATAATGGCTGTGTGTGTGTTTCTTTGAATAAGCAATTTTCAGTCTGGTAGAGTCTTAACCCAAAGGACCCTAGGGGTACTTTCCCTTCAACCAGCTGTCTGCGCTGAATGTCAAAGTCAACACTGACTACCTACACTGCAACATAGGTAGAAGCACTACCCAGGTGCGCTGAATGAGAGTTGACAAGTGGCAATTTCATTCCACAAGGTGTCAAAACCCAGGAAGATTCCAAAATCTTCCTCAATGACACTTGCCTCAGGGAATTCGACTATGATGAGTAAGAGGTTCCAAATCTCCAAGTGGAAGCAAGAACCTCCAAGTGGAATCAAGAACTGACAGAGGAAGAGGACACTAGTCAGATCTCAAGCTGACTCATCCTCTCTCCAAACATCTATATATGGATCTCTCCTCCATGAGATCTAGGGACGGGAATTTTGTTATTGCAAAGAATTGTTGTTGGTTTGAGACTGGAATCATTGGGTGCTTAATGCTTTGAAGGGAGGTGAAGATAGGAATTCCATTTTGCTGGGAAGGAGATGTTGGATTGGAGCCCTCTGGGTTGTATCTCTTCCTGAACCTTGTTATTCATCAATAAAGCTATCTTGGTTTCTCCTATATACTGATGTATCTTTGATGTATGATTGCATTAGTATGTTTAGTTTACTTCTAATCCTGAACTAGTTATGAATATGAATCTATGTCTTGTGTAGAGTTCTTCTCTTGTGATCTTGCAGAGACCTGTTGAAGCTGGGTGAGCGAGAAGACAAGTAGCTGGGAACTCCCAAAGAGAAGAGAAACTGGATCGAGGGACAAACGGAAGACACCTGTTAGTCCATGCATCTCTCTTCATTCTTATTTCATAAAGGAAGAATACTAGAATAGCTGTCTCTATTTGTTGCTAAGGCACTGTCACACCTTAGGTGGATAGGATCGTCCTGCATAGGCATTTTTCCCCACAACAAATTGGCGACTCCGCTGGGGAGATCTGTTTAGTCATTTGATTTGTGTCTCTATCATTGTTTGTTTCATAGACTCAACAGCAACAATCGAACTGGATCTGCTCTTCTCAGTTGCAAAGTAGATAGTTGCTGCTTTGATCCAATCACTGGATTTGTCTATGATCTGAACAATGGACTCACAAATGATTTGATGATCCTTTGTGATAGATCTTAGTACCCCCTCAAAGCATCCCTTTGATTGTACCTTGCTTGTTGCTTTGATTTGGCCTGAAACCGTTGATTAATCAGCAAACTGTGACCCAGAACCCAATGAGAAACTCTCGTTTCTCCTTCAGCGCGACCCCTGTGAAGGGATTCTGCATTTCAATGTAGGTCCGGTGAAGGCTACCTGCACTGAATGTCAAAACCCCTGTGTTGAGGTTGCGCTGATCCAGTTTGGCCTTGTGCAGCTGGGGTTCTCTGCTCTGTTTTGCCTTGTTTTGATCTCTGTTTTTTGCTGCCTGTAACCAGCATAGGTACCAGTCTGATAACTCCTTTTCTCTGCGTAAATTCCGCCTCCTTTTGTACAAAAATACTGTGAGTGTTTTTTATGTGTTTGTGGCATCATTTACAGTTTTCCTTTGCATGAGTGAAATAATCATCCTGTAGCCCTTGATTTAGATCTGTTGATTGTGATCTTAGGAGAGAGTTCATTGGCTGTTTACAGTTGATTATATGTTTGCTTTTGCTTATTGGTTTGAGTTTGTCTCTTTTAAGTGTCGAAACAAGTGTTCATTTCGAAAGTCGTAAAGTGTTGTATTCTCTTCTACCCTTTCTGATTTCGAAAAAAGTAAACTTGTTTGTATTTGTCATTTAAAAGCAAATTCAAAGTTGTACAAAAAGCTTTCTTTGTAGGCATCAATACTAAGAAAGCAGAAAACAAACACCTGCATTGTGCATTTTCATCTTGATAGTTTGCATGTTTGATTTAGGAAAAGTGCATTAGAGTGTGCTGATTTCTCTTTGAGAAAAGATGGTGTCTTTCTTTTCCCTTAGTAGCTAGGATTTTCAAAGTTGAAAAGATATAAAGCTTGCTTATCATCTTTAGACTGCATTTAGGAATTGTATCATACATCTCGTGGTGATCCAGAAAGGCAAACTTCTAAAAAGATCAACTTAAAATAAACTGAATGAACTTAACAACGCTTTGCAACATAACGCACAACATAGAGGTCTAGGCTAGAGACGTGTTCCGGCGTCGTAAAGCCTGGTGATTGTCGATCTCGTTGAAGGTGGGTGATTCCTCCTGAGGGATGATAGCGCCAGTATGGATTGTGCTCCCACGTACCGTCGCGTATATATTGGGAGACCCCTATAGGAATATAACCTTCATCCTTAGGAAGCCGTGTCGGCCGCCCTACTGATCGCAATGCACTGAACACAGCATTCAGGAAGATCGACCGCCCGTACCCTAAAAAGTATTCTGCGGTTTTGCGAAAAGTTTGGCACACCCTCTGCCTAGAACTCTAGAGCAGTTCCTTTTGGCCTTTTTCAGACTCTATAACAGAAAAATTCCATCCAAGCATTTGTCACTTTGGGCTCGTTAAAACATCGAAGGAGACTAGAGTCATCTTTAGCTTTTTCTCGACTCTTTAAAAGTGAAAAAGCAAGTTGTGTCTAAAGCGTCGTTAAAAATTTATTTTAAACGGAGCAATCACCCTTTATTCCTGCGTTGATCTTTAGGTTGAAAAAATGGAGCCCACCAACCAAGGAATTCCCCTTGGTGGAAATCCTAGTCCCTTCTCCTCTTGGGGAGATGTTGGTGTGCCCCATATGGCCACATTGTCGCTTCCAGGACTGACAATTGGCCTGCCAGTCTGGCTCTTTTCAACCAATGTCGTTCAGAACACCACTATTCCTGAACAGTCGAGTCAACAGTTAGACCAGACCAGAGTTACCCACCAACCTTCTACTTCATATAATTCTTCCTCTCCTCCTTCCTCTTCACTTGACGGAACTGGTAAAACAAAAAACCGAGTTCCTAAGGAGAAGAAGGAAAAGAAGAAGAAAGAGAAGAAGAAGGAGCCAAAAGCGACTGGGGGCAAACAAGAGTCATCTGACAAAAATCCACACACAACACTGACTAGGCCTAAATCGCCATGTGTCATATGCAAGGGAGACCACTTCCATAGAGATTGTCCCTGCATCCCTCGGATACTAAGGGACTGGTCTCCCCGTTTGCACAATTCGGTGGTGTCAACCTCTGATAACCATGTTGACTGCACACCGTCAACTAGTGAAAGTGAAGCCCCAGGACAGAGAGGGAAAGCTAGATTTCCCTGCAAACTGTGTGAAGGCAACCATGCCATCCACCGTTGTCCCTTCTTAGACGAGGCTAAAAGAGTTTTGGAAGATCGCCCGATTTTACGGGCGCAACTTCCTCCTGGATATCAAAAACTCCTGCCAAGTCCTTCACTAGTTGAGAACCCGACTAGCCCGCTCAGGTGGTCAGCCGAAGCACCTATCATTGGAGATGAACCGTCTGAATCCATACCTGACGAAAGTCAAAAGGTTGAGGTGGCAGTTGACCTGGTTTTGCCTTCAGAGGCTCTATCTTCGAATGATACCATCACAGAGGAGAATAAAGACGACACCGTCCAAATTCTCTTCATCAACACAGACTCCGACGAACAAGGGGGCAATTTGCCCATTCCTTTATCGCAGGAAGGAACTTCGTCAGAGTCATACCCGGCCGTCTATTCAGTCCCACCACCAAGCAACCTGGTTGTGTCCTTCGACTGGAACCAATTGCCAGCTAATATACCATTCAGAATTATCGTTCAAATATACAGAATGGTAATGGCTGGCACTATCATTGATGAGGGGGCATCTGTGAGTATCCTTTCCTCTATTGCTTGGAAAGCGCTTGGTTCGCCAGCGCTTTTGCCTGAAATGAGAAATCTATCAGGCTTTGATAAAGGAACCAGTCGACCTTTAGGGATCCTCCCCAATGTGCCCATAACATTGAAAGGGAAGACCGTTCAAATGAACGTGATGGTCATTCAAGGACCCTTGGATTATAACCTACTCCTTGGACGAGACTATATATATTGCATGGGAGCCGTCGTCTCCTCACTCTTTAGAGTAATGTGTTTTCCGCATGAAGGAAGAGTGGTCAAGCTCGTGGACCAACTTTCATTTCTCGGATCATGCATCGCAAATAGTCATGTACCATCCCTAAATGGTCTCTTCACGCAAGAAGTGTCTCAACCCACGGTCCGTCCTCCTGATGAGCGCAAGTAATCCGGGAGGATATGACTGGAACCCAGGGGGCATGCGTCCTGGTCTGCTTCGGCAGGGAAACTTTGGGTATAGAGTAGGTTTCCGCGGGAGAATATGACTAGTCTGTACCCCGTCCGTCTAGGAAGAGGGGTTATTCTAGAATAAGATTCTTTTGGCAAAGTTATGTGAGTTGGCGGGCTTCGTCGCTCACCTTTGTCTATTTCGGTAGACATTGCCGAGGAGGTGTTTTGTTTGAAAGATTAACGAGACAATCTTTGGGTAACCTGAAAGAGGTAAGCCTCTCTCGTTAAAACAAATGTTTTGACGGAAATGAAGTAGAGGTAACCTTGAAATCGTACTTTATGCCTGAGGGCATGCAAACCATTTGGAGTGCAAGCAAGGGGCGGCTATTTATTTTTTTAATTTTTAGGACCTCTAACCCTTTAAACTCGTAGGATTAGTCGTTTCCGAACTTGCATAACGAAAGGATCCGGGGCAAAGTTTTGTGAGATGAAGCTCCATAAAAAATAGAATCTCAATGAGACACTCTTATCATATGACTGGGTTAATCGAGCAGTTTTAGCACACAGTTCATGCTCGTTAAAAAATAAACGCAAGATCTGAGCAGTTTTAACGCAGACTTCATGCTCGTTAAAAAATAAACATAAGCAATGAGCAAGTGTTTCCACCAGCGTTTAAGCTCATTTTAAAATAAAAAATGAACCAATTTCTGGTAAATAGCCATCTGTGAATGTAACATTATCAGCCATTAAAGCCTTGGTCCTGTTTGCACCGTCACCTCCACTTTTCATTTGGCTGACCGTTCACCTCCATATGATTGTTTACCCATTTTGAGGAACAACTGCGAAGAGTGATTTCACTAGCCATCCTTGTGACACTACCGTGATTGGAAAATTCCAACCTGTACCTGGAATCAGCTGCTAACCCATTTTATCACTCGTTCCTCAAAAGACGAGTCTTCTTTAAGCTCTTTTCATCTGACTCGTAAAATATGAAAAGATTGCCGAGTCCTTGGCCTTCCAGCTCGTTAAAGGGACAGGAAGTGCTATCCCTCCTCTAGATTTTAATCTTTTTGGACCTGAGGGATTATTGCACAAAAACATCGAGCACTTGTTTGTTCGGCTCGTTAAAACTATCGAAAACTCATCCCTTCTGTATTGTTTTATACTTTTTCGGACTTAAGGGATTAGATGACGAAAAAGGACTTTTTGGAGTTAACTTTATGTACCTTTTCAGACTCTCTAAAAATGAAAAGGACCGAGTTATCCTTGTCGTTAGACTCGTTAAAATCATTAAATAACGACAAACTTGTCTTTAGACGAGAACGAGTTTCACTATCGCTAGGCTCGTTAAAACATAGCGATGGGCTTGCCCGAAGGGCAAGTTATAGAACAAGCATATGTTATCCTCCTCAAGCTTGACAAAAATAAAGAGGTACTGGTGAGCAATGACTGGGGAAAAATTGGGAGAAACTCAAGAAAACTTTGATGGTAGCAAGTCGCTCTTGAACATGACACTTTTCCTCCGTACCACATTCGGGTTGGGTTGTTTCATTCACCGGTCACATCACCATGGTCTCGCCATAGCATCCATATTTTGGGTAATGCTACCGATCCATCGCATCAGTGTCGCCATATGTTCAAGAGAAGTCGTTCAGAAAAGTCAACCGTGTCCCATCCACTGTCGTACATTATCCTTCATCCTTTCATGACCGCCACCCTGAATCATATGTCACAGATCGTTTTCACCTCCATCAAAATCATTAGCTCCGTTTCGTGTCATTGATGTGGGATTCATTAAGGCCCTCCTTTGACGGATCGCTTCTTGTCGACATCAGCTCATTATCCAAGAAGTTGATCTAGGAACAACCCCTTCAGTACTTTGAAGCTTGCATGCCTCAATGGCAAGTTTCTCACTTCCGGCGACAGGTATACATCAATGACCTTCGACCGAAAGATTTTGCGTGGTGTTCGACGCCAAGTCCTTTATTCACACCACGTGAATTGTACTGCAGTACCTTGAGGGTCATTATCGTTATCGGTGAGTCCTCTCGCGCTTGTTAACTGTTTACCTCATTGACCGGTAATCAAGCGATGTCTTTCCATGTTTGACTTCAGAACATTTCTCACATGGATTGAATTGTACTTAGAGTGAAGATCGAACGATTTTGAAGACCCTGGATCTAGTTTCATCCATCCGGGTTGCGATATATATTTAGGAAAAATAAAGACATTGACATGTACATCATTGCAGCAGATAGTCATCCTACCCAAAGGATGATAATTTCATCAAAATTATCAGTCTACCATCAGACGATTGTCTGTTATATGTACAAAAAATGAATTTATAAAGCTGAGCATGGGAATGCCCGCCTCAGCTAGATCATGAAAGCAGTATGAAAAATAATGTATTGTATTGTATCTTATTACAGGTCTCCTCCCAGCATTGGATGAACTTTGGACCCTCCTGGATAAAGCATTTCACCCGATAAATGGCCTCATACTTTAGGGGGCAACTGTTATAGAAATTTTTGTGCCTTAAAACATTGAGCATGAAATGTCCATAATCTAAGGGATCCAAAGTCCCTAAACATGTTGTTCCTACCCCTAGAGGAACAAGGCTAACAAACCACAGCAATTCACAGAAGTTCTCCACCAGAAACTGCTCAAAAACAAGTCAATTCAGGATCAATTCAGTGGCTCCACTAGCTGTCTGCGCTGAATGTCAAAGTCAACACTGGCTACCTGCACTGCAATGTAGGTAGAAGCACTACCCAGGTGTGCTGAACGAGAGTTGACAAGTGGCAAGTTCATTCCACAAGGTGTCAAAACCCAGGAAGCTTCCAAAATCTTCCTCAATGACACTTGCCTCAGGGAATTCGACTATGATGAGTAAGAGGTTCCAAATCTCCAAGTGGAAGCAAGAACCTCCAAGTGGAATCAAGAACTGACAGAGGGAGAGGACACCAGTCAGATCTCAAGCTGACTCATCCTCTCTCCAAACATCTATATATGGATCTCTCCTCCATGAGATCTAGGGGCGGGAATTTTGTTATTGCAAAGAATTGTTGTTGGTTTGAGACTGGAATCATTGGGTGCTTAATGCTTTGAAGGGAGGTGAAGATAGTAATTCCATTTTGCTGGGAAGGAGATGCTGGATTGGAGCCCTCTGGGTTGTATCTCTTCCTGAACCTTGTTATTCATCAATAAAGCTATCTTGGTTTCTCCTATATACTGATGTATCTTTGATGTATGATTGCATTAGTATGTTTAGTTTACTTCTAATCCTGAACTAGTTATGAATATGAATCTATGTCTTGTGTAGAGTTCTTCTCTTGTGATCTTGCAGAGACCTGTTGAAGCTGGGTGAGCGAGAAGACAAGTAGCTGGGAACTCCCAAAGAGAAGAGAAACTGGATCGAGGGACAAACGGAAGACACCGGTTAGTCCATCCATCTCTCTTCATTCTTATTTCATAAAGGAAGAATACTAGAATAGCTGTCTCTGTTTGTTGCTAAGGCATTGTCACACCTTAGGTGGATAGGATCGTCCTGCATATGCATTTTTCCCCACAACAGGAAGGGGCACTGTGAAGAGCTTGGGGAGCTGCACTCAAAACCCAATTCCCCTGGCCACTTGTGGGCACTGGGATACCTTAACCCATAGCAAGAGAAGCAGGGAAGAGAGGCAAGGCATGAGAAGTTGTATCGGGATGTTGCAAAATGGTCTGATGAATCTAACGTTGTTTGACTGTCCACAAGGCATCACGGAACAAGGTATGGCTCCAACAAAGAGAGGGCATGGTCGTGGCAGTGGGGGCCTAACCCCTCGAGAAGCCAAGAGATCATACACGATGGAAGGCCACAGGGGTCGTAAGCCTATTGAGCACCTCATAGCAGAGGCAACCACGACTTACCGAGATGAAACAGATGAAGGTATTCGTAAGCTGATTGATGACTAGGAAGCTGAGATAAAACAACAAAGGGAACCAGACGAGGAGATAGAAGACTGGAGGATGATGGTTCCTGACCCAGGGAAGACACGAGGTAGAATTACGCAATTCAAACACACCTTGTACTTGTACTTCTTGATGAAAAGCCTGCTTGGCAAAGCGATGGAACAAATTTCTGTGGGGATGGCAGTCACAATGCAGGGCCTGCCTAGTTATAAAAAAGACATGGGGAAAATCCTATTTCAGTTGCACAAACAGGACATCAGGATGGATCATATTGACTGTCACATCCCTTGCATCATGGATTTGTATGGAATGCTAGAGGCAACTGCTGAAGATCTTGCTCCTATAGCCTCTAACTCTGATGAGCAGAATGTCAAAAATGACTAGTTTCATTATGCTTAATTTTTGTTTACGCAGGTAGCTTTTAAATTTTCTGCTGCATATGTCAGTTGTTATAGTTCTATAGTATTTGGACACGAGACTGAGACTTACCTATCTTTGCTAGAAATACTGAAGCAATTTTGTTTTTGGATGGCGTATAATGCTAACCGGTGGTTAACAGACTCAGTTTCCCCTCGGGGTGAGTTGAGGCCACTCGGTAATACTGTGTGGTGTAAATTTGCCTTATATATATAATAGAAAATGGATGAACCTACCAAGCTCTACAAAAAAAAAATCAATACCTCAAATTTTTATATTCATCATCAAATTTTAGTTAAGTTTACAATTTTAATCTTTTGTATTTAATGCTTTGATATATTATATGACATGAGGAAAAATGGTTTTGATAACTATATCATCTTTAAAATTATGTGTTTTCTTAGGATGAGAATGATATCATGTTCCCTTTTATAAAGTATGGTATTGGTCTACTGAATTTTAATAAAGAAAAATTAATTACTCTGCTTTGGATACATCAAAGAAAAACAAATCTTGATATTTAAATATATTTTTAAATTTTAATCCAAAATCACAAAAAATATTAAAAAATTATAATTAAAAATTATTTTGAATTAAATTATACAAAATGCTATACCATTTATGGTTCAAGCTAAAAAAACAAATTTGTTTCATAAGTTCTAGCATTGCACGTGAAATGTTTTATAATATTTATGATATTTTGTTAGTGAAATTGATATGCTTTATTGTTTTCACATTCTTTCTGGGATTTAAATATTTTGCACATTTGATGAAAAAAAGAGAAAGGAGTCTTTATACACTGTAAATGAACAACGCTTGATTGAAAAGAAAAAAGAAGAATTGTTCAATGGGAATTGTGGCATATTGTGAATTGATTAGGCGGAAGTGGCTGATTCAAAAGAAAAATAAAGGAATCCTTCAGTGAAAATTTGAGATATTGTAAGCTTATTAGGCAAACGTTTCTAAAATTATTACATGGTAAGATAGGAAATAATTCATTACGTTCAATTATGTACCATTTTCACATCCCTTAATCTTAAATTGTGCTACATGCCATTCCTACTTTGCACACTACACATTCCAAGGGATTGCTTTGTGACGTTGCGCTCCTTCACCCAAATTTCCAGGTCATTACTTGTTTCCAAGTTGATGCATTCCTACGATGAAGAAACTACCATTATTGCATCCTCAGTGGAGTTGTGGAACATCTCAAAAATCGAATTTATTGTAGCAAACTCGTTTCTTTTTGTAACATCCATTCTGGCGCTTTCTCTTGCCTCAGCAGTAGATGAAGCCACCTATGATGGTTTCTTCAGCCCCACATAAAGAAAATATTGTCTGCATGAAGGACACGAGGGTTTGCCATGCATTTAAATAAACCGCGTGGAAAGTGTGGTGGCATTTTGGTAATACTCGCACCCTTTCTCCTTCCCTGAATTCTTCCAAGCAAATAGGGAAATCCAGGGTTCCGATTGGGGATCTTGTACTGTAAACGAATGTAAGAAGTTCTTTTAGATGCATTTTCTTAATACCATATTTACCTCTTTCGACATTGGCTTCAAGTGGTGGCTCGGACACCACTTGCCATTGTCTACTACAGTGTAGAACAACGACTACCCTCAACGTGCATAGGATGCAGAAGAGAAAGGCCACTAGGATGATGGGTAAGCTTGAGTCAAAATCTGTGTTGGCTACAGATGGAAACTGCATCAATTCGTCTAGCTTCTCCAAGAAAGGGCCGATGGGAGCCAATGATTGCAACGTGTTCCGATTCGAGAATAATCTCCTTGCATGAACAAACAATGTAGGGGAAACTATTGAATGTACAATGACATTATTCTTTAGAAAAGCAACAGATACGCCTGCACCAGAGAATCGACACTGCCTCATTTCTAGTTGCCTTTAAAATAAGAAAACGAAATTTCCAATTATAAGGTAAGAACATACCAAATGTGAGTGTTTAAAAAAGACAGAAATGCCTAGTGAGGTCTGAATCAAATATATTCAGTCCCGTTCTATGTTTCTATGGTCTTCGCCTTGCAATTCAACACCAAAGCAAAGATCAACCATCAAACTAAGCCTGAGTCAAAACCCGCATGAAGGCATCCATTAACGGAGGAGATCTCTCCTCGGTTGTGATGTACTGTTATCAACAGTGGTATAAATGTTAGGTTTCCATTAGAAAGAGAAAATGAAAATAGTCATCTCTGATTAGTTGGATCAAGCAAAGCGCCCAGAGGCGTAAAGTTATGAATTGTAACTAACTAACACTTATGAATTTTAACTAACTAATACCTGTAACTAATACCTATTTTCAATCGTATGGAGTAAAAAGACAATTTGTGGAGAATTATGTTGTTGTTCTAATGATATTTTTTGCAAAAAAAACTAGTGTCATATAACCTATCAATTTTCCATTAAATGAAATGCTTGTTCTTACAAATTTTCCCACATCTTAAGAGGTATGCATGTGTTTGTGTAGCATAACTTAGTCCAAAATGTGTAAATTTTAAAACACATCTATATGAACATGATCTACACAGAGAGAATTAAGTTTTTCATTTTATTTTTTTTTTAATGAAAAATTATATTATTTATAATTTTTTAAAGTTGGCGAAGTAATATTTCAATTACATTTTGCAGACATATGTGTTCATGTAAGATTTTTTTCAATTGTTTAAATAAATTGAAAAACCAAGAGTACCTTTTTAAGAGGGCCCATAAACGAAGATAGTGGTATTTTTTGAATTTTTTTGTTGTGTATATTTTATGTTATTGATTTTTTATTCATCCCCTTTGAAACTGTCCAAAAAAAATTCAAGCATTATGTTTAGAAGAAATTAGATGAAAAATATCATATGAATTTGAAAGTGTCAAACTCATATGCCATTGGAGACAGGATTCTTTCACGAATCCAATATGATCAACTGTGCCACTTAATGACAAATTATGCCCTAAATCAACCAAGGTATAAAATGGTGTTGTAGAGAAATCTACAGAAGTGGAGCTAAAAATATGTTTTTCAGGCCCTCAATAGCTCGATTGAGCACTTGAGATAAAATTTTAAATAACTCAATTGAGGGTTTAAGAAACCCACAATCGAGCACTTAATGTGGTTAAATAAAATCTTGATCTAGCTTTAAGGCTTGATCAAGCAACTTTCTTTAATTCCACGCCTAGGTTGTATTGGTAGGAAATTTCAAAAACATGGCTCGATCAAGCATATGCTTTATCAGGCCACTAGCTCGATCGAGCCCCTAGATAACCTTGGGTTACACACGAGCATAGTCGAGGGTTTGTTTTAATGCTCAATTGAGCTATATCTTTAAGCCCTCAAACAACTCGATCGAGGGCTCTGTTGTGCTCCACAACATCCCCCCATTTCATAACATTTTATTTACAAAATTTTCATATGAAATGGGTCCCTTAGTGTTTAATTGGTATCAACATTGTATCTTTCAAAAAAGGTCCGAAAAACAATGGAATACATTATATGAAAAACCTTTTGAAAAACCCATTTGATCGAATAAAACAATCCTTTCTTAATTGCAATAAAGTGATCGCAAGATCGCATATCGCAATGACACAAGGGAGCATAAATAAGTGGCATATTGGTTTCCGCCGATGCGATATCGCAATCGGCTATCGGCAATACTCAATGCAAATTCTAAAGCACCCCCATATCATTAGCCCCGATGCGATGCGCAATCAGCGATCGGCGATATAACTCATATCCCATTTATGATGGCAATACCCCCGATGCGATGCGATATCGCAATCGGCAAATCGGCGGCAAACTGTCCATGTTATATATAATCCCAATACCCCGACGCGATGCGATATCGCTATCGGCGATCGGAGGTTTGGAATGATGTCAATGAAAAAAGTTTTAGTTTGCCCCGATCGCCGAATGTGATAAAGCACAGATTTCAAAAAAGCCGTTAATAAAGGGATATCACGATCCATTTCATATTAAAGGCTTGATCCGTCCAAACAATGATTCGTCTACGCGCAACCACCAAAACACTCACAGCACGATCAAATGAATCATTCGGTCGATTAATGGTATAATGAGGCATTTAAGATTGGCAGGTTTTAAGCGGCCCTTTAATGTGATTGTAAGTCCTAAAATCCTCCCATGGATTGTGTCTACGCCCATTTTTAAAAGCTAAATTCCTTATTACGCATCAGTCATATTTCTCATCACTTGCAAGTTTTCATTGCTGTTTCTCTGTGTTACGTATATTTTTGCCTCTGTGCAGAATTCGTCCAAAGGAGAAAGTTCAAGCAAAATGGGAAAGAAATCCAAGAAAACCACAGGCGCTTCTTCTACGCCAGTTGCAGGACAAGTTCTCACTGACAAGAAGAAAGGATTAATTTCGGATACAACATGTGCAGGTCTCGCCAGGACTACTTGGCAGGGCACCTATAACTTGATTGAGATCGAAGAACTTACAGTGACAGTAGTGGAAGCTACTGCTGATTCTACTCGGAAATCTGAATGTACTCTCAAGGATTTGGCTGACTCCTTCCTTCACCAGATAGCAGCCAGGGAGAAAATCCTCCCATACACAGATGTAGTGCGTTGGGTGATTGAAGAAATCCCAATTATGGACAGAAGCTTCAGCACCAGAGATGGGAGAATTTTCGGGTCGTTCAAACCTGAGAACTTGAGGCAAATGTACCATTTGCCTAAGCCAGAGAAGATATATAATAAGGCGTTCCTGGAGAAATTCGCGAACGAGAACGAAGTTGAATCCGAACCCATCCGGGATTGGAGACAAAATCCAGCAAAGCACAAACATGAGTCTTCCGGTAAGTACTCAGTTGATTCCCTGGCTTCTCCTTATTGCTATGCCGGAATTATGATGTGTAGATTGTGGGGATTGCATGACTCCTCTAATTTCACCATAGAAATGGTTCCCTTAATGGAAGCTGTAGTGAACAGTCAAATAATGGATTGGGCCACTATTCTCTCAGATAAATTAGCCAAAGCTGTTCTTGATTTTAGAAATCAGACTGTCATCACTGAAAGGATAATTCCCCCATTCTATTACAGTGCATATATTTTAGATACTTTGTGTTTCAATTCTGAATTTCCCGTGCTCGGCTGGAGGTGGACGCCACAAGACCCCACGGCGATCCACATATACCATCAGAAATTATGGAAGTCTTCTTACAAACAACATCTGTACCAAATCTGCAATGGCTTTATGGTGCCTATTTATTATTCTATTTTTGATAAACCTATTCCTAAGATTTCCTACCAGGCTTCGTTTGATTTAACAGTGGTAGCGAGTTGGTCTGGAGAGGAAAGATTCACTTATGTTAGAGTTTTCGGTAGCCAATCCGAACCACATGTTCTCCCTTTGTATATACCAGATAAACCGTTGGCTAGAGAAATTGCTTACCAGATTACAACTGAGAGTGTTACACAAACTCTCAAGAAGAATAAGAAGCAGGGCTGGCCCTCATTTCCCTTAAGATGTGGTTTTTATACTCTACATGATCTCAAACATGCTGAAAAAGAAGCCACGAAGATGAAATCATTAACTCTGGCGACTCTCCCAAATAGGCCGTTTGATCCAAAGAAAGTTGCCTATAGAACACTAGAACAGGCCAAATTGACAAAATTTGAGCATAAAGAAGATATGTTTGACGACCTGTTCGTTGCAGCCGAATCAATAGGTCAGGCTAAAGAATTTGCTAGAATGAAATATAATGACGAGGGGTTAACTGAGTTTAATAAACTTAGAGAACAGAGGTTGCAAACTCTGCCTCTAGATTTACTAGCGACAACCCCGACGACATCATCAAGCGAGCCTGATCGGCAACAGTCTAAGGAACCTCCAATTATAACAAAAGAACAACAGAGACCACAGGAGGAAAATCAGAAGAAAGAACAGGAGGAGAAGCAGAGAAGAGAAAAAGAGGAAAAGCTGAAGAAAGAACAAGAAGATCAGCGGAAGAAAGAACAGGAAAAGGTCCGAAAGGAGCCCCAAACTGAAAAGGAAAAGCAGACCACCATCGATGTCAATATTGACACTCATATTGACCCTAAATTGATTAAGGAATGGGAGCAATTCGATTCCATTATCAGTGGTTTGGAATGCTCAAAGGACACAGACACTTCCAAGGGAGCTGTTACACAGGAAATCACTTCACCACAGGTTCTGAGTGGAACCAGCGGCCCACCCATTTCTAAAGAGGTAGAGGTAATACCAAGGGACCCCTCCGACCAAATTATTTTGCAGATAGAAGATATTCCTCCCCTAGATGTCTTCTACAGCCCAAGACATAAAGCAGTGGTTAAGCGACAAAGGAAAAGAAGAAGGACTGATCAACCTTCCCTTTTCCCAGAGCAAACTGTCACCGGCAACGTAGTTTGGAAGGAGGAACATGACCCCTCCGATGACCTAACAAAATTGTCACAGTATGCAGGTGCTTATTTGGCAACGACGATAGATAAAGCATCGGAGGTAAGCCTTTTACTGAAGACAAAGGATCAGGAGATTTTCTCATTACAGGCGCAGTTAAGTGAGGCAAAGTAGAAAGCAGAGCAGGCAGAGCAGCAATTATTGACACAACAGCAAGCGAACAATCAACTGACTCAACAATTGCAGGCATAAAAACAAAGGATTGACCAAAGCGCAATCCAAAGGTAGAAAGAATTATCAGAGGCATTGGCACAATTAAAGGCAACAAACGAGAAAATGATGAAAGCAAAAGATGAGCGAATTGCTCAATTATCATCACAGCTGGAAAAAGCGAAGGGCATTCCACAAGTGGATGAATTTAGAGCAGAAGCATTACAAATAAATAATACATTAATATCCCAAATTATGCTTCTGTGTCAACAATTAGCCGAGGCACAGCCACTGTGTGAATTAACAGAATCTATAGGTCAGCAAGTAGACAAGGCCAGGACAGAATTGGATCAAGTTGAAGAAATGTTAACTGCATTCATCGAATGGCAAGATTCTGACCAAGGACAAGCGACCAATTTACCCAGGATCTTAGAATCACACAAATATATACTCTTCACTTAATGGCAGTCCCAATTGATAAAAACAGAGAGGGCGATTTCAAGATGTAAATCAACTTCTAACAATTTAGTCGAGTTGGTCAATAACACCCTCTATCTGTCTAACATGATTTCCCAATGCACACCATGAAAGTTGACAACAATGAAATCATTGGAGCTATCATGTTATCCAGATTTGGAAGAAAAGGGGAGGTTAATCGCTGGGGTTAACAGTTTAGCCTGGGACACGTATTGGTTCTTCCTAGTAAAGCCGCACACACAGAGAGCCGCCCTTAAGTGCCTAACAGATGCAATCGGGTATATTATTCCCGATATTCAGGATGCCACCTATGCCGCCCAGCTCAGATCGTGCCTCAACATACCGCCTGAAGTAGAGCCAATGCTTGTGATAAGTCAGCTCAGATTCAAAGGCAAGCAGCCTACCTGATGAATCATGTCGCCGACTTCCAGAGCAATGAGGAAAATAGGATCAAAATTTATTGATACCAATTAAGTAGGATTTCTGTTTTATAGATAGGTAGATTAGTTAAAGTATTTATAGACCCTTTCATTGTTTTGGAAAGGGTCGTAAAGTTTTGTACCTGACTTAAAGTCTGAAGTTGCACTATTTTTCTTCAGTCATATTCTTTTATGAAACTGGACCAGTTGTTCTTAATTTAATAAAGAAGCTTTTTATGCGATTGTGCACTATTGTCTTCGTATGGAAATGTTTCTGCGTTGAAGGAAGAACTACAAGTAGCGATTGATATCGGGAGTGTCAAAGTAGCTCATATGGTATTTTTATCTATGTCTGAATTCATTCCTGTTATGTGAATTGTTATTTGATTATCCTTGCTATTATTGATTGCATGCATATGTTTTAACAACAATTCTATATTCTTTCCACGATTGGATGTTTTATAATATGCTTCCCTTTTAATCATGCATGTGTCGATGATATAATAATGAGTGTAGTAATATCGCTTTAATCGCTTTGCTTAACTATTTATGCACAGAAATCTTGAATGAATTAACATCCGTGTCTGTTAGATGAGGTCATCTATATGCCTGTCTTTAGACACAGACCATCAAACGCTACACTTCAAAGCTAAATAGATTCCCGGGATAGGTCATAGTTCTTTTATTTTTGCCAATAGATTTAGTTATTCGCCCATCGCTAGCTTAGTTTTATAAATCATCCATTCATCCCGTTTATCTACTTTTGGGAAACTGGTCCCATTATCCCCAGTCGGAGCCACTATTCCAAATGGAAAAAGAGCTGTACTAAGGTCCGGACCGGGTGGTTATCCCCAATGTTGTTGCAGCGATTTTTGAGGCATCAACATTTTTTGGCGCTAGAAGGAGGGCCCCAACTGTGAATGGCACATAAACCAAAACCTATAAGCCATTCTAAGAGTAATTCTCCCTCCAAATCCCCTCAACCTTCCTATTTGCATACTGGTTCTCCAGTATCCAAACAAGAAGAAGAGGAATCCACTACCACTGCTCAAACCCATCATACTCCAGAACAATTAAGTCTTGAATCACCTGAAGTCCAGTCTCTTATCCACAAACTTCAGAGCTTCTCGATTTCACCACAAAAATCTGAGGTATAACAAAGCAGTGCGACTTCGCAGTTCAATTTACCGCACCCTCTCACCAGACTTCAGAGAAAAAAGCTTGGTATTGAGCCCACCGAGTTCTCTTTACCTAAGAAGAAAAAGGCGAAGAAGACTACTGAAGGATCTGACAGTGAAGAGCTTTCATCCACATCCTCCATTGCATCTTCCCCACTGCAAAGTCAACCATCCACTTCCCCATTACATATTGTTGTTCATCAGGGATTAGGTACTATAACATCCCAACCTGCTCACTCCTCAATATTGTTTCCTTACCAAACATCTGGAATTACAATAGTAGTGTCATCTACTACCGTTGTTACAATGGCAGATCCATGGACTAGACCCGGTGCAGTCAACATGCCTGCACCATTGCATCCATTACCAGATGCTCCTGAAAAATGGCTACCCAAATTTAATCCAGATGATGGGACCCATGCTGAGGAACACATTAATAATTTCATGTTGGCAGTAAACTTGAAAGGAGTAACAGAACAAGATGATGTAGTTAGACTCTTCCCTTACACCTTGCAAGGATCAGCAGGATCCTGGTATTTCTCTTTACCCTCTGGTTCTATTACCAGCTGGAATACTTGCCAAGAGCAGTTTCTTACCAAATATGGAGATGATAGGTCTTTGGCTACCTTAATAAATGATCTCTCCAACCTTAGGATACAGCATCGGGAACTAATTAAGGAATTTAATGCTCGATTCAACAAACTCCTGAACAAAATCCCGACGGCCTCCAAGCCAAGTGAACAAATTCGAAGCGAATGGTACATAACCGCCCTACCTGCCAATATAGCCATTTTTGTAGATAGGGCTGGCAAACCTACCTTAGCTGAAAACATGAAAGAAGCACTTGCTGTGGAGAAACGTATCAATGCTTTAGAGAAAAAGGCTGCTCTGGAAGATAGAAAAGCCAAAAAAGTCTCTTTTAAAGATGACTCGAAAAAGAAAACCCCAAAAGACCCTTATGACATGGAAGGTTTGCAAAAGGTCCTAAAAACCTTATCAAATGAAATGGTTGAGATAAAGAAACAGGTGGCCGAAACCTCAACCAAAAAACCCTTTAGGACTTATAAGAGAAATGAATCAAAACCCCCAAATGTCATATCTAATGCAGACTCAGAGCAAGAAGATGAAGAGGAAGAAGAAACAATCACTCCCACTGACGATGAAGAAGAAGTAGTAGAATGCCATGGAATGTGGGATTTTATACTCCCTAATTCCGATACCGAAAATGAAGAGGAAGCGTTCCCGGTTACTACTAGGAGCAAAACCACTTCTGAACCTGTTCAGGTAACATCAAAGAAAAGAAGTGCAGGTGCCGCTACAACCAAAGAGAAAATACCTCCAAAGAAATCACCTGTAGTAGCACCCCAAAACCAGCCTTCAACTTCTAACACTCCTTCAACATCTAAAACATTAGTGGTATCCGATTCAATGGAGTATAACATTGTTGATGACATGAAGAAAACTAAAGCAAACATTACTATGTTTGAGCTTAGTAAATTAAAGCATCAACAAAAATTACTTCTTAAAGAATTGAACGTTGTTCCTTCTACACCTCTTCCCAGTGCTAAAGCTGCTAATGATTCAGGTCAACCTCCCCCAAGTATGGTTGAAGCTACCGATTCAGTTCTGATTGGAGATAGATCAAATTCTCACACTCTACCTTTCCTTCTAACCTATGAGATCTATAATAGAAACCTGCACAACTGTTTGATTGACTTTGGGGCATCTTCTAACATAATGCCAGCTTCAGTTTGTTCCAAATTGAACATTGAACCCCAGAAGTCTGCTATTCATATCGTACAGTTGGACAGGACCAAAGTACAGGTTGTGGGAGAAATTAATTCCGTGACTATAAGGTTATCTGCTGATCCCAGAGTTGTACAAAGGATCGATATATTGATAGCCGATATACCTGAGTTTTACGGTTTAATCTTGAGTAGGGATTGGTTTGAAAAATTGCATGGGTATATTTCTACTGATTGGTCACATATGTGGCTTCCCTATAAGGGTAAGCCAAATCAAATAAGGATTGATCGTGAAAAACATATGACCCATACAGTTACTGAATTTGAGCAAGAAAACCAGCCTGTAGCATTTAACAACAACATTTTCGGGAATTATTCATCCGAGTCATTCTTTGGTAACTTTACTGCCCAGTCATCCCCTTTCTCAGTCAATCATTTTTCATCTCAGATTGAGAATTTTTCACAAACTGATAGGTCTAGATGTTTCAATGATGCTGAGAAAACTGTAAATACATTAGTTAATACTTCTTTATTTTGGTCATTAAATTTCGATGGGTCCAAATCTAGTGAGGGCTCAGGAGCAGGATGTATTTTGGTTAGCCCATTAGGAGAAAAAACAATGCTGTCTTGTAGACTGGAATTTGAATGAACTAACAATACAATGGAATATGAAGCCTTAATCCAAGGGCTCTATAAAGCAATCGACCTTAAAGTGCAATACTTAAAAGTATTCGGCGATTATGAAATTGTCATCAAACAGGTGAGAAATACAATTCATTGTATTTCAAATCATCTTAAACATTACCAATCGCTCGTACAAGATCTTACTTCACACTTTTTGGCATTCAATATCTCCTCTATTCCTAGATCTCAAAATTCAGTGGCCGACCTGCTAGCCAATGTAGCTTCCAAACTCCTACCCTCTGAAGACTACAGCCCAGATAGATTTTCAGTAGAATTGCTTTTTAGGCCTTCAATCCCTGACAATGTCACTAATTGGAGAGTATTTAATCATGATGAGGATATTTTACAATTCTTAACTTCAGAAAAGTCCTATGATAATCAAATTATTGAGGAAAATGAGCATGACTCTCAAATGAGAGAAACACCTCAGGAAAATGCAATTCCTAAACCTGTGGTAAAGCTGGAGGATCTTTATGACATAAAAGACAGGTTTAAACCTGTAACTAATGCAAAGCTCCAAAGCTCTACCCTACGGTTTGAATTGGTAAATCTAGGTACTGAGCAAGCTCCTCAAAATATTAATTTAGGACTGGGACTTTCCTTAGAAAAAAAAGAGGCATTCATAAAACTGTTAAGGAAAAATAAATGGGTTTTTGCTTGGAAATATGATGATTTGAAGACATATGATACATCCATTATCCATCATACCATCCCATTGCTTCCCAATCAGAAACCAATTCAACAGAAGTTAAGAAAAATACATCCAAGTTTAGAGAGTCAAATAAAGACTGAACTTAACAAACTCTTGAAAGCCAAGATTATTTTTCCAGTCCGACACTCAAACTGGGTCTCCAATATGGTGCCAGTCAGAAAGAAGAATGGCGACATTCAGATTTGTATTGATTTCAGAAATTTGAACAAAGCGAGCTTAAAAGACAATTTCCCATTACCTACTATGGAGCAAATACTCCAATCAGTAGCAGGCTCTGAATTAATGTCTTTCCTAGACGGTTTCTCAGGATATAACCAAGTTTTGGTCCATCCTGATGACCAGCTTAAAACCACATTCAGAACCAAATGGGGAACATATGCATATCAGAAAATGCCCTTTGCACTTATTAATGCAGGAGCAACATTCCAAAGAGCGATGGATACAGCTTTCATAGGGATGATTAATAGAACAATGGTCGTCTATTTAGATGATATTACTGTATTCTCTAAAGAAAGAGCTAATCATTTGCACGACTTAAGTCAAATCTTTCAACTTTGAAAAAGATATGGTATTTCTCTTAACCCTAAAAAATCTTTCTTCACTCTTGACCAAGGAAAACTCTTAGGCTTTATTGTGTCTAAGGATGGCATTTATATCGATCCTGATCGGATCAAAGAAATCTCTGAAATACCCTTCCCACACAATAAAAAATCCATGCAGTCATTCTTAGGCCAGAGCAATTTTGTTAAAAGATTCGTTCCAGATTTTTCTCAAATCATTTTACCACTTCAAACTATGATCAAGAAAAATTCAGTCTTTAAGTGGGGGTCAGCGGAAAGAGAAGCGTTTGATTTAATCAAAAAATCAATAATCGATGCCCCAGCCTTAAATACTCCCAATTTTTCTAATCCTTTTACATTGTATACTATTGCCTCCACCTCGTCCTACGCAGCAGTACTCACGCAGCTCAACGATCACAATTTGGAAACACACATTTCATTCTTTAGTTCAAATCTTCAGGGTGCCGAATTGAATTACTCCGAAGTAGAAAAACAAGCCTTTGCTGTATTTAAATCAGTCAAACATTATAGACCTTTCCTTTGGAAAACCCACACTAAAGTTATAGTTCCTTTCCCTGCAGTTAGGTAACTATTAATCCAAAAAGAACTGGGTGAAAAAAGGGCAAATTGGGTCACAGCGCTGCAAGAATATGACTTAGAAATTAGGCCAGCAAAGATTGTTAGGGGCCAAGGTTTTTGCAGGTTACTGGCAGGAGCATCCAATATTCTAGAATCAAGTGATACAGATCAAACTGAAGAAGTCAATCAGATAAGTGTTACTGATTCTGAGTCTCAATATACAGATTTAATCTTTTATTTGAAAAATGGTTATGCACCTCCTAACCTGTCTTACAAAAACAAAAGGGCCATTAGGTTAAAAGCAAAGAATTTTACAATTATTGATGATGTGCTTTTTAAGCAGAATTATGATTCCATCTTATTAAGATGCCTTGAGAAAACTGAAGCACAAAAGGTTTTGCAGGAGTTACATGATGGACCAGCAGGAGGGCATTTTGGAGCTGACACAACAGCTCACAAAATTATTCATGCTGGATACTATTGGCCAACTCTGTTTAGAGATGCCCACGAGTATGTAAGGAAATGCATCAATTGTCAAACTTCTAGTGGAAGACAACGTAAACCAGCTTTCCCTCTGCAACCAGTCAACATTGAACAACCATTTGAGCAATGGGGATTGGATATCATTGGGGAAATTACTCCACCGTCTTCCAAACAGCATAAGTATATCCTTACTGCTACCGATTATTTTACTAAGTGGGTTGAGGCAGTCCCTTTGAAGACAGCAAATTCTGAAGCAATCATTGAATTCATAGATCAATTCATCATTACCAGGTTTGCTGTCCCAAATGCTCTTGTTTTTGACAGTGCATCATATTTCTCAGGCAATGCTATGTTTGATTTCGCTATTAAGAGAGGATTTAAATTGAAATATTCTGCTAATTACTATCCCCAGGGTAATGGACTAGCGGAATCAACTAATAAAAATCTGATCAAAATCATTAAGCGAACTATCGAACAGAATCATAAAAACTGGCACAAATCTTTAATGTTTGCATTATGGGCTGATAGGATAACCCAGAAAGCTTCTATAGGATCTTCCCCATTTAACCTTGTGTATGGAAAAGAAGCAGTACTACCCACAAATCTTGTTCTTCCTTCCCTAGCCCTAGTACAATTCATTGAAGAAAGTCCATCCTCTTCCATTCAGCTTAGACATGATCAAATTCTAAAATTAGAAGAGGAAAGAGAAAAAGCCAGGGTTACTCATGCCAAACATCAGCAAATCATCAAAGCAGCTTTTGATTCAGTCTCATCCGGTTCAAAACAATTCCAAGTCGGCGATTTAGTTCTGAAATGGGACAAAGCCCATGAGGACAAGGGTAAACACACCAAGTTCCAGAAGATGTGGCTTGGACCATTCCAGATCTGTGAAAAGATAGGCCATTCGACCTTTGTATTGCAAGATTTATCAGGTTCGAGAGATTCTCTCCCTGTTAATGGCCTTATCTTGAAGAAATTCTTTAATTGAGAAGGTAACCCCTTCTCCTTTCCTTTTAAGTTTGATAGAGTTTTGTAGTTTGTAGGATTTTCTTTGGAAAATAATGTTGTAAAGTATCTTCCATTGACCTTTGCTGTGTTTAAACAATTTGATCTACAGAAGTAGTGTGATATTTGATTTTAAAATAATAGAACTCTTAACCAAAAGGGATAATTTCTAGGAAATTAGGTATTATTGTATTCTGAAACCATCTTTAAAGTTTTGCGAACTCCTCTCAAAATTTAGAAGTATTGTAAATCATTCTCTGTTTTCAAATTGGTCTCACAAAAGGTTATCAATATCAAGATAGAAGCTAATCCAACTTCAGCATCTTCAACTCTTACCCTGTCATCCATTTACTCTTAAGGAGAAAATTGTCCATCCCATTCACTCAAGCTTATGATTATTCAGAGTGTAATTCTAAAATATTTTGATATAAAAGACAAGAGGTCTTATTACAAGCCTGCTTACCAGGATCATAGGGAAACAATTTAACCAACATTACCAATACTGCATACCATAACAGGGTAATGGCTTAGCAATTATAAGACAAGGGGTCTCATCACGAGCCAGCTTGTTCGGTTAGATTACTACCAGTGAATGGCATTGTCAATAGCTGGCTACCAAACCAGGACAATGGCTTTTTATCTTATCAATAACAGAAATAGGAAAGAAATACAAAATATGAAAACATGTTTTGAATTCATTCTGTTAATCACACTCTTAATTGGATGGGACAATGGACAATAACATGGTTAAAAGGTATCCCTGTCGAAACTATGAACGTTTGCTGGCAGCAGAGGCTCTACCTATGACAGACGAGTTCACTATAAAAGCTGATTTGGGAAAGTTTTCTGTTTTATAATTATAAACCAATAAAGGCCTATTTTAAAACTTAGAATGTATCTATTGTCTTAAGAAAAGAGAGGAAATTAACAAAATAGTTTCATTTTATTCAGAATGCATATACACCTAGTTATATTAGAATTTTCCCCTTTGATTAGAATTCTATTTTTGAAAAAGTTTAAGTATTTCTATAATTCTCAGAGATAACTGGTCCTTCCAGCGAATCGCCAATTGTTATGCTCCACAACATCCCCCCATTTCATAACATTTTATTTACAAAATTTTCATATGAAATGGGTCCCTTAGTGTTTAATTGGTATCAACATTGTATCTTTCAAAAAAGGTCCGAAAAACAATGGAATACTTTATATGAAAAACCTTTTGAAAAACCCATTTGATCGAATAAAACAATCCTTTTTTCATTGCGATAAAGCGATCACAAGATCCCATATCGCAATGACACAAGGGAGCATAAATAAGTGGCATATTGGTTTCCGCTGATGCGATATCGCAATCGGCTATCGACAATACTCAATGCAAATTCTAAAGCACCCCCATATCATTAGCCCCGATGCGACGCGCAATCGGCGATCGACGATATAAATCATATCCCATTTATGATGGCAATACCCCCGATGCGATGCGATATCGCAATCGGCAAATCGGCGGCAAACTGTCCATGTTATATATAATCCCAATACCCCGACGCGATGCGATATCACTATCTGCGATCGGAGGTTTGGAATGATGTCAATGAAAAAAGTTTTAGTTTGCCCCGATCGCCGAATGCGATAAAGCACAGATTTCAAAAAAGCCGTTAATAAAGGGATATCACGATCCATTTCATATTAAAGGCTTGATCCGTCTAATAAATGATTCGTCTGCGCGCAACCGCCAAAACACTCACAGCACGCTCAAATGAATCATTCGGCCGATTAACGGTATAATGAGGCATTTAAGATTGGCAGGTTTTAAGCGGCCATTTAATGTGATCGTAAGTCCTAAAATCCTCCCATGGATTGTGTCTACGCCCATTTTTAAAAGCTAAATTCCTTATTACGCATCAGTCATATTTCTCATCACTTGCAAGTTTTCATTGTTGTTTCTCCGTGTTACGTATATTTTCGCCTCTGTGTAGAATTCATCCAAAGGAGAAAGCTCAAGCAAAATGGGAAAGAAATCGAAGAAAACCGCAGGCGCTTCCTCTACGCCAGCTGCAGGACAAGTTCTTACGGACAAGAAGAAGGGATTAATCTCGGATACAACATGTTCAGGTCTCAACAGAACTACTTGGCAGGGCACCTATAACCTGATTGAGAGCGAAGAACCTACAGTGACAGTAGTAGAAGCTACTGCTGATTCTACAAGGAAATCTGAATGCACTCTCAAGGATTTGGCTGACTCCTTCCTTCACCGGATAGCAGCCAGGGAGCAAATTCTCCCATACACAGATGTAGTGCGTTGGGCAATTGAAGAAATCCCGATTATGGACAGAACCTTCAGCACCAGAGATGGGAGAATTTTCGGGTCGTTCAAACCTGAGAACTTGAGGCAAATGTACCATTTGCCTAAGCCAGAGAAGATATATAATAAGGTGATCCTGGAGAAATTCGCGAACGAGAACGAAGTTGAATATGAACCCATCCGGTATTGGAGACAAAATCCAGCGAAGCACAAACATGAGTCTTCCGGTAAGTACTCAGTTGATTCCCTGGCTTCTCCTTATTGCTATGCCGGAATTATGATGTGTAGATTGTGGGGATTGCATGACTCCTCTAATTTCACCATAGAAATGGTTCCCTTAATGGAAGCTGCAGTGAACAATCAAATAATGGATTGGGCCACTATTCTCTCAGATAAATTAGCCAAAGCTGTTCTTGATTTTAGAAATCAGACTGTCATCACTGAAAGGATAATTCCCCCATTCTATTACAGTGCATATATTTTAGATACTTTGTGTTTCAATTCTGAATTTCCCGTGCTCGGCTGGAGGTGGACGCCACAAGACCCCACGGCGATCCACATATACCATCAGAAATTATGGAAGTCTTCTTACAAACAACATCTGTACCAAATCTGCAATGGCTTTATGGTGCCTATTTATTATTCTATTTTTGATAAACCTATTCCTAAGATTTCCTACTAGGCTTCGTTTGATTTAACAACGGTAGCGAGTTGGTTTGGAGAGGAAAGATTCACTTATGTTAGAGTTTTCGGTAGCCAAGCCGAACCACATGTTCTCCCTTTCAGGGAAAATTTTAAGGACCCCCCCTAAATTTATAAATATAATAAATGGGCGAATCTCCATGGTATATAGGAAAAATGGAAGGCGATTTTATCAATAATATAATATGTATATATAATTTTTTGGCGAATCTCTCACCAGGCATGGCGAATATTTTACTCAATTATAATTATAAAACTTTGTAAAGTCCTAGTGAATCTTAGCATAGGCTACATGCTGGTTTAATTCCCCCATTTAAATAGGCTACATTCCAGGTGAATACCATGGGTCAATACCATGTGCCATTTTGGTGAATACCATTGTCAATACCATGTGCCATTTTTATTTTTATTAATTCTAATATTAGGGTTAATAATGGTTTTTTGCATGGTATTAATAACAATCTAGTCCATGGTATTTGTCCCATAGTATTTTGGCCATAGGTTTCACCTAAATATAACCTATTTTTTGAGTGTTCATAAATATAAGGTGACTTATGGAGTAAATATAAAAAATGTTTTACTTGTTTACCATACCTCTCGTTTATTTATATTTTTATTAATTTACCATACCTCTTTTACAAATATGGTATTTGGCCCATAGGATTCACTTAAATAAAACCTCTTTCTTGAGCCTTCATAAATAGAACGAGGGTTATGGACTAAATATAAAAAGAGGTTTTATTTATTTACTATACGTCTAGTTTATTTATATTTTTATTTATTTACCATACTTTTTGAGTAAGTATAAAAAGACGTTTTATTTATTTACCATACCTCCACTTTACTTATATTTTTATTTATTTACACCCTTACATGTATATAAGGTGACTTATGGAGTAAATATAAAAAATGTTTTATTTATTTACCATACCTCTCATTTATTTATATTTTTATTAATTTACCATACCTCTTTTATAAATATGGTATTTGGCCCATAGGATTCACTTAAATAAAACCTATTCTTGAAAATGGGCGAATGGATTCACTTAAATAAAACCTATTCTTGAAAATGGGCGAATGGAAGGTTGTAACTCCTAATTTCAAGGGCTAAATTTACCTTTTTTACCCTCTCCCTTAAAATAAGGTGGGCTATTTGAGGTGATTTGTAAAAATGTACTATGATACAAAATATTCGCCCACTAAAAATTTAAAACCCCTTAATTTCGCCAAAGGGCGAACATTCGCCCCTAAAATTATCCTTGCTCCCTTTGTATATACCAGATAAACTGTTGGCTAGAGAAATTGCTTACCAGATTACAGCTGAGAGTGTTACACAAACTCTCAAGAAGAATAAGAAGCAGGGCTAGCCCTCATTTCCCTTAAGATGTGGTGTTTATACTCTACATGATCTCAAACATGCTGAAAAAGAAGCCACGAAGATGAAATCATTAACTCTGGCGACTCTCCCAAATAGGTCGTTTGAGCCAAAGAAAGTTGCCTATAGAACACTATAACAGGCCAAATTGAAAAAATTTGAGAATAAAGAAGATATGTTTGACGACCTGTTCGTTGCAGCCGAATCAATAGGTCAGGCTAAAGAATTCGCTAGAATGAAATATAATGACGAGGGGTTAACTGAGTTTAATAAACTTAGAGAACAGAGGTTGCAAACTCTGCCTCTAGATTTCCTAGCGACAACCCCGACGACATCATCAAGCGAGCCTGATCGGCAACAGTCTAAGGAACCTCCAATTATAACAAAAGAACAACAGAGGCCACAGGAGGAAAATCAGAAGAAAGAACAGGAGGAGAAGCAGAGAAGAGAAAAAGAGGAAAAGCTAAAGAAAGAGCAAGAGAGTCAGCGGAAGAAAGAACAGGAAAAAGTCCGAAAGGAGCCCCAAGCTGAAAAGGAAAAGCAAACCACCATCGATGTCAATATTGATACTCATATTGACCCTAAATTGATTAAGGAATGGGAGAAATTCGATTCCATTATCAGTGGTTTGGAATGCTCAAAGGACACAGACACTTCTAAGGGAGCTGATACACAGGAAATCACTTCACCACAGGTTCTGAGCGGAACCAGCGGCCCACCCATTTCTAAAGAGGTAGAGGTAATACCAAAGGACCCCTCCGACCAAATTATTTTGAAGATAGAAGATATTCCTCCCCTGGATGTCTTCTACAGCCCAAGACATAAAGCAGTGGTTAAGCGACAAAGGAAAAGAAGAAGGACTGACCAACCTTCCCTTTTCCCAGAGAAAACTGTCACCGGCAACGTAGTTTGGGAGGAACATGACCCCTCCGATGACCTAACAAAATTGTCACAATATGCAGGTGCTTATTCGGCGGCGACGATAGATAAAGCATCGGAGGTAAGCCTTTTACTGAAGACAAAGGATCAGAAGATTTTCTCATTATAGGCGCAGTTAAGTGAGGCAAAGCAGAAAGCAGAGCAGGCAGAGCAGCAACTGTTGACACAACAGCAAGCAAACAGTCAACTGACTCAACAATTGCAGGCAGAAAAACAAAGGATTGACCAAAGCGCAATCCAAAGGCAGAAAGAATTATCAGAGGCATTGGCACAATTAAAGGCAGCGAACGAGCAAATGATGAAAGCAAAAGATGAGCGAATTGCTCAATTATCATCACAGCTCGAAAAAGCGAAGGGCATTCCACAAGTGGACGAATTTAGAGCAGAAGCATTACAAATAAATAATGCATTAATATCCCAAATTAAGCTTCTGTGTCAACAATTAGCCGAGGCAGAGCCACTGTGTGAATTAACAGAATCTATTGGTCAGCAAGTAGACAAAGCCAGGACAGAATTGGATCAAGCTGAAGAAACGTTAACTGCATTCATCGAATGGCAAGATTCTGACCAAGGACAAGCGGCCAATTTACCCAGGATCTTAGAATCACACAAAGATATACTCTTCACTGAATGGCAGTCCCAATTGATGAAAGCAGAGAGGGAGATTTCAAGATGTAAATCAACTTCTAACAATTTAGTCAAGTTGGTCAATAACACCCTCTATCTGTCTAACATGATTTCCCAATGCACACCAGGAAAGTTGACAACAATGAAATCATTGGAGCTATCATGTTATCCAGATTTGGAAGAAAAGGGGAGGTTAATCGCTGAGATTAACAGTTTAACCCGGGACACGTATTGGTTCTTCCTAGTAAAGCCGCACACACAGAGAGCCGCCCTTAAGTGCCTAACAGATGCAATCGGGTATATTATTCCCGATATTCAGGATGCCACCTATGCCGCCCAGCTCAGCTCGTGCCTCAACAAACCGCCTGAAGTAGAGCCAATGCTTGCGATAAGTCAGCTCAGATTCAAAGGCAAGCAGCCTACCTGATGAATCATGTCGCCGACTGCCAGAGCGATGAGGAAAATAGGATCAAAATTTATTGATACCAATTAAGTAGGATTTCTGTTTTATAGATAGGTAGATTAGTTAAAGTATTTATAGACCCTTTCATTGTTTTGGAAAGGGTCGTAAAGTTTTGTACCTGACTTAAAGGCTGAAGTTGCACTATTGTGCTTCAATCATATTCTTTTATGAAACTGGACCAGTTGTTCTTAATTTAATAAAGAAGCTTTTTATGCGATTGTGCACTATTGTCTTTGTATGGAAATGTTTCTGCGTTGAAGGAAGAACTAGAAGTAGCGATTGATATCGGGAGTGTCAAAGTAGCTCATATGGTATTTTTATCTATGTGTGAATTCATTCCTGTTATGTGAATTGTTATTTGATTATCCTTGCTATTATTGATTGCATGCATATGTTTTAACAACAGTTCTATATTCTTTCCACTATTGGATGTTTTATAATATGCTTCCCTTTCAATCATGCACGTGTCGATGATATAATGATGAGTGTAGTAATATCGCTTTAATCACTTTGCTTAACTATTTATGCACAACAATCTTGAATGAATTAACATCCGTGTCTGTTAGATGAGGTCATCTATATGCCTGTCTTTAGACACAGACCATCAAACGCTACACGTCAAAGCTAAATAGATTCCCGGGATAGGTCATAGTTCTTTTATTTTTGCCAATAGATTTAGTTATTCGCCCATCGCTAGCTTAGTTTTATAAATCATCCATTCATCCCGTTTATCTACTTTTGGGAAACTGGTCCCATTATCCCCAATCAGAGCCACTATTCCAAACGAAAAAGGAGCTGTACTAAGGTCCGGACCGGGTGGTTATCCCCAATGCTGTTGCAACGATTTTCGAGGCATCAACATTTTTTGGCGCTAGAAGGAGGGCCCCAACTGTGAATGGCACATAAACCAAAACCTATAAGCCATTCTAAGAGTAATTCTCCCTCCAAATCCCCTCAACCTTCCTATTTGCATACTGGTTCTCCAGTACCCAAATAAGAAGAAGAGGAATCCACTACCACTGCTCAAACCCATCATACTCCAGAACAATTAAGTCTTGAATCACCTAAAGTCCAGTCTCTTATCCACAAACTTCAGAGCTTCTTGATTTCACCACAGAAATCTGAGGTATCACAAAGCAGTGCGACTTCGCAGTTCAATTTACCTCACCCTCTCACCAGACTTGAGAGCGAAAAGCTTGGTATTGAGCCCACCGAGTTCCCTTTACCTTAGAAGAAAAAGGCGAAGACGACAACTGAAGGATCTGACAGTGAAGAGCTTTCATCCACATCCTCCATTGCATCTTCCCCACTGCAAAGTCAACCATCCACTTCCCCATTACATATTGTTGTTCATCAGGGATTAGGTACTATAACATCCCAACCTGCTCACTCCTCAATATTGTTTCCTTCCCAAACATCTGGAATTACAACAGTAGTGTCATCTACTACCGCTGTTACAATGGCAGATCCATGGACCAGACCCGGTGCAGTCAACATGCCTGCACCATTGCATCCATTACCAGATGCTCCTGAAAAATGGCTACCCAAATTTAATCCAGATGATGGGACCGAGGCTGAGGAACACATTAATAATTTCATGTTGGCAGTAAACTTGAAAGGAGTAACAGAACAAGATGTTGTAGTTAGACTCTTCCCTTACACCTTGCAAGGATCAGTAGGATCCTGGTATTTCCCTTTACCCTCTAGTTCTATTACCAGCTGGAATACTTGCCAAGAGCAGTTTCTACCAAATATGGAGATGATAGGTCTTTGGCTACCTTAATAAATGATCTCTCCAACCTTAGGATAGAGCATCGGGAACCAATTAAGGAATTTAATGCTCGATTCAACAAACTCCTGAACAAAATCCCGACGGCCTCCAAGCCAAGTGAACAAATTCGAAGCGAATGGTACATAACCGCCCTACCTGCCAATATAGCCATTTTTGTAGATAGGGCTGACAAACCTACCTTAGTTGAAAACATGAAAGAAGCACTTGCTGTGGAGAAACGTATCAATGCTTTAGAGAAGAAGGCTACTCTGGAAGACAGAAAAGCCAAAAAAGTCTCTTTTAAAGATGAATCAAAAAAGAAAACCCCAAAAGACCCTTATGACATGGAAGGTTTGCAAAAGGTCCTAAAAACTTTATCAAATGAAATGGTTGAGATAAATAAACAGGTGGCCGAAACCTCAATCAAAAAACCATTTAGGACCTATAAGAGAAATGAATCAAAGCCCCCAAATGTCATATCTAATGCAGACTCAGAGCAAGAAGAAGAAGAGGAAGAAGAAACAATCACACCGACTGATGATGAAGAAGTAGTAGAATGTCATGGAATGTGGGATTTTATACTCCCCAATTCCGATACCGATAATGAAGAGGAAGCGTTCCCGGTTACTAATAGGAGCAAAAGCACTTCTGAACCTGTTCAGGTAATTTCAAAGAAAAGAAGTGCAGGTGCCGCTACAACCAAAGAAAAAATACCTCCAAAGAAATCACCTGTAGCAGCACCCCAAAAACAGCCTTCAACTTCTAACACTCCTTCAACATCTAAAACATTAGTGGTATCCGATTCGATGGAGTATAACATTGTTGATGACATGAAGAAAACTAAAGCAAACATTACTATGTTTGAGCTTAGTAAATTAAAGCATCAGCAAAAATTACTTCTTAAAGAATTGAATGTTGTTCCTTCTACACCTCTTCCCAGTGCTAAAGCTGCTAATGATTCAGGTCAACCTCCCCCAGGTATGGTTGAAGCTACCGATTCAGTTCTGATTGGAGATAGATCAAATTCTCACACTCTACCTTTCCTTCTAACCTATGAGATCTATAATAGAAACCTGCACAGCTGTTTGATTGACTCTGGGGCATCTTCTAACATAATGCCAGCTTCAGTTTGTTCCAAACTGAACATTGAACCCCAGAAGTCTGCTATTCATATCGTACAGTTGGACAGGACCAAAGTACAGGTTGTGGGAGAAATTAATTCCGTAACTATCAGGTTATCTGCTGATCCCAGAGTTGTACAAAGGATTGATATATTGATAGCCGATATACCTGAGTTTTACGGTTTAATTTTGAGTAGGGATTGGTCTGAAAAATTGCATGGGTATATTTCTACTGATTGGTCACATATGTGGCTTCCCTATAAGGGTAAGCCAAATCAAATAAGGATTGATCGCGAAAAACATATGACCCATACAGTTACTGAATTTGAGCAAGAAAACCAGCTTGTAGCATTTAACAACAACATTTTGGGGAATTATTCATCCGAGTCATTCTTTGGTAACTTTACTGCCCAGTCATCCCCTTTCTCAGTCAATCATTTTTCATCTCAGATTGAGAATTTTTCACAAACTGATAGGTCTAGATGTTTCAATGATGCTGAGAAAACTGTAAATACATTAGTTAATACTTCTTTATTTTGGTCATTATATTTCGATGGGTCCAAATCTAGTGAGGGCTCGAGAGCAGGATGTATTTTGGTTAGCCCATTAGGAGAAAAAACAATGTTGTCTTGTAGACTGGAATTTGAATGAACTAACAATACAACGGAATATGAAGCCTTAATCCAAGGGCTGTATAAAGCGATCGGCCTTAAAGTGCAATACTTAAAAGTATTCAACGATTCTGAAATTTTCATCAAACAGGTGAGAAATACAATTCATTGTATTTCAAATCATCTTAAACATTATCAATCGCTCGTACAAGATCTTACTTCAAAATTTTTGGCATTCAATATCTCCTCTATTCCTAGATCTCAAAATTCAGCGGCCGACCTGCTAGCCAATGTAGCTTCCAAACTCCTACCCTCTGAAGACTACAACCCAGATAGATTTTCAATAGAATTGCTTTTTAGGCCTTCAATTCCTGACAATGTCACTATTGGAGAGTATTTAACCATGATGAGGATATTTTACAATTCTTAACTTCAGAAAAGTCATATGATAATCAAATTATTGAGGAAAATGAGCATGACTCTCAAATGAGAGAAACACCTCAGGAAAATGCAATTCCTAAGCCTGTGGTAAAGCTAGAAGATCTTTATGATATAAAAGACAGGTTTAAACCTGTAACTAATGCAAAGCTCCAAAGCTCTCCCCTACGGTTTGAATTGGTAAATCTAGATACTGAGCAAGCTCCTCAAAATATTAATTTAGGACTGGGACTTTCCTTAGAAGAAAAAGAGGCATTCATAAAACTGTTAAGGAAAAATAAACGGGTTTTTGCTTGGAAATATGATGATTTGAAGACATATGATACATCCATTATCCAGCATACCATCCCATTGCTTCCCAATCAGAAACCAATTCAATTGAAGTTAAGAAAAATACATCCAAGTTTAGAGAGTCAAATAAAGACAGAACTTAACAAACTCTTGAAAGCCAAGATTATTTTTCCAGTCTGACACTCAAACTGGGTCTCCAATATGGTGCCAGTCAGAAAGAAGAATGGCGACATTCGGATTTGTATTGATTTCAGAAATTTGAACAAAGCGAGCTTAAAACACAATTTCCCATTACCTACTATGGAGCAAATACTCCAATCAGTAGCAGGTCTGAATTAATGTCTTTCCTAGACGGTTTCTCACGATATAACCAAGTTTTGGTCCATCTTGATGACCAGCTTAAAACTACATTCAGAACCAAATGGGGAACATATGCATATGAGAAAATGCCCTTTGGACTTATTAGATGATATTACTGTACTCTCTAAAGAAAGAGCTAATCATTTTCACGACTTAAGTCAAATCTTTCAACGATGCAAAAGATATGGTATTTCTCTTAACCCTAAAAAATCTTTCTTCACTCTTGACCAAGGAAAACTCTTAGGCTTTATTGTGTCTAAGGATGGCATTTATATCGATCCTGATCGGATCAAAGAAATCTCTGAAATCCCCTTCCCACACAATAAAAAATCCATGCAGTCATTCTTAGGCCAGATCAATTTTGTTAAAAGATTCGTTCCAGATTTTTCTCAAATCATTTTACCACTTCAAACTATGATCAAGAAAAATTCAGTCTTTAAGTGGGGGTCAGCGGAAAGAGAAGCGTTTGATTTAATCAAAAAATCAATAATCGATGCCCCAGCCTTAAATACTCCCAATTTTTCTAATCCTTTTACATTGTATACTATTGCCTCCACCTCGTCCTACATAGCAGTACTCACGCAGCTCAACGATCACAATTTGGAAACACCCATTTCATTCTTTAGTTCAAATCTTCAGGGTGCCGAATTGAATTACTCCGAAGTAGAAAAACAAGCCTTTGCTGTATTTAAAGAAGTCAAACATTATAGACCTTTCCTTTTAAAAACCCACACTAAAGTTATAGTTCCTTTCCCTGCAGTTAGGCACTTATTAATCCAAAAAGAACTGGGTGAAAAAAGGGCAAATTGGGTCACAGCGCTGCAAGAATATGACTTAGAAATTAGGCCAGCAAATATTGTTAGGGGCCAAGGTTTTTGCAGGTTACTGGAAGGGGCATCCAATATTCCAGAATCAAGTGATACAGATCAAACTGAAGAAGTCAATCAGATAAGTGTTACTGATTCTGAGTCTCAATATACAGATTTAATCTTTTATTTGAAAAATGGTTATGCACCTCCTAACCTGTCTTACAAAAACAAAAGGGCCATTAGGTTAAAAGCAAAGAATTTTACAATTATTGATGATGTGCTTTTTAAGCAGAATTATGATTCCATCTTATTAAGATGCCTTGAGAAAACTGAAGCACAAAAGGTTTTGCAAGAGTTACATGATGGACCAGTAGGAGGGCATTTTGGAGCTGACACAACAGCTCACAAAATTATTCATGTTGGATACTATTGGCCAACTCTGTTTAGAGATGCCCATGAGTATGTAAGGAAATGCATCAATTGTCAAACTTCTAGTGGAAGACAACGTAAACCAGCTTTCCCTCTGCAACCAGTCAACATTGAACAACCATTTGAGCAATGGGGATTGGATATCATTGGGGAAATTACTCCACCGTCTTCCAAACAGAATAAGTATATCCTTACTGATACCGATTATTTTACTAAGTGGGTTGAGGCAGTCCCTTTGAAGACAACAAATTCTGAAGCAATCATTGAATTCATAGATCAATTCATCATTACCAGGTTTGGTGTCCCAAATGCTCTTGTTTTTGACAATGCATCATATTTCTCAGGCAATGCTATGTTTGATTTCGCTATTAAGAGAGGATTTAAATTGAAATATTCTGCTAATTACTATCCCCAGGGTAATGGACTAGTGGAATCAACTAATAAAAATCTGATCGAAATCATTAAGCGAACTATCGAACAGAATCATAAAAACTGGCACAAATCTTTAATGTTTGCATTATGGGCTGATAGGATAACCCAGAAAGCTTCTATAGGATCTTCCCCATTTATCCTTGTGTATGGAAAAGAAGCAGTACTACCCACAAATCTTGTTCTTCCTTCCCTAGCCCTAGTACAATTCATTGAAGAAAGTCCATCCTCTTCCATTCAGCTTAGACATGATCAAATTCTAAAATTAGAAGAGGAAAGAGAAAAAGCCAGGGTTACTCATGCCAAACATCAGCAAATCATCAAAGCAACTTTTGATTCAGTCTCATCCGGTTCAAAACAATTCCAAGTCGGCGATTTAGTTCTGAAATGGGACAAAGCCCATGAGGACAAGGGTAAACACACCAAGTTCCAGAAGATGTGGCTTGGACCATTCCAGATCTGTGAAAAGATAGGCCATTCGACCTTTATATTGCAAGATTTATCAGGTTCGAGAGATTCTCTCCCTGTTAATGGCCTTATCTTGTAGAAATTCTTTAATTGAGAAGGTAACCTCTTCTCCTTTCCTTTTAAGTTTGATAGAGTTTTGTAGTTTGTAGGATTTTCTTTGGAAAATAATGTTGTAAAGTATCTTCCATTGACCTTTGTTGTGTTTAAACAATTTGATCTACAGAAGTAGTGTGATATTTTCTTTTAAAATAATAGAACTCTTAACCAAAAGGGATAATTTCTAGGAAGTTAGGTATTATTGTATTCTGAAACCATCTTTAAAGTTTTGCGAACTCCTCTCAAAATTTAGAAGTATTGTAAATCATTCTCTGTTTTCAAATTGGTCTCACAAAGGGTTATCAATATCAAGATAGAAGCTAATCCAACTTCAGCATCTTCAACTCTTACCCTGTCATCCATTTACTCTTAAGGAGAAAATTGTCCATCCCATTCACTCAAGCTTATGATTATTCAGAGTGTAATTCTAAAATATTTTGATATAAAAGATAAGAGGTCTTATTACAAGCCTGCTTACCAGGATCATAAGGAAAAAATTTAACCGACATTACCAATACTGCATACCATAACAGGGTAATGGCTTAGCAATTATAAGACAAGGGGTCTCATCACGAGCCAGCTTGTTCGGTTAGATTACTACTAGTGAATGGCATTGTCAATAGCTGGCTACCAAACCAGGACAATGGCTTTTTATCTTATCAATAACAGAAAAAGGAAAGAAATACAAAATATGAAAACATGTTATGAATTCATTCTGTTAATCACACTCTTAATTGGATGGGACAATGGACAATAACATGGTTAAAAGGTATCCCTGTCAAAACTATGAACGTTTGCTGGCAGCAGAGGCTCTACCTATGATAGACGAGTTCACTATAAAAGCTGATTTGGAAAAGTTTTCTGTTTTATAATTATAAACCAATAAAGGCCTATTTTAAAACTTAGAATGTATCTATTGTCTTAAGAAAAGAGAGGAAATTAACAAAATAGTTTCATTTTATTCAGAATGCATATACACCTAGTTATATTAGAATTTTCCCCTTTGATTAGAACTCTATTTTTGAAAAAGTTTAAGTATTTCTATACTTCTCAGAGATAACTGGTTCTTCCAGCGAATCGCCAATTGTTGTGCTCCACAACATCCCCCCATTTCATAACATTTTATTTACAAAATTTTCATATGAAATGGGTCCCTTAATGTTTAATTGGTATCAACATTGTATCTTTCAAAAAAGGTCCGAAAAACAATGGAATACATTATATGAAAAACCTTTTGAAAAACCCATTTGATCAAATAAAACAATCCTTTTTTCATTGTGATAAAGCGATCGCAAGATCGCATATCACAATGACACAAGGGAGCATAAATAAGTGGCATATTGGTTTCCGCCGATGCGATATCGCAATCGGCTATCGGCAATACTCAATGAAAATTCTAAAGCACCCCCATATCATTAGCCCCGATGCGACGCGCAATCGGCGATATAACTCATATCCCATTTATGATGGCAATACCCCCGATGCGATGCGATATCGCAATCGGAAAATCGGCGGCAAACTGTCCATGTTATATATAATCCCAATACCCCAACGCGATGCGATATCACTATCGGCGATCGGAGGTTTGAAATGATGCCAATGAAAAAAGTTTTAGTTTGCCCCAATCGCCGAATGCGATAAAGCACAGATTTCAAAAAAGCCGTTAATAAAGGGATATCACGATCCATTTCATATTAAAGGCTTGATCCGTCCAAACAATGATTCGTCTGCGCGCAACCGAGTCACCGACAAAAACACTCACAACACGCTCAAATGAATCATTCGGCCGATTAACGGTATAATGAGGCATTTAAGATTGGCAGGTTTTAAGCGGCCATTTAATGTGATCGTAAGTCCTAAAATCCTCCCATGGATTGTGTCTACGCCCATTTTTAAAAAGCTAAATTCCTTATTACGCATCAGTCATATTTCTCATCACTTGCAAGTTTTCATTGCTGTTTCTCTGTGTTACGTATATTTTCGCCTCTGTGTAGAATTCGTCCAAAGGAGAAAGTTCAAGCAAAATGGGAAAGAAATCCAAGAAAACCATAGGCGCTTCTTCTACGCCAGCTGCAGGACAAGTTCTCACTGACAAGAAGAAAGGATTAATTTCGGATACAACATGTGCAGGTCTCGGCATGACTACTTGGCAGGGCACCTATAACTTGATTGAGATCGAAGAACCTACAGTGACAGTAGTGGAAGCTACTGCTGATTCTACTCGGAAATCTGAATGTACTCTCAAGGATTTGGCTGACTCCTTCCTTCACCGGATAGCTGCCAGGGAGCAAATCCTCCCATACACAGATGTAGTGCATTGGGCAATTGAAGAAATCCCAATTATGGACAGAACCTTCAGCACCAGAGATGGGAGAATTTTCGGGTCGTTCAAACCTGAGAACTTGAGGCAAATGTACCATTTGCCTAAGCCAGAGAAGATATATAATAAGGCATTCCTAGAGAAATTTGCGAACGAGAACGAAGTTGAATATGAACCCATCCGGTATTGGAGACAAAATCCAGCGAAGCACAAACATGAGTCTTCCGGTAAGTACTTAGTTGATTCCCTGGCTTCTCCTTATTGCTATGCTGGAAATATGATGTGTAGATTGTGGGGATTGCATGACTCCTCTAATTTCACCATAGAAATGGTTCCCTTAATGGAAGCTGCAGTGAACAATCAAATAATGGATTGGGCCACTATTCTCTCAGATAAATTAGCCAAAGCTGTTCTTGATTTTAGAAATCAGACTGTCATCACTGAAAGGATAATTCCCCCATTCTATTACAGTGCATATATTTTAGATACTTTGTGTTTCAATTCTGAATTTCCCGTGCTCGGCTGGAGGTGGACGCCACAAGACCCCACGGCGATCCACATATACCATCAGAAATTATGGAAGTCTTCTTACAAACAACATCTGTACCAAATCTGCAATGGCTTTATGGTGCCTATTTATTATTCTATTTTTGATAAACCTATTCCTAATATTTCCTACCAGGCTTCGTTTGATTTAACAGCGGTAGCGAGTTGGTTTGGAGAGAAAAGATTCACTTATGTTAGAGTTTTCGGTAGCCAAGCCGAACCACATGTTCTCCCTTTGTATATACAAGATAAACTGTTGGCTAGAGAAATTGCTTACCAGATTACAGCTGAGAGTGTTACACAAACTCTCAAGAAGAATAAGAAGCAGGGCTAGCCCTCATTTCCCTTAAGATGTGGTGTTTATACTCTACATGATCTCAAACATGCTGAAAAAGAAGCCACGAAGATGAAATCATTAACTCTGGCGACTCTCCCAAATAGGCCATTTGATCCAAAGAAAGTTGCCTATAGAACACTAGGACAGGCCAAATTGACAAAATTTGAGCATAAAGAAGATATGTTTTGTTAGCGCTTGGAATTCACCTAGGCTGAAATAGACAAACTCTCAAGGCTACATCAAACCATTTCACCTCGTAGCTAGCCCTACGAGGTATGAGAAGGCTCTCTCAGGTCAGATTTGATAGATCTTTCAATAGGATTAGGCTGACCAATTAAGAATAAAGATTTTAGGCTAGTAAATTGATAGGGGGTTTGATTTGATGATTTGTGGGGGTTCTGGTGGCAATTGGTGGAAGTGCAATTCAAGGTGCGGGGATTGAGCACAGTTTTCACAGGGGGATCTAAGGGGCGAGGTAGGAATGAGTGCTGATGCCTTAATCTGAGATGGATGATCAGAGATGATAGAGGAGGAGCTAAAGAGGGCAAACACACAATTCGAATCCTCTCTAGACAGTAGAAAACATTAATATTGAACAAACTGAAAAGCTGAGCATGTCAAAACATGAGTTCAAACTTTACCACTTCATCTGTCCAATTTAGAAGCATAAGAGAGATGTGAAACACATAAACAAACTTACAAGAACATGTAGAGAGCACACCATCAACACATCAATCCACAAGAATCCTCAAAGATGTCTGTAAAACCCTGGCTTTCCTTGCCTTCAATTGCAGAAATAGATGCACAATATACAATGAAGCTTCCTTACACAAGAGTCCAACCTCCAACCTTGAAAAATGAGTAAGAGAAGGCATAATATAGACCATCTAACTCCTTTCCCCGCCTCTAGGGGTCGAGCTCAGCTTCCTAGGAGCAGTTTGAACTAATTCTAAACTAAGAACTAGAAAATAGGCAGCCAAACAACTTGCCTCTATTACTTAGCTAACTTATCCATGCATTAATTTTTCACTTTTTACATCAAAGAAGCTTCTAGAAGGGTAAAGAGAGATAAAATCTACCAAAGTGCCATGAAAATATTATTTTTATCCTTCATCTACAAGTAAAAATAGTCAACCATAGTCAAAACAACGTTTTTTGACCAAAAAGGTCAATTCTGGCAAAGCTGGAACTTTTGGTCGCGCCCCCTGAAGTTTTGGTCGCGCACCTTCACAGCTGTTTTTGAGTGGGTTCCACTGGTCCAAATCAGGTGCAAGATGGCTCATTGGAAAGCTTGATCTGTCTACTTTCCATCCCAAGTGGAATTTCTGGATTTGGAGTTGATTTGACCCCTCAAAAATCAATTCTCCCAAGGTCACTTTCTGCAACTCAAAAAGTGGGCAGAAAGTCATTTTTTTGATGTATTTTGAGCTTTTGGAGGCTCAAAACTCAAAACCAGGCTTCTCCCAAGTATTGGTAATTTTTCTCTTTGCATGCCCTTTCCAAAAATGCCAAGTTTTCAAAATTCCGAGCAATCCTCCAGAATGGTCTCACCCGGGGTGAGACCATTCCACGGGCAAAACCTGTAATTTTACCAAAAATTTCCAAAATGCTCCAAAATTCTCAAAATTTTCACATTTTGATGCTAGATCAAGGCTGATCAGTACCATGATGAGTGAGAGATGCCTCAGCCAAGATGCGGAGTGGGTTTGTCCTTTTCTTCCTCTTCCGGGCCTCAGACAGCTTCCTTTGGAGAATTTTCATTTTAGCCTTGCAAACATGTAACCACTATGATGACCACCTTTGCCACCCTTACGAGGCCTCTGCTGTGTCTCAACCTCTGTAGAAGAAGACCGGTCATCACCTTGCTCATTAGTCTCAGTGGTTGACATGGTGTTATTGAGCAAGGTGGAATAAACAAGTCAAGATGACCGCTGCCCTGCCTGCAAAATGCTGTGAAGTATGCTGTTTTCAAGGGGAAACATCATGAGGGACATGTTAGGGGAGGGAATTTACATATTGGAAAGGGAAATATATATATATAAGCAGGGAATTCTGAAGGAAATCATCACACAATGCTAAACATGTCATTCCATCTTTCGTCATTTGCAAATTAATACTTTATTAGGGAAAATTTGTGTTTTTTAAGCACCAAGGGAAAGGACAATGAAAATCTTCATCATGGAGGGAATGATGTCATGGGCATAGGGGAATAGGGCAGCATCATTTATAAACCATTAACAGGCCGTTCTCCTTAAATTTTGACTTTGAATGTCTTTTAAGAGCATACTCTGTTTTTTCATAGCTTTTGAAATGGTCATTGATACTAAATGGGAAACAAGATTTTGTTATTTTGATTACAAGGGGAAGAGAAGGGTTTTTATGACAATTTGAAAAGGAAATGGGAAAGGGACTGTATCAAGGGAATTAGGGAGATGGAGGGATATGGGAATTAGGGTTAGGGAGTAGGAACCCATCAACAATGCTGCCAACCATATTTCATAACAGCAGTCCTTTACAATGCTGGCAGCTTTCATACTTTTGTCATATGTGAATTAGGGTCTTCAATTACATACTTTGTCAAAAGGGAAGGGTATCAATTGCATAGGGATTTTAGGGGATTAATGAGCAATTGAATCAAGGTTTTTATGAGGGGAAAGGTAAGGGAAAACATAGTTTAGGGATAGGGAGATAAATACCATGTCACTTTGCAAACCCTAGCACAGCAAAACTGCTCTTTTGATAACTATGCAGCTGTATATTTAATGAATTTTTGTCATGAGCACCATACAGCTACTAATCTTTGACATTTACACAGCAAGAGGTCATTTTTCTTTTGTTTTTATAAGGCTATGCAAGTTACATTTTTCACTGTTTTTTGTGTGATATTCATAAGCATGCCTTGCTATCATTTTTTCTTTTTCTTTTTATATTGTTTCTTTTCATTCTGCTGTGTATTTACATATGTAAATTTGTTGTATATACTAGTGTAGGGTTTGAACATGACACATGGGGGGAAACTAGGGTTTTGAAATGGTTTAGAAGGGGTTAGGGTTTCATAGGATTGCGGGTAGGGTTTGAGCTTTTCTTGCAAATGAGATTAATGAAAATGACATGTTAACATATGTAATTTAACTTTGGGAAAATGAATGGAGGGACTAGGAAAAAGTTGCCTTGAAAAACAAACATACTACTTAACATTAGCATGCAAAAACATCAAGTCATTTAACCTATTTTCTATGGATTCTTGGCATAAAATCATCATCATAATCTTCTTTTGTAACCTCAACACCATCACACAACACGTGGAATAGGCATACCTTTAAAAATTTGAGTGAATTTGAGCGTTTGGGAGAGTTTCAAGGCGGGCAGACTTTTTGGTCGCGCACGCCCTCAGAATGGTCGCGCCCCTTCGTTTGGTCGCGCCCGTGTTATTTAACACTGCGCTTTGGCCTCCGTTTGGTCACGCGCACCCAGGTGGTCGTGCACCTGTCCAGAATGGTCGCGCACCACTTCTAACCTTGGAACTTGCAGAAACTTGCTCGAATTGCCTCCTTTTGCCTCTAACACAAATTTTTTGACTTTCAAATGCACAATAAGAGTGAATTGAGAGGGAAATTAGCTTTTATAGGGTCACTTTAAAAAAAATTTAACTTTAGAACCCACTTTCTAATGTTTTCAACTTGCTTTGCTTTTTAACACTGTTTAGAGTCTTTTTGTCCTGAAATGAGATCTCTTGATGCGTTTGACTCTGTTCTTTTTGCAGGTTGACCGCCTAAGGGACTGTAGTGAAGGAACCAGGGTTATTGCTGGCACTTTTACAAATTTTTGAGAATTTATTTATTTTTTCCAATTCCACATGGCCTTGGACTTAAAAACAGGGTTTTTAAATCCAAGGCATAAAATGAACTGTAGCTGAAGAAAATGATAATGAAACATATGTACAAAACTCCTTCCGGCTTGCTGGGAACTTGCTGACCATGACTCATTACCTTGAAATGATTTTGACTCAAAACCCTAGACCTAAGACCATGGGATCTCAAGACAAAAAATAAGAACAAGCATGACTCAATTACATTGTTGTATGACCTAATCCAGCAAAGCCAAGAAGGGAACAAAGACCGGCTCCTCCATTCAGTGTTATGGCATGCCTAGCGGGATGCAAGACTGACACTGATGAGACAACTACAAATGCACATGCAAACAGCTATTGATCACTGATGGAGGGCTCAAGACCGACACTAACATGTTTGACGACCTGTTCGTTGCAGCCGAATCAATAGGTCAGGCTAAAGAATTCGCTAGAATGAAATATAATGACGAGGGGTTAACTGAGTTTAATAAACTTAGAGAACAGAGGTTGCAAACTCTGCCTCTAGATTTACTAGCGACAACCCCGACGACATCATCAAGCGAGCCTGATCGACAACAGTCTAAGGAACCTCCAATTATAACAAAAGAACAACAGAGACCACAGGAGGAAAATAAGAAGAAAGAACAGGAGGAGAAGCAGAGAAGAGAAAAAGAGGAAAAGCTAAAGAAATAACAAGAAGATCAGCGGAAGAGAGAACAGGAAAAAGTCCGAAAGGAGCTCCAAGATGAAAAGGAAAAGCAAACCACCATCGATGTCAATATAGATACTCATATTGACCCTAAATTGATTAAGGAATGGGAGCAATTCGATTCCATTATCAGTGGTTTGGAATGCTCAAAGGACACAGACACTTCTAAGGGAGCTGATACACAGGAAATCACTTCACCACAGGTTCTGAGCGGAACCAGCAGCCCACCCATTTCTAAAGAGGTAGAGGTAATACCAAAGGACCCCTCCGACCAAATTATTTTGCAGATAGAAGATATTCCTCCCCTGGATGTCTTCTACAGCCCAAGACATAAAGCGGTGGTTAAGCGACAAAGGAAAAGAAGAAGGACTGATCAACCTTCCCTTTTCCCAGAGCAAACTATCACCGGCAACGTAGTTTGGGAGGAACATGACCCCTCCGATGACCTAACAAAATTGTCACACTATGCAGGTGCTTATTCGGCGGCAACGATAGATAAAGCATCGGAGGTAAGCCTTTTACTGAAGACAAAGGATCAGGAGATTTTCTCATTACAGGCGCAGTTAAGTGAGGCAAAGCAGAAAGCAGAGCAGGCAGAGCAGCAATTGTTGGCACAACAGCAAACGAACAGTCAACTGACTCAACAATTGCAGACAGAAAAACAAAGGATTGACCAAAGTGCAATCCAAATGCAGAAAGAATTATCAGAGGCATTGGCACAATTAAAGGCAGCAAACGAGCAAATGATGAAAGCAAAAGATGAGCGAATTGCTCAATTATCATCACATCTCGAAAAAGCGAAGGGCATTCCACAAGTGGACGAATTTAGAGCAGAAGCATTACAAATAAATAATGCATTAATATCCCAAATTAAGCTTCTGTGTCAACAATTAGCCGAGGCAGAGCCACTGTGTGAATTAACAGAATCTATAGGTCAGCAAGTAGACAAGGCCAGGATAGAATTGGATCAAGCTGAAGAAATGTTAACTGCATTCATCGAATGGCAAGATTTTGACCAAGGACAAGCGACCAATTTCCCTAGGATCTTAGAATCACACAAAGATATACTCTTCATTGAATGGCAGTCCCAATTGATGAAAGCAGAGAGGGTGATTTCAAGATGTAAATCAACTTCTAACAATTTAGTCGAGTTGGTCAATAACACCCTCTATCTGTTTAACATGATTTCCCAATGCACACCAGGAAAGTTGACAACAATGAAATCATTGGAGCTATCATGTTATGCAAATTTGGAAGAAAAGGGGAGGTTAATCGCTGGGATTAACAGTTTAACCTGGGACACGTATTGGTTCTTCCTAGTAAAGCCGCACACACAGAGAGCCGCCCTTAAGTGCCTAACAGATGCAATCGGGTATATTATTCCCGATATTCAGGATGGCACCTATGCCGCCCAACTCAGCTCGTGCCTCAACAAACCGCCTGAAGTAGAGCCAATGCTTGCGATAAGTCAGCTCAGATTCAAAGGCAAGCAGCCTACCTGATGAATCATGTCGCCGACTGCCAGAGCGATGAGGAAAATAGGATCAAAATTTATTGATACCAATTAAGTAGGATTTCTGTTTTATAGATAGGTAGATTAGTTAAAGTATTTATAGACCCTTTCATTGTTTTGGAAAGGGTCGTAAAGTTTTGTACCTGACTTAAAGGCTGAAGTTGCACTATTGTGCTTCAGTCATATTCTTTTATGAAACTGGACCAGTTGTTCTTAATTTAATAAAGAAGCTTTTTATGCGATTGTGCACTATTGTCTTCGTATGGAAATGTTTCTGTGTTGAAGGAAGAACTACAAGTAGCGATTGATATCGGGAGTATCAAAGTAGCTCATATGGTATTTTTATCTATGTCTGAATTCATTCCTGTTATGTGAATTGTTATTTGATTATCCTTGCTATTATTGATTGCATGCATATGTTTTAACAACAGTTCTATATTCTTTCCACTATTGGATGTTTTATAATATGCTTCCCTTTCAATCATGCATGTGTCGATGATATAATGATGAGTGTAGTAATATCACTTTAATCGCTTTGCTTAACTATTTATGCACAGCAATCTTGAATGAATTAACATCCGTTTCTGTTAGATGAGGTCATCTATATGCCTGTCTTTAGACACAGACCATCAAATGCTACACTTCAAAGCTAAATAGATTCCCGGGATAGGTCACAGTTCTTTTATTTTTGCCAATAGATTTAGTTATTCGCCCACCGCTAGCTTAGTTTTATAAATCATCCATTCATCCCGTTTATCTACTTTTGGGAAACTTGTCCCATTATCCCCAGTCGGAGCCACTATTCCAAACGGAAAAGGAGCTGTACTAAGGTCCGGACTGGGTGGTTATCCCCAATGTTGTTGCAGCGATTTTCGAGGCATCAACAGGCTCAAAGATTGCTCGATCGAGCACTTAAAATGGATCGAACAAGTTGTTGTTTTTCACCCAAAACATGCCCTCTCTTGCCAAACAATGTAACACAACTTTATGCATAGACCCTAACGGTATTCTTTAAATAAATGCAAGGAAGTTTTTTCATTACTTATAAAGCAGATGAAAATGCTTGGACTTGCTTTATTTCTCTGTTAAAGTATATCAGAATTTAAAACCTTTTGGATGAGAAAAATCCAAAGGATTAGAGTGCACTTTGGAGGTTCTTTAACCTTCCTTAATTTCTTCCACTACTAATAGATCTTTCAAACCTCAAGTGTTTATAAGGTTGTATATCCATGTTTGACAATATAGAAACATCTAATTTTGGCATGGGTGTTTTCATAGTGCATAATTTGATCGATACGAGTTAAGATATTCTTGGAAGTCCAACATCCATTTCTTATCTTCTAAACCTTGCTCCTCTAACATAAAGTTTCCCTTATTAAATCTCGTTCCCCTCCCTTTTCTTCGTCTTTCTCTATTTTCCTATTTCTTCCCTTCAATCTTAATATGATTATTTAATCAACTTTAATCCTTATTTAATCCTTCACCTTTCTCATTCTTATTATTTCCCGTTTATATTCAATATTCCCTCTTAATCAAATTCTCTTACCCATATCATGCTCATTATCAAATTCTTAACCCATATCATTCTCATTATCGTTATATTATTATATTCTACTAAAAATTATTAAAAAATTACTATTCCTTATTTATAATCTAATCCTATAATCAAATAAATTGTGATTCGAATAACAATAAAGATATTTTAAAAACAAAAAATATTATTTTTAATTTTTAATTTTAATATTAATCTCTATAAAATATAAATTTGACTTATTCTTTTAAATCGATTTCTTATCTAACTTAATAGTTTTGATCTTTGAGCTTTTTAAATTTCCCCATCTAGACTTTCTTTTCATTCTCTAAAGGTTTTAACTCTAATTTATTTAAATTTAAATTTATTAATTTGCATTTTAAAAGTTTTTGACTTATTCATATTAATTAATATTTTAATTTCAACGGATTAATTTATCATAATTTAATTTGAATTCAACTTTAAACTTTAATTTTTTTAATAATTAATATTTTAATTTTAATTCAATAATTTATTATTTTAAAATGTGAATTCAATTTGAATTTTTTTTATGAGTAAATATTTTAATTTTAATTCAATAATTTATCATAATTTCATTTAAATTCAATTTTAAAATTTTTAGAATTTAATAAATTATTCATTTTGAGTTAATATTAATCGTTTGGGTTCATCATTCTCACTTTTCCTAACACTTATATTCATTCCCTAACAATTATGATCATGCAAATCTTAATCTAACCTTCTTTAATGGTAATATTCATGTCTTCTCTAAGAAACTAGGTCCAACTCTCTTCACATCTTCTATCAAAATTCTTGTCCCTGAATATGGGTGAAGTGTTCACCCAAAATGTCGGTAACATCAACGAATCGAATACACAGTTTTCCAAAAGTTATCAACAACGTCTAATTTTGTTGCAAGCCCAAGACATTTCATCATCTTCATCCCTATGCCTTAAATGTTCTATTTTAAAGTGAAAAATGTTTTCTTCATTTGCTCATGGCATGTTATAATAAGTTTTCATAAAGATACTTTGATGTCAAAAATTAATTATTAGAAAATCTCTAACTTCTTAAGATCATGATCAAAACACATCCAGTAACTTTTCTTCTCCTCTTTTTTATCATCTAGATTTCCAATAATTTTCTAATAAAAAATGATTCATTGTAATAGTCCCAAATTAAGATATAGCTTAAATTTTTTTATACATACATCTTAAAAACTAGTATATACATGAAAGACCTATATCCTATAGGGACTGACATCAAATAGATGTTGGTCATCGAAATCCATAAATAATATAGTTTTATGTATCATTTGAAGTTCCTCTTTAGATAGTGACTCAACTTTGTAATTCAACTTCTTGTAAACACACTAAAATGAGATATGATTAAGTAATCTTGAAAATTCCTTCAAATGAATAACCAAATGAAGAAGATTTATGTTGAGTATCCTATATTAATTCCCCATCCACCTTATGACTAGTTGAGAACCACAAAAAAATTGGATAAGTTGAACTTTCGTGCTTATGATCCATTTTAATAATTCTCGAAAGGAAACACACTCAACATAATTATTATATCATTAAACAATCTGAGGCTTCCATAGTTATTCATATTGTTGTTGAATATTTCCGACAAGAACTGTATAGTGTTTTCGATCCATTCAATGTTTCATATGGTTACTACATCCATCATCAGGGACCAAAGAGCTATGATGGATGGAGTAACCATTTGAAACGTTGGATGAATCGAACACACTACACAGTTCTTGCCGGAAATATTCAAAAACAATATTTTATCATTCTTAATCATGGATTTGAATTGGAATTTAGGTGTTTTTGCAGTCTATGTCGGCCTTGTTGCTCGGTTTATGCAAAACCCACGTGAAATTCATTGGAAAGCAGCTAAAAGAATACTTCGTTATGTTCGAGGTACAATTCAGTTTGGGATTCATTACAGTGCCGAAGGATCTTCTCTATTGGTTGGTTTCACTGATTCTGATTGGGCTGGTGACCCTGATGATCGGAAGTCTACTGCAGGTTATGTGTTCACTCTTGGTTCAGGACCTATTACATGGGCCTGCAAGAAACAAGGTGCCATTTCTCTTTCTTCTGCAGAAGCAGAGTATCGTGGTGTCGTAGAAGCTAGTAAGGAAGCCTTGTGGCTTCGTCAGATCCTGTCAGAGTTTGGATTTTAGCAGCAGCATCCGACTACACTTTGGTGTGATAATCAAAGTACCATTCAACTATGCAAAGATCCAGTCCAACATCAGCGCAGAAAACACATTGAACTGCACATGCACTTCATCAGAAAGCTCATCCATGACCATGTTCTTGAAGTGCAATATTTTTCAGCAGATGATCAAGTTGCAGACATCTTTATAAAGGCTCTCACAGAGGCGAAGTTCACTAAACTTCAATTTATGGTTGGAGTTCAGGAAGTTGTCACTAAGGGGGGATAGGCTCTAGTGCCTCCTTCCTTCTCCTATTGTGTCATATTTTTAAATCCTTCAATCCTATCCCAAGTTGTTCTTAAGGGGGGATGTTAGGATATTCCGACACATAGGAAATAGTTAAGTACAACTTGGTCTAGTATAGAGTTAGGTATAGAGTTAGGTAAAGTGTGTTTCTTTACCTTGTACATTTTGTAACTTACAATCCGACGGTCACGATATGTAGTGATCCGACGGTTCATTCTCTCCTCGGTATTACCAACACTTGATCCGTGGCTTGACACCCGATTGGTCCATGATTTCTATTTAAAGCGCATGGAGGGTCATTTGTAGGGTAATCCGTCTATGAGAGAAGCTTATGTAAATTTTCATTCTTTTATTAATAAATTGTGGTGAGCTCCAGTATTGTAGCAATAATGCTACAACTCCTGGGGCTTCCTGTCTCTCATTTTATCAACCCGGTAGTTCGTACAAACTTGGAAGCGACGGTGCTATATGCACAAGTACTAGCTCTTGTCGCAGCTGTCACTTGGTCAGCTGGCACAAGTCCGCTAGGGCTCAAGCCAACTTCTATTTGTTCTTAGAAGAAGCTCTATGATTGATGGACGAAAGCTAACTCATAGAAGTCTAATCTACTTGCAGAAAAGAAACTAAAAGCTAATGAAGCATGAAAACCTAGTAAACCCTAATTTCTCCCTTACAATGCAAAGATGTGAATGAAACCTCTACCAATGATGTTATTACTTGCAGTGAAGTGAAATACATGTGTCTAAGCTATCTGCAATTGAAAAGACATGTTTTTGTATTTTGTCATTATGTGGTTGGATTTATTGTGAAGGTGCTCTTGATTAGGGTTTGGCTGTGAAGGAGCGATTGGGATGGGAGAAAAGCGTGGACAGGGTTTGAATGGCTAGGGGAGGTCCCAGAGGGTCCCTAGCATTAGTCCTGAGAAGTCTACCACGTTCGGAGGCTCAGCAACCGAGTTTGTAAACTCCTACAGGAAGTCTGCAGGGGATCCTACAGGAAACTCAGAGTATTCTACAGGAAGGCTGTGAAATTCTACAGGATGACCTACCGTGAAGGTTTGGAGTGATGGTGAAGTGATGGAGTGGTATGGGAGGATGAGTGAGATGGAGATGGACCTGGTGATGGCTCAGGAGCAGCAAAGTTGGATGGAGAACGTGTGCATGGAGTGGTTTGTTGAATGGAAGAGTGGTATCAACGAAAGGCTAGATAAATGGAGCTATGTGAGTAATGGATGAGCTAGAAGTTGAATGAGCGGAACAGAGGTCAAGAAAGTAACTTGAGATGTGGTTGACACGCAGAGGAAGGTAATGGAGTGATATGGAGCAGTGTAAACGAAACAAATGACTTATGACTGTTACCAACCGAAAGTGAATTAACCTAAGCTACTTGTGAAATCAACCCAATGAACAGCAATGTAAAATGGAAGGAAATTCGTGCATGGAAGTGAAGTGAAAGCGTATGACTCAAGCATGAAGTGCATGGAAAGATCTACCATAACCGTGACTGTGTTGCAGCGTTCAAAGAAGTAAAGGACTGCGTTTCTTTTTGGTGGCTGATTATGGACTTCACCCCAATCCCTAGGAGAGATGGCAGTGAGCCTTAATAACCTTTTTGCTGGAGCTCCAATGGATTATATCTATCCTCCTCTACTCTAAGCAACTGGAAACAAATTCACCATAAACGAATCCTATCTAAACTCATGAAAAAGACTAAATTAACAAACTGTAAATTCGAATTGCATGTGGAAGTAAAACAAACTCAAAGTGCTGGAACGAAATGTAAATAACATTACAACACCGAGGAGATCTATTGCTCTCAGGTTGGGCCCTAACCTGAGAGCTATAGCTCCCTTAGAAAACTCAGAATGAGATCAAAGTCTGACTGTCTTTATTCATAACAAAACATCTGATGTCATGCCAAACTTGGCTTACAAAAAGAACTACACCGAGCTGTGCTCAAAATTACAATAGTAATACGAGAGTTTCAACAACCTATCCAAGGCTAAGGCCTCTATACTTATACAAAAACGATGATCCAACAAGTGTCCTTGATTTTAGGAACTCGGCTGCCCAACTGAAGTTCAACTGCTGATCCTGTAGGACAGCTGTAACTGCTGTTCCTGTAGGACAGTTATAACTGCGGTTCCTGTAGAACAGTTTGGCTGCCTCTAGGCTCGGTGGGGAGATTGTTTGGAGCTCGGAGCTTTGGTGAAAATTACGAGGAAGGTCCCAAAGATGGTGGACATCCTCTCCTAGAAACCAGCAGTGCTACGTTGTTGTCTCCTTGTCTCCCTTTTACGTGGTCTTTTGCTCCCTTTTAATGCCAAAACCTGAGATCATAATGCATTAGTCACGTAGATAGAGTGCCTACCCTTCTTCCTACAAACAACATGAATAAACTAAGAAATGAATGCACAAGCAATAAAAAATGAATGGTTTGAGCAAAATAAGTAGGCTAAATGAGCCCAAATTGTACCAAAATTGGGGCTCATCATCACCCCCCAGCTGAATCATTTGCTCATCCTTGAGCAACTCAGTCCAAGTCCTCATCTTTCATTGCTTTCACTGCTTCCCTTGCATCCCAAGGCTCTATGGTAGTATCCTCTCTGTAGATGTGAAACCTTGCTTTCCTGTTCACTTCTTCCCATTGTTGACTATCATCTTCCTTGGTATTGCCTTCAGTCAATCCCAGCAGTAGTGGTGGGCTGAGTTTAAGGCCAATCCAGTTGGCTTGGAGGCTTTGAATGGATCTTTTGTAAAGGTCAACTCTGGCCAAAGCTTCCCTTAATCGGATGGGTGTATGGTATTCTTGGATTTGCAAGCTGTGGGCCAGGGTATTCCATCTACGTGCACAAGCATGGGCAGCACTTTCCCCCAACAACCTTTCCATGTCTTCAAAGTGGGCTATGGCTTGGGCCTGTTGGTCCATCAATCTCAAGGAAGCTGTGGGATCTGTAGCCAACTGTTGATGGGTTGAGATGAGTGCCACCGGGTCCTCTAGTTCTGTCCTAATGAACAATGGCTCACTCACTTCTCGGTTCATGACCGATTTTTCTTCATTTGCTCTTTGGTCTTCATGGTTTAGCCATGAGGCCAATGCCATCAATTGCATATCACCCAAGGCGATATTGGGATCCCATGAGACTTCATTAGGCAAAGCCAAGTTGTGGAGGTAAAATTCTGCTAATTTGGCTTTGTCTTCTGCTGAACTAGTACTACATAATTCAGAAAATTGATGTGGGTTTTGGATTGAAATACCTCTCTGTGCCAAGGTGTTTATCTGGAACTGTAGCCACTGCTCTTTTAAGGACAACCCATAGGATTTTGCAGGCGATCTGCACTGAATTGCTTCCATGGCCCAACTGGCCATGCAGGCCAATTGTGTTTCCTTTTGTTGCAGTTGTTCTTTTAGAGCTTGCACTTCAATTTTTGTCTGTTGTTCTTCTTCCTGTAGAGGTGGTATTGGCTCTTCAAAACTGGTGGTCAGCTCCTTTTTGCTTGGTTATTCTTTCATGATATCCTTGGAGGATGTCAATGCTCCTGCCCTTAGTTCTTGCAGCTGCAACCTCAACCTCTGATTTTCTTCCTGTAGAAGCGCATGTTGGCAACTAGCCACATGTTTGGCCATGGTGAATTCGTTCCTGACCTCCTTAAGTTGCTCCTGTAAAGGTCCTATGTCTGCCACTCCCTTTGATTTGGCAATCTGCATCCATGTGTGAGAACGAACTCTCTCCTCCTCTAATGCAAAAAATAGAGGTACAGTAAATTTCTGCGGTATGAGTTTGCCTGCCTCCAAAAAGGTGTAATAGGAATTCAGATTGGGCGAAGGGCTAGGTTCTGGTATGTGTTCTCTTGCTATCTCTTCAGGTGGTTCTGCCTCATCCTCCTTTGGTGATGAGGGCCCTTCTTTTTCCTTCTTTTCCGTTTCCTGTAGCCGGGCCAGAGTATCCTGTAGAACATTCTCGGCTTCCTGTAGCTGAGTCTGTTCTAACTTTTCTTGCCATGTGTTCTTCTTTGGACTGCCCTTCTCATAGGTGACTGTGATCTTGGAAGGTGATTTTTCCTTGGGAGAAGCAGGTGCATCTTCAATGACAATTGGGCTGCTGGATTGAGGCTGTGGCCTGCCTGTCTTTATCCTAACACTTTTTCGAGATTTAAAGTACAGAGGAGTCTCCCTCTTCCTCTTGCCTTTTGGCTTAGGTGGCGTGCTGAGGCCAGCTAACACAGCTGCTGCCTCCCGTGCCAGGATATCCGCCTTCTTTTCTTTGGGTTTTACCTTTTTCGGGCTTCCTGTAGAAGCCTTTTCCTTCAACATTTTTGAGCTTCCTGCAGGAGCCTTTTCCTTTAGCAGCTTTGGGCTTCCTGTAGGAGCCTTCTCCTGAGTTCTTGGGCTTCCTGTAGAAGCCTTGTCTTGAGTTTTTGGGCTTCCTGTAGAAGCCTGCGTCTTTGTTTCCAGACTTCCTGTAGAAGTCTGCTCCTTAGTGATTTTCGGGCTTCCTGTAGAAGCCTGCTTCTGTCTTCCTGTAGGTACAGGTGTCTCCGTTTTTGGTTGCTTACCTACCTGAATTTTTCTCTTTGCCTTCGTTGCAGGTACTATGGAGGTAGTTGGGCTGACGTGGACTACCTCAGCTTTGTCCATTCTGCTCTTCATCCTTTTTTCTCTTGCTGACAAAACAGGTGTGCCACCCTTTTCTTCGTCCTCCTTTTCTTCTTGCTTCCTCTTTTGTTCCTTCCTCTGCACCGTGGCAGGGGTCTTTTGACCTGGTTTCCTCTTTTCTTTGGCCACTGCCTCTTTGTCTTCACTGCTGGAGGAGCCACTATCTTCGACCAGCATTTTGATGTCCCCATCTCGTGTTAGATTTCTAAATGATTCCCAGGAGAGGGGAACTTTATAGGAGTGCAGTGCATCCTCTACAAGCAATTTGATCAGCCCATGGTGTGCCACCTGATCTGGGACGCCATCCTTCAGCTTCGTAGCACACTCCATCAAAGATTGCAACAGGAAATAAGGAATGCTTAATTTCTTTTCTACAGGAAGCTCACTTCGGTGCCTTAATTCGGTAAGCAGTCGAAAATGATACCCGTAGACGATGCTATAGCGACCCTCACATGTTATATATTTCATTATCTGGAGGCTGACCTCGTTCCAAGGTGGTAACAGACTGTTCCTTCGTACTCCATTCTTATCCTCGGAGAATTCTTCCTCAGGTGGAAAGAATTCATTCTTTGCTTGCTGGCTCTGTTTTCATTCTTCCTTGTCACACGACAAACCCATAGGGACGGCAGTGATCTGACTGATGTATTGTGGGGTAATTTTGAGGCTGAGACCCCTGAAGGTTACGGTATCCAGCGTCTTAGATTTCGGCCTTAAAGCCTGCAGAAATTCCTCAGCTACCTCATCATCGTAACCCTGCAACTTATCAAAAAACGGCATCCATTGAACCCTTGTGAAGAGTTCTACCACATCTTGGTTTTCTCTTAGCTTGGAGGAATCTGTGGGTTCCCGTCGAATAAACCCACCAGGCATGATGAACACAGTGGTTTTGACCAAAGGTGGTAGATACAAAGGAAATTCGGTCTTATAGACAAAGCATGCAATGAATTCACAAACCACAGTCTAATTATACTGTTATCCTGTAGAAGCGATAGTATAGGCACGGCAATCCAAAATTTTTTTATGACCAGACTGTGAATAATGACCTTGCCACCTTTGAAAGCCAATTGCGGAAGGAGTTTCAGGGTTACCTCTTTTCTACCACCTTTTCTTACGTGAAGACTTCACCTTCCTGTAGAACGCGTTCCTGTAGAGACTGCTTCCTGTAGGACTGCGTTCCTGTAGAAACTGTTCCTGTAGGAGCAGTGCGCAGACTTCGGGGAGAACTGTAGTTGGCCAGCGGTCGAGCGGTGCTTCTCCGGCGTTCAGGTAGTCGAAAGCTTGGTGTATCAATGTGCAGAGGTAATCAGAAGAGCTACTCAAGTTTTGAAGTGGAGGTTGATGGATATACGCGCATAATCTAGCCGATTAGATTTTGAATCGGCGCAGCTCGTGGCGCGGGGGGTGAGCTGTCCCCGCCGGACCGTTGGGTGACGTCACCCATCATCCGCCTGCACATTCGCTTGCTGCCGCATTCATTCCCACAGATCTGCCGCCGCCCTTTTCGGTTAAACTCGTTTCTCGGTTGACGGGACTAATCTTCACGTGCGTGCTGCGTGTTTCCTTTGTCGTGGCTGCCACCCCATCATCTGACTATCCCTTCACTAGCCGACGTGGCCAGTCAACTGGCCCTACGGCCACTCAACCATTCATTTCTACGCCATGCAAACAAATCGAAGTAATACTCATGCGATTTGATGGAAGGAAGGATTAGAACACTTACCTGCGCGCGGCTGCACACGATTTTCAGTTTTTGGACGACGGATCTTCCTGCTGCATGTGGCTTACACAGTCCCGGAGGCTCGTGGTTACAGGATGCTGGTGATGGAGTCGATCCTCTGGTTGCATGCGCCCGTGTGTTGTTTGCAGATGGCTGGGCGATGAATGGTATCCGCTCATGCAGGTTTGACTGCTACAGGATTCCCGCGGGGTGCCTTGTAACAGTCTCACCTCCTTGGGTGCATGCTACATGACAATGGATATGACCTGCTGATCACGCTCCCAAAGCTTCTGATGCTCGACATGGAGGTGGTATGAGCTCTCGGTGTTCATTTTTCTTTGACAACTGGCTTTTCCACGAGAACTCATGGATCTGGTTTGCTGGTGCAGGGATCTTGGTTGCATGGCGACGAGGATGGTGGAGCAAGGTATCAGCAACGTTCAGAGGTGCCAACAGTGGCATGCATGCATCCAATCCATTCCTCAGCCGCTAGATCACCATTTGAAACAAATTTTTGGCCGTCGCAACCTTCTACAGGAAGTTTCCTGTAGAACACAGAGCTTCCTGTAGAAATTTTGCACTTTCCTGTAGAAGATCCGCGTCTTCCTGTAGAAAGACTGTCTCTTCCTGTAGAAAAACTGCATCTTCCTGTAGAAGATTCAAACCATAATAAAATTGCACATACCTTGAAAAAACATTAGTATTCTTGGAGGAGGTGTTGGTGAGGTCCTTTGATAGCATGATGAAGGCCCCTGGCTTGGAGTGGAGAGGCTTCTTCTCCTCCATAGAACATCTGCATGCAATTTTTTATTGTGCTTGTTGTTTTTTCCTTCCTTTTCCTTTTTTTTTTGGAAAGATAGCAGGGGCGCCCCAAAGAGGTTTTCACCCTTGCTACCTGCCCTGAGCGCCTCAGAGAGGTTTTCACTCAGGGATCTTTTTCAAACTTTCCCCCTTTTTTTTTTTTGAAAGACAATAGGAGCGCCTCAATGAGGTTTTCACCCCTACTGCCTGCCTTGGGCGCCTCAGAGAGGTTTTCACCCAAGGATCTTTATTTTTTTCTTTTTTTTCTTTCATTTCCTTTTTCTTTTTCTTTTTTTTTTTTTTTTTTTTTTAGATTCTTCAGGGTATGCCCAAAGTAGAGGCAGAACCCTTCTCTATGACCAATACAGATTTCTCCATAGTGCTGATAAACTCTTGTCTTGAGAGAGGTCTCCTGTAGATCTTCAATCGGTGCCCATTGACAAGCATGGGAATGGCTTCCTCATCAATGGTTCGAATGAGGACAGATCCATTGTCATGGCACTGTTCCACCACATATGGTCCTAGCCATCTGGTTCTCAACTTTCCCTTGAAATCTTTGAATCTGGAGTCATACAACAACGCCCAATCTCCCGGCTGGAATTGCTTGTCATGGAGATCTTGATCATGCCACACCTTCCTCTGAAGTTGAACCACTTCTGAGTGAAGGAGGGCCTACATGCGGTGCTCATATAGTCCATTCAGCTGCAATAACCTTTCTTGCTGTGCATGGCTGAGATCTAGGTCCAGCTGAGCTACCATCCTCAAAGTGTTATACTCAAACTCAATGGACAGCAAAGCTTTCTTCCCATAGACCAGCTCATAAGGTGTGAAGCCGGTGGTGGTCTTCCAAGTGGTGTTGTAAGCCCATGTGGCCTCAACCAGGCGATCTGCCCAGTCCTTTCTGCTACTGCTCACCACTTTGGTCAAGATCCCCTCTAATGCTCTATTGGTGACTTCCACCTGCCCATTTGCTTGAGGATGATAGGGGGTGGAAGTTCTATGCTTGATCTTATGATGAGCCAGTAAGTCTTCAACCAAGTTGGATGTGAACTGGCTCCCTTGATCAATCACCAGCTCTCTTGGGTAGCCAAACTTGTAGAAGATGTTCTCTCTTAAGAACTCGACCACCTTCTCTTCTGTTGCTGCTTTGATTGCTTTAGTCTCTGCCCACTTTGTCAAGTAGTCAGTACACACAATGATGTAGGATCTTTGCCTAGAAGAGGGATTGATTGGACCCACAAAGTCCATGCCCCACTTCTCAAATGGCTCGAGAGTCACTTGAGGTTGGAGAGGCATCTCATCCCTTTGAGTCGGTTTCCCCATTCTTTGGCATTGGTCACATTGGCTGATATATCTTCTGACATCTTGATGAAGTGTAGGCCAATAGTAACCTGCCTGCAGGATCTTGAAGGCCGTTCTCTTTGCTGCAAAGTGTCCCCCACAAGGCCCATCATGACAGGTGAGGAGGATGTCAAAGACTTCCTCCTCCCTTACACAACACCTTAAGATCTGATCGGGGCCAAGCTTGAACAGGTTGCCCCTGATCCAAGTGAATGAGGCACTTTTTCTGACGATTCTACTCTTCTCTTTTGAAGAGAGATGCGGAGGGAACTGAGCTGAAACAAGATAGTTTGCTATATCAGCAAACCATGGAGAGAGTACTGAAATAGCAAACAGATGCTCATTAGGCATCTGGTCATCCACCGTCCCATCTTCATCTGCAGACAAATCCAATCTAGATAAAAAATCAGAAACAACATTTTCTCTTCCTGGTTTATCAACAATGGTTAAATCAAACTGCTGCAACAAAAGTAACCATCTAATAATATGAGCATTCACATCTAGTTTATTCATTAAATATCTAATTACAGCATGGTCAGTATGTACAAATGTTTGATATCCGGTGATGTAATGACGGAACTTGTTTAGTGCATGGACTACAACTAAGAACTCTTTCTCGGTTACAATGTAGTTTAGTTCAGCTTTGGTCAAGTTCTTGCTAACAAAGTAAATGGCATATGGAAGTTTTTGCTCAACTTGTCCTAAAGCTGCACCTATGGCTTTGTTCGAGGCATCAGTGTGGATGTGGAAAGGTAGGGCCCAGTTTGGACCTCTCAAGATTGGTGCTGACACCAACTTGTCCTTTAACTCATTCAAACTCTTCTGACAGTCGTCAGTCCACTTAAACTCCACATCTTTTTCCAACAGGCCAAACAATGGCGAGGCGAGCTTGCTGAAGTCCTTAATGAATCTCCTGTAGTACCCCGCTAATCCCAAAAACTCCTGACATCCCTTACCTTTTGTGGAGGTGGGACCTTCTTGATTAGAGCAATTTTGTTAGGATCCACCTGTAACCCTTGGCGAGAGATGGTATGGCCTAGCACGGTCCCTTCAGTCATCAGGAATTCACATTTTTCAGGACTGAGGGACAGGTTCATCTCAATGCATTTGGTTAGGACTTTTCCCAGATTGGACAATGCTTCCTGGAAGTTGGCCCCATAAGGAGTAAATTCATCCATATAGATTTCCACTGCATCATGGACCAGCTTCGAGAAGATGCTTAAGACAGCTCTCTGGAAAGTAGCAGGAGCATTGCATAGCCCAAAGGGAAGAACTCAGTAGGCAAAGGTACCCCAAGGACAAGTGAAGGTGGTTTTATCTTGGTCTTCCGGGCTGATTTGGATTTGATTGTACCCACTAAACCCATCCAGGAAAGAGAAGAACTTCTTTCCGGCCAGTCCATCCAACACTTGATCTATGAAAGGTAGAGGGAAATGGTCTTTCTTGGTAGCTTTGTTTAGCTCACGGTAATCTACACAAATTCTCCACTTCCCATTCTTCTTGGGAACCAACACTAGAGGGGACACCCATTCACTATCTGAGATGGGGTAGATGAATCCGGCATCCAACAGTTTTTGCAATTCTTCCTTGACAATGTCCTTGAGGGCAGGATTCATTCTCCTCTGTGGTTGCCTAACCGGTTTACAGTCCTCTTTGATATAGATGTGATGAGTACAGACCGAAGGATGGACTCCTTTCATCTCCTTATAGCTCCAAGCAAAAGCATCTAAGTGGTTGTCCAATAGGTTGCACAGCTCCTTTTCCTGAGAAGGAGATAGGGAGGAGCTGATTTTTAATGCTTTCTCAGGGCCGAACTCCATATTCTTAACTCTGGGAATGACAGGGTTGGTTGTACAAAGATCCACTAAGGTGCTAGCTTGGGCATCCTCCACCAATTTTTCTAAGGGTAGAGCACTGGTAGGTGGGTTTTGGATCAAGTTCTCGATCAAGTCATCCTCGGTAGGGGGGTTTCTTCCAGTGGTATCTATGGTACACATAGGTGATGAGTACACCTCGTCTTCTTCTCCTTCCTCCAACCAGAGTGGTAAGTCATGCTCTAAAGAGGGTTGGGCAGGAGGGTATAGGACTAGTTTCTTGGACATAGGACCATTTTTGATGGTCATATTTCCTGCACGGCAACTGATATAGGCATCTGCAGTGGCTAACCAAGGCCTTCCCAAAATGAGGGGATATCCAGTAAGCTTTGCCTTTGGTTGCAAAACCAGGAAGTCTGCAGGATACTCCCAAGAGTCAATAGAGACCAAGACATCCTCCACAATCCCTTCGGGAGTCACGGTGGAGCGATCTGCTAGTTGTAGCACTGTCGAGGTCTTCCTCAAGGAACCTTGAAGATTGAGCTTGAGCATGGTATCCCTGGTCATTACATTAATGGCAGCCCCCAGATCAATCAAGGTGTGGGGTATGATGGTGCCATTGATGTGGACATCTACTACAGGACTTCCAGGATCTAAGTATTTTGGGCAGATGACTTGTCCTAGCATAAGGTCAGACAGTTGTCCTATGACATTGATAGTTGAAGCATCTTTCTTCCGTCTGCCTGGGTGTTTGAAACACTTCTCCTTAACCAGCTTGTTATAGATTGGCACATCCTTGATGGCTTGGAGAAGGGGTATCTTCACACACAACTTCTTGAGCTCTCCCAAAAGCTCATCTTCTTCTGGGTTGGCTTGTGTGGTGGTTGCTAATCTCTCAGGAAAGGGTGGAATAGGCTTTGGTTCACTTTCCTGATGGTCTTCCTCATCCTCCGGGGGAGGAGGTTGGCGATCTGGGAGAGTCTTTCCAGATCTAAGATTGATCTCCTGGATCTCCATAGCATAGGTAGGGCATGAGGTCTCCCCAGTATAAACCTGCTGAGCCTGTCTGTTGTTGGGGTTCGGGTTTGGTTGAGCAGGTATTTGAGGTTGCCTTGGAGGAACAGGAGGTAACGGTTGTGGTTGAACTGGAGGTGGAGGCAGAATGGCGGGAGGAGTGTTGTACTGGGGCCTCCACCCCGACTGAGGTGCATTCCACTGGGGCTGTGGCTGAGCATAAGAGTGAAACGAATGAGAAACTGGTTGGGCATAATATGGATCTGTGAAGGAACAAGGATAATATGACCAAGGAGGAGGTGTAGACCAGGAAGGATGAGCAGGGGGACCCCAAGAAGGCATGAAAGTGGCTTGATAGGGGTCATAATAGGTCTCGGGTATCCCTTGCAGTTCCTGCTGGTAAGATCTAGGTCCATGTGGCCTCCTTTGGTTCATATAATAGAGTGATTCAGTGGCTCCCTTGGCTCTTTGATATGCAGCTTTGATTCTGGGCAAGGAAGGGCACTGATCTGTAGGATGGTATTCTTCACATACAAAACACACTTCTAGAGGGTGCATTGGACATTCGTTCCTAGGATGCTTTCTAGTGCACCTAGGACAAAAAATGGCCAAAGCCCTCTTGGCTTCTTCTTGCTTCTTTTGGATCCGCAAGGTATCCAGTTGCATGGCAAGAAACTGCCTCATATCACTCTTGAAATATTCGATCTGATTTGCAAATTCATCTTTGGACAAGGGACTGCTCCCAACATTTCTGCTTGTAGCCATTTGCTTCAGAGGAATGTTTCTTCTTCTTCTCCCCTAGAGGTTCTTCAGATATGTCTTTATGTCCACCCAGGGGTTCTTTCATCACAGCCATCGAAGAAGAACGTTGGCTGTGTGAAGCAGTGGGGGTGTTGTGCAATCATTTTTCTAACTTATCTCTACTCCTACAAAGCATGAAATGAAATCTTTTTGGTTGATTTTTGCTTTTTTTTCTACTTCTACTTGCAAAATTGAAATAAATTGAACTGCAACTAACTATCTTGCTAAAATGAAAATGCGGAATTGAAATGAAAGCAGGAAATGACTAATCTATTTTGCTCAAATGAAATTGCAGGAATGAAATGCTAGGCTACGCTTGCGAAATTGAAATGCTAATCTATGCTTGCAGAAATGAAATTGCGGAATTGAAATGCTAATCTACGCTTGCAGAAATGAAATTGTGGAATTGAAATGCTAATCTATGAAAGCAAGAAATGCTAATCTACTTTTGCATAAATGAAATTGCATAATGGAAATGAAATAAACTACTTAGCAGAAGGTTGTAGTAGAAAATAGAAGAATAGCAACAATCACCAATACTCTGCCGCTTCCCCGGCAACGGCGCCAAAAAGATGGTGAGCTCCAGTATTGTAGCAATAATGCTACAACTCCTGGGGCTTCCTGTCTCCCATTTTATCAACCCGGTAGTTTGTACAAACTTGGAAGCGACGGTGCTATATGCACAAGTACTAGCTCTTGTCGCAGCTGTCACTTGGTCAGCTGGCACAAGTCCGCTAGGGCTCAAGCCAACTTCTATTTGTTCTCAGAAGAAGCTCTATGAGTGATGGACGAAAGCTAACTCAAAGAAGGCTAATCTACTTGCAGAAAAGAAACTGAAAGCTAATAAAGCATGAAAACCCTAGTAAACCCTAATTTAACTAGCTTGACCCTTACAATGCAAAAATGTGAATGAAACCTCTACCAATGATGCTATTACTTGCAGTGAAGTGAAATACATGTATCTAAGCTATCTGCAATTGAAAAGACATGTTTTTGTATTTTGTCATTAAGTGGTTGGGTTTATTGTGATGGTGCTCTTGATTAGGGTTTGGCTGTGCAGGAGCGATTCGAATGGAAGAAAAGCGTGGACAAGGTTAGAATGGCTAGGGGAGGTCCCAGAGGGTCTCTAGCATCAGTCCTTAGAAGTCTACCACGTTCGGAGGCTCAGCAACCGAGTTTGTAAACTCCTACAGGAAGTCTGCAGGGGATCCTACAGGAAACTCAGAGTTTTCTACAGGAAGGCAGTGAAATTCTACAGGATGACCTACCGTGAAGGTTTGGAGAGATGGTGAAGTGATGGAGTGGTATGGGAGGATGAGTGAGATGGAGATGGACCTGGTGATGGCTCAGGAGCAGCAAAGTTGGATGGAGAACGTGTGCATGGAGTGGTTTGTTGAATGGAAGAGTGGTATCAACGAAAGGCTAAGTAGATGGAGCTATGTGAGTAATGGAGGAGCTAGAAGTTGAATGAGCGGAACAGAGGTCAAGAAAGTGACTTGAGATGTGGTTGACAAGCAGAGGAAGGTAATGGAGTGATATGGAGCAGTGTAAACAAAACAAATGACTTATGACTGTTACCAACCGAAAGTGAATTAACCTAAGGTACCTGTGAAATCAACCCAATGAACAGTAATGTAAAATGGAAGGAAATTCGTGCATGGAAGTGAAGTGAAAGCGTATGACTCAAGCATGAAGTGCATGGAAAGATCTACCATAACCGTGACTGTGTTGCAGCGTTCAAAGAAGTAAAGGACTGCGTTTCTTTTTGGTGGCTGATTATGGACTTCACCCCAATCCCTAGGAGAGATGGCAGTGAGCCTTAATAACCTTTTTGCTGGAGCTCCAATGGATTATATCTATCCTCCTCTACTCTAAGAAAATGGAACCAAATTCACCATAAACGAATCCTATCTAAACTCATGAAAAAAGACTAAATTAACAAACTGTAAATTCGAATTGCATGTGGAAGTAAAACAAACTCAAAGTGCTGGAACGAAATGTAAATAACATTACAACACCAAGGAGATCTATTTCTCTCAGGTTGGGACCTAACCTGAGAGCTATAGCTCCCTTAGAAAACTCAGAATGAGATCAAAGTCTGACTGTCTTTATTCATAACAAAACATCTGATGTCATGCCACACTTGGCTTACAAAAAGAACTACACTGAGCTGTGCTCAAAACTGCAATAGCAATACGAGAGTTTCAACAACCTATCCAAGGCTAAGGCTTCTATACTTATACAAAAACGATGATCCAACAAGTGTCCTTGATTTTAGGAACTCGGCTGCCCAACTGAAGTTCAACTGCTAGTCCTGTAGGACAGCTGTAACTGCTGTTCCCGTAGGACAGTTATAACTGCAGTTCCTGTAGAGCAGTTTGGCTGCCTCTAGGATCGGTGGGCAGATTGTTTGGAGCTCGGAGCTTTGGTGAAGATTACGAGGAAGGTCCCAAAGATGGTGGACACCCCCTCCTAGAAACCAGCAGTGCTACGATGCTGTCTCCTTGTCTCCCTTTTACGTGGTCTTTTGCTCCCTTTTAATGCCAAAACCTGAGATCATAATGCATTAGTCACGTAGATAGAGTGCCTACCCTTCTTCCTACAAACAACATGAATAAACTAAGAAATGAATGCACAAGCAATAAAAAATGAATGGTTTGAGCAAAATAAGTAGGCTAAATGAGCCCAGATTGTACCAAAATTGAGGCTCATCAAATTGCCTAAAGTGGCCGCGTTGGCTCAGGCCGTGGACTGTTTCCCTCTTTGAGGGTTTTAACCACGTCAAAAATATTGGTGTATTGATCTGCGATCTGGTTGTGAGCAGTGTCCTTTGGTGTTCTGTCTGAGGAACTTACCCTGTAAATTCCTACACTCCTTTCTCATAAGTTTTCCCAAGTCCATTTTCTTTCCATTAATTGGATGTTTGTTTCTTTTTTCATTTCAAAATGGATTTTTAGTTTGGATTGAAGTAGCTAGTGGATTTATTTCAATAACAATGACTCTTAAGTCTTGACATGTACCATGGCTAATGTTCTTTAAGGGGTAGTTTTTAAACCCCAAGTATTGAACTTCTTTACAACGTGGAAATCGTGATTTTTTGTTGTTGTTGTAAAGTTAGCTTAAATATTCAATTGTTTTAGTTCAAGTTGTAATTCAATCATCAGGCAATTTTATTAAGGAAGTAAGGGTTCATCATATTCATGTTGTTTAGGCTTATTTTTCTTTCTTGTAGTTTCATTTTGGTGCTTGGTTTCTCTCTCACATAGCTTAATTAGGGAGATTGTAATGATCATAGGGTGTTTGAAAATTTCAATCCAAACTTATGGGATCACTCACATTAACCACACGCTCACGCCCTAAGACAAACAAAATTGGACCACCATTCCAGTCATAGGAGCTTTATTATGCTTTTAAGGTAAACATCCAAATAAACCCCCTTTATCATTTTACATTTGGAATATAGAAGTTGCCCTTGTAGGGGACTTAAATATTCCATCATTAGTGTGCCAAAAGGCCAAGGTAAATGTTGGACACCTAATCCTTTATGGGTTGGTGTGGAATGTGAACAACCACTGGAGTCCAAGGGACCTTGGAATATGGAATCCAACGGTCACTCCAATGTACTATAAATGTATATTATGTCAATAATATATGCAACTCAATGTTTATCATTCATATTCTGCCTCTGCCATGTATGTGTTTAACATGGTATCAGACTGGGCGTTCACTTGCCCTGCTTCATTTTGAGTCACTGATTTTGTGATTTCTATTTACATGAAAGTTCGACTATGAGTCTTGCATTTGATGAATATCCTATCAGCTATATTTTTGCTGCATTCTCTGTCTTAGTAACTCGCATTTGATGAATATCCTATCAGATATGTTTTAGCTGCATTCTCTTCCTTAATAACTCCTTTTTGATGCTCTGTCTATTCTAACAATATGCTTTCTGATGCTCTGTCCACTCGAAGGCCCTGATGTTTGTGCATCACTTATACACATAACGTTCTAGTTTGCATACCCACATCGTTGTCTGTTGGTGCATTGGTGAAATATGTTGAATCCCTGTGTGTTGAGCCAAGTCCTTCTGATCGATTCATTAATTAAGAACGTGTCTTGCTGTTGGTCACCATGGAAGTTGTTGTGGCACCGAAAATTGCGATTAGACGGAGCAGTGATAGCTGACCAACGAAATTCGCCATCGCTTCAAAGATGAGCACTAGATAAATGTAGAGATGTTGGGAGCAAGAGGTCCATGCTCTGAACAACTCACCTGTTAGCCCCATGGGTATGATCAAAAGGGGTGATCCAAATTGGATCCTAGAACACTCTCTAAGTTTTCATGAACTCTTTAAAAAATCATGCCAAAGTTTCAAAATCTTATAAAGATCAAGCTTATCGGAGATATCCTCGTAACAGTTGCAGTTTGTGATCAGCGCGGAGCAACAAGGAGCATCGGTCAAGCGCGCAGACCGTCGACCCATGGTAACGCGCGCTATCACAAAATTAGCAAATCCAGAGGCCATTTCGAGAAACGGGGGTAGTTTCTGATATGCAATTAGCGACAAGTCGCTAATCGCATAGCGCATATTGCAGGGGAAACCCCTCAAAGAAGGATAGGCTGCAAGCACACGGACTCAAAAATTCATAAAATGCAATGGATATCGTCCTGATTCCGTCAGAAGTGGGGTCCCACAAAAGCCGGCAGGATATCGGAAGGGCTTTAAGCGGTAAGCGGTTTCAACCAAGTCCCGCTCGATGCCATACAATGGTTGCCATGTGTTCAGCGGAAGAGAGAGAAAATCACTCACATTGGACGGATAAACATCATGTTACTTATCCGCCCAATATGGACGATGACCATAGGATTTGGAGGCTCCAGATCAACGACGAAGACGCATTCCGATGGATGGCCAGATTTGATGAGGTTAACAGGCAAAGTTGTATAGGATTTGAAGTCCGATGTGGACGATGCGTTGGCAGAAGGTCATGTTTCGCAGGCATTCTTGGAGTTAACGGAATAAACGGTCGTTTCGAATATGTCCAAGAGAACTAACACTCATCCATTATGAAATAGGTGGCCACCTCCCTATGAGGCGTTATACAGTGGCTGAATTACGTAGGACAAAGGGATTCAGACAGATAGAGGCAAGGGAACCGGAAAGCCGGGAAGTGGAAATGAACAATCAGGAAGAAAATTGGCGTTAAAGCCACAAACTGACAGAGAGAGCAACAAGAAGTAAGTTAGAAGTAGAGAAGCTAAGAGTGGAAAGCCGAGACGAGAAGCTGAGCTGACCTGCAGAAGCAAAGGCAGCATTGAGCCAGAGTTAAGACAGAGACAGAGGGAGTCAGAGAGTCTATGTGCTCCAGAGAAGGCTTGAGAGGTTCAAGCGCACTCCTCTGTGATGCCTGTCATGTATGAGTCTCAGTTTGGGCTCATACTACTGTGACCAGTAGAGGTTGAGGGTCAGTAAGGAGAGTCTGTGTACTCCAGAGACTTGGGGGATCCAAGTATAGTCTTGCTGATTTATATCTTTTTTGTGAGACTCAAATTGAGCTCAATATTGTAAAAACACTGCTTGAAACAATAATAGAGAGGCCACCACTGAAGGCTGGACCAGGAGACGTAGCCCAGGAGTATTGGGTGAACTCCTTATTAAACTTGTTGTGTTTATATGTTTCCCTGTTATGTTTTCTTTAATTGCTTCATTGCCTGTGTATTTCGCAATATTATCGATCCGTTGCATTAAATAACATAGGCACATCCATGCACATGAGTCTGTAATACCTTAATTGTTTGTCTTAGATCAATTTCAGATCAAGTGGTATCAGAGCATCTAGGTTACTAAGGTTAGACAAGCTTGTGCTGGATCTTTTTGTTGAATGCTAACTAGGACAAAGCTCAAATTAGGAGAAGGAGAGTTGGTTGAAGCTAACCCAAAAATTGGAAGAGTCTATCCTAAGAGGAAAATGGCAGAAGAAAGTCCCTTGGAATCAGACTCCTAGTTCATGGACAGTTTCATGACCATGAGAGCCATGGTAGAGGAAATGTATAGAGAATTTAACAAAGGTCGAAGTGAAGATTCTTCAACTTCCCAGCATGACAAAGGAGTAGAAGAATCTCTCCTAAATGACCATTCTAAAGGCAAAGGGAAAGAAGAAAAACTTCCCACACCTCCTGATAGTCCTGAAAATAAAAGGAAGAAGGCATCTTTAATTAAATTAGATGTTAAATTTGATTTGCCAATATATGATGGAGAGTTGAATGCAGAGAAGCTGGATAATTGGATTAGACAGATTGATGTATATTGGAGGGTGCAGAGCATTGATTTAGATAGAAGTAAGATTCAATTGGCTAGCCTACGCCTTGGAGGAACTGCCTTGGTATGGTGGGAAGGCAGAACACAAGCTGACATGAAGAAGCATGATAAAATTCTTTCTGTCTCGAGTGAATTTGTTTATGCAATTAAAAAACAATTCTATCCACTAGCTTACATGCAGCAAGCTATGATGAGTTGGCAAACTCTTTGCCAATTGAAAGGGAAAAGTGTACAAAGTTACACCCAAGAATTTAGAAAAAGATCTTTGATTCTAGGAATTTCTTTAGACTCACCTGAAACTCTGCTGAAGTATATAGGTTGTCTACACAGCTATTTAAAGCACACCATTCTCATGTTTAACCCTACTAACATAGATGAGGTATCTATTTAGGCTACACATCTAGAGGCTAGAGGAAAGAATGTGAACCCAGAAGTTGGGGGATCATCAAAACCCACTGCAAGCAAGAACAAGGAAAAGAGAAAGCAGAAATGGAAAGAGAGGAAGACAAATGTTGTACAAAAGAACAAGCCTTCATGCACTCATAGGATGGGCATGATGATGAACACTGCTGGATTCTGCATCCGGAGCTAAGGACCAAGAAGTACGATGGAAAAAAGAAGAAGACTGCTACAGCTATTCAGAAGGATTTGGGGTCAGACTCAGGAGATGAAACAACAATCACAGCCATAATTATAAAAGGTAAAAATTCTGAAGCATCTACTAGTAATTCTGCACAATCTACTGATAATGAAGAAAATGAGAGGAAAAGACATGAGCTTTTTCATATTAGAGTTATTTCCAAGCATCAAAATATTGATACTTTGTTTGATAGTGGATCACAAGTAAACTTAATTTCTGAAGCAATTGTAAAGAATTTGGGATTACTAACCACACCTCACAAGAAGCCATATCCATTGGGTTGGTTATGTGATAAAGCAAAGCTACAAGTGACTAGACAATGTAAACTTAGGTTTTCTTTTGGGTCAGCATTTGTAGATGAGGTTGAGTTAGATATTTTTCCCTTGGATATATGTGGAAATGTTTTAGGAAGTCCTTACTTGTATGATAGGAAATCCATTTTCTATAGAGTTGAAAACAAGTATCAACTCGTTAAAGATGGAATCAAATATATTGGAAGAGCTCATAAACTCAAGAATAATTATACTCTCATCAACTCAGGGTAGATGAAAATAATTGTAAATTCATGCAAACAATTTTACTGATGGTTGTAAAGGAAAAGAAACCTGATAAAACCAATGTATTTGAAGGCTGTAATGCTAAACAGCAAGGTGATTTAGAAAAAGTTGTTTCAAAATATGATATACTATTTCAAGAACCTAAAGGTCTACCACCAAAAAAGGAAATAGTACATGATATTGATTTGCAACAAGATGCTCCATTGCTTAACATTGGAATGTACAGGTTGTCCGCTTTAGAGAATGAAAAAATCAAGAAGCAGGTACAGGAGCTGCTCGAGAAAGGGTTCATAAGACCTAGCACATCACCACGTGGGTCTCCAATTGTCTTGGTGAGAAAGAAAGATGGCTCATGGAGAATGTGCATTGATTACCAAGCACTGAATAAGATAAAGATAAAAAATCGTTATCCCCTTCCTTGCATAGATGATCTATTAGATCAATTAAAAGAAGCTGTTTATTTTTCCAAGTTGGACTTGCATAGTGGCTACCATCAGGTCAGAGTTGCAGAGCAAGATGCATGGAAGACTGCTTTCAAAACAAAGCAGGGATTGTACGAGTGGTTAATCATGCCTTTTGGCTTAACTAATGCTCTTGCTACTTTCATGAGAGTAATGAATGATGTACTCAGGCCTTTGTTGGAATAATACTGAGAGGGGGGGTGAATCAGTATTATCAGAATTTTTTTTTCATTTTATGCTCAGAAACATATACGCTACTTCAGTTAAGTGAAACAGTGTGTACACGCAACTTTGTCTAAAGCAACAAGCGTATAACAGTAAAACTTATGATTTAGTAGCTTATCTTCAGTAATTGCATCAGAACATTATTAACCATGATAGTAAAACAGGTGCAGTAGAACAGAACAGATCATCACACAGAAAGCACACACATGAACACCATGATATAAGGTGGAAACCCATTGTGGGTGAAAACCACCTGCTGCAAGTCGTCTCTATCTTTCTTTAATGTGAAACTTCAGTTTACAATCTTTTGTACTGGTGCAGCCTTATACCAGTACGCAGGCTACAACCTGCAGAAGGCTACAACCTTCTCTCGTTCTCCAAACTTCCTTGGAAGGGAGCTCCAACCCCCTTTGCTCTTGTACTAGCTAAGATACTAGTACGTAGGTGCTGGCCTACAATCTTCTTTCTTTCAGGTACCACCTTTCATACATTTTCAGACTGGATATTCCTGAAGCACAACATTACAATTTGAAGACCACAATTCATTCAACCTTCATAACAGATTATTGAAGCACAAAACAACCAATAATAGCATCATCAACTTTGAACCACTGAAACCCTGTCAACACCCAGTCACCAAAACACAGAGCAGACTACAGAACTCTGCAGTAACAGTTAGATCCAGCTGCAACCCAAAAATCAGGCTTCAAAAGATATACGCTACTTCAATGAAGGCAACCTGCGTATACACGCGGTTTTACCGAAGACAACTTGCGTACAGATCTAAAAGTAATTTTTCATAACTTGCAGCTGTACCAGACATCATTTATACCCAGAAGATAACATTGCGTCAGTATGCAGATCTAGAATTATGCATAATCAACCATATACAGATAGTTCACCATTTGATCCCGATCTCTCCTTAGATCTTGCTCTCCATCAACCGGTGAGATCTCTCCTTAGCTCAGATAAAGCAATATATCATCAACCAACAACCTGCATACCGGATCTAATACTTCATCAGATATTCAAGACTTTTTCAGATACTTTGCCTAATGATTTCCTTCTCCTTATATAGCCTTAGGCCTTGTTCAATACCAAGAGCCAAAACCATAGAAATCCAATACCATCAACGTCAAAACTAGGGATCAACACGTCCTCCGAGACACCAAGGTCCAAAAGTCATAGGCACAACTTCCAAGGAATAACCGCCATGGACCAAAAATAAGATTTCCACATACACGCGCTTTTACTGAAGCCAACCAGCGTGTACACGCGACTTGGTATATAGCGAACCTGCGTGTATAGATTTTTCTTCATACTTGTAGACTAATCATCAATTCCTTGCTGTTATCCTTGTCATCAGAGTGATTTGCCATCAAGGACAACACTTGTCTCATAATGCCAACAATCTCCCCCTTTGGACTTGATGGCAATAACACCAAATCACTCTCCCCCTTTGTCATCAAGGGCAAAGGGCTGTGCTCCCCCTGAGTACATGATGATATCTTTGCTTGGCAGTGCTGAAACATGCTCCCACTGACTGTAGGCAAGATCTGCAAAAGATGTTCTTCAAAAGAACCAAGACTTATACACCATAAGGGACCTTCCTATCACCAAAAGACTCAATACATACATCCATACTCCCAACCAAGAGGGGATACATCAGAAGCAACCAATTATTTTACATCAATCATCCCACGCATAGTGGGGAAACCAACATAGGCCGTTACATGACCTTAACACCATAAAAAAATATCACAAAAATACATGACATAGAGACAACAAATCTAGACCAAGACTTATGAAAGTCACAAGCAGCATCTGATAATCATCTTTTAGATCAGCAACCAAGATATCATTCTGAGCTCCTTCTCCTGAAACCAGCAACAGTTGTGTACTAGAACCAAAAGCATCTAAATGCCAACAATGCTTTATGAAACTTTAAGTTGCTCCCCCTGAACCTGTGCCTGCTGCACCACCTGAAACTGTGCCTGAAGCCCTCTGGCATACCCATCTCAGACCTTCTGCAACCAGAGTCTACCCTTGTTGTTCAGAACTCCATATACGCGACTTCTCCTGCATAAAACAGCGTATGCACGCGGATATTCTTTCTGCAACACGCGTACGCCATACACGTGACTTTCCCAGCATAGATCTGCGTATATACGCGGATATCCCTTACGTAACTTGCGTATACCAATTTTTCTGTAGAACAGACAAGCTTCAACAGCAGGATGAAGCATCAACTACTCCCAGCTTTTGTCTGAGATATTCAAAAGTTTCCCTGGGCAGTGGCTTTGTGAGAATATCAGCAACTTGTTCCTTAGAAGGAACATACTCCAACTTGACCTTCTGCTCAAGCACTTGTTCCCGAAGAAAATGATACTTGATTGGTATGTGCTTGGTCTTTGAGTGCATGACTGGATTTTTTGAAATGTTGATTGCACTTGTATTATCACATAAGATAGAGACTGGTGAAGTGCAAGTGATTTGAAAATCCTGCAAGGTCTGCATCATCCAAAGAAGTTGTGTGCAACAAGATGCCGCAGCCACATATTCTGCTTCCGCTGTAGATAAGGCAATCGAACTCTGTTTCTTGCTGAACCAAGATACTAATCTGAAGCCCATAAAGAATGCACCACCACTTGTGCTTTTCCTGTCATCCACGCTTCCGGCCCAATCTGCATCTGTATAGGCATGAAGTGTGAGATCTGTATCTCTAGGATACCATAAGCCATAATTTTGTGTCCCTTGAAGATATTTAAAAATTCTCTTTACTGCCTGAAGATGAGTCTCCTTTGGATTTGCTTGAAATCTTCCAACCATTCCGACTGCATGCATGATGTCTGGTCGGGTACCTGTCAAATAGAGCAAACTCCCAATCATGGATCTGTAAGTTGGTTGATGAACTGCTGCTGATTCATCATTTGCACTAAGGCTGCATCCTGTAACCATGGGTGTACATACAGGCTTTGAATCTTCCATGCCATACTTCTTCAAGATCTGCTTGAGGTACTTGGTTTGAGACAAGAAGATGCCTCCTTCATTTTGTTGGATTTGCAATCCAAGAAAGTATGTCAATTCTCCAAGTAGTGACATTTCGAACTCTTTCTGCATAACCAAGGCAAAGTCTTGACTCATAGTCTCTTCATTGCTACCAAAGATAATATCATCTACATAAACAACAAGTATTAGCAATTTGTTATTTTCAACTTTTATATAGAGATTGCTATCTGCTGATCCTTTTGAAAAGCCTTGTTGGTGAAGATATTTGTCCAACCGATAGTACCAAGCCCTTGGAGCTTGTTTGAGACCATAGAGAGCCTTCTTCAATCTGCATACAAGGTTTGGATCATTCCCAAGAATGAAACCATCTGGCTGCTCAATATATACTTCTTCTTCCAAGTCTCCATTCAGAAAGGATGATTTTACGTCCATTGAAATACCTTGAAATTTTGAAAGCTTGAGAGAGCAAGGAACATTCGGATGGCCTCAAGTCTTGCTACAGGAGCAAAGGTCTCTTCAAAATCTATTCCTTCTTGCTGCGCATACCCTTTACAAACAAGCCTAGCCTTGTTTCTAATTACTTCTCCATTTTCATTTAATTTATTTTTGAAGACCCATTTTGTCCCTATGACATTCTTATCTTTTGGTCTAGGGACCAGTTCCCAGGTGTTGTTCTTTTCTATCTGCTCAAGTTCTTCATCCATTGCTTTGACCCAAAATTCATCTTTGCATGCTTCTTTCACATTTTGTGGTTCAGTGGAAGATAGTAATGCTAAATAGCTTGAAGCTTCTGCAAGTGTTCTTCTTGTTTGTATTCCTGCTTCTTTCTGCCCCACAATCTGAGATTCTGGATGATTCTTTTGAACATATTTGGATGGAGTCTTCTCTTCTATTCTTGTCTGCTCCTCTGGTTCTTCTTGAGGTTCTTCCTCTTCTTGAGGTTCTTCTTCTTCATCATTCTGCCTTTGAGGATAGTCTTCATCTTCTTCAATGTCTTCACGATGAATTTGCCTAGGAATGTATCCCTTCTCATCCACCACTACATCAATGCTGCCCACAATTCTCCCAAGTCTTTTATTGTAGCATTTGTATGCTTTGCTATATGGAGAATAACCAAGAAGAATACCTTCATCTGCTCTTGGTTCAAGTTTTCCAAGTTACTCATCAGTATTCTTAATATAACATTTTCTCCCAAAGATTTTGAAGTGCTTCACCGAAGGAGTCTTACCACTCCAGAGCTCATGAGGTGTTTGAGTGTTGTTTACTCGGACATTTGTTTTGTTAAGAATAATAACAACATCATGTGCAGCTTCACCCCAGAAGGTTGCGGGAGTACCTGATTCATCGAGCATAGCACGAGCCATTTGTTGGATAGTTCTGTTCATTCTTTCCACAACCCCATTTTGCTGAGGAGTTCTAGCTGTAGAGAATTCTCTTCTTATCCCATGTTCATCACAGAAATCAAAAAATTCATTTGAGGTGAACTCCCCACCTCTGTCAGATCTGAGGTACTTAAATTTGTGTCCTGATTCATTTTCAACCAAGGCTTTGAAGGATTTGAATTTTTCGAATGCTTCATCTTTGTGCTTCATAAGCCCTAACCAAACAAATATGGAGAAATCATCAATGAATAATATCAGATATTCTTCTCCTCGGGGTGTCCTCTTCCTGAATGGACCACATACATTTGTATGGACTAGCTCAAGGGGCATGCTAGCTGATCCTTCCTTCTCTGGAAAGTTAGTTCTGGTTTGCTTTCCAAATTGACAAGATTTGCATATGGTGTTGTCTGGAATTTTGATATCTGGAAGACCACGAACTTCCTGATATTTGCATGCTTTCCTTATTTGTGAGAAGCTTAGATGTCCCAACCTCCGATGCCATAGCCAATGTTCCTCATCCTTGCTCAAGTAGCATTGTTGTCTTTCCTCAAAGATATATAGATTATTTGGAGTCCTTCTTCCCTTGAGCACTGTTTTACCTGTATCAAGATCACGAACACAACATCCATTTGATCTAAATATTACCTCTGTTCCTTGATCGCACATCTGACTAACACTCAGAAGGTTATGCTTCAATCCATCAACATATAAAACATTTCCTTCCTTGACCTTCTCTTTCAATGGAGCCACACCTTTTCCTTTTATGGCTGCAGAGATATCGTTTCCAAAAGAGACTTTCTTCCCCTTTTCTAATGCAGTATATGACTCAAGCTTTTCTTTGTCCCCTGTCATATGCTTCGAACATCCGCTGTCAATGTACCATAGACTTTCTTGACCTTCTGCATAAAAGGCTATCCCACATCTTTCTGGTTGCGGTTCCTTTATTCTCCATGTTCTGACATTTGAGGTTTGTTCCTTCTGAGTTGTCTTCCGGAACCTGCTCCTGCATTCAGAGTCTTCATGACCAAATTTATTACAAATAGAGCATTCAACTTCATTTTCAAGAACCGAAAAGTTGTTATAAGTCCTTTTCATGGTTTCAGTCATTCTCCCTTGCTTTTGAGCTTCTCTAGTCATGATTGTCTTGTAGGCAACACACTGAGCTGCTTTGTGACCGAAGTTATGGCAAGAAAAGCATTGACCATTAAAGAAACTTCTGCGATAATTAGATCTATCATCCACCCGATTGTAGCTTCTATTCACATTCATTGTTGGAGTAAATTGGGAAGGTTTTACCTGTGGCTGATTGTAGCTTCTGTTTGTCCTTAAAATGGATTGCCCCTGGTAGTTTCTGTTTGCAATTCGTCCCTGCTTTACCTGATGGTCTTCATTGTGCTCTTGCTCATTTCTTCTTGCTGCATCAAGATAACTTTTAGAGGTAGAAGCTTGAGATGTTTCTCTATTATATCCCAGACCTGTCTTGATCAGAGGAGATCGCTGCACATTGATAATCTTATCCAAGGTTTCAGATCCTTTAACAAATTTGAGATTAATAGCTTTTGTTTTCTCAATCTCTTTTCTAAGACCAACAATTTCACCTTCTAATTTTTCAAGATGTCTTTCCTTTTCATCAATTTGAAATTGTAGAGTATCAATGATCATATTCTTTTCTTCTACACATCTCTTGAGTCTAGTAATTTCATCATAAAGGTTATCCACATCTATAGCATCCATATAATCATCATCTTCAAATGCCATTAACAACTTATATTTACCTCGTTCATCTTCATCACTGTTCGATAGACCATCACTATCTTCATGAGTGTAGTAGCTTTTCTTATTTGCACTCTGTTTCTTGTTCCATCTAGCAGGTTCCTTTCCTTTATCCTTATAAGGACATTTTGCAGCATAATGACCTACTCTTCCACAAGCAAAGCACTTAAAAGGTAACTTACCTCTGAACCTTCCAGAACCCCTTTGAAGATTTCTGACAAAATTTGATTCTTCTTCCTCTTCTTCTGGGACATGGCTTGCTTCATAATAATCTTCTTTGCCTCATGCCTTGAAAGCAGCTTCTCTTCTGTCTGATGGACCTCCCTTTCTCATTTCATAAGCAGTTAGAATTCCATGTAGCTGAGACATAGTAAGAATTCGTAGATTTTCCTTTTCTTCTATTGCAGATACTTTAGATTCAAACTTAGGGGACAATGATCTTAGAACCTTTTCAACCACTACAGCCTCTTTTATTTCTTCACCCAAGTTTTTCATACAATTAACAATCTCATCTACCCAAAGAAAATAGTTAGCCACACTTTCATCATTGTACATCTTGAGAGTCTCATACTGAATCCTGAGAGTTTGAAGTTTAGCACGTTTTACCTGTTCATCTCCTTCATAGCTCGTGACAATTTTGTCCCATATCTCTTTTGCTGATTTGTAGTGCATTACCTTGATGAATTCTGTTTGGGATATACATCCTAATAGGGTACTGACTGCTTTCGCATTTGTTTCATACTTCTTTTTCTCTGCTGCATCTGTAGGAGTAGCTGAAGGAAAAGCGTATCCTGTTGCTACGATGTCCCAAACTTCTGTACCAAGAGATTGAAGATAGGCAGTAACTCTTACCTTCCAATAATTGAAGTTTGTCCCATCAAAAACCGGTGGCCTGATTGATGCTTCTCTCTCGTAGTTGCTCATGATGAATGATCTACCTTCAAGCGATCAAGCTTCTCTGAAGAACCTGGCTCTGATACGAATTGTTGGAATAATACTGAGAGGGGGGGTGAATCAGTATTATCAGAAAAACTTTTTCATTTTATGCTCAGAAACATATATGCTACTTCAGTTAAGTGAAACAACGTGTACACGCAACTTTGTCTAAAGCAACCAGCGTATAACAGTAAAACTTATGATTTAGTAGCTTATCTTTAGTAATTGCATCAGAACATTATTAACCATGATAGTAAAACAGGTGCAGTAGAATAGAACAGATCATCACATAGAAAGCACACACATGAACACCATGATATAAGGTGGAAACCCAATGTGGGTGAAAACCACCTGCTGCAAGTCGTCTCTATCTTTCTTTAATGTGAAACTTCAGTTTACAATCTTTTGTACTGGTGCAACCTTATACCAGTATGCAGGCTACAACCTACAGAAGGCTACAACCTTCTCTCGTTCTCCAAACTTCCTTGGAAGGGAGCTCCAACCCCCTTTGCTCTTGTACTAGCTAAGATACTAGTACGTAGGTGCTGGCCTACAATCTTCTTTCTTTCAGGTACCACCTTTCATACATTTTCAGACTGGATATTCCTGAAGCACAACATTACAATCTGAAGACCACAATTCATTCAACTTTCATAACAGATTATTGAAGCACAAAACAACCAATACTAGCATCATCAACTTTGAACCACTGAAACCCTGTCAACACCCAGTCACCAGAACACAGAGCAGACTACAGAACTCTGCAGTAACAGTCAGATCCAGCTGCAACCCAAAAATCAGGCTTCAAAAGATATACGCTACTTCAATGAAGGCAACCTGCGTATACACGCGGTTTTACCGAAGACAACCTGCATATAGATCTAAAAATAATTTTTCATAACTTGCAGCTGTACCAGACATCATTTATACCCAGAAGATAACATTGCGTCAGTATGCAGATCCATAATTATGCATAATCAACCATATAAAGATAGTTCACCATTTGATCCCGATCTCTCCTTAGATCTTGCTCTCCATCAACCGGTGAGATATCTCCTTAGCTCAGATAAAGCAATATATCATCAACCAACAACCTGCATACCGGATCTAATACTTCATCAGATATTCAAGAATTTTTCAGATACTTTTCCTAATGATTTCCTTCTCCTTATATAGCCTTAGGCCTTGTTCAATACCAAGAGCCAAAACCATAGAAATCCAATACCATCAACGTCAAAACTAGGGATCAACACGTCCGCCGAGACACCAAGGTCCAAAAGTCATAGGCACAACTTCCAAGGAATAACCGCCATGGACCAAAAATAAGATTTCCACATACACGCGCTTTTACTGAAGCCAACCAGCGTGTACACGCGACTTGGTATATAGCGAACCTGCGTGTATAGATTTTTCTTCATACTTGTAGACTGATCATCAATTCCTTGCTGCTATCCTTGTCATCAGAGTGATTTGCCATCAAGGACAACACTTGTCTCATAATGCCAATAGCCTTTTATTGATGATTTTGTCATTTTATATCTAGATGACATTCTTATATTTAGTAAAACATGGGAAGAACATTTGAAGCATGTAAAGCAGACTCTAGATGTTTTGAAAAGAGAAAATCTTTATGTTAAGCTATCAAAATGTGAATTTGGCAAAACATCTTTGAATTATTTGGGTCATATTGTAGGGGGTGGTGAATTGAAGATAGATCCCTCTAAGGTTGTAGTCATTGTAAACTGGCCTAAACCCAAATCTGCTAAAGAAGTCAGAAGCTTCCTAGGAGTGGCACAATATTGGAAAATTATTTCTAACTTTTCCCTGATTGCAGCTCCCTTACATGATTTAACAGGATTGAACAAGGTGTTTTAGTGGCGAGGCAAACAATAGAAAGCCTTCGACACCTTAAAAGAAAAGATTAGTATAGCACCAGTACTAGCACTGCCCAATCTTCAAATACCCTTTGAGATTGAAACAGATGCCAGTGACTATGCCATGGGAGCAATGTTGATGCAGCACGGTAAACCCATATGTTATCATTCTGAGACATTTAATTCTGCATTAGTTAATTATCCCACATATGATAAAGAATTGTATGCATTAGTGTAGAGTGTGAAAAAGTGGAAACATTATCTAATGGGCAAAGAGACAGTTATACATATTGATCATCAACCACTTCAATATTTACACTCACAAACTAAGTTGCAGTAATCAAGACACTATAGGTGGATGGGTTTTCTACAACCGTTTCATCTTGTCATCAGATATAAAAAGGGCATACACAATAAAGTTGCAGATATGCTTTCCAGACCAATCATAAATGCATCTACTATACTTAAGCATAATTCAGTATTGCATGAAAGCTACATTGAACAATATGCTCAAGATATAGATTTTAAAGATGTATATGCAACTTTAAGTCATGGAAAACAAGTAGAAGAATTGGATTATCATGTTAAAGACCAACTCTTGTATTATTTTGGAAAGTTATGCATTCCTCAAACCGAAAGAGTAAAGATAATTCGAGAAGCACACACTTCTCTAATATCAGGTCACTTTGGTGTATGTAAAACAGTTGCACAACTGCAAAGATTTTGTTATTGGCCAAAAATGAATGAAATAGTTTCTAGATATGTAAGAGGGTGTACCATGTGTGCTACCAGCAAGCCCAACAATAGAAAACTAGGCTTGTACACTCCACTACCAGTTCCTTCTCATCCTTGGAAAAGTGTTTCCATGGATTTCGTTGGGGGACTGCGTAAATCTAGAAAAGGTCATGACTATTTATATGTTATTGTGGACAGGTTCAACAAAATGTGTATTTTAATACCCTGAAACAAACAGATTACAGTTGAACAAACAACAAAGTTGTTCTTTCAGCATGTATGGGTTCATTTTGGATTACCCACTTCCATTGTATCTGATCGAGATTCCCAATTTGTTTGGAAATTTTGGTCAAGTTTGTGGGAGTTGATGGACACTAGACTGAAGAAGAGCACAACTTTTCATCTGAGAACAGATCGCCAAACAGAGGTGGTGAACAGGATAGTGATCCAGTTTCTCAGAGGTTATTGCAGCAAGCATCCCAAGCTTTGGGATGAACATTTGTGTTATGTGCAACATGCTTACAACCGAGCTAAACATTCTTCTACACACAGATCTCCTTTTGAGACCTGTTTTGGTTTTACACCAAGGTCTCCCTTGGATTTCGTCTTTGGTAAAGACATAGCAGTTGATGGACACAGTGATGTGGACAAGGCAACCAAGTTCATTGAACAAATCCAAGAAATTTACCAGGCAATACAGGAACAACTGGAAAAGAGCCAAGCCAAGTACAAGGCAAGGCATGATAAGCATTAGATTGAGCATAGTTTCCAAGTTGGTGATCAAGTATGGCTATATATCAGCAAAGACAGAATGTAAGGTGAAGGTAAGAAGCTGAAGCCGATAAGGTATGGACCTTTCAAGATACTTGAGAAAATCGGTGAGAATGCTTTTCACCTTGATTTGCCAGCTTACATGCACATCTATTCAGTAGTTAATGCAGAAATCTTGAGACTGTTTGAACCTTCATTGATTGAAGATCCTGAAGAGCAGAGTCAATTGCCTTCTATTGATGATCTGTTGCCTGAATATCTCAATGAATTGTAGGAAGATGCAATTCTGGACAAGAAGGTGAGAACTACGTGCAAAGGGGATGTTGAGTACCTCAGGGTTGGACTCAAAGGATCAAAACCAAGTAGTGCAAGATGGATAGAAATTGGGCAAGCGAGGAATCTATATCCTCACTTGATTGATGCTTAAAAACCAACTTTTGGTGGTCCAAAAGCTTTTTCAGTGGGAAGGCTGTGATCCAAATTGGATCCTAGAACACTCTCTAAGTTTTCATGAACTCTTTAAAAAATCATGCCAAAGTTTCAAAATCTTATAAAGATCAAGCTTATCAGAGATATCCTCGTAACAGTTGCAATTTGTGATCAGCGTGGAGCAATGAGGACCGTCAGTTAAGCGCGTAGACTGTCGGCCCATGGTAATGTGCGCTATCGCAAAATTAGCAAATCCAGAGGCCATTTCGAGAAACGAGGGTAGTTTCTGATATGCAAGTCGCTAATCGCATATCACATATCGTAGGGAAAAGACCTCAAAGAAGGAAAGGTCGCAAGCACCCAGACCCGAAAAATCATAAAATGCAACGGATATCGTTCCGATTCTGTTAGAAGTGGGGTCCCACAAAAACCGGCAGGATATCAGAAGGGCTTCGAGCGGTAAGCGGTTTCAACCGAGTCCCGCCCGATGCCATACAATGGTTGCCACGCGTCCAGTGGAAGAGAGAGAAAACCGCTCACATCGGATGGATAAACATCATGTTACTTATCTGCCCGATATGGACGATGACCGTAGGATTTGGAGGCTCCAGATCAACGGTGAAGACGTGTTCCGATGGATGACCAGATTTGACGAGGTTAATAGGCAGAGTTGTATAGGATTTGAAGTCTGATGTGGATGATGCGTTGGCAGAAGGTCGTGTTTCGTGGGCATTCTTGGAGTTAACGGAATAAACAGTCATTTCGAATATGTCCAAGAGAACTAACACTCATCTGTTATGAAAGTGGCCACCTCCCGGTGAGATGTTATACAGTGGCTGAATTACGTAGGATAGCGGGATTCAAATGGACAGAGGCAGGGGAACCAGAAAGCCGGGAAGCGGAAACGAATAGTGAGGAAGCAGATTGGCTTTAAAGCCACAAAATGACAGAGAGAGAAACAAGTAGTAAGTTAGAAGTAGAGAAGCTAAGAGTGGAAAGCAGAGACGAGAACTTGAGCTGACCCGCAGAAGAAAAGGTAGCATCGAGCCAGAGTCAAGATAGAGACAGAGGGAGTTAGAGAGTCTGTGTGCTCCAGAGAAGGCTTGAGAGGTTCAAGCGCACTCCTCTGTGATGCTTGTCATGTATGAGTCTCAGTTTGGGCTCATACTACTGTGACCAGTAGAGGTCGAGGGTTAGTAACGAGAGTCTGTGTACTCCAGAGACTTGGGGGATCCAAGTACAGTCTTGCTGATTTATATCTGTTTTGTGAGACTCAAATTGAGCTCACTATTGTAAAAACTCTGCTTGAAAACATAATAGAGAGGCCACCATTAAAGGTTGGACCAGGAGACATAGCCCAGAAGTATTGGGCAAAGTCCTTATTAAACTTGTTGTGTTTATATGTTTGCCTATTATGTTTCCTTTAACTACTTCATTGCCTGTGTATTTCACAATCTTATCGATCCGTTGCATAAAATAACATAGGCACATCCATGAACATGAGTCTGTAATACCTTAATTGTTTGTCTTAGATCAATTTCAGATCAAGGGGTAGCCCAAATGCCGTTGAATAGAACAACATTTCTATCTGTGAAGTGGTTGGATTCATTTTGAATATTGCCTCCTGTAAATTTCCAAGTTATTAGAGCTCCAGAGACCATTATCACTCCCAAAACATTGAAATTTGGGGACGTTTGAGCATCTGTGAGCATGAAAATGATTAAATTGACTACGAGAAGCACAAAAAAAACATATTCATGCACAGGATACTTCTGCCTCAGCCCAAGTATAAAATCTTTGATCACCATCATAGGTATATTCGAAAGTTCTTTGAAGGGTTGTACATTTAACGAAGCTTAAGCTTTGGGTTGATTGTGAATGAACCGCCTCGATGGTGTACAGAGCGATTTTAGAGCCTTAGTGGTTTACGGAGTGATTTTAGAGCCCCATTGGTTTACGAAGTGCTTTTATATTGTTCCAAATGTTATATTAAATATTGTACAAAGCGTGCGAAAGGAAGAACTATGGGGGATCTTTTGGTAATATCTATAGGAAGAGAATAGTCGAGACAAAGCTTGTAGGGTGTTGTCTACAACATTTACAAAAAAATATTCAAACATCCATCCAAAGTATGGCAAGCAGGTTCGAATGTTTGTGACCTATGCATTGACACATATTCCTATGCGTTGGTGTTTCATTCATATAGTTGAACAATCATTCATTGTCATATGCTAGTGTTGTCATATGCTTTGAAGACTGTATTGGTATATATATTATTCGATTGCACTAGATAATGAGTTGAATTTCATAGCATATCAAGATTCATTGAAGAGTGTGTAGAGAAGCCTTTCAAAAAAAAGGTTGTAAGTTGCAGCTACTTTAAAAAAAAGAGAGGGTTTTGTGCAATTTCTAGCTTAAGATATTATTTATAAGGTTGGAGAAAATGGCTAACCTTGATGATGCATTAGAGTTGCTAAATACTCTAATTTATTCTAGTATTGATGAGTGGTCCAAATCACTAGGGACACTCTCTCCTATATTCAAACTTCTTTACAAAATGCAAAAGGAAACATTGAATTTTTGTAGCTTGAATCTTAGCTACAACAAGCATAATTACAACAATGGAGTCATCATTCTGAATTTGTTTCTAGTCAGAAAATTAAGACAGAATCCCATCAGTTGCCAAAAATTAATCATATCAATGAGATTAATATTGATTCAGATGCAGTACCCATCTCAAGAGCAGAGTTGAATGTAGAAGTAGAAATTCAACATACGCTTTCGAAACCAATCATCAGACCTTGGGAAGAGCTTGTCCATAACAACCACATAAAAGGTCTTGGATATGATAAGGAGGTTTCCTTTCACATTCCATATCACTCAAAGCCCATCCAGTTTCAGAGTGTTGGAATCCTTCATGATTGTTCACCTTCACCTGTTCCAGATTATGCTCCTCCACATTTGCAACCAAAAGTTGTTAAATGCCAACACTATGATTGAGTTGGCGATATGAAAGATCATTATTTTTATCTTCATTTGTGAAAGCATTGTGATCAGCGTACTCATTCTTCACACATATGCTTCAGAAACAAGCTTCCTACAAGAACAAAAATTCATCTTGGATGGATCGCTTCTTAGCAATGGGCTTCAACAACCAAGAAGATATTTCGCTCATACAACAAGATTTGTTCTCGAGTATTGAAAAATCTTATAGTTGAGTTTTTTCCATCTTCTCACCTTGTATCTCACGGGGGGGAAATGATGGTCATATACAAGCTTCAAAGCCACATTTAGTGAGCCTGAGCCACAACCTGCCATACCAGATTCAAAGTTCTAGCTACAGGCATAAATTCCCTTGAGCATGCCATTGGTTGGTGGTTAGCCTTAAACCATCTATGTGGGGTTAAGACTTCCCTTCAAAGAATTGGGGACACTTCCTCTAGCAGAAGACTTCATCTTCTTTCTAGTTTTGGAAGAGTTCCAGGAATTGCATTAAGCATTCCAGAGTTGTTGGTCATCCTTAAACCATCACAGGTTGAGACCTCCCTTTTTTGGTTGAGGTTCTCCCTTTTTATGCAGGGTGAGACCTCCCTTTCAAGGTTGACAGTTTCCCTCTTCAAAACACGAGGAGTACTTACTCTAGTAGAAGACCTCAGCTTCATGCCAGATTTGGAAGAGTTCTGGGAACTACACTAAGCATTCCAGTGTTGGTGGTTATCCTTAAACCACCCCCTTTATACCAACATTTCAGAGACCATATTCAGTCTAGTGTTTGCATGCATTTTTGCACATTTTGTATTACAACTCTCTTCTTGGACTCATACATACCCCTTCGGATTAAGGGGGGGAATGTTGGACAACTAATCCTCTATGGGTTTTTGTGGAATGTGAACAGCCACCGGAGTCCAAGAGACCTTGGAATATGGAATCCAACAACCACTCCAATATACTATAAATGTATATCCTGTCAATAATATATGCAACTCAATGTTTATCATTCATATTCTACCTCCTCCATGTATGTGTTTAACAGTAAAGGGATGATTGTGAAACATCAATGGTTAAGATTTGGTTGTTCCTACACGATATGCTTGAGTCACCCAACTCTTTTGAGGTCCTTAGCATAGGATTACATTGTTGACAACTTATAATCTCTCTACCCACATTAACAAAATCAGACTAGTGACCAAATCTTAGGGAATCTACCTAAGGTGATGATCATGGGATTTGATTGCACCTATAAGTGATTTTTAATGGTTGTTGGGAAATGTAATTAGCCACTCTAAAATGTGCCCCAATATCCCTCATTATAATCCTCCTTTCAAGCTTCACTAATTTGTATTATTGGATTGATTCCCCACTATTGAAACTTTTGGAAGTTCCATTTACAATTTTAGAGTAAGGACACTAGGTATTTTTCCATCATGCTCATGTTTTCAAATCCTTGGTATTAGTGACAAATTATAAATAATACACTATTATGTTTCTTTGTTTGAGGTAATTATTTCCTTTGAGTAGTATATATTTATGAACATATTTTGTAGTCCCCATGACTCTTAACAAATATACCTCAAGTCAAACATGATCAGGGATCCACTAGGACCTTTCCATTCTCAATGCTTACAAGGTTTCCCACCATTATTGGGAGTTGTTTCTGGTCTTGCTAGGTCACTTTCCATATCTACCCACACTCACCTCTTAGTGCTTATGTTTTAGGATTAATTGTACATGGATAATGCTTATTAGTTAGTCCTATTACGATTACTCAATAGAGTTCCCAATCAAATGCAATTACTGGGAATATCCTAATTCCTAACCCTCAGCCAAATCCCAACCGATAGCTAAATTTCATCTAGAATGCCAATATGTCGTTTTTAGCATCCCTTAATCTACCCAATTTGAAAATTTTGACCAATGATCCCATGTTACACAATGTTTCTTAGCATGGCTTAAGTTCAAATATTCCAAAATTTGAATTTAAACTTGATGAATATCTTGGAAACCATGTCATGTCTTTCCATTTACGCTATTCATAAAAAAATATTATGAAATATTTTATTTGATTAAGACTTTTTCAGTTAATCTTGACCAGATTAGCAATAAAATAGTACTTTGATGAGACATCAAATACCCATTCCACATTCGCATGACTTGCAAATCTTACCTCAGGTATTTCCAACTCCTAGTGTGTCATGTCTTGGGACTTGAGATCCTTTCAAATTTTTGAAAATCCACATCCGTACTATTGGTGAGGATAACACAGTATGTGTAAAATCCAAGTCCACAATAAACTACTCCTAAACTATTTTATAAAATATTTATTTTCTTTGATTCCCAAAGATGTGGCTACCACTATGCTTCAGACAGAAAAGGAAACAATCTCTAAGGCACAATAATTCGATCTAATGTATTCCCATTTATTATATGTATCCATAGTTGTACTTCTTGCTACTCATCCTCAATATTTTGAGTAAAAAAAACTAGGGACCTCTCATATAGTCAATGGCTTGAACATATCTCTAAAACCAGCTTAATATAGCTAGTGCCCCTCCAACTTTATATGGTACCAATCCTTATGTTAATCATTATGGACCTCCCCCTTCCTCTTATTGTAAAAAGCCTATTCCATTTTGTACCTTATTGAGGGTTTATGGTACTAAAAATTTCCTTCATCAATACCATTACTAACTCTGATACCACACTGTAACACCCACACCACACCTGACCTCAAGGGTTTCCATGAGGTGGGGTTATAAATTTTTCATTTTTCTTACTTATCACAAACCTCATTTTTTATTACACCATCACCTTCAACTCATCAAGATATATTTACTAATATAAATTTTATCAAAAATCGAGCTTGGATCACCAAGTTATGGCCATTTGAAGATTTCATACTTGGTGTCATGTCATATTTACTCTATAGCTAACATGTGGCAAACACCCGAGGTCCATGTGTTATCCTAGGATTGGTGTTAGGTTGGAACCATGGCCACTTGGACCTACCATGTCATATGTTGGCCTTAATTAAATTATTTCACACTTAATTATAATATTGGGTTCTTAAATTTAACCTTTAAAAAAATTATATTTATATATTTATAGTAATCTTCCATATATTATAAATACATATATACATCAATTTATTATTATATTATAAACCATGTGACAATTAAACTTATGTGGGAACAAAACCCCCATGCTATATTTGAAAGTGTTGATTTCATTAGTCATTGGCGAAATCCAATTTGTTTTTACTATAAAACCTAAAAAATTTCCCTAATTCATTGGTCATTAGTGATAAATTTGAAAAACTTATTAAAATTCTACAAATAAATCTAGGAAAAAATTTCAACAAAATTGAGAGGAATTAAATTCCATGGAAAAAATTATCTAAATCCCATGAAAACAATATTCTACATCAGAGCTCTATAGTTTTAGTTGTGGATAAAATATTTATCCAAAGTGCAAAAACTCCATTATTTGCTAACCCTTGCATGTACATTTACATACTGATAAATCATATATCTCTATATATATATATATATATATATATATATATATATATATATATATATATATATATATATATATATATATATATATATATATATATATATATATATATATATATATATATATATATATATATGTATGAAGTGAATACAAGAATTTTCTCTTCTAGAAACACATTACTACAAGAATTTATCATGTTTAAGTTAGTAAATAATTTTTTTACCAATCATTATTATAACCCTAAAAATTATGTAATACTTTTTTTGGATGCATATATATGAATATTACGTAATTGTAGTCCCACTTGGGCATTAATTCCAGATGAAACGCGCAAATTCATGGAAAAGAAAAGTCAACAATTGATATTTGTTAGAAATTATGAGGACATGAAGACCTATAGGCTCTTTGACCCTTCCTCTAAGGAAGAGTGTTGTTTTGAAGAGATTTCATTTTGATAAGACCAGTAATCTAGGATCGTTTAATCCTTATTCCTCAACTTCTATTGTTGATAATGGTTCTAAGCATTGTCATGGTTTCGTAGATCTACAAGATGAAGAAATGTTTGCTAAACGTCCTCGGCGAGAAGAAAATAACCACTATTACTATCCAAAATTTAAGTTTCAAATCAGGAACAATGTGTTCAAGACCAAACTTTGAGGAGGAGCCTTCATAATAGAAAGTAACATGATAGATATGGCTGTGAGGCAATTGATTTGAATTATCTTTCCTCAAATCAATCACAATCAAGAGGAATCTCTCTTTTGATTCATTCCATTTCAGAAGATCCACAACAATTTTTTGATGCTATTGGAATACCTAAGTGGGAAGCTACCAGGATAGAAAAGTATTCTTCTTTGATGAAGAAACATACTTGGGATATTTCTCCTCTTCTAAAGGTATGTTATGTAAAAATTTCACCGTAGATCACCTGATAATGCAATATACTAAAGCAAAATACTTGATCTACTTCTACTATCAAACTTTGCGGAAGCTTAATCAATTTGAGCAAGATCAATCGGAACACATATAACAAAGAAGAAGAAATCATACACATGAAACACAGAAGAATACTCTGGGGAAAGCCTTAGCTAAAAACCCTGATATATGTATTATCATACAAGTGGAAATATCTCAGGATTACACAAAGCTTTAGCTCACAAGCTATCTAGCTCTCAGTGTAATCCCTCACTACTGCTCATAGACAAAATAGACAACACATATGCTTTCCTTCAGTCCACCAAGCCTCCTATTTCCTTGCGTAGTTTCTCCTGGGTCCTCCAGCTGCAACCTGTGTGATTCTCACCTCACACACAGCTCTGACCTCTGAAATAACTGTGTAATCCTGAAGGAGATAATTCCTTCTGCATGGATGAGTTTCCTATATAGGAAAATTCCTCCAACTGATAGTACAATGTCCCTATCTTTAATCTCAACTGGGTCTTTCTCTGAACTAACATGCATGAGTTATTTATGAGAGAATATTCAGTTATCTGGAGAACACTAGTTGCATGCATGCATGCATTAACTGACTGAACTCACAATTAGTTCCTCCAATTGTTTGGAACTAATTTAAGTGGACTTAACTAAGTTAACTAAGCTAACTAATTACAACTCAAATACAACTCATACTTATCTCCTTAATTAAGGGATAACTTCCTCAATCAAAGGGATAATTGTTGCATGTCTTCACATAGACTTCATGTTTGATTTTCTCCAACTACTTAACTCAAGGTGAATTAATTAATTATTTTTCAAATAGCTAGTGAGACCAAATTCGAATTTTAATTCTCAATTTTAATTCAAGGAATAACTAAAATTGGAATCTATCATGAAATGCTAGTTTTAGCATTTCTATTTTTTGCTATTTCCAACAGAGTTGGAGTATATCTTGAAATGCTATTTATAGAAATGCTATTTTTAGCATTTCTTGTTGCCATTTTCAACATGTTAGTCTATTGTAAGTGGGTCTCTAGAATGAAATATGTTTTAGATGGATTTGTTTACGAACATAAGGCACTCCTTGTGGCCAATTGATTTTCATAGGTTAAAGGAATTAATTATTCCAAGGATTTTTCCCTTGTTGCCAAGATGGATTCTATACATTTTTTGCTTTCTCTAGCTGCCTCCTAAGGCTTGTAAGTTTATTAGATGGACATCAAAAGTTCTCTTTTTCATGGAAATGTACTTGAAGATATTTACATAGAGAAACCTCTTGGTTTTTTGCAGGATCCTTCACATCTTTATAGGCTTCAACATTCCTTGTATGGTATCAAACAAGCTCCCAGAGATTGGTATGAGAAGATGGATAGTTTTTAAATTACTTTAGGGTTTAATTCTTATCATTATGATCCTATAGTTTACACTCAGAGATATGATTTTAGTTCTCCATGTGGATGATTTGATCATCACAAGGATTTCATCATCTATGATTCAGAATATTAAGGAAGCATTGATGGGACAATAATCTATGACAGACCTTGGTCTGCTACATTACATTTTTGAACTACAGGTTCATTCACAAGGGATCACCATCTTCTAGAAAAAATATGCCCTTGATTTACTTCAACACTTTAGCATGGCTAGTTTGAAGCCTGTGTTTTCTCCCTTTCAGTGACATATTACTCTTACCACTAGTCGCACCTCACCATAGGTGGATCCTACATTGTATCAAAAACTGGTTGGCAGTTTGCTCGATTTGACTCACACCCTATATGACATTACTTATGTAGTAGGGTTGGTTCCTCGATTCTCCCAGGAACCTCATCAAGGTCACTAGAAAACAACAAAGTTTATTTTTCAGATATATTTAGGGAACTTCGAATTTTGGCTTTCAATATATTGTTGATACTCTTGAGCTTGCAGGTTTCATAAATTCTAACTGGGCTAGATCAGTTAATGATTGGAATTCCACCTTTAGTTTTTTTTATGTCTTGGTTCTACTTCCATTGCTTGGTATTACAAAAAAATCAGTGATTGCATTATCTATGGTGGAAGTTGAGTATCAAGCTACAATTCTCACTAGTCAAGGAGTTCTTTGGTTGTGACAATTATTGATTGAGATTGGAATTTGACAAGATAAACCTACTATTATGTGGTGTGATAATAAGAGTGTAATACATATTTCTATAAATATTGTGGAGCATCAAAGAATCAAATATATTTAGATCCATATGCACTTAATTCACCAACTTATCCAAGATAACATTCTTAGCATAGAAAATGTACCTATTGAAGAGAAAGTAGCAAATATTTTCACAAATACCTTGGCATCACCAAGGTTTCTTCAATTACAACTAATGCATGGAGTGAAGGAAGTTTTGCTTGGGGGGCCTAGTTGAATCCTCCTTCCTTCACCTCCTAATTTCTCTCCTTTTTTTTTTTTTATGTACTCTCTTTTGGGGGAGAGGGGGTAGTTTTTTATTATGGGTTTTATCCTTTTCTTGGTTTATGATAGGTTGTACATGGGTACCAAAGTATGGCTTGTTGTTAGGACCATTATTTATTTCCTCCCTATGTTTCACTTATTGGGGTTTGTTAGAGTTCCAATGAATAAGCTTTAGAACTTGTAATCTTATCGAGCATTCTTTTCTACTATGTTGTAAGAATTATCTTCTAGCTATCCAAGAGGCTTCCATTGCACTTTCAAATTAGATTGTTGTAAAAATATTTTCACACAAGAAATGAGGCGATCTTCAATTTTTATCTCTTTTTAAAAGTTATTTTAGGTTTTGCAATCTATTCCTTGGCTGTTTATACACTCCTACACAGTCTTGTGTATGTCCCTAGGTAGTGCTCCTTGTTTTACTACATGGTACCATAGTGTTCTTTTTCTTTCTCTTATCCTATAATGTTTTGTTTATGAAGTTCAAGCTTGTGTATGATACTAGTTGGTGCTCCTTTTTTTACTACATGGTCTCAGAGAGTGGGACATAGAGCTTTCTCCTTCACTTAGGTTTTTTCAACTAATTATTACCTTGAACAATATTATAGCCTTGACCTTGTGTTTTACATCCTCAATATGACTCCCCTTGTCATGTTCCTCATTAATATTGTTGAGCTTTTGGTATTTTTCTAGATGGACAGTGTCATGGTGCCATGGTCGTCACTCTAATGTGGGATTGGTAGAGGCTCCAACTTTAGGGTTGTTGTTTGCTTTTTTTCCTACTTTTTTCTTGAGGGTGCATCTCTTTTTTTATGGGCCTCTCACACCATCGTATTTCCCTTAATTGTTGTGCCCTCTCTTGCAAATCAATATATTCAACTTTTGTTCCCTAAGAATGCCATCTATGACAATAATGGCTTCACTAAGTGTTCACCTTGTGAGGAAAAATTTTGGTAGTTCATGAAACACGATGGTTGATTCAACATAGCCTTCAATGGATTTTATTGCATTGGAAAGAATGGGTTTTATTATTTTTCTTTGAAGTTTGTTTTTTCTAAGGAGATTGAAGTTTAAAAACTAATTTATCTTGTTGCATAAAGTGGTTCCTAAGTCATATTTTTTCACTAGGATACCACAAATTGGATTAAATGGGTTGATGAGGGATTCAACCCTTCATTAGAGAAATTTTGAGGTCGAAAATGAGCCTCAAAAAAAAAGTACAACTAAAAGAAAATTTATAAGTACCAATAGGATTCAAGATGATGATGTTAACCATGGGGGATGATTCACAATCTTTGGAGTAAAAAAGATTAAAAAAAAACTACTTTTTCAACTCGTGTTTTCAACTCATCTCCCTATGGGTTTACTCAAAGTTCAAGTGGGAGCACCCGTTGGATATGGAATTTAATTCCTCATCCAAGTATTACTCATGTTGGATAATTTCGATGGACCCCACTACACAAAAAATGAGAAATACATGAAGAAACATGATTTCTCCTGCTCGAGTAAACTTGTAGGGAGATAATTTGAAAAATTAGTTTTTTTTTTCTTCCTCGAAATTTTGATGATGTAATAAAACATTATTTTATTTTTTCCACTATTATTTTATAATATTCCTTAGGATGCCCATTTTAGACCTCAAAATTTCTCTAATGGACCGTTTGTTTTATGACCACTGTTGTTGCTAAAGGAGATCAATATTATCATCCCTTTGAGTTTAGAGAAGGTGTCACAAAATTATGTAGACAAGTACCTTGAATTGGTTGCTAATTTTTCCTTTTTATTTTTTGTATTTAGTCATGCGTGGTAATTTGAACTTCCTATGTGGATCTTTGATATGTGGATTTTTTATGACATTGTAATTAAAAGTTATTTGGTGATCTTTAGAGTTTGGTAATATTTTTTTTTTTGAGTTTTTAATCCTTTTAGGTTTTATTGTAATTTTATTGGTTGGTGGTCTTTTCTTCTTTTTGAAGTCTTTGTTTTAGTTCTTAATCAATTCCAATATTTTGTGGAACATTTATGTGGTAGTTGTCAATGCTTGTTATCCTTATGTCTCTATAGCCAATCCTCTTTTCTTTCAAAATTCAACTATGTTCTTTGAGGTTATTTGACCCTTTTCTTCAAAGTTTTGGCCATACTTTTTAGTTGGATCTTTCAACCTCCATAGGCCTCATGTTGTTACCTTTCGATACATTTTTAAGGATCGTCTTTAGTTTTACCTCCAAGGTGTTTCAACATTAGTGTTGTGTTTTAGAATTGATGTTGCTCCCTTTTAGGATCTCTGATGTCCTTTTCCCTGCCAAAAATCATCCTTTGAACATTTTGTACATGGTATCTATCATGACCTTGTGTCGGGACCCATTTTAGAAAATTATCCTTTTTTGTGCATACCTAAATTTCCCTTAATTTTTTACTCTCATAAATTGGTAGGTGTTAAAATACATGATTTAAGTTCATTTAGATAAGATATTAATGTTGAGTCACTATATCTACCAATTACCTTGTTACAAAGTCAAATAACCATCTTTAATATTGGGCTTCTCCCAATTTAATATATACACAAGTGTTGTAGTTTTAATTACACCGAACATGTCCCCTCTATGGAGTTGGCTGGGAAAACATTGCCCATTCCATCGAATCTGAACACCCCATTTTTGACCTCCTTCGTCCACTCAAAATCTAAAATGTGGAAAGGGTTTTGCATGGGTTTCACATGAGCCATTTTTTTATGACACAACTCAATGTAGTATTTACCACATACTTCTTATTGGAGCTTTATAACACAACTCAATGAAATATTTACAACAAACTGCTTATTGTAGCTTTATAATAAAACTCAATTCACTATATATAAAACGCGCATGCATAAATATGAACCCAAACACATAAATCAAACTCATCTATTCAACCAGAAAATAAAGAAGGATACATATCCTGCATCTAATAAACTATCTCCCATGTAGATTCATTGGACCCAAAGTGCTTCCACTGCACTTTAACTTGCTTGATTACTCAGTTTTGGAGCATGAGTGTTTTCTGCTGCAAAATGCACTAAGTTTCTAGTTGGAATTCTCCCTTTGGTTCCACATGCAATACAAACCAATCAATCACATGATCAACATCCTGTACATATCTCTTAAGCAATGAAACATGGAAAACATCATGGACTTTAATTGTTGGTGGAATTGCAATTAGGTAGGTCACTTGTCGAATCCTCTCAAGGATCAAAAAAGTCCCGCAATACCGATTTTCCAACTTGGCACATGACCTTATCCTCAAGGAGCTCCTCATGGGTTTGATGTGCAAGTACACATGCTCCCCAACCTAAAACTCCTTGAATGGTCTATGCTAATCTGCATAACTCTTCTACATATCCTATGTTTCCTTTCAATTCCTTCTAATAACCTACATATCCTATTCCATATCATCTAACATATTCGGTCCAATCAGAACCTTGTTCATTGGATCACTTCGGTTGATAAGAGTATTACAAATTTTCCCATAAAGAGCATCAAATGGACTCATCCTCAAGGATTCCTAATAACTATTATTATATGCAAAATCCACCAGTGGAAGATACTCCTCCCACTTCCGTTGTTGATGCATGACATACATCCTCATTATGTCCTCAAGAATCTTGTTAACCCTCTTTATTTGTCCATCTGTCTACGGATGATAAGTTTTAATGAAGGCCAACTCTGTCCTGAAATTTGCAAATAACCCCTTCCAAAACTTGGAAGTGAGCTCAACATATTTGTCTAGTATGATCTTCTTGGGAACACCATGTAATCTCATTATCTCCCCGATGAAGATATGAGCTACCTCGATAGCTGAATTATTAGATTTCATTGTAATGAAGTGAGTTACCTTACTCAACTTTTTAACCACAACCATGATGCAATCATGTTGTCTCAATGTCATCAGAAAACTTGTAATGAAATCCATGGAAATTACCTCCCATTTCCATTCTAGAATTGGAATAGGCTATAATAAACCAACTAGGTGTTGACACTCAACTTTCACTTGTTGATAATCTAGGCATATCGCAACAAACACAACCACTTATTTCTTCAAGTTAGGCCAATGATAGAACTTCTTAACTCCTATTAGAGTCTTCTGATATCCCAAGTGACCTAAATACAACTTGACATGAAAATCTCTCAAGATAACCTTCTTGAGCTCATTGTTGTTTGACACATACATCCTATTCCTGAATCCCACCAAGTCATCTATCGTGAGGTGATACTCCTCATCCCTGTCACCTTCATCCTATTGTTGCAACTTGTGCCTCAGCCATTGATACCTGTCATCATTTTGTCCTGCCTGCAAGATATGCTCCTGCAAATGTGCCCCATAAGAACTCACTACTACAGTGTGATTCACTTACACTCTCCTACTGAGAGCATCTTCAACACTAATCTCCTTACCCATAATGTATCTAATCTCAAAGTCAAACTCAATGAGGGTAGCGAACCATCTAGCTTGCTTGGAATTCATATTAGTTTGGTCAAACAAGTACCTCAACCCACTATGATCACTCATCAAAATGAACTTTTTTCCAAGAAGATAATGTCTCCACATTTCCAATGCATGAATGATAGATGCCAAGTCAAGATCATGAGCCACATAGTTTTGCTCATGCTCATTTAAATTCCTTGACTCATAGCATATCACATGTCCTTCATGCAACATGACTCCACCAAGTCCTCTCTTGCAAGCATATGTACATACCAAAATCTAATTATTATGGTATGCAATCTTCAAAACCAAAGCATTTGTAAGAAAATTCTTCAACTGCTCAAACTAGAGGTACACTCCTCAGTCCATTCAAACTTATTTACTTTTATCTACAAATATGTAAGAGGATAGGAAATTCGTGAGAATTTCCTATTGAAACTCCTATAATAACTTGTCAGTCCCGTGAATGATCAAACCTCATCCACATTTCTAGGATTTGGCCACTCCATGATAGCTCTAATATTTTCGGGGTCCACTACTATACCTTCCTTGGAAATAACATGCGCCAAGTAATTAACTTCAGTATGAAATAAAATGCACTTGCTAAGATTGGAATACAACTGATGTTCTCTCAATAATATCAATATTGTTTCCAGGTGTTCTGCATGCTCTTCCTCATTCTTAGAATATATAAATAGGTTATCAATGAACAATATCACAAACTTGTCTAGATAAGGATGAAACACATTGTTCATCAAACACATGAAAGTAGCTGGAGCATTAGTAAAACCAAAAGGAACCACCACAAACTCATAATACCCATACATGGTATGAAATGTGGTATTGTAAATATCTTCCTTTTTGACGTGCAATTGATGATATCCTAATCTTATATCAACCTTCGAAAACAATGTTGCTCCCTTCAACTGATCAAGTAAATGTCAATCCACAACGAAGGATACCTATTCTTTCTAGTCACCTTTTTCAATTGCTTATAATCAATGCACAACCTAAGAGTACCATCCTTCTTCTTCACAAACAACACCGGTGCACCCCAAGGCAATAGACTTGGCCCAATGTAACCCTTATCAAGGATTTCCTTAAGTTGCAGCTTCAATTCCACCATCACTGGAGTGGTCATCCTGTAAGGTGCCTTAGATGATAGTGCTACTCTTGGTACCAACTCAATAGATAAATCCACTTACTTATGAGGTTGCAACTTTGAAATATCTACTCGAAACACATCTTGAAATTGTGACAAAACAAGATACCTCTTAAATATTTCATCATCCTCAACATCCTTCCCTTTGTCACTAGAAATATGGTCTACAAATAATACACATCCTTTCTTGCAACTGTGCTTTTCCTGCATAGTTGTAACTATTCTCACTGATATAGGCTTCTTATTTCCCAGCAAGATTCGTCTTTCCCCATCATCATCCAGACAATCAATAGTCTTGTCATAGTAGTCTACTTTAGTCCAATGAATGTACAACCAATCCATGCCCAAAAGCATGTTGTATGAACCCAAAGGGAGAACATTTAGATGCGTTGATGCAGACATAACATTCAAATCAAATGCACAAGATCGCACCTAATGATGAACTCTTCTCTTGTTCCCTGTAGCCAACTACACTAACCAATATTATGCATTCAATTCCTTATTCAAGCAACACTTATCCACTAGGTAGGGATTGATATAACTATAGTTAGATACAAGATTAATCAAAATATAAATAACTTGATCACAAATCTTACCTTCCATCTCAATAAATGATGTATATTTATCATCCTACCTATTATCCACTACTTCATAAACCCGAGGAATACTCTGCCCAATGTCTCCTAAGCACTATAAATATGAGGTCTGACACCCTAATGTTGTGGAAAATGTTTCCTGCAGTGGTCTCCACCACAACTCCAACACTGTAAAGGATTCCTGCCATCTCCCTTGTTATGTGCCTCAGGCCATAATCCATGTCATGTGTCAACTGCATTGAACTTCTTATAAGGTGCTATATTCTCCTTATCACCTACATCTTTAGGTCTTCCCCACTTATTAATCCAATTTCCTTTAGTCTTATCATTACCTTTCCAATCTCGCTTAGGCTTAGACTTATGCTTAGACTCCTCATTACAATGTTTCAACTTCCCAATAACTTCCTCTAATGATTGAGGCTCATCATGTTCAATCTAATCCTTAAATGCTAAAGGTAATCCATTGATGAACCTTTGGACCTTTGTCTTCTAATCCTTAAGATATGGCACATACTTCAACAACTCTAGAAACTTCATGTTGTACTCTTCATCTATCATGGAACCCATCTTTAGCTCCTAGAAATCCTTATCGTTTCCATCGTAATATCTCTTGAACAAGTTCTTCTTTTTGAAGAGTCTTTTAAACTCATGCCAACTCAACTCCTTTGTCTTGATGCCTCTGAAATGCTTCACATCTTCCCACTAGATAACCACTTTTCCCTTGAGATTGAAGATAGCTATCCTGGATTTCGTATTCTCTGAATAATCATACAATATAATGGGGTATATAAACAATATGAATTTACATATAACCAGTATTACATATAACCAGGTACACTTATTGTGGGTTAAATACCGATTATATGTAATACTAGTTTTATGTTAATAAATCTAACGACTATTGGATATATGTTAGTCAAGGCTTGTAACAACCCTTGGTTTATTTTGCATGTAAATAAAATAAGACCAAGGTCATGGGACATGTATTCCAAGCTAAATGTTAGGAAAACCATTATAGTGGGCATCTCTTGTGATTAATAATGGCTATGGAAATTGGAAAAGGCATTGGTATTTATTTATGAAAATAAAGGAAAATATGAGAAAATGAAGTTAAAGGGACACAAATCTGAATGTAAGGAAAAATAGAGGGAAAATGAATGAAAATGAAGAAAATAGAGGCATCAATGATAAAATGGCTTCAGAGAAACAATTGCTAGTTTTTTAACAATTCTGTGGTGGAGCACTACTTTCATTCACTCTCTCATACACTCTTGCACACTTAGAGTATTATTGGAGCATTCTCGGAGAACTCTAGTGTTCACTTAGATTTAGAGAAAGAAGGAAAAGGAAAGTAGGGAAGCACAAGGAAACATTTGGATCAACAACTACAACTAGATATCTTTGTAGGTAATAAGTTGCATGTGTGGTTTCCTTGCTAATGTTTGGATGCATGGTATATGCATGTGATTTTCTAGTTATATGTTTTCATTGGCATGGATATTTTCTTGGAGTGATAATAGTTTCAACCTTGCCTTTCCATTTCCTGGATAGCCATGGTGGTTTGGGTTTTCCACTTGTTTTTATCATTGGTTCTCAAGTTCCCGATGGCTATGGGTTAAAACAAATGCCCTGGAATCGTCGTAGGTTGGGGAAAATGCTCTAGAGCCATTGTTGAGTTGAGTTACTAATCACTGGAGCCATGGTTGGAACAAACACTCTGGAGCCCTGGAAGGTTGCGGGTTGAGTTACTAGTTCCTAGAGCCCTGGATAGCTTGGGTAGAGATGAATTTGGTTGATGTTAGTGATTTTCAAACAATTGAGGTGGTTTGGCCTCTAGAAGCCCTGGTTGGATTTTTCTTGGTTTATTCCATGAGATCCCACATTCGTTCTTTGAATATGGCGAGGGGTGATTGGTTGAAAGAAATATTCAGTTCAGCCAAATCTATGGTCAGGTGGTGCATGGAAGTCCTTGACTTGGTTGGAATTTCATATATTAATAAGATATATTTTTCCTATGGTGATTTATGAGTACTTGTACTAGTTATCATGTTGACATTATGTCTAATTTGCCATGGTTTCTATGCTAGTTATTTGTTTTTTATCTAATGTAATCTATCTATGGCTCATGACTTGTTTGATAGCTTATTGATTGGTCAATGAATGCATGGACTAACAAGTGTTATGGAAGCTATCTAGAGAGGGCTTAGAGTCTTCTTGGTGATTCTCAGCTGAAGACTATCCGTTTATGATTATATATGCATTCATGACATGTATCATACATGTTTTCCATATGTTTGACGAAATGTTTATTATAGATTAGGGAATCTAGGTCAATTTCTGGATTCAAGTTTGAATTTTTGGCATTGCCATAATGCAATTTATGATTTTGGAAGGTTACATGCAGTTTTGGGCAATGGTTTGAAGGCTAGCCTGAAAAAGTGGCTTAAATCCCAGAACTACTGGTACTAAAATTTAGGATTTAGGCCATAACCACATGGAGTAAGGATTTTGCATGCAATTGGGGCCTCATAACCACACTCTTTACTTTTTGTGTGTGCATTTGGGGTGCTCGGTCAGAGAAAAATGGTTTTAGATTAGGGATTGACCACCTGGGGTGGTTTGTAGCATTTTGAGTGGTTTGTGGTCTTTGAGGGATGTTAATGAAGTTGTTGATTTTCTTCCCCACTTCCATAACTTAAACTTGGAGGTCAGATCATGTCATAATGACACTCATATCATGTTTACCCTAGAGAGCTTGTAAATTTGGGTAAATGTGGAAGGGGAAGTTACAGGGTGCTAGGTCAGAGAATTGATTAACATAATTTACATGATGCTCTTTTCTTTGTATATTTTTCTTGCTTGTACTTGTCGTTGAAAATTGTAAGTACATAATAGAGGAAGAAATATGAGAAGGATGGAAGAAAAAAGGAAAGAAATACTCATGCTTATCGATGGATCCTTCAAAATGATGAGTATGATGAAAAGAGGGAACTGTAAGGACCTTGATAGAGACTTCTGGGTGATGAGTTCATTCTTAGAACTCATTAATAATTGAAAGATAAAGAAGAATCTTGTTTCAATATGAATATTAAACATGCAAAGGAATGTTGACTTCAGAGGGAGAAAGTAGGAGATTTTGACATGACACTCTAACTAGAGGATGTTATTATTTGGAAAATTTGATATTGATGATTTGCATGGGATATGACTTGGCTCCTTGGTAATGCATATTGTAAAAGCTTGTGAAGAGGTCGGAAGGAGAGTATGTTTGATGATATTGATCAACATCACATATTGTCCCCTGAAGAAAGAGATAGTTGACAATGACAACTCTAAGGAAGAAGATAGTGTTGTTTGTTTATTAGTTCATTATGTGGGCACTTTAATTGAAAAGTGAAAGCATGGAGAAAGTATTTTTGTACAGTACAAAGGTGGACCATGCAAAAGGATGTTGATCTAAAATAAAACAAGTAAGAAGAACTTGGCAAGAGGCCATCAGGTTTAGGTAATAATAATGTTTTAATATTGGTTATCTGGTTGGTATTTGGTTTTGCTACCTAGAAGAATGTTACAGAAGTTCATAATGACAGTTAAGGAATCAACTCAAAGAATACATGGATTGAGTGGATGGTTGTGGTAATCTGTAAAGAATTACATGTTCAATATTTCTATATCATCTTGGGATTGAAAGTTAGAAATAGAAAAGGATAAACTCATGTTTTGATAACAATGAATATCACTTTCATGATTAAAGGAAGCTATGATTGAGCTCTACCTTTATTTCCTTAATATAATGCCTTTGGTGATGATGCATAGAGGAAAGTGATATGAAAAGTTGATGGCCTTAACCCTATCACAAAATAAATTTTGGCTCCATTACAAAATCTCAATATGATGAGATACAATGGAAAGGAGGAGCCATGTAGATATTTGAAGATATCCATGAAGAACTAGTAGTTGATGTATTAATCAAGACACACTAAAGAACTTATGGTTATTTCTTCCTAGTTGAAAGGAAGTAAGGAATCTCCTCTATTCTCTGAGAGGGAATAAGAAGACTACTTAAAATGTTCAAGAAGGAACAAGGATCTATTCCATGATCAAGAGGGAATGAGGATAGTGTCTCTGGCTGAGAGGAAGTTATGATCAACATTATATTCTCTTCTTCATGTGCCATGCACTAGGCTGGGACTAGCAGCCTTACATCTTGTTATCATTGGTCTAGAAAGAATTGGGATGTTTCAACCTTTAACCTAGTGTAACTATTTTGGACCACTTGAACTGGAGGTTAGTCCTTGCAATTTGAGAGGCCTCTCTCAAATGTTTATCAAATCTTCTTGAAACAATTCAAACAATAGATGACTAACTCTAATATCTTTTTGTGATTTTTTAGGGGAAGAAAAGTGTGATGACTGCCACCATTGGGCATGGAGTCAAATTACAACAAATTATGGTCAACAAAAATGTTTAATGGAAGCTGAGGCATCTATAGCTTTGAAACTGATACAAATGAACATCCGCATTCATACACAGTAAATGAAGGAAATTGGAACAGTTTGACAATATTTCCAGGTAATCAAGATACTATGTAAAACTTGAAACAACATGATAAAAACCCATAAAAGCCATGACAGGAATCTCAGGTACAAAAATAGAGTTTTTTTTGACGTTCTATTAAAGGATCAAAATATTAAAAAAGGTCAGTTCTTCACACTCTCCTTCAACCCTTCTCAAAGTTGAAAACCTACTTATTTATAAAGAAAAGATCTCTTTACATATCTTTCCACCTGGGGCAATTTCAATCCACTATTCTAGAGATGTATTCTTATTTATCTTCTAACTAACAGAGTCCTCATAGGGATTTTCTGTTTTACAATAGTTGGAGATCAATTGGGACTTTACTAGCTTTAAAACTATAACCACTTTCTGTTGATGTAGATAACCGAAGCCAACTACATGCTAGATTTGCTGGAGTGTCATTACATCTTCAACCTATTGATAGACATCAACTAAATTTCCCTTTTTCTGACTATCTTGATGAGTTGGCTATTATGAATTGTTGTCCCTATTTTTTCTGTATTTTGTTTGATGGCTGCGCTGCTGGATATACATAGAAAATACCCTTGTTGTCCTCTGAGCAGAGTCGAAATGGATGATTTGATGCTCGTTGATCTAGGCTTGCTGATCTGGACCGATTCAATCTAGGTCGTTGATATGGGCTTGTTGTTATCGCAATTGCAACACAAAGGAGGGCCTTTTTCCAAGTTTCATAGTTTTTACTGACTGTCTAGACACGAAAATTTAATAAAACATGTCACATAAAATATCGCATCTGGAACCAGGACTTTGCATATCGCCATAGGAAAGGGAAAGTGAGCTTTAACACTGATTTATGGTGATTTCCCGATATGTCGGACCTAAATTTTTTAAAAACCACAGTACATAACTTTTCGGGTTCATTTCAGTTGCAAGTCGGAAGGGACTTCGGCGGAGGAGGGACTCATGACTTGTGTGATCCTTGATTCCGATATCGCAATTGGTGGGGGAGGAAATATCGCAATCAGTGGGATTTATCACAATCAACAGGCGAATGAGTGGTGATGGGACTTGGACTTTGTGATATGTGATATCGCAATAGTAAAATGGAAGGGGAGATGGGCGACTTGATTTATGTTATATGATTTGTGGTTCCCAGCCCATAAAAAGGGGCTTTGACATGGTTTATTAGTGTTAAATGGGATGCAACTAGAGTTTAAAATGGGTTACTGCGACTAGAGTTAAAATATTAATAATGAATGGAAATGGCTAGAGTTTAAAAACAAAGGATGAAATGGGATATGTGAAAGAAATTGGTTTTAGAGAATATGGTATTTTCTCCAAAGCAATTTAAAATGGACCTGTTCTTCCTTCTTTAATCTCCAATTGAAAATCATAACAACCTCTTTCAGAAAAGCAGAAGATAGATGCAAAGAGAAGTGGTGATGAAATTCTCCTTTCCGAATGTAGTTTGATCCTTTTGATATACTTTATCCTCTTTTATGATGACCCTATCAACCACTAAATGTACCATATGACAACTTTCACATGAACCTAAACATAAAAACCCTATCTAAAATGACTAATCAAACTAAAAATTATTTCTAGGGGTTATCATGGATAACACGTCTAGTGAACGTTGTGAAGGGAGAAAGAGGTCTAGAGGATTGGACAACATCTGAGGCTGGTACTCCTTGACGATAAATATTCCAATATAGGAAGTGGACCAACAAGAATTGAGGATTGGACAAGTATCCAAGCCAAGAGTGGTCGAAGAGGATCGATATTCTTTAAGGATTATAAATACAAGAAAAGAATAGTCCTAGAAGGACATACCTAGTACCTCTCTAAGCCTTGATAACCAACTTGGTAAGCTCTACTTCTATCAATTAAAGGCCCTACTATGTTGACAATGTTGGTTATGATGTTGACGCTTAAAGATGACTTATCAATCTGACTCTTATGAGAATATTTCAGTTTGAGAGTATCCTTGTACTGGGTGTACCATTATGAATACCTCCCTAGTTAAGAGGGTGTGTTCGAGAATGTAACTAAGTTTGGTCTTCATAATTTGTACCATTATATATTTTATGTCAAAATCAAAAGAAAAGAAAAAAGAAAAATTATTATTATTTTTCTAGATAAGCATGTTCTTCATGCTTCTAGATTTTTGAGTCAAAGAGTCAAAATCCTCCTTGGACCTATTGTAAAGAAAAAGGAAAAAAAAATGTAATTTTGGGTCAAAAATCCCTATGAATGCCAAGTCATCCCCAATGGACATGTCTATTCACAACCCCTAAGAACTATATAAATAGAGGGAAGATGGAGCTCATTTTTACACACACACTTGGTGGATTGTGGTCTGAAATATCACCGAGAGGTCAATGAAGAAGTGGAGGGTCGAAATCTAAAAGAAAGGATTTTTTCTTGAGCTAGAATTTGTGGAAGTTTAGCCTTATAACATTTCTAGTTGTTAGTCATGATGGATCTGTTGGAAAGAAGGAAGGCTTGACTTTGGCATCTAGAGGTGGAATTGTTTTGTGGATATGGGTCTTAGATATCTCATTTGATCTGATTCTATATGAAGATATATTTTTCTTCGTTTTCCCCTTAGAGGGGTTTTCCCTGACTTCGAACCTATATATTGTGTTCTCTTTTTCTTGTGATATTCATGTTTACATTTTGTTGGCTTGTGGGGGCCTGAACTAGGTTCAGCGTTAGTTAGCCAAAAAATTCCTACACCACTAGCCCTTTTGGCATTAGCCTACGGAGCATGGACTGAAGTCTCACCGGAAGCAGTATGGGGGGATGCCGGAACCAAGTTTCCGCACCTTTGAGATGGTTGTGATGTTGGTTTATCCCAGTTATACCTACCTGCGTGCAAGTTGCTTAGCTCTCTGTTCCACCCTTAGTACCTTCGCAAAAGGATACAATCGGATTTCGCACAGCCCTGACTAGGGGCTGATATACTTTTGCATTGCTAGGGAAGCGAGATGTGATATTTCCCAAACTATGCTAAGTATCTTGTCTTATTACAGATCTTAGTTAGCTTTGTGTAAACAGATGTTCTTACTTGCGGTCACTTATCCAACACAATTATATATATTCGCGCATCATATAAGCATTACAAGTGAAATTCATATCCAAACATAACTAGATGTATAAACAAGAAATAAAGACGCAGAAATTGTAGAATACTTCTCTTTATTGATACTTCCAAACAATAACAAATTCGACCCGCCTTGCGTACTCAACTGCGGACTTCTAGGCCTCTGCGCACTCAGCTACAGAGCCTCTACCTATGCTACGACCCAAAACTTAACCTTCTACTCAGAGCTATCTCTCATACATCATATCTTGCTTGATTCCGTTATTCAATTATTGCCTCTAACTACTTAGAGCTTGACTCTATTTATAAAATCCCATGTGTTATAGACATTTTTGTGCCTTACAACATTGAGCATGAAATTTCCATAATCTAAGGGATCCAAAGTCCCTAAACATGTTGTTCCTACCCCTAGAAGAACAAGGCTAACTAACCACAGCAATTCACAGAAGTTCTCCACCTGAAACTGCTCAAAAACAAGTCAATTCAGGATCATGTCAACTGCTCCACTGAGCATCTGCGCTGAATGTCAACTGCTCCACTGTCTACCTGCGTTGAATGTCAACTCCAACAAAGGCTACCTGCGCTGAGCGATATTGGACAAGTGGCAGGCTCATTCCTCAATGTGTCAATGCTCAGGAAGCTTCCAAAATGACACTTGCCTCAGGGAATTCGACTGGTGATGAGTAAGAGGTTCCAAATCTCCAAGTGGAAGCAAGAACCTCCAAGTGGACTCAAGAACTGAGAGAGGGAGAGGACACTAGTCAGATCTCAAGCTGACTCATCCTCTCTCCAAAATAACTATATATAGATCTCTCCTCCATGAGATCTAGAGGCCGGAATTTTGTTATTGCAAAGAATTGCTGTTGGTTTGAGACTGGAAACATTGGGTGCTTAATGCTTTGAAGGGAGCTGAAGAAGGAATTCCATTCTGCTGGGAAGGAGATGCTGGATTGGAGCCCTCTGGGTTGTATCTCTTCCTGAACCTTGTTATCAATCAATAAAGCTATCTTGGTTCTCTCCTATATACTGGTGTATTTTGTATGATTGCATTAGTGTATTTGATTTATTTCTAATCCTGAATCATTTATGAATATGAATATTTGCCTTTGTGTTGTGTTCTTCTCTTGTCGCAAGTAGCTGTTCTCTTGTCGCAGGTAGCTCTTCTCTTGTGATCTCGTGGGAATCAAGTAGCTGTTCTCTTGAGCAAGCGAGGAGGCAAGTAGCTGTGAACACCCAAAGAGAAGAGGATCTAGATCAAGGGACAAACGGAAGACAACAGTGAGTCTATCGATCTCCCCTCTTTCACATTTCATAAAGGAAGAAACCAGAATAGCTGTATCTGTTTGTTGCTAAGGCACTGTCACACCTTAGGTGGATAGGATCGTCGTGCATAGGCATTTTTCCCCACAACAAATTGGCGACTCCGCTGGGGACATTTGTTTTAGTCATTTTATTTGTGTTTACATCATTGTTTGTTTCATAGACTCAACAACAACAATCCAACTGCTTCTGCAAAGTAGACTGTTGCTGCCTTGATCCTTCACTGGGTTTTTGTCTATGATCTGAACAATGGACTCAAAAATGACTTGATGATCCTTTGTGATAGTCTTTAGTACCCTCTCAAAGCATCCCTTTGATTATACCTTGCTTGTGTTTCTGATTTGGCCTGAAACAGTTGATTTTTGAGCATTTTATGACCCGGAACCTAAGAGAAACGAGAGTTTCTCCTTCAGCGCAACTGCTGTGAAGGCAGTCTGCATTTCAACGCAGGTCCCGTGAAGGCTACCTGCGCTGAATGTCAAACCCACAGTGTTGAGGTTGCGCTGAACCAGTTTGGCCTTGTGCAGCTGGGGTTCTCTGCTGTCTGTTGCCCTGTTTTGATCTCTGTTTTTGCAGCCTTTAACCAGCATAGGTACCAGTCTGATAACCCCTTTTCTTTGCTTGAATTCCGCCTCCTTTTGTACAAAAAGACTGTAAGTGTTTTTATGTGTTTGTGGCGTCATTTACAGTTTTCCTTTGCATGAGCGAAATAATCATCCTGTAGCCCTTGATTCAGATCTGATTGATTGTGATCTTAGGAGAGAGTTCATTGGCTGTTTGCAGTTGATTATACATTTGCTTTTGCTTATTGGTTTGAGTTTGTCTCTTTTAAGTGTCGAAACAAGTATTCATTTCAAAAATCGCAAAGTGATTGTAATCTCTTCTACCCTTGTTGATTTCGAAAAAAGTAAACTTGTTTATATCTGTCATTTAAAAGCAAATTCAAAGTTGTACAAAAAGCTTTCTTTGTAGGCATTAATACTAAGAAAGCGGAAAACAAACACCTGCATTGTGCATTTGCATTTTGATAAGTTTGCATGATTGATTTAGGAAAGAGTGCATTAGAGTGTGCTGATTGCTCTTTGAGAAAAGATAGTGTATTTCTTTTCCCTTAGTAGCTAGGATTTTCAAAGTTGAAAAGATAATAAAGCTTGCTTATCATCTTAGACTGCATTTAGGAATTGTACCATACATCTCGTGGTGATCCTAAAAGACAAACTTCTAAAAAGATCAACTTAAAATAAACTGAATGAACCTAATAATGCTTTGCAACATAACGCACAACATAGAGGTCTAGGCTAGAGATGTGTTCCGGCGTCGTTAAGCCTAGTGACTTTCGATCTCGTGGAAGGTGGGTGATTCCTCCTGAGGGACGATAGCACTAGTATGGATTGTGCTCCCACGTACCGTCGCGTATATATTGGGAGACCCCTATAGGCATATATCATTTATCCTTAGGAGGCTGTGTCGGTCGCCCTACTGATCGCAATGCATTGAACATAGCATTCACGAAGATCGACCGCCTGTACCTTAAAAAGTATTCTGCGGTTTTGCGAAAAGTTTGGCACACCCTCTGCCTAGATCTCCAGGGCAGTTTCTTTTGGCCTTTTTCAGACTCTATAACAGAAAAAGTCCATCCGAGAATTTGTCACTTCGGGCTCGTTAAAACATCGAAGGAGACTAGAGTCATCTTTAGCTTTTTCTCGACTCTTTAAATGTGAAAAAGAAAGTTGTGTCTGAAGCGTCGTTAACAATTTATTTTAAACGGAACAATCACCCTTTATTCCCGCGTTGATCTTTAGGTTGAAAAGATGGAGCACACCAACCAAGAAATTCCCCTTTGTGGAAATCCTAGTCCCTTCTCCTCTTGGGGATATGTTGGTGCGCCCCACATGGCCACATTGTCACTTCCAGGACTGACAATTGGCCTACCAGTCTGGCTCTTTTCAACCAATGTCGTTCAGAATACCACCATTCCTGAACAGTCGAGTCAACAGTTAGATCAGACAAGAGTTGCCCACCAGCCTTCCACTTCATCTTCCTCTCCTCCTTCCTCTTCGCTTGACGGAACTGGTTGAACAAAAAACCGGGTTCCTAAGGAGAAGAAGGAGAAGAAGAAGAAAGAAAAGAAGAAGAAGGAGCCTAAGGCGACTGGGGGCAAACAAGCGTCATCTAACAAAAATCCACACACAGCACTCGTAAGGCCTAAATCGCCATGCCTCATATGCAAGGGAGACCACTTCCATAGAGATTGTCCCTGTATCCCCCGAATACTAAGGGACTGGTCCCCCCGTTTGCACAATTCGGTAGCATCGACCTCTGATAGCCATGTCGACTGCTCACCGTCAACTAGTGGGAGTGAAGCCCCAGGACAGAGCGGGAAAGCTAAATTTCCCTGCAGACTGTGTGAAGGCGATCACGCCATCCACCGTTGTCCCTTCTTGGACGAGGCAAAAATAGTTCTGGAAGATCGCCCGATTTTACGAGCGCATCTTCCTCCTGGATATCAAAGACTCCTGCCAAGTCCCTCGCTAGTTGAGAACCCGGCTGACCCACCTAGGTGGTCAGCCAAAGCACCTGTCATTGAAGATGAACCGTCTGAATCCATACCTGACGAAAGTCTAAAGGTTGAAACGGCAGTTGACCCGGTTTTGCCTTCAGAGGCTCTATCTTCGAATGACACCATTACAGAAGAGAATAAAGACGACACCGTCCAAATTCTCTTCATCAGCACTGACTCTGATGATCAAGGAGGCAATGCCACCATTCCTTTATCGTAGGAAGGAAGTTCATCAGAGCGATATCCGGCCGTATACTCGGTCCCACCACCAAGCAACCTGGTTGTGTCCTTTGACTGGAACCAACTAGGCAGACCTCGCTTGCCAGCTAGTATACCATTCAGAATTATTGTCCAAATATACAGAATGGTAATGGTTGGCACAGTTATTGATGAAGGGGCATCTGTGAGTATCCTTTCCTTTATTGCTTGGAAAGCGCTTGGTTCACCTGTGCTTTTGCCTGAAATGAGAAATCTATCAGGCTTTGATAAAGGAACCAATCGACCTTTAGGGATCCTCCCCAATGTGCCCATAACATTGAAAGGGAAGACCGTTCAAATGAACATGATGGTCGTTCAAGGACCCTTGGATTATAACCTACTCCTTGGACGAGACTATATATATTGCATGGGAGCCATCATCTCATCACTCTTTAGAGTAATGTGTTTTCCGCATGAAGGGAGAATGGTCAAGCTCGTGGACCAACTTTCATTCCCCGGATCACGCATCGCAAATAGTCATATACCATCCCTAAATGGTCTATTCACGCAAGAAGTGTCTCAACCCACGGTCCATCCTCCTGATGAGTGCGAGTAATCCGGGAGGATATGACTGGAACCCAGGGGGCATGCGTCCTGGCCTGCTTCGGCAGGGAAACTTTGGGTATAGGGTAGGTTTCCGCGGGAGAATATGACTAGTCCGTACCCCGTCCATAGAGGAAGAGGGGTTGTTCTAGAATAGGATTCTTTTGTCAAAGTTATGTGAGTCGGCGGGCGTCGTCGCTCACCGATGGTAGACATCGCCGAAGAAGTGTTTTATTCGTAGCCGCGAACGAAACAATCTTTGGGTAACCTGAAAGAGGTAAGCCTCTCTCGTTAAAACAAATGTTTTGATGGAAAAGAAGTAGAGGTAACCTTGAAACTCTGTCTTATGCCTGGGGGCATGCAAACCTTTTGGAGTGTAAGCAAGGGGCGGCTATTTATTTTTTAAATTTTTAGGACCTCTAACCCTTTAAACTCGTAGGATTAGTCATTTCCGAACTTGCATAAAGAAAGGATCCGGGGCAAAGCTTACGTGAGATGAAGCTCCATAAAAAATAGCATCTCCAATGAGACACTCTTATCATATGACTGGTATAAATGAGCAGTTTTAGCATAAAGTTCATGCTCGTTAAAAAATAAACGCAAGATCCGAGCAGTTTTAGCACATAGTTCATGCTCGTTAAAAAATAAACATAAGTCCGAGCAGTGTTTTGGCGCATTCAAGCTCGTTAAAAAATGAACCTATTCCGGTAAATAACCAGTGTGTATGTAAATTTATCTGCCATAAAAGCCTTGGTCGTGTTTGCACCGTCACCTCCACTTTTCATTTGGCCGATCGTTTACCTCCATATGATTGTTTACCCATTTTGAGGAACAGCTGCGAAGAGTGATTTCACCTAGCCATCCTTGTGACACTGCCGTGATTGGAAAATTCCAACCTGTACCTGGAATCTACTGCTAACCCTGTTCATCACTCGTTCCTCAGAAGACGAGTCTTCTTTAAGCTCTTTTCAACTGACTCGTAAAATATGAAAAGATTGCCGAGTTGTGGCCTTCCAGCTCGTTAAAGCAACCGGAAGTGCTATCCCTCCTCTAGATTTTAATCTTTTTGGACCCGAGGGATTATTGCACAAAATGATCGAGCGCTTGTTTTGTTCGACTTGTTAAAACTATCGAAAACTCATCCCTTCTGTATTGTTTTATAATTTTTCGGACTTAAGGGATTAGATGACGAAAAAGGAATTTTGGAGTTAACTTTATGTATCTTTTCAGACTCTCTAAAAATGAAAAGGACCGAGTTATCCTTGTCGTTAGACTCATTAAAATCACTAAATAACGACAAACTTGTCTTTAGACGAGAACGAGTTTCACTATTGCTAGGCTCGTTAAAACATAGTGATGGGCTTGCCCGAAGGGCAGGTTATAGAACAAGCATATGTTATCCTCCTCAAGCTTGACAAAAATAAAGAGGTACTGGTCAGCAATGACTGGGGAAAAATTGGGAGAAAATCAAGAAAACTTTGATGGTAGCAGGTCGCTCTTGAACATGACACTTTTCCTCTGTACCACAATCGGGTTGGGTTGTTTCATTCACCGGTCACATCACCATGGTCTCGCCATACCATCCATAATTGGGGTAATGCTACCGATCCATCGCATCAGTGTCGCCATATGTTCAAGAGAAGTCGTTCAAAAAGAGTCAACCGGGTCCCATCCACTGCCATACATTATCCTTCATCCATTCATGACCGCCACCCTGAATCATATGTCACAGATTGTCCTCACCTCCATTAAAATCATTAGCTCCGTTCCGTGTCACTGATGTAGGATTCATTAAGGCCCTCCTTTGACGGATCGCTTCTTGTCGACATCAGCTCATTATCCAAGAAGTTGATCTAGGAACAACCCCTTCAGTACTTTGAAGCTTGCATGCCTCAATGGAAAGTTTCTCACTTACGGAATTCGACTGGTGATGAGTAAGAGGTTCCAAATCTCCAAGTGGAAGCAAGAACCTCTAAGTGGACTCAAGAACTGACAGAGGGAGACGACACTAGTCAGATCTCAAGCTGACTCATCCTCTCTCCAAAATAACTATATATAGATCTCTCCTCCATGAGATCTAGAGGCCGGAATTTTGTTATTGCAAAGAATTGCTGTTGGTTTGAGACTGGAAACATTGGGTGCTTAATGCTTTGAAGGGAGCTGAAGAAGGAATTCCATTCTGCTGGGAAGGAGATGCTGGATTGGAGCCCTCTGAGTTGTATCTCTTCCTGAACCTTGTTATCAATCAATAAAGCTATCTTGGTTCTCTCCTATATACTGGTGTATTTTGTATGATTGCATTAGTGTATTTGATTTATTTCTAATCCTGAATCATTTATGAATATGAATATTTGCCTTTGTGTTGTGTTCTTCTCTTGTCGCAAGTAGTTGTTCTCTTGTCGCAGGTAGCTCTTCTCTTGTGATCTCATGGGAATCAAGTAGCTGTTCTCTTGAGCAAGCGAGGAGGCAAGTAGCTGTGAACACCCAAAGAGAAGAGGATCTAGATTGAGGGACAAACGGAAGACAACGGTAAGTCTATCGATCTCCCCTCTTTCACATTTCATAAAGGAAGAAACCAGAATAGCTGTATCTATTTGTTGCTAAGGCACTGTCACACCTTAGGTGGATAGGATCGTCCTGCATAGGCATTTTTCCCCACAACACCATGGTCCACGGACCATCGGTAGATCTTCTATAGCCGACATTACAGTTTCAAAATAAGGGCAGACAACCCTATGACTCTTCAACAACTACGTGCTCCGCGACCACAAAATGTGGAGTCTTTACATTTGGATTACAAAATTTGACCAAAATATGGGCTTTTAGCCCCAAAAATTCCCTTGGGGGATCCCGCGCCCAACAGGCCCCAACACAAACATCGTGACTTTCCCTCGAGTCACTCTACAGGTGCGGATATCTTAACATGAATACCTCCTAGCTCTATTTGGATCACCGCAATGTCGACAATGCACTAAGCGGCCACCTTCTGGACTTCTTCCATTCGTTGTTCAGTGACTGCTGATGAACTGCTGCTTTGAATCTTCTGCTGCGCTGCCTGTAGTTTCGCGATCTTTCCTTCAATGGAGGCTTTGATCGTGTAAGCCTCGTCTATCCATGGCTGTAGGCATGCTTCTAAGACTACTTCTTTATGCCGAGCGGCATACACCTGTTCCTTGAGTGCCTTTGGCTCCTGCATCCGTACGAGCCTCTGTGTAAGGGCAACCATCTGCGTGGTCCCTTTTACCTTGTCATACCTTTGCTATAGCTCACGCGCCTCTGTCTCCAAGCGCTCTATATTCGGGTCCTCCTGCAGGGTGGTTAGGAGCTCGAATGATTGTTCAAACAGTTACATGCAGTCTGCCACTGCACTATCAACTGCCGCTACTGCTGTTGTAACAACGGTGGTACGCTGTTCCCTGACTTCCAGCAAAGTTGAAGGCTGTGCCTTCAACTGCAATTCTGTGATCTGTAGGTTAAGCTCCAGCTGAACCCTAGCCATATCTACTTGAGCGTCATGCACCCTTGTGCCTAACTTGCGGACGTGTGCCTCCACCGGTTCTTCTGCCTGAATTTCCAACTTCGTGACCATTCGACAGGCTTCCTCCACTACCTGCATTATTTGCTTGTTCTTCTCCACTGCCTCATTGCGCTGCAGGCCCAATTGCTCAATGTTCATGTGCTACTCGCTCATCACCTGTAGAGCACGACTCTCCGAGGACCCGAGTTCCACGGTGACTCCATTTTGCAAGAGGTAGAGCATCTCCCGAGGTCTCAGTGTTCTGGGTGATTTAGGGACCTCAACTATTATTTCGGCGCTCTCTGGTGCTTCTACTACCGCAATTTCCTGCGCGGATTCTTTGTATGTCACTACTTGTGTGTCCATAGCTTCTGGTGGTGTTGACATAGTGCTATTCCACAATTCTTGCATTGTCTCTCGTAGTTGCTCAAATAATGAATTCGCTTTCAGAGTCTCGAATAGGTCTCAGTTCATGTATACTTGAGCGCGCAACAACTCAATTCTCAAATTTCCAAGTGTTTTCTATTGGACAACCACTTGTAATTTATAAGGCCTTTTGAATTCAAATTCGACCGTTCCCCCCATATTCGGCCCATTAATGCTAGATTGGCGGCAGATTTTCCAGAATCTAGTCCATAAAGTTCGCCTTAAATGCCTGCCACCCGCTCCATTTGGCCTCAAACTGACCATCAAATCATGAATAGTGACTTTAACGGTCACTTTCCAGTGGAATTGTGTGCTAGCGCTGCTGTCTTCGCACTATCGCGGACCCTGTGACACTTCGCTACTTCACGCAGTCCTGAAATCGCGTAGCTTTCCAAACTGGGCAATGTAGTTTATAGTCCCGCACCTCCTTTCAGCTTCCTGGAGCGCTAAGACTGTGCTTCTATCAGCTAGTCAAATGGCCAGGCCACCCGCGTATGGCTTCAATCGACTGCCATTCACCTTTCCTAGGAAGGGATCTCCATTCAGTTTAACCAACTGGACCGTGCCACTGTCGGTAATTTCATTAATAACATAGGGCCCTAGCAAATGCATTCTAAATTTCCCTGGAAATTTATCAAACTTGCTATCATACAATAGCACCAAGTCATTCACCTTAAAGGTGTGCAGCTTAATATATCAGTCATGCCACCGTTTCTCACTCTATTTTTGGACCTACTAGTGAAATCCAGCCAAAATATCTCTTCTTCCATCTCATCCAATTGCGTGAGCCTCTCTTCTAGGGCTCTGCGATCCGTCATACCTGTGAGTGCTGCTATGCGCAGACTAGGTATGATGTAGACCAGCCTAAAGGGTGTCTGTCCCGTTAACTTCTTGCATGTTGCCCGATACTCCCACAATACTGCAAGTATGCATAGGTCCCAATCACTTTGTTGAGCATTGCATACCTTGGTCAACGTGGTTTCGAGCACTTTTTTGAATGCCTCCACTATCCTGTTAGCATGTGGGTGATAAGGTGTGCTCTTTTGGTGATACACCTGAAATTCCTTTGTTAGTGCGCTGATCATCTCATTCAGGGAGTGTGTACCTCGACCGCTCATCAAGATCTTTGGACATCCAAATCACGTCAGTGCATGCTTAAATAGAAACTTCGCAGTAGTCACACCCTTGCAATCTTTCACCAGCTCTTCTTCTACCCAACGACTCAAGTACTCCATCGCAGTGATAATGTACCTCGTGCCTGTCTTTCCTTGAGGCTGAATAGGTCCTACAAAATCTATTGCCCACTTTTCGAAAGGTTGCAATGTCATTTGTGGATTCAAAGGCATTTCATCCCTCTGCAATGGCCTACCTGTTCTTTGACATACGTCGCACACCTTGCAATATGCCTTTGAATCCTGATGAAGGGTTGGCCACCACAACCCGGCACGTAGAATCTTCTGCATGGTTGCTCTCCCTGCATAATGTCCTCCTACGGTGCCCCCATGCGCGTCTGTGAGGATGCTGCTTCGTTCAAACTCAGGTACATACCTTCGTAGTATCTCATCAGTCCCCATCTTGTATAGATGCCCAACAATGACAGAGAAATCTACCGCGCGCACCACTAATTCCTTCTTTTGCTACACAGAGTATCCTTCTGGCGTAGTTCTTGTTGTTAGGAAGTGTATTATATCCTCAAAATGTCCATCCACAACACACACAACAAAGAGCTGTGTGTCAGGTAATCCTTCCTCCAAATTAGTGGGTTCCTCCCCTGTCTCAATGTGTGATAGGTGGTTAGGTCCTGCGTTCAATCGTCCAGGCTTCACAACAACTTCAAAATTGTACTCTTGGAACAACAAGAGCCGTCTGCAAATTCACCCCCCCAACACAAGCTTATTGACCAGGTACTTTAGCGCAGAGTATAGGTGCACCTGCTCAGGTTGGGGCTTTTCTCCATAGGCTTGCGTCCATTTGGCCAGATGTGTGTGCAGATCATTCTACCCATCATACTTTTCTGTCAGCCACATCCTAGGCTTCCCAAATTGTGCTCTCATCATCCTCCTACATTCGTGCCAATCATCAAAACTTCTCTTGTGCGTACACCACCATCTTGCGGGTGTAGCGTGCAGTGCCTAGTCCAATGCCTGGAAGTGTTGCTTTTCTGGCACCTCCCTTTCAAACGCATCCAAAAAGATATCTACCTCACTCAGTCCATCGTAAGTAGGTATATTTCTTTCTTCTGACAACACACAGCGCAGCGACTGGGTCATCATGTTGCAATTCAACGTAGTTACTTCGTGTAACCAATTCTGCCAGCATTCTATTTCTTCATCGGAGTCCGAAGTGCAAGAACTATCGCAATCCCACGTAATCCATCCATCCGCGGTGGGATTCACCTAGTCTTGGTCACATGCCATTATCTTATAGATGTAGTCCAGATCATCATCACTCTCATAGTCACGGACTGGTTTCGTGTAGCACGATCCTTTAGTAGGATCCAGGGGTATTATTACATGCAGTGATTTCTTCTCAAAGATCATCTTTCGCTTCTTCAGATTGATTACCCCATTCATATCAGTAGCCTAGTCAATTCCCAAGAGTGCAAGGCAGGGATTGCTGTCATCAAAAATCTCTATTACTTCAAAGTTTTCTAGCGCGCTCGCTCCCTCAATATCCATGGTCACTCCCTAGAGCCACCCCATGGGTATGATTTTCTGCTGATTCTCCATCCTTAACTAAATTGGAGACCATTGCAATGCAAGTCTCCCCATTCGCTCCCATGTTTGCCTCGGTAGAACGTTCGCATCTAATCTCCATTCCAAAATGACTTGATCCATTTTGTATTCACCGATCTGCGCTGTGAGTCTCATTTCATGCCCCGTCCTTGTCTTATGCTTTCCAATCTTGTGGACTATGCACGGTTCACCTGGCGTGGTCCCAGTACATCGATTGATAAGTTCTTGTAACCCTTTCACAGCCTTACTATCATGCAATAACTTCATACAAGTTTCCAGGAAAGTTTTGAGCATAGAGGGGTCCATCTCCAGCTCAGGCTTATCCTTGCTTCCTGAAGTGGAGGCCTCAGTGAAGCTCTTCTTAGCTTCCATGAATGCTTCATGAGTGCACTCCAAATCGAACTCGACCTCTTTCGCCAGGGCTTTGCGAACCCATGTACTGTCTTCCGGTTGTTTCCCCTTGTCATCCCCCATCGCAACTCCACTCCGGAGCACTATATTGACGTTCGGGCCTTCCTCGCATGGTTAAGACCTCATCATCTGTAGGTTTTGAGTCGGGGGAGGGGGTAGTGCCCCTTTGTCTCGTATCCTAGCTATCAGCGTAGGACAATCTTCTGTTTCATGATCAAACAATGTGCAATACTTGCATGACGGGCGCGTTGGATTAGTGCAATCACGGGCATAGTGTCCTGGCCCTTCGCAATTGTAGAAAATCAACTGTCCGTGACCTCTACCAGGTCCTCCTCCGCCTCGGCCTTGTCCGCGCCCCTGAAATCCTGTTTGTGCCATCCCTGCATTCTGGTCAAGGGGTCGCATTATGGCCTGAACCCTGTAGGCGGGAGTTCTATTCATCATCAATTCATAGCTCCTGCAAGTACGCTCATCATGTCCTACCGATCTACAAAAGTTGCAGAACAACTGTTGTGGCGTTTGCACATACTTCTGTAACAAGTGGCATGTTTTCTGTCTACCTGACAGATAGCACACCATAAATCAGGCACTGTGCTAGGTCCTACTTGAGCTTCTGACCTTAAAGGCATCGGTCCTCCTCCTGCAAGGTAATTTGTAAAGACCGGGTAGTGGTATTTGTCATGACCCTGACTCTTGCATTTCAAACACCATACCTCTTTGCGTACCTATGGCCGAACCGTCCTATCGTGCTTCAAGATTTTCATCTCAAGGCACAGATTCTTCTGCTGCGCGTGGATCTGATGAACTCCTAGATTAGGATCTTGCATCGGGGTCTCATGTAGTCTCATGACAATCTCCAAGGCCTCTGCCTGAGTTGTTATCTTCTGCTACGACAGTGCACTCCTTAAGTGTGGTAGTAGCGAAGCCACAAACCACTTGTGATGTTGTCCATCTGTCAAATTCATGTTGGCTTCACAGATCATATATTTTAGTCTTTGATCTAGTGCCCAAGGTGTCTCGCCTGGTAGCATTGTGATCTCTTTGAATCCCACAATCGACTACGCTTCAGATTTAGGCTTGGTAAATTCCCTATTCAGTGCTGCTTGGATGTCCTCTACCCTAGAATTTGTGTAATTGCTAGAGTACTTAATATACCAGGTTAGCATGTGATCTTGCAGAGCACTAACAAGTGTTGCCTTCTTTATGTGATCATCTGTAACACCTTGAGCTTCCCATATAGCCCTCACAACGAACCAGAATTGGCCCGAGTCCTCATTTTCCAAGCCTTTGAACAAAGGAAACTTCACTGTGTTTGCCATATTGAATCACGGTGGTGGTGGAGGTGGTACAGGTGAAGTTGGAGGTGATGTCGGTGAAGATGGAGGTGGTGTGGGCAGAAGTGGTATTCATGGAAATCCTTGTTTTATCAACTGAATAACACTTCGCGGAGAGACCTTCGCTATTCCTTTTTCTTCCCTTTGTAGAGGTGAAATCAAGGGGCTATACTATAGACCCTTATTTCCTTTGTTTCTGTAACTTTTTCCACTTCACGTAGTCCCAAACTTCAAGGTAGCTACATAACCCATTTTTCATACAATGACATTTTAATCCAAGTATTCAGAGATTTAACGTACTTACCTTGCGGTCCTTTGAAAAAGCGTCACTCTACCTCGCTATAGCTGACTGAGGTGTCGACCGCTAATTCAGTAACGAATCCTCCTATGATGTGATCGAACCAATGATTGACAACGCGGATGATCTTATCCTCTGATGCTTACAACCTTTGCACTAGCTCTGGGGTCCACACAATAGGACCATCAAGTTTCCACCTTCCTTGGCTATCTGATAGCTTCACAATCCACTCGTATAGCTCAGTAGGACAAGAGGTGAAAAATATTTCATGGATCTCTGTATACAGGTATCGATCCAACCACTATTCTTTTGACAGTCACGGGTTTTTGTTTTCTTGTGCCGCGAATTCGTGATTCCTTCTGTCCAACTAGCCTTCAATTTCTTTCTTAGTTGGATTCCAATGATACGGCATCACACATATCTTATGCAGATTATGGGTTAGGCTTGTGGGGGCCTAACCCAGGTTTAGCATTAGTTAGCCAAACAAATCCATACACTACTGGCCCTTTCGGCATCAGCCTGCGGAGTGTAGACTGAAGTCTCACCCGAAGAAATATGGGGGGATGTTAGAACCAAGTTTCCACACCCTTGAGATGGTTGTGATGTCAGTTTATCCCAGCTATACATGCTTGCGTGCAGGTTTCTTAGCCCTCTATTCCACCCTTAGTACCTTCGCAAAAGGATACAATCAGATTTCACGTAGCCCTAACCGGGGGCTGATATACTTTCATGCTGCTAGGGAAACGAGCTGTGATATTTCCCAAACTACGCTATGTATCTTACTTGTCTTATTACAAATCTTAGTTAGCTTCGTGTAAACATATGTTCTTACTTGCGGTCACTTATCCAACACAATTATATATATTCACACATGATATAAGCATTATAAGTGAAATTCATACCCAAACATAACCAGATCTATAAACAGGAAACAAAGACATAGAAATTGTAGAATACTTCTCTTTATTGATACTTCTGAACAATTTACAGACTCGACCCCCTGCGCACTCAGTTACAGGGGTCCACGCACTCATCTGCGGACTTCTAGGCCTCTGCACACTTAGCTGCAGAGCCTCTACCTATGCTACGACCCAAAACTTAGACTTCTACTCAGAGCTATCTCTCATACATCATATCTTTCTTGATTCCATTATTCAATTATTGCCTCAAACTACTTAGAGCTTGGCTCTATTTATACAATCCCATGGTCCGTGGACCATGGGTAGATCTTCTACAACCAACATTACATTTTCAAAATAAGGGCAGAAAACCCTATGACTCTTTAACAACTACACGCTCCGCGACCACAAAATGCAGAGTCTTTACATTTGGATTAAAAAATTTGACCAAAATATGGGCTTTAGCCCCAAAACTGCCCTTGGGGGATCCCACGCCCAACATGTTTTGATAATTGTTTGATGAAGAAGAACATAATTTAACAACTAAGAAGCCAACTAGTATCACAAATAGTTATAAAATAAAGGAAAATCTAATTAAATCATGAATCCTCCTGATTTTCCAACAGTCATAGCATAGGTTTACATGTTTTTGAAAGGGTTTGTATACCTATATGTGAAATGTGTCATTCCATAACCCTATGATATCCCTTACCATTATTGAACTTTGGATTAATGTTTCATTGGTTGTATGGTTTGATTTATGTTGAATTTAATAACAGGCCTATGGTTTTGTGCACAATTAAACTCTAGTATCGAAATTTCTTGATCTACAATGTAGCGAAATGATATTTGGCGATGGTATGAAAATTCGATGGGATTTGTTTTGAACAAAATATTTTTGTTTTCTAGTAACATGGCACAACATATTTGAGTTGTTAAATGAGGCTTTTGACATATGTTCATAGTGTTCACCATTCTCATGTCTCGATTTTTCAGGTCATAATAGCCCTCTGCCTGTGATCATTATTGTTTGGTATACCTTGTATCATACATGCCAGTCATCCCATATACTACATAGGGTTCTGTTTCTGCATTCTATGCATTCATTTTCTTGTCCAACACTTTGCGTGTCGGTCTGTAACTAGTTAAGGATTTGAACCTCTGTTCAACTCTTTGTACTTATTTTTAGACTGAATCCCTGTTGAAATTCTGCCAGATTCTTAGTCATGCCCCATGTGATTAGAACTTTGCTAATCGAATTCGATATTATTGAAGCATATGATTAATATTTGGCTCGGGTTGTAGGAATTTGTTTAGATTTATTAGGTTTTTAATGATGGAGTAGTAAAATCCTTTGCCTGTGATTTTAATGGAAAGAGGGAAAAGGTTAGCAACCTAGAGATTCTAGTCGATGTTAATTTCACAACAAACATCACTCATCTCTCTATGAAGGGTGAGAATTGGTTGAAGAACCATTCTATGCATGGTGATACCATGGAAACATTCCTTGCAAAAAAGAATTACGTATATAATGTCAAAGGTATGTTGATTTCTTATCTTAAACCTATATGGCAAGATTTGTTATATTTCTCTAGGGTTTTATAATGTGTGAGGGCCGATACAGGCTAGTGTTTATACCACATTCATCTACTAATGGTTTTCTTAGGTTATGAACTTAATATCCTATATTACTTACACAAAATTGTGACCAAAATGGCCAAGGAATATCAAGCCGAACAAAAAAACCCTAACATGTCTTTTTTCCATCATGACTACATATGCCTTTTGGTAAAGCATCATCTGACCAAAATTGGCAATGTTTGGGATGCTTTTCCCCTTCGCAATGGCTATGAAAAACCTGATGTTGTCCCTAGATTTTTACATAGTCCTCTACTAGTCGACCCAACTCTATTTTATTTTCGCGATGTCAATAAAGATGACCCTGATGAGTCATTTCATGTTGAGTAGTCATATTTTTTTGGTGGCAATAAGGTTGAAAATCCTAAAATAATACATATCCATTCCACAAGAAAAGTGGTTAAAAATTATGAGTCTCATCATGTTGAATTAAAGTCAAAATTTATTGATAATGGTGAATTAAACCTCTCATACCATGATCCTTATTTCAAACCTACACAATAAGAGGAGGCTAGTTATCCTAATCATAACCCTCAATCTAGAGAAATATTAAACAAATGGAAAAGAACATTTCTCGGGCTCGACATAACAAGGCAAGGAAATTCTCAGTTAAGGAGGTTTTTGTTGACCTGGAAATGCCTACCGAGCCTTCACCAAAGAAAAGTAAGTTTCAGACTAAGGACAATTTTGATTTTGTTGATAATGATAATGATATTCATGATGGTGATAGTAACTCAAGAAAATGACCACATAGTAATATTGGATCTGATGCATCCATACTCAATATGTATTGGCACCAACAGTTCTTGGTTACAGTGCCTCACCTTGAGAATTGTATTCATTTGGTACAAGAGAACAATCAACTTAGAGCCCTAAATAATTTGAGGGAAAACCAAAATAAGTAGAAATCCACAAATCCTGACATGAAAACACAATCAAATAAACCCCATATAATCATTGAGTCACCAAATGTTAAGGTGGTTATCACTCAATACATGAATGAATCGATTTATGTTAAATAGATCTGATTTTCGGGGTCAAAGAAATTTTGAGGTATGTTTTCTTATGATTATGTCTACTAAATTTAAAAGGAAAAGATTGTGTAGCAACCTTATTTTGATGTCAATATTGATTGTTAATATCATTTTCTTTATTTGTTAATAGGTTGTGCCCATTCATCGAATGATGGTCGTGGTTTCCATGAAAGAGGTTATTGTGGGTGCCATGATGTTGTCTCAAATCATGCGAGAATGTCATGTTGCTTTATATGTTTATTTCTTTTGAGCAATTAAGATTCAACCGATAGGTCAAAAACAATAAACGTATTTTTTTATAAATAGTTTTGATTTTGTAAGGTGTTTTGGAACTTGGTCAAGCTTATCAGCCTATATATAAACCTTTAGTTTGTGTTAGGCTAGGAAGTAACTCCTAAAATGAATTATGTTTATTCATTAAGATTGTTCATAGTTATATACATGAGGGAGTGACTCTTGGGTTTCACCTCCCGATGACTCTTCCTTTTCCATTATTTATTATTTACATTATTTACAAGTGTTCACCCAATCCCCATGATTAGGTGTCAACATTCTCCCCCCTTAATCTGAAGGGATGTTTGTGAGTCCACACATCGTTCTAAATATTTCAAGCTTTCCTCTTCCAAGTGCTTTGGTGAAGATGTCTACAATATGCTCATTAGTGGAACAATGGCCTAGATGGATTGTCTTGGCATCAACATGATGTTGAATCAGATGGTATTTTGTATTGATGTGCTTCGTTTGATCATTAAAATTTGCGTTCTTGGCCAAATTTATTGCAGAGGTGTTGTGAATCATGAGTGGAGTTGAATGTACTTGTTTTACCTACAAATATTCCAGAATTTTCCCAAGCCACACAATTTATTTTGTTGCCTCATATACTGCTACATATTCTGCCTCCGTTGTGGAATCTATTGGAATTGATTGTTTGTGTGATCTCTAGGAGACAGCTCCTGATACAAGAATCATAGCATAACCAAAAGTAGATACCCCAGTTTCTTTGTCTCCATCGAAGTCTGAATCAGAGTATCTAATCAAGCTGAAGTCGCCCACCTTTGTATACTTGAGTCCAAAGTCTTGAGTTCCCTTCAAGTACTTTAAAACTCTTTTTGCAGCAGACCAATGTCCCTCACAAGGCTTTTGCATAAACCTGGAGAGGATTCCAATAGCAAACGAAATGTCTAGTCTCGTAGTAGTCAGGTAGTTGAGACTTCCTACAAGCTGTCTATACTTTGTTGCATCCTCAAATTCTTTTCCTTCAATGGATGTGAGCTTTAAGTTTTGTTCCAATGGAGTAGTTAGAGGATTGCACTCAGCCATGCCAAACCTGTTCAACAGATCTCCAATGTAATTCTTTTGAGAAAGGAATATAGACTTTGGATGTTGAGTTACTTCAATACCAAGATAGTAATGAACATAGCCCAAATTAGTCATTTCAAAACCTTTCCTCAATTCCTTCTTTATGGATGCAATGTAGCTCTCATTGTTCCCTGTCATCAAAAGATCATCTACATATACCACAAGATATACAACTGTTTTTCCAATTTTCTTGACAAACAAAGTTGCATCATGAAGATCATAATGTTTGAAGTTGAGTTTCAGAAGATGCTCAGTTAACTTTTCATACCAGGCTCGCGGTGCTTTCTTGAGGCCATACAAGGATTTCACAAGTTTTCATACTTTATGTTCATGTCCTTTCATAGAAAATCCTTCAGGGTAGGACATAAAAACATTCTCTTTTAGATCTCCATTCAAGAAAGAAGTTTTCACATCCATTTGATGGACTTTCCAACCGTTCTGAGCTACTAAGGCAAAGAGTGTCCAGATGGTAGCCCATTTTGTTGTTGGGGAAAAAGTCTCCTCATAATCAACCCCTTCCTTCTATGCAAAACCTTTTCCCACAAACCTGCCTTTGTGCTTGTAAAGTGAGCCATCAACTTTATACTTGTTCTTGTAGACCCACTTGCAGCTAATTGGTTTGGTTCCCAATAGAGGATCAACCAACTTCCAAGTGCCATTCTTTATCAAGGCATCATACTCCTTTTGCATCACTTCTTTCCATTCATCATGAGAAGCGACTTCTTTGAAGGAAGCTGGTTCAAACTCTGTAGACAAATTCAGTTCAAAATCATAAGAAACATCCATATCAATAGGTGAATCAGAATCATCTACATCACCTCCATTTTTCCTGGTTGAATTTCTTGTTCCTGTCTTTCCAACGTCATCAAGACGAACACTTTCAAGTGTCTTTGTTAGCCACTTTGGGGGACCTTTCTGATATGGTCTAGGCTACTCAGTTGATTGAGTTGGGACTGAATGAAGATTGATTCTCCCAATTCTGTCAATCACATCACTCAAAGTATCATCAACATTTGGAGTTTCATGCGGGGGAGAGAGTGCTTCAGAAGAAGATTCCATAGATTGATCCAGTACAGGAATCTCCTGTTCAAGATGTGGAATCTGATTATCAAATTCTTGAAATGATTTTTCATTTCCGAATCTATCCAAGAAATCAAGTTTTCGCTCAACAACATTGTCAGATTTGGAAGATTCAATAAATATTACATCTCTAGATACAACAAACTTTTTATTAACTTCATCATAGAGACGGTATGCTTTGGAGTTATTTGAATACCCCAAGAAGATACGCTTACAACTCCTTGCACCAATTTTTTTTCTATGTACTTTTTTGTATCAAGGCATTACAGGTGGAACCAAAGACCCTGAGATGCTTTACCTAAGGAATGTGGCCATACCACATTTCATAAGGAGTCTTGTTTCTAATAGAATTAGATGGACATCTATTCTTTACATATACAACACATAGAACTGCATCAGCCCAAACCATCAATTTTACATTCTTGAAAAATATCATGGAACGTATCATATTTTAGATTGTACTATTCATTTTTTCAGCTACTCCATTCTATTGGGGATTATAAGGCACAATTGTTTGATGTTTGATCCCATGCTGGCAAAGATAGTTTTCAAATTCATTTGAAGTGTATTATTTTCCATTATTAGTGTGAATAGAGCCAATATGAGATTGTGCCTCATTTTCAATCCATGTATGAAAGTTCTTAAATGTTTGAAAAGCATCATATTTGTTCTTCAATAAATAAACCCAACACATTTTGGTGTGGTGATCTGAAAATCACTTGTGAGTGACCTCAGTTAAATAATTATTGAATGAAGGTATTATAGACTCATGTGCTGGTGTGTGTCTATGTTATTTTAGGCAACGGATCGATTAGATTGCAAAATACACAGACACTGGAGAATAGAAAACAGTAAGAGAAACACAGTAAGCAAATACAAGAACACAATTGATTAATAAGGAGTTCACCCTATTCTCCAGGGCTACGTCTCCGGTCCAGCTTTCAGTGGTGGCCTTCTTTTATTGTGTCTTTAAAGCAGAGTTTTTACAGTGAGGAGCTCAATTTGAGTCTCCTGAAACAGATAATGCTTGGTAGGGTCGTTCTTGGATTCCCCAAGCCACTAGAGTGCACAGAATCTTTTCCTTTCCAAGTCTTGACCTCTCTAGTCTTTAATGGGAGGAGCCCAATGTGGTACTCAATTCTCGACAGATCCTCTCAGGGATTGCTTGAACCTCTCAAGCTTTCTGTCTGCTCGATGCTGCCTTAGGTCAGCTCGGCTCTCTGTTTTTCTGCTTCTTACTTCATTGTCTCTTTCTCGCTTGTCTCTGTTCTCCTTCTTCTCTTTTTTCTTTGCTCTCTATCTGTTCATGGCTTAAAGCCAATTTGTCTTTGACTGTTCACTTCCTCTTCCACCCCTTCGGTTCTCCTGCTACTGTTCGCTTGGAGTTCCCTGCCTTTGCGTCATCGCCAATGTCTCACAGGGAGGTGGCCACTTGTCCTCTCTCAAACTACGCTAGCTCTTCCTTAATGGTTTGGTTTTTTCAGTTACACTGTGGAATGACTCATCTACCGACTCAGCGGTCAAATCAGACCTTAAACTTTTATGTGCCGCGGCTCAATTCCCCTGTTAAATCCGGTTCCTCCATTGGGTGCAATCTTTGCCATTAGATTTGGAGCCCCCAGATCCTACGGTGTTCGCTCATTTTGCGCGGTTGACTTGCTCGATCGTTAGTGCATGATGAGAGACGGTTTTCTCTCTCATCTGCTGGACACGCGTTGTGCGTTGAATGGAATCGCTCATTTTTTGCCAAATCCACTTACCACCCAAGGATGCCTCCGATATACTGCCCGGTTTGGAGCGTGGGACCTGCCTTTCGCCTTAGCGCTTTCCCCACAGTTTCACGGCTTCCCATGCGACGAGCGCTTCGAGGCTTTTCCTTCTTGAGGGGTTTTGCCCAGCGATGCGCGATTAGCGCTAAGTGCTAATCGCGGATTAGAAATGGCCTCCGTTTCCCGATTCAGGCTTCCTAACTGCCAGTTTTGCCTCCTGCGCAGTCTCCATGGGCCTCGGTCAGTGCGCTTTGACTGAGGTCCTCGTCGTTCCTTGCTGGTTGCAAACTGCCACTGTCCAGAGGTCTTCCTGATCGCTCTTTGCATAAATTTTGAAGTCTGTCCTGTTTTGATATAGTCATGGCACTTTGATAATCTTCATAGATCCAATTTGGATCACATCCTTCCCACTGAAAAAGCTTTTGGACCACCAAAAGTTGGTTTTCAAGCATCAACTAAGTGAGGGTACAATTGTCTCACTTGTCCAATCTCTATCCACTTTGCACTGCTCGATTTTGAACCCTTGAGCCCAACTCTGAGGTACTCAACATCTCCCCTGCGCGTCGTCCTCACCTTCCTGTCCAAAACCGTGTTTTCCTGCAATTCATTAAGATATTCAGGTAGTAGGTCATCAATAGAAGGCAATTGACTCTGCTCTTCGGGATCTTCAATTAGTGAAGGTTCAAACAACCTCAAGCAATCTGCATTCATGACTGAGTAGATGTGCATGTAAGCTGGTAGATCAAGGCGAAAAGCATTCTCACCAATTTTTCAAGTATCTTGAAGGTTCCATACTTGATAGGCTTTAGCTTTTTACCTTCACCTTGCATCCTTTCCTTGCTTATGTACAGCCAGAATTGGTCACCAACTTGGAAACTATGCTCCATCCGATGCTTGTCATGCCTTTCCTTGTATTTGGCTTGGCTCTTTTCCAGCTGTTCCTGTACTGCCTGGTGGATCTCTTGGATCTGTTCAATGAACCTAGTTTCCCTGTCCACATCACTGTGTCCCTCAACTGTGGTGTCTTTACCAAAGACAAAGTCCAAAGGACACCTTGGTGTGAAACCAAAACAGGTCTCAAAAGGAGATCTCTGTGTAGAAGAATGTTTTTCTCTGTTGTAAGCATGCTGCACATAACACAAATGTTCATCCTAAAGCTTAGGATGTTTGCTGCAATATCCCCTGAGTAACCGGATCACTGTCCTATTAACTACTTCTGTCTGGCCATCAGTTTGTGGATGAAAAGTTGTGCTTTTCTTTAGTTTGGTGTCCATTAGTTCCCACAGACTTGACCAAAACCTCCCCACAAATCGGGTGTCTCGATCAGATACAATGGAAGTGGGTAGTCCAAAATGAATCCATACATGTTGAAAGAATAGTTTTTTAGTTTGTTCAGCTGTAATCTGTTTATTACAAGGTATCAAAATACACATTTTGCTGAACCTATCCACAACAACATACAGATAATCATGACCTTTCTTAGATTTAGGCAGTCCTCCAACAAAATCCATGGAAACACTTTCCCAAGGGTGAGAAGGAACTGGTAATGGAGTGTACAAGCCTAGTTTTCTATTGTTGGGCTTGCTTTTAGCACACATAGTACACCCTCTTACATATCTAGAAACTGTCTCATTCATTTTTGGCCAATAACAAAATCTTTGCAGTTGTGCAACTGTTTTACTTATCCCAAAGTGACTGGATATTAGAGAAGTGTGTGCTTCTCGAATTATCTTTACTCTCTCAGTTTTTGGAATGCATAACTTCCCACAATGGTATAAGAGTTGGTCCTTTACATGATAGTCCAATTCTTCTACTCTTTTTGCCTTGACTTAAAGTTGCATATAAATCTTTAAAGTCTATATCTTGAGCATATTGTTCAATGTAACCCTCATGTAACACAGAATTATGCTTAAGTATAGTAGATGCATTTATAATGGGTCTAGATAACATGTCTGCAACTTTATTATGTATGCCCTTTTTATATTTGATGACTAAATGAAACTGTTGTAGAAACCCCATCCATTTATAGTGTCTTGATTGCTGCAACTTAGTTTGGGAGTGTAGATATTGAAGTGGTTGATGATCAGTATGTATTACTATTTCTTTGCCCATTAAGTAATGTTTCCACTTTTTCACACTCTGTACTAATGCATACAATTCTTTATCATATGTAGGATAGTTAACTACTGCAGAATTAAATGTCTCAGAATGATAACATATGGGTTTACCGTGCTGTTTCAACACTGCTCCTATGGTATAGTCACTGGCATCTGTTTGGATCTCAAATGGTCTTTGAAGATCAGGCAGTGCTAGTACAGGTGTTGTACTAATCTTTTATTTCAAGGTGTCGAAGGCTTTCTGCTGTTTGCCTCCCCACTGAAACACCTTGTTCAATCCTATTAAAGCATGTAAGGGAGCTGCAATTAAGGAAAAGTTAGAAATGAACTTCCTCCAATATTGTGTTGCTCCTAAGAAGCTTCTAACTTCTGTAGCAGATTTGGGTTTAGGCCAGTTTACAATGACTGCCACTTTAGAGGGATCTATCTTCAATTCACCACCCCCTACTATATGACCCAAATAATTCAGAGATGTTTTGCCAAATTCACATTTTGAGAGTTTAACATAAAGTTTTTCTCTTTTCAAAACATCTAGTGTCTGCTTAACATGCTTTAAGTGTTCTTCCCATGTTTTGCTAAATATCAGAATGTCATCCAGATACACAATAACAAAATCATCAAGAAAAGGTCTGAGTACATCATTCATTAATCTCATGAAAGTAGAAGGAGCATTAGTTAAGCCAAAAGGCATAACCAGTCACTCATACAATCCCTGCTTTGTTTTGAAAGCAGTCTTCCATGCATCTTGTTCTGCGACTTTGACCTGATGGTATCCACTATGCAAGTCTAGCTTGGAAAAATAAACAGCTTCCTTCAATTGATCTAAAAGATCATCTATGCGAGGAAGGGGATAACGATTTTTTATTGTTATCTTATTCAGTGCTCGGTAATCAATGCACATTCTCCACGAGCCATCTTTCTTTCTCACCAAAACGATTGGTGACCCACAAGGTGATGTGCTAGGTCTGATGAACCCTTTCTCGAGCAACTCCTGCACCTGCTTCTTGATTTCAGCATTCTCTAAAGCATACAACCTGTACATTCCAATGTTAGGCAATGGAGCATCTTGCTGCAAAATAATATCATGTACTATTTCCTTTTTGGGTGGCAGACCTTTAGGTTCTTGAAACAAGATATCATACTCTGAAACAACCTTTTCTAAATCAGCTTGTTGTTCAGCATTACAACCTTCAAATACATTGGTTTTATCAGCTTTCTTTTCCTTTACAACCATCAGTAAGAATTGTTTACATGAATTTATCATTCGTTTCATCTGCCCTGAGTTTATGAGAGTATAATTATTCTTGAACTTATGAGCTCTTACAAAGTATTCGATTCCATCTTTAACAAGTAGATACTTGTTCTCAGCTCTATAGAAGATAGCTTTTTTGTCATACAAGTAAGGACTTCCTAAAACAATTCCACATATATCCAAAGGAATTATGTCTAACTCAACCTCATCTACAAATGCTGACCCAAAAGAAAACTTGAGTTCGCACTGTCTAGTCACCTGTAGTTGTGTTTTATCATTTAACCATCCTAATGGGTATGGTTTCTTGTGAGGTGTAGTTACTAATCCCAAGTTCTTTACAATTGCTTCAGAAATTAAATTTACTTGTGAGCCACTATCAAACAAAGTATCAATCTTTTGATGTTTGGAAATAACTCGAATATGGAAAAGCTCATGCCTTTTTCTCTCATTTTCTTCATCAATAATAGATTGTGCAGAATTACTAGTAGATGCTTCAGAATTCTTACCTTTTATACCTGTGGCTGCAATAGTTGTTTCATCTCCTGAGTTTGACCCCAAATCCTTCTGAATAGCTACAACAGTCTTTTTCTTCTTGCCCTCAAACTTCTTAGGTCTCAACTCTAGATATAGATTCCAACAGTGCTCATCATCATGCCCATCCTTTTTACAGTGAGTGCATGAAGCCTTACTTTTCTATGCAGCGTTAGCCTTCCTTGCTTTCCATTTTTGCTTTCTTTTCTCCTTATTATTGCTTGCAGTGGGTTGGGATGATCCCCCAACTTCTGGACTTCCATTCTTTCCTCTAGCTTCTAGATGAGTAGCTTGTATAGATACCTCATCTATACTAGTGGGATTAAACATGAGGATAGTGTGCCTCATGTAGCTGTGTAGACCACCAATGTACTTCAACAGAGTCTCAGGTGAGTCTAATGAGATTCCTAGAATCAATGCTCTCTTTCTAAATTCTTGAGTGTACCCTTGCACACTTTTCCCTTTCAACTGTCGAAGAGTTTTCCAGCTCATCATGGCTTGCTGCATATAGGCCAATGGATAAAACTGCTTTTTGATTGCAAAAACAAATTCACTCCAGACATAGATAGTCTTACCATGTCTTTTCATGTCAGCTTGGGTTCTGCCTTCCCACCAAACCAAGGCAGTGCCTCCAAGGTGTAGGCTTGCCAACTGAATCTTTCTCTTGTCTGAGTCGATATTATGCACTCTGCAATAAACATCAATTTGTCTAATCCAATTGTCCAGCTTTTCTGCATTCCACTCTCCATCATATATAGGTAAATCAAATTTAACATCTAGTTTAATCAAAGATGCCTTATTTTTATTTTCAGGGCTATTAGGAGGTGTGAGAAAGCTTTCCTCTTTCCCTTTTCCTTTTGAGTGGTCATGGAAGTGAGACTCATCTTCTCCTTTGTCTTGTTTAGAGCCTGATGAATCTTCATCCTTGTGTTTTCTAAAGGCCCTATACATTTCTTCTACTATGGATTTTATGGCTAGGAAACTATCTATGAATTGAGGGTCTGGCCCCATAGAACCTTCCTCTGACATTGTCTTCCGAGGATAGACTCTCCCAATCTCAGGATTAGTTTCGACCAACTCTCCTTCTCCTAATTTGAGCTTTGATCTATTTAGCATTCAACAACTAAACCAACACAAGCTTGTATAACCTTAACAGCCTTTTGCTCTGATACCACTTGATTTGAAAATCACTTGCGAGTGACCTCAGTTAAATAATTATTGAATGAAGGTATTACAGACTCATGTGCTGGTGTGTGTCTATGTTATTTTAGGCAACGGATCGATCAGATTGCAAAATACACAGACACTGGAGAATGGAAAACAATAAGAGAAACACAGTAAGCAAATACAAGAACACAACAAATTAATAAGGAGTTCACCCTATTCTCCATGGCTATGTCTCCGATCCAACTTTTAGTGGTGGCCTTCTTTTATTGTGTCTTTAAAGCAGAGATTTTACAGTGAGGAGCTCAATTGGAGTCTCCTGAAACAGATAATGCTTGGTAGGGTGGTTCTTGGATTCCCTAAGCCACTAGAATGCACAGACTCTTTTCCTTTCCAAGTCTTGACCTCTCTGGTCTTTAATGGGAGGAGCCCAATGTGGTACTCAATTCCCGACAGATCCTCTAAGAGATTGCTTGAACCTCTCAAGCTTTCTGTCTGCTCGATGCTGCCTTAGGTCAGTGCGGCTCTCTGTTTTTCTACTTCTTGCTTCACTGTCTCTTTCTCACTTGTCTCTGTTCTCCTTGTTCTCTTTTTTTTTCTCTCTGTCTGTTCATGGCTTAAAGCCAAGTTGTCTTCGACTATTCATTTCCTCCTCCTCCCCTTCAGTTCGCCTGCTGCTGTTCACTTGGAGTTCCCTGCCTCTGCGTCATTGCCAACATCTCACAGGGAGGTGGCCACTTGTCCTCTCTCGAACTGTGCCAACTCTTCCTTAACGATTCATTTTTTTCAGTTACACTGTGGAATGACTCATCTACAGAATCAACAGTCAAATCAGACCTCAAACTTTTATGTGCCGCAACAATCTTCGATGTCAGATCTGGAGCCCCTAGATCCTATGGTGTTCACTCATTTCGCGGGGTTGACTTGCTCGACACGCGTGATGAGAGGCGGTTTTCTCTCTCACCCGTCGGACACATGTCGTGTGCTGAATGGAATCGTTCGTTTTCTGCCAAATCCGCTTACCGCACAAGGATGCCTTCGATATACTTCCGGTTTTGGAGCGTGGGACCCGCCTTTCGCCTTAGCACTTTCCCCATGGTTTCCCGGCTTCCCATGTGACCGAGTGCTTTGGGGCTTTTCCTTCTCGAGGGGTTTTTCCCAGCGATGCGCGAGCATCAGAAATGGCCTCCGTTTCCCAATCCGGGCTTCCTAACTGCCAGTTTTTCCTCCTGCATGGTCTCCATGGGCCTCAGTCAGCACGCTTTGATTGAGGTCCTCGTCATTCCTTGCTGGCTGCAAACTGCCACTGGCCAGAGGTCTTCCTGATCGCTCTTTTCATAAATTTTGAAGTCTGTCCTGTTTTGATACAGTCATGGCACTTTGATAATCTTCATGGATCCAATTCGGATCATGTGGTCATTCAAGTGTCCAAATCTAGTATGCCATAAAAGACTTGATGGAAATGTACCTTCATCATAATGAGAATTGTATGAGAAATTTTGTGCATGAGCAGAGGTACCTTGCAACTTGAGAAGCCTTTCTTCTTCTATCCCTGTCATGACAAGTGAGTGATTTGATGCTTTTCTCACCTCAACCTTGCCATCAAACATATGAATGGAGTGTCATTTCTGGCAGATGTGGACCAAGGACAACAAATTTCTCCTCAGCTGTAGGAGATATAAAACATCATGCAGAAGAAAGTCTGGAAGACCAAGCAATTTGAACCTGATTGTGCCAAGCCCTGATGGCTTGAGTTTTGATTTGTCTGCAAATTATACTACTCCATCAACATTGTCAGTAAATTCTTCAAAAAAATCTCTTCTAAATTCATGTGGCAAGTTTCTCCTAAATCAAGCAACCAATCATTTTTCCAAGAAGCAAGTGAAGCATTAAACAAGTCTTCATTTACTCCAATATTACAATGTGCCACAACATAGTGAGCGGATTCAGGTGCTTTACCTTTCTCTTTGTCATTGGTTTTACCTTTGGGTTGATTTCTTTCCTGCTCAATTCTGTCCCAAGGCAACTTGCATGTGGATGCATCATGTGATCCATCTCTACTGCAATGTATGCAATGCAAATCAGAATTTTCTCCTTGAGAGTGTCTGCCCCCTGCCTCTGAAATTTCTTCTTCCTCTTCCTCTTCAACCACCTCTTCCTCTAGAAGAATATTGAGCAAGATTCTTCTCTCTATGTGCAAGACACACAACTTCTTTAAAAGACTGAGGAGTTGTCTTCTTCCCAAAATCTTTCTCTCTCTCTACAAATTTATTCACAAGGGAGTCAAAGGTAATTTCTTTGAGGTTTCCATTTGCTTGCAATGACTCAAGATAATTTGAATAAGTGGGATAAAGTGCCTTGACAAAAGCTATCAGAGGAATGTCTAGTTCAACATTAGTGACTTTGATATCATGCATAATAGATTTTACTTCTGATGCAAGAGAAAGAGAATCATCATTTTTTGATTCAAGGTGGAACAATTTAATCATCAGTTGGACAACTTCAAGCGCAGAGTGTGAGTCATAGAGTTCAATTTTTGTAAGGCTTCAAAAGAATTCGAAAATGGTGAAATATGGCAACTCACCTCTTCATTTATAGATGCTTCAATCAAGGCATAGGCCTTGCTATTCTTGTTTTCCCAAATAGTGAATTCCTTGTCTAAGGTAGGTTTTGTTGGTTCATTGTCTCCTTCTCCAACACAAACTCCTTTCCACAACTCATTAAAAATGAGAGTGTGTTTGATCTTCCATGACCATTCTAGATATTTCTCTTTGCCAGTGAGAACCACTCCAGCTATAGATATCAATGAATGCATTTAAATGTGTATTGTGTAAAAAAAAAAAGCCCCTCTGCTAGAAATTTTTTTCACTTATTGTGTAAACAAAACTATGAAAATATGATTCTAATATGTAAATATCAGAGGTATATATGGGAGAGGTATATACGGTGGAGGAGTTTTAACGGGGAGGTATATATGGGGGAGGTATCTATGGGAGAGGTATATTGGTATGGAAACATAGTATTAAAATGCAGTTATATATTAAAAAACACATTTATTAAAAACCGAGAGTGGGAGCGGAGTGGTATGGTGAATTCGGGTATGGTGGAGGTGTTAACCATCAACGTTCAATGTGGAGGCACCAGAAGTATTATATGATCACCGAAGGATTCGATGCCACAACATAGTATGGGAGAAACCACAAAGAACAATGGTGGTGGAGGGTGGTTTGGAGGGCTGCAAAGGGTGGTTTTAGGCCTACAATGGAGTCGGGTAGGAGGCAGTGTTGAGAGCAGAGTTATATGGGAGAAAAGATATTCATTGTGATATGTCAGACCATTTAGTGGCGTTCATCTGGGAGTGTGCATTCAACATTCAAATGAATTGTGATTGTTTGGCTAGCACAGGCTAATACACAATGTAATATAATTGAACATATTACAGTGGTATGGACAACGTTCAACATAACTGTGATAGTGGTGTTCAACGTAATACAACAACAGAGTAATACCACCTATCCCCACCATACATCTTGAACCTGCATATCGTATCAATGGTGTTATACATAAAAAAAATTAACATATCCAAAACCTCAACATATTCATATTCGTAGCACCTCCAGTCGACTGGTTGTTCTCATCGCAACACAACACCTCCAGGAAGCACCCTTATGACCACAACATCTCCAGGCAACAACTTGACTCTTCAACAATAGGAATAAAATGCACAAAAGTAGGTAGGGATATGTCAGTCTGTAGAAATGAAGAATAGGGGTAGGAAGAATTTACAAGGGTAGGAAGCCAAAAATAGAGTTGGGACCTGCACTTTGATACCATGTCAGGCCAGGAGGTAACTCCTCAATTTAACTATGTTTATTCATTAAGATTGTTCATGGTTATATAAATGAGGGAGTGACTCTTGGGTTTCACCTCCCGATGACTCTTCTTTTTCCATTATTTATTATTTACATTATCTACAAGTGTTCACCCAATCCCCATGATTAGGTGTCAACAATTTGTAAAGTGAAAAATGGGGAGAATAAGGAAAGAAATGCTTTATAAACTATACAGTGACCGTGGAATTATTTTAAACATTTTTATGTATGTGTGTTGATTTTATTTGACTCAATCAACTAATACTTGTATCTATTTTATTTTCCATAGTTGTTATTCATTCATGCTCTTCTTCATTTTCTGTAATTTGATTTATGAAAATTTTGAAGACAAAACTTTGTCATTTTGTGACCTTAATCCATGAATAGGCAGGGAATTATTGCCTTTATTTTTATTCATGTTAGTTCAATTTATATTTATTTACATTTGATCATAATCACCATTCAAAGACTTGTGTTCTAAGGATGATATCGATCTTAGCATTCCTCTAGTCCAGTTTCTTGTAAATTGTTTCCAGGGATTTAGATTGTTGAGAAATGTTATCTTTATATAAATTAAATTGGTATATATGTTGTATAAGTTTTCAATGTATTACTTTATTTCATTATTTATTTATTGAATTGTTTCATAAATGAATAATTGAATAGTAATTATAGAAATTGTTACATATATCTTGCTAGTTTACCTCTGTCGAGAATTAGCAGTTAAATAACATTAGTTAGTTTTTTGCATATATGATTTATTCATGATGTGAATTATTAAAACAAACATTGATTATTCTGTGTTAATTTAAAATATATGAAGCTTACATTTTTAAGTTCTTTGTCTTTTATTTATTTGCATTAAGGATTATCATTAATTTTAATTTGTAATTACATAAAAAAATTAAAATTAGTTTGCATCTTAAACATTTAGCATTGTACAAATTTATCTTTACTCATTCTTTACCAGTTATAGTGCTCTCTAGTTTTTAATCTTTTGTATCATATTTTTGTACATTTTATGTGCTATATTTTCTTATATGATATTGTATATTATTGTACTAAGTGCGTGATTGTATTATATTTAATTGGTATATTAGGTACATTAACACAAACACTAGTTTTAGGTTAACTTTAGGATAACAATAGGATAAACCCACATCTTTTGCTTCAAAAGAGGAAGAGGCATTCAGGTCAACGAAGCCTTTAAACCCATCGAGAGTGACCATCCCAAATATCCTGGGCTATTTAAAGAGCCTCAGTCTGGGTCACATCCCCTTTGTTGACTAAGGTCCAAAATCTCGCGTCAACAAATAATTTATAATATATCTCATCCACACATAAATATTATCTCATATTTATAGTAATTGGATACTTTATTCAATCTCAAGTGATAATAGAATCTACATGACAACAAATCACTTATTAGAAAACAACCCCTTCCTAGAAGAATACATTGCAACACTAATGCATTGGAAGAATACATTTTTGTAATTAATTTTGTCACTTCTCCTTAATGGAGAAATGGATTCTCTACAATAACTAACTTTTCTTAATCTCCATTATCTATGGTCATTATCAATATGTTCACTCCTTTACACATAATCCACTATGAATTGAAGAACCTCCTTATCAACAAGGTCTATGTCTAATCCAACTTGACATTTTCATAATACCTTTATGATACAAATATTATTAAAGAGTTGATGTCCATATAAAGGAAAAGCCATACATCGAAATGCATGGGTAACCAGTTGTTGTAGTCGTTGGTCTAGTAGGATTTCCATAGTTCAAATGGTTCATTCAACCATTCTTACATCACATCTTCATACCTATTCTTTTAGCTCCCATTGCATCTTCATTATCCTAGTTTTTCCTTGGCTTACCCATAACCACACTCTGGAATTACACCTATGGGATTTTGTGGATAACCCTCAACCATCACACCTCAAATGGTTTCTTGCTTACCAAAAACATTGCATCAAATGGTTTTGGCTGACCAGAAAACATTACTACATTAGTGGTTTCCAATTAACAACAGACCTTCCTCTACAAAGTGGATTTTTGATTACCATGAATTTTGTGGGAGTACATTTTTCCTCATCATAATTACATTATCATTTGACTTTACATACAATTCTCATACATTTTCCATGGACATACCATGTACATGATGAAATGTTCTCGTAGGACTAATACATGATATTGTTGATGCATGTCAATGCTTTTATAATTTTCACTAACCATAGTGAGATATATTCCCATTCCCTTTACAAGAAAGTCAAAATAAATATACTTGATAAAATAAAACTAGCAGGTGGGACCCTACCCTTAAGAAAAAAAACAAAAAACTATCATGATCATGTTTGAGCCGAGAGGCTCATTCTACAACCTAGTATGATGTGTAACGTTGTTCGTCCATCATAAAAGTTGAAATTTTGCTTAATGTTGACTAAAATAAAAAATCTAAAAATAAAAAAAATTAAACAACTATACAAAACATTTAAAAAATGTTCACTCGTAAAAAAAATTACACATGAAAAAATTAGATTCCTCTCAACTCATGATAAATCCGTATTTAAAATAAATATATGCTAATATAATCAAAACTACAAATATTACAATTTTTTTAAATAATAACCTAATCTTTGAAATAATCTCACACCTCATAAGCTTCATGTTATAAATCAAAGAAAGGCCTGAAATGCATGGACATAGACTACACTATGTAAAGTTCCACCTTTACAATGTTCATTTACAGATATATGACGGGGCAACTTTGTATAACCTACGATAATACGATTTCATATGGTATACTTGTTTTATGGCTGAGATTATGGTAACAAATTCGTAGTGATATTTGTATGGTTTGTACCCCATGCGACGGAGTTTCTCTTATGTTAATGTTCTTGACGTTAAATACTTCTATCACAAAGTTTTATACGTAGGTCCTATATAACGCATGATATATTCATAACGGAAGAGGTGACGGTTTAAGGTCCTAGATGATAACGGTTTTGGATATTTAATATGATTTTGGCAGATTTAATCGGCAAGAACTTCAAAATGTGACATTTTTTATGTGGCACCTCTCTATGGTGTGAAGCCTCCAAAAGGGATGTATGTGTCTGCTCTATTACTCGCCAACAATGACTCTCTGGAAGCAAAGCTTGCCACTAGGGATCAACCATGATTTTCATTTTGAATTCCTCACTCTTTGTTCAAGGCCACAATTAAATAGTGTATATGGTCACTCATGCCTCACAGCATGATCTATTGTCTATTAAAATGATTTTCTGACTATTATGCTTACACATCATCCTATTTGGCCAGCCCCTTCGACATGGAATCTCTCCATTCGTGAAGACTTGCTGATGATTTTGACATGGAGACTTCCATTTATTATTAGTTTTGATTTCGATTATGATTCACCTCTCTAAGTCGCCAACCCTTACAATGACATTTATTATGTCATTTACTCCACTACATCATGAACCATGCCTTTTGCACGCCACCTTTTCACTTATTTACATGCATTTAGCGAGGTATTCAATGTGTTTTCTCTCGCATGTTTAGTTATTCTTCTTGATTGATTTTGTGAAGTCTTTGTTAGGAGCCGAGGAGGACAAGAGTTGAGACTACATTGTGACTCTCTAGACACGCTAATTTGAAAGTTATTTCAACGATGCGTTTCTCATTCCAACCATTGATAAATTTATGTTTACATCGAATATTTTCGTGAGATATTGATGATTACTTGCATGTATCACATGGTTTCCCTCATGTTCAAAGGCATTCACATGATTTTTGAGTTTTTCTTTCTGGTTTTCATATACACCCTTACTCTGCATATTTGTAAAATTCTAAATGTGCTTCCATGCAACAAAAAGAGGGTATCGGTCAAATTTCACCGAACTTTAACCCACTCCATTGTCTTCGTATTTGGATTTTTCTAGCATACTCAATGTGGTCCCTTGAGGCTGAAGACTCGGGCACATAATCACTTGGTATCCTGTCTTTTAAAACCAAAGTTCTACTTTTATATTAATGGCTTAGTGAGCTTCACAAGTCCAGTTTATTTCATGCATGTTTTTCTCCATGAATTTTTTGATGTTCAAAGCTTTATACCATAAACCCTGCATAAAATACTCAGATAAAAAACGAAAAGAGAATTTTATATGCAGAGCATAATACTTGTGCTTCTATTGAAAACTTTTACAAGGATTTTGATGTGTAGTTGCAGTTATTCCCTTCATCTTCAGTGAAATATTTATGGTATGGATCCACATTAGTAAAACCTTAATGTGTTATTGATTAAACCGTGTGAAAATTATTTATCTTAGGAGTCATCTAAAAAGGTGGAGGAATTGCGAAATTTCAAGGAAGCTTGCAATATCAGTGTTTGAATCATATTTTTGATGGCGAAAATAGATTCAGCACCATCAAAAACCTTGGGGCACCCAACATCTTGAAATTTGATAGCTATAACCTAAATTTACAGAAATATCTGCCATATTTTATGAAAATATTGTCAAAAATTTCCATGATTTTCAAAGAAAAAATAGTCTAATAAGACAACGGCTTTATCTTCATGTCAACAAGAGCCTTAAGAACCCTAGGGTCTAGGAACAAAACCGTGTGACATTACCAAGTGCGTTAGAATTCCAACTATTCTATATGACCAGGGGCGAGCCTTTATTCTCTTCATGACTCCACCTCGAACAAAGGTATTGAATATATATATTAGATTATAATTTCTATCGTTGCAAATTCTATGTTTAAATGATAATTCGTGACTCTGACTTTTCAACATTCTATGTTTAAATGTCTCAACCACTAGTAATGTAATCATTGCAAAATTACTCTGTTGACGTACAAGTTCGAGCCAAAGTTCCATGTATTCTATATTCGCTTGACCCCCATGTTTTATATGCTTTTTTGTGTCTTTCCATGCATTATGTTCCTTAGGTATGTTTTTGCATTCACGATGAAGGTTCCATGCATTATGTTTTTTGTGTCTTTCCATGCATTATGTTCCTTATGTATGATATACATTTATCTTAAATAAAAATGGATTTTTTTTTCTTAATGTACACGCACCTCTCAAAATTACAACCACTGAACCCTAAACCATTTTTTTCTTCTTCGTCTATATAATTTTAAACGACCTTGTTGATACATCAATTAGTTATTTCCCTTCCCTATAATTGTTTTTATGATTGTTTTGACTCATGTAATTATAGATTTATTCATGTTGGAATATATTATTTTGTTAGAAATTGCAAGTAATTTAATGTTTCTGTCCCAGCATAAGATTATTTAACATAAACAAGGGTAGAGAAAGAGGAAACAAAAATAGAAATTTGGGACAAGAAAAAAAAGGAGGCATAGGGTGTCAGTCCATTTCGATGATGATTCAGAAGAACTTAGGCAACTACTCCAAACTGGCATAATGAACCTTACAAGCCAACCTATTGCCCAACCTATGGCTCAATTTCAGTAGCCTCTTGTTCATGACAGACCAAGCATTACTATCTTTGTGCCACCCCACATGTATTCTCCTCTTTTTGTCCTAATAATGATGGTTGTAAAATTGTAATTCAAGCACAACCTCTGCATTTTGTTCAAGGTTGGCCTACTGCTTTTTTGTCTTCTCCTCTTGAAACAAATATGTCTCATCACTTACGATTGACTGAGTCACGTGTTGTACCTTCTCCACAGACAACACCTTAGCCTTCTATTCCTGCAAATCAATCCCCTCCATATGTTTTCCAAGTTTCCAATCATCCTATTGTACTTCCCCATATAGTTGTTCAATCCTCCAAGCATGCAACCACCCCTCAACCTGCTACAAGCAATAAAAAGACAAAATTCCAAGTTACTCTATTTGATTCCTCTCATGATTTCTCCCACTAAGTGACATATCATCCTCGCCAGGAAGAGCAGCATGTTGAAATTGCCCCATCCCACAGGTTGAAATGATATATCATGGATGTTTTAGTATGATTTTGATGCACATATGGACTCTTCTTGTTTTCTATTACCATTTAATTTATATATGTGGATATGCTTACAACACTTATTTATATAACGGCTTATTTTGAAGATTTTAGTAGCACATATATCATGATTATGCACATGCATTATATATATATATATATATATATATATAGGATCATGATCATGATCATTACGGAGTAACAATGGGTTTTCTAGGAGGCACAAGGAGAATTTGTTTATTTTTGTTGTTGATGATTTTTATTACATCATCCATATTTTTTGGATATCATTGGTTAATTTGTTTATTTGAAAGATACACATGATGACTGCATGATAAATGGATAGAAGTTATGTCAAAGAAATTATTATAGTTAAAAGTCATAAAAATTTACTTATGGAACAAAGGGGGGTTCCCACCTACTAGAAAAATTAAACGTATAAATTCATAAACTTTATTTATTTAATCTCACCTTTAGAACCCCGCCCTCAACCTCTAATCAAAACTAGATTAGAGAATATGTTGTAATTAGTTACTCAATTGGTTCAATTATTTAACCACTTTGATGGAGTATAAAAGAGGGAGAGGGATATGAAGGAAGATAATCCAAACTATTCAACCTACCCACGTGCCTCAAAATATTCCTTCTCATTCCATATTTTATATATTTTGTTTTGAAATTGAAATCTACACATACTCAAATTTAAACAAAAATAGTTTTGTTACCTCTGTGCATGTACCTTTCCATCAATGCTTCAGAAATTCAAATGATTTCTTTATCAAACCTTGATTCCTTGTGCTAACAAATGTCACTATCTATCATACGCTTTCTCCATCATTTCTTTTTCTTGAACACTTTCTTCCAACTACTTCAACAACTACAAACAAATCTTCCTCACACCAAAAAAAAATTGAAGTTTGAAACCATACCTCAGTACCTCTATTGATGTCTCCTATGTTGGTCTACTTCCAGTGTTGCCATGATCATCAAATTTCCTTAATATTCAAAAGAATCAGGCTTTAACTTTCTTTGATACCACATTAGGCCAACTCCCAGTTCTAGTGGACCATAATCACCACCAACATTAACTCTTCTTTCAATAAAGATGCATGCCTAAATTATCATCTTGATCTCCTAAATCTCAACTGAAAAATGCATAATTCAATCCACATTGATCTTCCCTTACACCAGATGCCCCCATGAATCCTTCACACAAAATATCTGAACCAATCAATTTAAATATGGCTTGTTCTAATAACAGGAAATATAGTCATGTAATAAGAAGTGAATTGTGGTCATAAGAAAACCACGAGAGAATTGGAGCTTATGTAGCTAATGGATGGATTGTTCTTAAAACTCGATTTTGGGATTTGTTAAACTTGATTCACCCACAAAACTCCACATTGACAACATACTAGTTCACTTCAAAACCCAAATTCCACATGAATACATCTCAGTATCAAATTAAACATCAGAATTCTTTCCTCATGTAAATTACCATGGATACATTTTCTCGTTTCTAGAACATGGACACAAATCTCTACAATTTGATTCCCTTGTTTCTCCACACAATGTTAGTTCTAGAATCTCTACCATGAGATTTGCATATTCTTACCCACACAAGTCTCAGTTCTAGAATTCCAACGGGCAATTTACACCCTCAATGTTCTCAATCATATCCTCAACAAGCATACTTCAATTCTCTTCAATATAGACTTCCCTTTAGCACGCATTTCTCAGTCTCTTGAACTTTGTCATGTCGTGGCTGATTTTAGATCATCAATATACAACCAAAACCCCATTCAACATTGATTTAATCAACACAAATATCCATATAATTTGTTCATAGAATCTTCATTTTCCCTCAACATAGATCAACAACACACAATTTCATCTACAAAATTAGACTTCATGAACTTGGCATCGATTTCCCACACGAGATATAATCATGTTTTCAATACAGTGAATACATCTTTACAGAGGCCACTTATATAAAGACAATCAAGACCATACTGACCAAAGATAGGCCGAAACATAATACGTATGATAAGTGCTAACGTACATAGTACTTGGCTTCATATTCAATGCAAGAATGCATCCCTTGGCCATCTTCTCATACACTTGCCCCTATTACTAATGCTCGTAGGCTTACAATGCTTCATTAAATCTTGAAATGATAACTAGTTAGTTTTGATCCTATGCCAATATCTCTCTCCCACAATCTCTTATTCCCTAACTAACTTATTCTCTATAGCTCATAAATATATCAACAGCTAAAACGACTTTAATTATCACCTAATGAAGAGATCAAATCTCTTATTTCTATTTTCATTAATTTATCAATATTCAAATATGATTGAAAACATAGATTTAATTACATCAAATGATTAAGTTCGTCAACAGATGTCAAGACCCCTTCTAGAATCTTTGTCCTCCAAAAGCTTAATGGTTTGGAAACTAAATGATACTGCATCAATTTCTCTCCATATTTTCTCCAGCAACGTGCTTCTTCTTATGATGCTCATAATACGCAGCGTTTTCATATTTACCATGCCTTCTATCCATTTCCTATTTCTTACATCCATAAATTTGAATGAAGTGAGGCAACGGAAATCCTCAACCTTCCAGAGATACAAATCAAAATAGTGAGATACCTTTGATGTTTATACATAATTCTTCAAGATTCGTGCATCTTGATAAATCTAAGTGATCCAAGTACTTGACTTGGATGAAACTTTCTGGAAGCTTCTTTAGAGTGAGAAAATAGACTAGCTTTAGCTTTCTTAAACTTGTTACTCTCCAGATTGATCTGGACGCTTCTCTAGACGAAGGCAATTAGTCATGTCTTGTTGTGTAAAAATGGAGAAGTTGCAAAACCCATCGGGAAGTACTTTTTAAAGCGATTGAATTCAATTCGACTGAATCTAACAACTTCAACTTCCCAATGCTTTTAGAAATACTACTCGATGAGCACACCAATATAGTTCAGGGTTAACAAGCAATGTTAACTTTCCTAAGCCACAAGGGAGATATTTCATTCTTCAATAGTGGTATAAATTCAATAATATCAAAAATGAAAGTTCCTCAAGACAGCTAGGAAGAATTTCTATACTTCTGCAGTTGTACAAATCAATCTCTTGCAACGATGTGAGATTTCCAAGATGGCTAGGAAGTACTTTAATACAAATTGAGTTTTTGCAATGATGTAATATTTTCAAGACTTCTAGGAAGCGCCTCTAGAATTTTACATCCATGAAAATTGAGTTCCTCCAGTGAACTCATTGACCTAAAATATTTCGGGAGTGGTGTCAAACCAAAATAGTAATGCATTCTCAACACTTATAAAAATTCAAACCTTGAAATTCATTCATATAACTCCCCTAGATATTGGAAACTCTAAAGTGATAGTTCCTCCAAACCATTCCCTAATATCCTAGCTCTTGAGGTAATCTTTTGAACTATGCATTCGTCAATCTCAGTACTTGAAAATTAATTAGTTTTTGAATACATTTTTAAGAGGTTGTGAAGGCAAGGAAATTTAATTCAAATTCAATGTGTCTAATATTGGAGGGTATCTGCAAATTAAAAATAATAAACTATGCAACTACACCAAATAGGTGTTTTAGATATTCCAAAAAAACGAAGAACATAAATAATTGGGACGAATGAGATATTATAAATGAACTTACTTGACTTAGATTTTGTAAATATTTCAAAATTTAACGTAAATGTCTTGGCTTCTTGAACCCCTTTAGCTTCGACACATCAAAAGGAAGATGGAAATTTATCACATTGAAAAAAGCAACTCTTTAAATTTATTTTAACATTTTCCCTCCACATTTGTTAAAGGTTCGAGTTTAAGAACTCTTAAAGGCCTAGACATCGAATCTGGCTTTGGCACGGGCATACATAGCAGATCTCTATTGTTGCTCACCCATATGTATGGATGGAATTTGACGGGTGAGAGATTTTCCTGTTAAAAACATTTTAAAAATTTATCAAATTATCAAAGATATTTTCTTGAAATTGAAAATATCTTTCCTTGAAACTGTAAAGATAGGTTGGGGGAGGAGGTGTGAAAACTAGTAAATCTAATTTGAGTGGTCAAAGGTTGGGACTGGCTCCTCATCAAAATTGTAAAAAAACTTACCCACTAGTCACAGAAGTGGATAACATTGTGTGGACGCTTGATCCTCATCAACTATGTCCACACCAACATACCAATTTACTAGATACACATCTAAAAATTTCCAAAAGGAGTTATTAGGAAAATCAACTTCATTCTAACCAAGTTTCTTTGGGGAGGTCTGAAATCTGCTACAAAATTTCACCTGCCCAAACTGGATTCAATTTCACCCCTTGTCAAACTTGATGGATTGAATATTAAATACCTTATCTCTTTCAACTCGACTCTACTTCTTAATACTTTCTAAAGGGTTGTCCGACATGAGGGACTTTGGCAATGCGTCATCACTACAAAATACCTACAAAATCTATGCTTTTATGACTGGCTTCGAAATTGTCAGACTAGGCAGTAACTCCTCAACACAAATTAATTCATATTATTCCTTCAGGTTGGTCTTTATTATATACATGAGGGAGACTGTTCACTTCATCTCCCGATGACTGTTCATATCTCTTATTATTTATTTACATTGATTTTATTTATTCACCCAATCCTGATGATTAGGTGTCAACATTCCCCCCCTTAATTTGAAGGGATGTTGGTGAGTCCAAGCATCATTCTGAATCGTTCAAGCTTTTCTCTTCCAAGTGCTTTGGTGAAGATGTCGGCAATTTGCTCATTAGTGGAACAATGACGGAGATGGATTGTTTTGGCCTCAACATGATGTCGAATCATATGATATTTGGTATTGATGTGCTTCATTCGATCATGGAACTTTGGGTTCTTGGCTAACTTTATTGTAGAGGTATTGTCAATGATGAGTGGAGTTGATTGTAATTATTTTACCTGCAAATATTCAAGAATTTTCTTGATCCACACAATTTCTTTTGTTGCTTCAGCTGCTGCCACATATTCTGCTTCTGTTGTGGAATTTGCTGGAACTGATTGTTTGTGTGATCTCTAGGAGACAGCTCTTGATCCAAGACTCATAGCATATCCTGAAGTAGATACCCCAGTTTCTTTGTCTCCATCGAAGTCTGAATCAGAGTATCCAATCAAACTAAAGTCGTCCACCTGTGTATACTTGATTCCAAAGTCTTGAGTTCCCTTCAAGTACCTTAGAAATCTTTTTGCAGCAGACCAATGTCCCTCACAAGGCTTTTTCATAAACCTGGAGAGGATTCCAATAGCAAACAAAATGTTTGGTCTGGTAGTAGTTAGGTAGTTGAGACTTCCTACAAGCTATCTATACTTTGTTGCATCCTCAAATTCTTTTCCTTCAATAGATGCGAGCTTTAAGTTTTGTTCCATTGGAGTAGTAAGAGGATTGCATTCTGTCATGCCAAACCTGTTCAACAGATCTCCAATGTATTTCTTTTGAGAAATAAATATGGACTTCGGATGTTGGGTTACTTCAATACCAAGATATTAATGAACATAGCCCAAATCAGTCATTTCAAAACTTTTCCCCAATTCCTTCTTTATGGATGCAATGTAGCTTTCATTGTTCCCTGTCATCAAAAGATCATCTACATATACCACAAGATATACAACTATTTTGCCAACTTTCTTGACAAATAAAGTTGCATCATCAAGATCATAATGTTTGAAATTGAGTTTCAGAAGATGCTCAGTTAGTTTTTCATACCAAGCTCGTGGTGCTTGTTTGAGTCCATACAAGGACTTCACAAGTTTGAATACTTTATGTTTATGTACTTTCGCAGCAAATCCTTCAGGCTGGGACACAAAAAAATTCTCTTTTAGATATCCATTCAAGAAAGTAGTTTTTACATCCATTTGATGGACTTTCCAACCGTTTTGAGCTGCTAGGGCAAAGAGTGTCTGGATGGTAGCCCATTTTGCTGTGGGGGAAAAAGTCTCCTCATAATCGACCCCTTCCTTCTGTGCAAAACCTTTTGCCACAAGCCTAGATTTGTGCTTGTCAAGTGAGCCATCAGCTTTATACTTGTTCTTGTAGACCCACTTGCAGCCAATTGGTTTGGTTCCTAATGGAGGATCAACCAGCTTCCAAGTGCCATTCTTTATGAGGGCATCATACTCCTTTTGCATCGCTTCTTTCCATTCATCATAAGAAGCAACTTCTTTGAAGGAAGTTGGCTCAAAATCTGTAGACAAGTTCAATTCACAATCATAAGAAACATCCATATCAACAGGTGAATTAGAGTCATCTACATCACATCCATTTTGTTAGTTTGAATTTCTAGTCCCTGTCTTTACAACCTCATCAGGATGAACACTTTCAAGTGTCTTTGTAGCCACTTTGGAGGACCTTTCTCAGATGGTCTAGGCTGCTCCGTTGATTGAGTTGGGACTAAATCAAGGTTGAGTCTCCCAATTCTATCAATCACATCACTTAAAGCATCATCCGTTGTTGGAGTTTCATGCAGGGGAGAGTGTTCTTCAGAAGAAGATTCCACATGTTGATCTAGTATAGGAATCCCCCCTTCAAGATGTGGAATCTGATTATCAAATTCTTGAAATGATTTTTCATTTACGAAACTATCCAAGCGATCAAGTTGCCGCTCAACAACATTGTCAATTTTGGATGATTCAAGAAAAATTACATCTCTAGATACAACAAACTTTTTATTGACTTCATCAAAGAGACGGTATGATTTGGAGGTGTTTGAATACCCCAGGAAGATACATTTACGACTTCTAGCACCAAGTTTGTTTCTATGTACCTTTGGTATCAAGGCATAACAGGTGGAACCAAAGACCCTGAGATGCTTTACCGAAGGAACATGTCCATACCACATTTCATATGGAGTCTTGTTTCTAATAGCATCAGATGGGCATATATTCTTTATATATGCAGCACATAGAACAACATCAGCCCAAAACATTATCTTTACATTTTTAAGAAGAGCATGGATCGTACCATATTTAAGATTGTCCTGTTCTTTCTTTCAGCTACACCATTCTGTTGGGGATTATAAGGCACAGTTGTTTGATGTTTGATCCCATGTTGGCGAAGATAGTTTTCAAATTAATTTGATGTGTATTATTTTCCATTATCAGTGGGAATAGACCCAATATGAGATTGTGCATCATTTTCAATCCATTTATGAAAGTTCTTGAATGTTTGAAAAGCATCAGATTTGTTCTTCAATAAATAAACCAAACACATTCTGGTGTAGTCATCAATAAATGTCATCATATATTTATTTCCATTTGCAGAAGGAACAGGCATTGGACCACATAAATCTGAATGAATGAGTTCAAGTTTTCTATGTCCTCTTGAATGTGAATCATGAAAAGACTATTTGCTATGTTTTCCTAGAATGCAAGCATCACATTGCTTATTTTTCCTAGGAATTGTAGGCAAACTAGCAACGCCATTTTTCTTCAACAAGCAGAGGGTATCATAGTTTAAATGTCCAAATCTAGCATGCCATAATAAACTTGATGGAAGTGTACCTTCTTCATAGTGAGAATTGTATGAGAAATGTTGTGCATGAGCAGAGGTTCCTTGCAACTTGAGAAGCCTTTCTTCTTCTATTCCCCTCATGACAAGTGAGTGGTCAGATGCTTTTCTTACCTCAAGCTTGCCATCAAAAATATGAATGAGTGACCTTGTTGGCGGATGTGGACCAAGGACAACAAGTTTCTCTTGAGTTGTGGGAGATATAGAACATGATGCAGAAGAAAGTTTGGAAGACTAGGCAGTTTAAGCCTGATTGTGCCAAGCCCTGATGGCTTGATTTTTGATTGGTCTGCAAAGTATACTTCTCCATCAACATTGTCGATAAATTCTTCAAAAAAATATTTTCTATGAGTGATGTCGCAAGTTTCTCCTGAATCAAGCAACCAATCATTTTTCCAAGAAGTAAGTGAAGAATTAAATAAATCTTCATTTACTCCAATATTACATTGTACCACAACATAGTGAGCAAATTCAGGTGCGTTACCTTTGTCTATATCATCAGTTTTACCTTTCTGTTGGTTTCTTTGCTGCTCAATTTTGTCCCATGGTAACTTGCATGTAGAGGCATCATGTGATCCATTTCTTTTGCAACGTATACAATGCAAATCTACCTTTTCTCCTTGAGAGTGTTTGCCCCCCTGCCTTTGAAATATCTTCCTCTTCCTCTTCGACCACCTCTTCCTCTTGAAGAATCTTGAGAAAGATGCTTTTCTTTATGAGCAAGGCACACAACCTCTTCAGAAGATTCAAGGGCTGTCTTCTTTCCAAAAGCTTTCTCTCTTTCAGCAAATTTTTTCACAATAGAGTCAAAGGTAATGTCTCTAAGATTTCCATTTGCTTGCAATGACTCAAGATAATTGGAGTAAGTAGGATAAAGTGCCTTGAGAAAAGCAATAAGAGGAATATCCAAATCAATTTTAGTGGCTTGGATATCATGCATTATAGACTTTACTTCAGATGCAAGAGCAAGAGGATCATTATTTTGCAGTTCAAGAGTGAAGAGTTTAATCATGAGTTGAACAACTTCAAGTGCAGAATGTGAGTCATAGAGTTCTTTCACCTTTTGTAAGGCTTCGAAAACAGTTGAAAATGGCGTAATATGGCGACTCACCTCTTCACTTAGAGATGTTGTGATTAATGCATAAGATTTGCTTTTCTTGTTTTCCCAAATGGCGAGCTCTTTATTTGATGTAGGCTGTTCTCGCTGTTTGTCTCCGTCTCCAATGCACACTCCTTTCCACAACTCATTGAAAATGAGGGCGTGTTTTATCATCCGGGACCACTCAGGATAGTTCTGCTTGCTAGTGAGAACTATTCCCATAATGGATATGATTGAATGCATTCTGTAACAAAAAAACTTCTACTGCAGAACTTTTACTCTTAATGGGAAAAAATATAATTCTGATATGACTGGACAACAACCTCAACTCGATAGAAAATGTCAATACCCAAGATTGTAAATGCATTCAACACTTCATGCCACAGTGCTTTGACCCACGACTTCGTTTTTAAAAAACTCTATTCAACACATGGCATTTAACGATTTTTATATGCCGAAAAAAAACTTCAATACATATACAAGTGGGGCAGCATATGGTGATACCAACGGCCTGCTCATATCTATAACATTACATGATAGTTATTTTCACAAATCCTCAATGTAACATTACTGTGTAAGAAGACCATAGTATTGCTATCATATTATTGGAAAATTTGTCATATAAACCAAACCAATAGACAGACCTAAAAACCTCTCATGGCATCAGTTCGACTCCATTGGAACATTTTATAAAATCGCTCATATATTTTCTAATACGAGCTTTTGAAATTATGATTACTTGGCCAAGAATATATTAGCATCCAGCGGCTGAACAAAACTGTCCAGGGGTCATTGAGTGAGATTTTCACCAAAATATATTAGCATCCAACAGCATCATCGGTTATGGGGATGCGAACCAAGATCGCACACATTTCTTTTTCTGCTGGTAGTTAGTTGAACCATGAACGTAGCAACGTTTCACTGCTCCTCCACATAGCTACTCGAACCATCAACACATCAGCGTTTCACTGCTCCTCCGCATAGCTACTCGACCATTAAGGCAACAACATTTCACCGCTCCTCTGCATAGCTACTTGGACCATCACGCAATAGTCGTTTCACTGCTCCTCCATGCAGTAAACTCTCGCAGTAGTCATTTCACTTCTCCTCCACGTTGTAAACTCTCGCAGCAGCACGGCCTCAAAAGCATTCAACGCAGCAACATAACCTCAAAAGCATTCAACATAGCAACACGACCTCAAAGGCATTCAACGCAGCAGCACGGCCTCAAGGGAATTCAACACAGTGATTGAGAAGATTTTCAGATTTGAGGCATGGCAGAAATGGCGTAGAATTAATTATGGTAGATAGAGCGCAGAATGGCGCAGAATCAATTATGGTAGACAGAGCGCAGAAGACAGACTCCACAGGGGATAGACTGCAAGACAATGGCAGAAGGGAGTTACAACTAATTTTGGGAGCTGGCTCTGATACCATGTTAGGCTAGGCAGTAACTCCTCAACACAAATTAATTCATATTATTTCTTCAGGTTGGTCTTTATTATATACACGAGGGAGACTGTTCACTTCATCTCCCGATGACTGTTCATATCTCTTATTATTTATTTACATTGATTTTATTTATTCACCCAATACTGATGATTAGGTGTCAACAGAAATAGTGCTTCGATACCCTCAAAAATATCATGTTCTTAGCATAACCTGCTCACTTATAAGCATTGGTATTTTTCGTACCTTTGTTGGTCTGTTGGCTTGGGATCTTCCCCCAATATCATACTAGACTCACTTGTTGGGATAACTGGTATGCATATTTTATCCCTAGACCTAATCACATATTTAAATTATTATGGTTATCATTTTCTCAAGGATATCTCAGCTGTTGAACTCTCCTCTCCTTACTACACTCACTGGAAAGGCATTGCAGAAATATCTTGTTGAAATTGGCAACCAGGGCAAAAATTCATGTGGGTCATCTTATTCATGGCTAATAATATTTTTATTAGATTCCTCTCGTCGAGAGGTGTAGGATTGATATAAAGATCATCCGATTCCGATAAGTATTCTTGGAGATATGAATTTATTTTGATTATGGAGTTATTATCAAGCCGACCTACAACTCATGTAGGCTCAGAAGCCCAAGAGTCGCATCTATTCACCCACCAACGTTGTGTATAAATATAAGAGGAATTTTCCTCATTTGGACTCACTCATCTCATCACATCTCTCTCTCTCTACTGCGCAGATATGAGTCTCTTCTCTACTGCGCTGAAATGGGTCTCTCTCTCTCACACATGTGAAGCCGGAAGCTGTTGAATTTGAAGCTACAACTGCAGAAGTAAAGATTGACTTGCGTGGCCTAGAATATCTCCTCTTTGGAATTGCGCTGTAGGTTCATCTGAACCTCCTTTGAAAGCCTCAACTTTTGGTGGTGGAATGAAGTCAATCCGACGAACGGTTTGCAAGATATCGACTGCCCTAGTTTGAAGCCGAAAACTGCTGAAACTGAAGTTGCAACTGCAGAAGTAAAGATTGACTTGCGTGGCCTAGAAGAACTCCTCTTTGGAACTAAGCTGTAGGTTCATCTGAACCTCCTTTGAAAGCCGCAACGTTTGGTGGTGGAATGAAGTCAATCCGACGAACGGTTTGCAAGATATCGACTGCCCTAGTTTGAAGCCGGAAACTACTGAAACTGAAGCTGCAACTGCAGAAGTAAAGATTGACTTGCGTGGCCTAGAAGATCTCCTCATCTGAACTGCGCTGTAGGTTCATCTGAACCTCCTCTGGGAGCCGAAACTTTTGGTGGTGGAATGAAGTCAATCCGACTGTCGGTTTGTGAGATATGGTCTGCCCTAGTTTGATAATGAAGCCGCTAATGCTGATGCTACTGATCTAGGGTTTGCCACTGCTGATATGAATCAGATTTATTGTACTATTTCTCTCTGTTGAATTATTGAAGATAAAAGAAGATTTGATCAAAGGGTTTCCCCACACATTGTGGGGTTTGTCCCTGGCTAGCCGCCACATCTTGTGTCTCTTGTCTTGGCTTGTTTTCTGTCGATCGTTTAATGTTCTATCTGCAATTTACTTTGTGTACGTGTGATTGCTAATCTTTGGAATATAATAAGGAAAAGAAGTAAACTGTTATAAGCATAGAACATACCATAACTGAACATGGTATCAGAGCTGAGGTGAAGACAAAGCTTGAGCAAGAGCAAGAGCAATCATTGAAGAGAATATTGGCAAGCTATCCTAAAAGAACTATGGGGTCCTCAACACTCTTTCCTGTCGAAGACAAGCTCCGTGAGAAAGCTAACTATCACGGATGGAAGATGTCTATCGATCTAACCCTTGAAGATCAAGGAGTGCTGGACCATGTAAGAGGCAATATTGTTGAGCCTTCATCAAATGCATCTGCTGCAGCCTAGAACAAATGGAAAAATGGAGAAGTCAAAACAAAGAAGATCATCCGGGACTCTATCGACAAGCGCTTGGTGACCTACATCTCTTATCTAGACACCTCCAAGGAATTCTACAACAGATTGGTGAGTTTATTTAAAGTTAATGATGCAAATCAAGTTTTGTTTCTTAGAAATAAGTTGAGGGAAATCAAGAAGGGTAAAGATGAAAGTATGCAAGCATACTTCTTAAGAATCACCGAGATCAAGAACGATCTCCTATCTATTGGGGAAACCATTACTGACAAAGAAATGGCACTCACAACTCTCAGAGGATTACCATCTGAATGGTATGTGTTCAGGACTACTCTTCTGAACAATAATGTAATACCTAGTTTCAAGGAATTTATGGCTAGATGCATTCAAGAACAAACAAGGGTAGAAGTGCAAGAAATGCCCATGCCTAAAGGTCCTCCTGCTGCCTTTTCTTCTCATGCTAAGAAAAGAAATAATTCCGGGACTAAATCAAAAGGAAAGGTTGGACCTAAGGCTAGAAGAAAATGACAATGTTACATTTGCGATAAAGCAAGTCACTATGTATGAGATCATGAGCATCATGATGAATGAGATCATGGACATAAAGGGCAACATGAGATCATGGACATATAGGATAGCATGATGATGATGCACACTAGTTTGAGTAGCATTATGATGGATAAAATCATGGACATGGGCAGCATGATGATAATCATGATTATAGAAGCATGGTACAGTATGCAGTGGTGAAACTCGAAATCCCTCTGATGGAAATCAAAGGAATGACAAATTCAACAGCAAAGGTAAGAGGAGAGCTGGGAATCAAGGAAGAGGACAAGCATTCAAGAAGGCTAGAAATTCTAGGATGTATTAAATGCACCTGACCTCAAAAGGAACCTAGTGTCCATCTTGGCAATGGAAGACAGAGGCTACAAGGTAACCTTCAGCAATGGCAAGGTATGTATATGGAAAAATAATGTTAAAGATGCCTTTACTCTTGGATTTAGAGTTGATTCATTATATCAGGTTGATGGAAGTCTGCTTGGGGTCATTTCTTGTGACACAACTCTTTAGTCCGAACTTTGGCATCGGAGGTTTGCCCACCTTCATTACAAAGCTCTAACCGATGCAAGCAAGATGGTAACAGGGATGCCCAAATTCCAAGTAGAGAAAGAAGGTGTATGTCCGGGATGTGCCAAAGGAAGGCTCAAAAGGGGACCATTCCCCTCAAGCCAAAGCGAGACCTCCGATATATTACAATTGGTTTACTCAGACATACCTGAGGTTGTCATTAAGAGGGAGACTACTACACCACATACTCCTGAGCAGAATGGTGTGGTGGGAAGGAAGAACCACACGATGATGGAATCTGTCCGGGCCATGCTACATGATCAAAGACTTCCAAAGTTTCTATGGGCTGAAACTACAATCACCGCCTTATATGTACAAAATCGATGCCCTCATCAAGCATTGGGTTCCTAAACTCCTGAAGAAATGTTCACCATCGGTCAAACGGAAGTCGTGATTAGTCATGATGTCACCTTTGACAAAGATATGGCTCTCAGCAAGGTGGAAAATCTGCTAGTAGCTCTCAAGAAGCCGACACCAGGGAACTGAAAGAAAAGGATGATGAATCAATGCCTGATGTAAAAGAACCCATGGATCCGATTGATCCTCATCCACATGAGCCTTCCTCTTCTAGGAAGAGGCCTTCATGGGTTAGGGGGATACTTGATGATGCTTAAGGACATGCTGCACCCTAAAGAACCTTCCATCAAAGTAAGAAACTTAACAGGTATCAGGGATACCTGACCATCATGAGCACGATCATACAAAATGAACCTTCATCATTCTTAGATGTCATCAAGCATTAACTATGGAAGGATGCTATGACCATAGAATATGAGTCTATTATGGAGAATGATGTCTGGGAAGTAGTTCCTAGACCCTGGACAAGACAATTGTTACTTCAAAATGGCTTTACAAGATAAAGCATGCAGCAAATGGAAGTATGGAAAAGTATAAGGTTCATTTTGTTGCTCGTGGTTTATCCCAGAAGGGAGGTATAGACTATGATATTTGCACCTGTTGCCAGATATACGACCATATGCTTGATCATAGCCCTTGTGGCTTCACAAGGATGGAACCTACATCAGATGGATGTTAAGACCGCGTTCTTGCGTGGTTCTATCAAAGAAGAGGTCTACATGGAGCAACCTGAAGGATTTGAGATTTATGATTGAAAATATCATGTATGCAGGTTGAAGAAGGCTCTCTATGGGCTGAAGCAAGCACCCCGAGCATGGTATGAGAGGATCGATAACTACTTGATGAAGCTGGGATTCACTACGAGTGAAGCTGATCCTAACCTTTACTTTAAGGTTGAAGATGAAAAGCCTCTCATACTGGTGTTGTATGTGGATGACCTCTTTCTAACAGGTGCAAACCCTCTCATTCAAAAATGTAAGAGGGAGATGGCTTCTGAATTTGAAATGAAGGACCAAGGACTTGAAGTGTGGCAGAAGCCAAGGGAAATTTTCCTATCTCAAGGAAAATATGTGGTAAATATATTGGAAAGATTCGGTATGATGGACTGCAAGCCTGTGACTACCTCGAGGATCTTAACTTTTAGAATTTATATGGTAGTGATGTCGGACCAGACTTGGGAAATACCTATGAGTTTCAAAAACTCATTCGCATTGATGTTCTTGGTGAACCTCCATCCGAACATATGTTTTGCAGTTAGCATTGTGAGCTCATATTTGGTTGAGCCTCACTGGATTGATGCCAGGAATCTTTTGAGATGTCTTCAGGACACAATCTCTCATGGATTAAGATACACTGCCGGAGATGTGAGACTACTTGGACATACTGATGTTAATTGGGCAGGCAGTGTGGTGGATCGTAAGAGCACTTCCGGGTACTGTTTCACCTTGGGATCTGCTTCAATATCTTGGATGGGCAGGAAGCAGAAGTCGGTGGCTTTGAGCACCACCGAAGCAGGATATATTGTTGCTAGCATAACCTCGTGTGAGGCAGTCTAGTTGCGAAAGCTCTTCAATGAGCTGTTTGGATTTACATTGGATATCACTGTGATTCTCTGTAACAACTGGAGGTGGGATTCGATTATTGAGGAATCCCGTATTCGTCAATTGCTCTAGCAGATAGACATCATCTGGGATATGGTAAGTCGATGAGCAAGGAAGCTCCATCACATTAAGATGATGTACAGGTTGATACACCTTGTCAAAGCCCCGAGGAAAGATCTAATCTGTGATTTTCCCAAACGACTTGGAGTTGGCAAGAAACCCTTGGACAAGGGTCCTGCATGTTGCATACATTGAGCTCTGGGAGCTCTGAGGGCTTGCGGTTCCTACTAGAGCAACATATGACCACAGGGTGACTCACCCTCACCTGGTGGTGCACACTGGAACAAGATGATTCGCTCTCTTGTGGGACAAGATGATTCGCTCTCTTGCGGAACAGGATGATTCGCTCTCCTGTGTAGCAGGATGATTAGTTCTCCTGTGAGGCCTGGATTGATGTGTTCTCCATGGCAGCGTGGATTGATGTGTTCTCCACGGCGATTATAGCAGGATTGATGTGTTCTCTTGTGAGGAAAGGATTGATTAGTTCTCCTCTCGAGGCATCCTACCCATGCAGTCTGGGACTCATGGGAAGTACCTCTCATCTGATCAATGAGCAGGGAAATGAAGTTAGGGACCATAGTAGTACCGATGGACGCATCGTTGTAACTACCATACTCCCTACACTAGGATGACCTCCATTGATCTGGGATCAATGATACTGGTCTGGGACCAGTGGTAGGAGTTGTACCATACTATGACGTTGACTTCGGGTCGGTTGAGACTGGTCTGGGATTAGTGGTACATACTCTGAGACTGACTTTGAGTCAGTGGAGGATGATATTGGTCTGGGACCATTGAAGTTGTACTCACTATGACGCTGACTTTGGGTTGGTTGAGACTGGTCTGGGACCAGTGGTACATACTCTGAGGCTGACTTTGAGTCAGTATGATACATCCTCAATCATTTCTTCTTCTTCATAATTCGGACAAAAGCAGAGTAGAACAGAGTAATGCAAGAGCAGAGAAGAACAGAACAAAACAATACAGATCAGTGCAGGGCAGAACAAGACAAAGAAAAATAGGAAAAATAGAGTGGACCAGGGCAAGGGTCAGGCTATACAAGGCTGTGCATTTGATGGATGAATAGTAACGACCGATAGACAGATTGCAGATGAAGTTCTCCATGGTTGAGAGGGAGTGTTAAAATTTCCAACCAGGGTAAAACTTCATGTGGGTCATCTTATTCATGGCTGATAATATTTTTATTAGATTCCTCTCGTCGAGAGGTGTAGGATTGATATAAAGATCATCCGATTCCGATAAGTATTCATGGAGATATGAATTTATTTTGATTATGGAATTATTATCAAGCCGACCTACAACTCATGTAGGCTCAGAAGCCCAACAGTCGCATCTATTCACCCACCAACGTTGTGTATAAATATAATAGGACTTTTCCTCATTTGGACTCACTCATCTCATCACATCTCTCTCTCTCTACTGCACAGATATGAGTCTCTTCTCTACTGCGCTGAAATGGGTCTCTCTCTCTCACACATGTGAAGCCGGAGGCTGTTGAATTTGAAGCTGCAACTGCAGAAGTAAAGATTGACTTGCGTGGCCTATAAGATCTCCTCTTTGGAACTACGTTGTAGGTTCATTTGAACCTCCTTTGAAAGCCGCAACTTTTGGTGGTGGAATGAATTCAATTCGATGAACGGTTTGCAAGATATTCACTGCCCTAGTTTGAAGCCGGAAACTGCTGAAACTGAAGCTGCAACTGTAGAAGTAAAGATTGACTTGCGTGGCCTAGAATATCTCCTCTTTGGAACTAAGCTGTAGGTTCATCTAAACATCCTTTGAAAGCCCCAACTTTTGGTGGTGGAATGAAGTCAATCCGACGAATGGTTTGCAAGATATCGATTGCCCTAGTTTGAAGCCGGAAACTGCTGAAACTGAAGCTGCAACTGCAGACGTAAAGATTGACTTGCCTGGCCTAGAAGATATCCTCATCTAAACTGCACTGTAGGTTCATCTGAACCTCCTCTGGGAGCCGAAACTTTTGGTGGTGGAATGAAGCCAATCCGACTGTCGGTTTGTGAGATATGGTCTGCCCTAGTTTGATAATGAAGCCGCTAATGCTGATGCTACTGATCTAGGGTTTGCCACTGCTGATATGAATCAGATTTATTGTACTATTTCTCTCTGCTGAATTATTGAAGATAAAAGAAGATTTGATCAAAGGGTTTCCCCACACATTGTGGGGTTTGTCCCTGGCTAGCCGCCACATCTTGTGTCTCTTGTCTTGGCTTGTTTTCTGTCAATTGTTTAATGTTCTATCTGCAATTTACTTTGTGTACGTGCGATTGCTAATCTTTGGAATATAATAAGGAAAAGAAGTAAAATGTTATAAGCATAGAACATACCATAACTGAACATATCTCTATCTGCCCACCTTTGTCTAGAATGGACAAATTACAATACTAATTTGAAACTTTTTGGGATCTCAGATGCTCTGAGTAATGGTACTCTATGATGCTTCCACATAGGGAAGGCCTGAAGGGGACCATAAAAAAATGAGTAAATGATTCTTTCTAATGTTGAAGGTTGTCTTGTTTGGTCTGGTGGAACACAATTAGATAATGTCATTGTAAAAGAATCTTATAGCCTCATCACTCTGGCTCCTTGCCTAAATCTGATTCAACCTTGGTTCACTAGGGTCTAGAAATGGAATTTTCCCCTCAAATTGAACTATTTTTCTTGGCTGGTAATTCACAATCGTATCCTCACTTGGGAAAACCTCATCAAGAGGGGTTTCTGGGGTCTGGGATGGTGTTTCCTTTGCAACACACATGGAGAGGATATTAACCACCTTTTCATCCATTTCTCATTTGCTTCTTCGGTTTGGATCAAGATTCTACACATGTTAGAAGATCCACCTTCTTGGGAATGCTTCGACATAGTCTCTTGTCTCCACAGCTGGACAGTGGACTCTTTTTCCCACAAAACACTGGTCTTCTTCATCATCTAGGGCATTTGGTGGTCTCATAACGCTCTTATTTTTTAGAATGAGCAGCCTAATATTTGGCAGACCTACTACAAGATTATTAACTACCACCATGTGTTTTGTGCATCCCCATCTCACAACATCTCACTTGTTCCTCTGCCTTGTAGCATTTGGGAGTCTTTCTTGGTTGGTTTCTTTGATGGGGCCTCTTCTTTCAACCTATGTGGATGTTGAAAGGCTATTTACATCAATGTTCCACACTTATAGTATTTTCATTGGCATGGTGGGTTTGGTAACAACACATGAGTTGAGATCCTTTCTCTATGGGGCGTTCTACACTGTGCTAACTGGCTTGGACTTAGGGAGATCAACATATTTGGAGACTCCAAAGTTGTTATTGATTGGGCTAATGGACTTGGCTTGTTTTACTCTTTGTCCCTTTATAACTGGAGAGCCAAAATTAAAACATTGATAATAGGGTTTCGTTTCATCTCTATATCCTACATATACCAGAGACAAAATGGGGTTGCTGATAGACTTTTTAAGACCGATTATTCATTGGATCCCAATCGAATATTCTACCAATCTTTCCTAAATAATTGTTTGCAAAATTTCAGACATATCATCATCTAATATACTCCTAAGATTTTTTATTAGACTCTTCGGCTTCATTAAAATAGAGACACTATGTTTTGCATAAAAGGATGTAGTCTTTACCAGGACAGGGCCTCAATATTACATATGAATCTACCTACAAAAGGAGGGTCGTTGTTTGACTCACCAGATTACACAAACAAATACCCCACAGTCTGGAACACCAAGGGACAACAAATGACAAACATAAATACCATGTTTGTTACAAGAAGATACAGAAACCTTCAGTTCATGGGCACAAAGATACCCGGTTTTGTACAAGTTGATACATAAATCTTCAGTTCATGGGCACAATCTTTATTTTGAATCTCCTTTCAAGAGGAGGGTATCTGGACATTGTAGGTTATCTTACCCACAATCACACCCAATTACTCTATTTTTATTGATTTGTGTGGAACATTTTTTAAAAATTGTATGCCGGCAAGTATTATTCCTGGATCCTCTTGATCCAATGACAATGATCCAATGACAATGTATTTCTTTTACATCTAGTAATAAAAAAAAATTGTTTGAAAAAAAATCTGATTTGAAATTCCAACCCTACCGATATGCCTTAGATGTTTTGAGAATTCTATATATTTATATTGAATATTTATCTAAATTCTTGGGAAAACTTGTAATTTCTATGCAATCTCCCTCATCAGTTAAAACATGTTTTGATTTGTCTCATTTACCCAACTACGCAAGAGGTTTATGTCTCAAGTTATATGTCTTTTATGTGTCATGTGTGAGAAAATTATAAGTTAATTAGCTGATTAAATAACATGAACAACAAATAAAATTGTAGACATCATACACAACAAACTCACAACACATAATTGATCAAGGAGTTCACTCTCCAGTACTAGGCTACATCTCTTAAGACCTCCATCAAAAGCTAGGCCCTCTTTGGAATTATTGGTCAACGTCTTATTGTAAGCATCTTATAAACTCCAATGGATTTTAAAACTATACCATTAGGTTCAAAAGACCCAAAAACCCAAAAAATGACTATTAGATCTCTGAAAACTGACTCTGGTTGAACTGTGCTAGACCTCCTCCACTGGTGGCCCTAGGCTTCTTTAACTTCAACATGGGAATATCATGCACATAAGTTCTTCTTTTCATTTTCAACCTTCACCAATGAGTCTATAATGTCAAAATCATCTAGGAATGACTATTTATTTTCCAAAATTGGTCGAAAATTTCTCAAGATATGCTTCATTCAATTTTTCCCTAGGAAACCCTACTAAAACTAGAGAAGACTCTAGTTAGCACTGCCAAAACTAGAAGTCCCGCCGAATTTTGTGCTCCTCCAAATTTTTTGCGAACCTTAACAACAATTTAATTAATTCTAAGCATGATTACTGGTGTCTTAAGCATGCTTATGCTTGGCGTTGGCCCATGGTCTTAGCCTTATGGTTGTATGGAGAGGGGGCTGACCCCACGGGGCTGGCTCCCTACGCTCCCATCGTTGGCAACATTATACATTTAAATATAATGTCATGGAAAAGGTTTAACAACAACTGTGCTAGCTCGTTGGTATTGCAAAGGAATTGGGAGGGGGAGGTCACGGTTTGACACACCCTCCGCCCATCCCATCACATATTTTGCCACCCCATATTTATATTTCCATATTGACATTCAAATATGTGCAGACTTTTGACTTTACCATAAACATTTAAATATGGCATTGAATATTTCGTGGACTTTGGATATAATGCAGATTTGGGTATAATATAAAGTTTAGATATATAATGTAATATATAATATATAATAATTATAATATAATATATGAATTTAAAATCATATAAAATAATATATATATATATATATATATATATATATATATATATATATATATATATATATATATATATATATATATATATATATATATTTCTAAAAAAATATTTTCCACATAATATTCACCATGAACTCATAATTCCACCTTAGAGGACATTGGGCAATTTCACCTTCTCACAACCAAACTAGCGAATCCTAAGGTGACACTTGTCACAACCTCATTGGGCAAAAACTGAAGAAGATTCCCATCATGCTGACTATACTGCCATGTCATCATTTTGTCTTGTTCTGCAAAATTTTTTAGTTGTTTAGGAAAGTGAACAACAAGCCTTTTCTCTTTCATCCAGACTCAGTTTTCAGTGAAACAAATTGCATGCGATCATCTTGATAAGATAGATGCAGTCATATAGGTTTTGAGCCGATTTGAGAACTTTGAATTTTGAACAAATTTTGGGCCCCTAATCCAGATTCTGATCACTCCATCCCACTGACGAGCTTTTGGACCCACAAAATCTAGTTATCTGATGAGAGTTAAACACTCTTCTCTTTCCCTAGTTCTATCAACTGATTCTACTTGAAGAAATCTCCATGACAACCACTTGGGTACACTGACATGCCTTGCATTGCAAATGGCTATGTCCCTCAACCACTGTTCTCCTACTGCTGCTGACCCAATCCAACACTTGTTGGACATTTGTTGGCTGCAAAATACCTTTGCTATACCACATCGATCCCTCAGTGCTTGGAAAACTGATACAATCTGATAGCTTTCCCACTGAGAATCTTGGTGTCAACACACACAAATGTTCTACAATGGCTGAAAATTTTTGGCATCTCATCCACTTTTGGCTGAAAAAATTTTGGCATCTCATCCACTTTTGCTTCTTGCCTCTATCATCCTCCAGTTCAACATGCTACTCATGTCATGATTTGAGAATGGAAGCTAAGCATGAGCATCTTGCTCAAGAATAGACCTTCCAAAATCCCTCAACATCTTGTCACAAGAAACACCATTAAATGGAAAAACACATTATGCAAGAAATTGTAAATTGACGACCTTTTTGCTCCTTCAAAGCAACAATTGTCACATCATGTAACATCGCCATGTACTCTTTCATCTTGGTGTACAAAATATCGATTAAACACAAATTGAAAAAACATCATCGACCAAACATAAGTCGATAAACATGCTCTAACAATTGACTTGACTTAAAGAGCCAAACATAAGCATGTATAGCAACTTGACAATTCTTTGCATAAACAACAAGAATTCCACATTCTCATGCAATAATCCATCAATATCTCCCTTTCACCTTTGGAGACAAAATCAACTCTTCTGAGTCGATATGACATACAGGTGACAAAAATCGACAAAAGTTGACACTCATGCATGTATCTATTTTCATTGTTCACACACACACAAACTCTCATGTATGTATAGAATTCTTCAACTCTCTCATAAGTACAAACACAAGTACAATAAGCCCAAAAACATGTATGGGTATATAAGAGCTGAATTAACAAATTTTCTGCAAATGAAGTGAGTAACATACCCAACGTTTGCACACCTTCTTGGCGAAATTATGCAACATCAAGAATTCTTTCAAAAGAAATGCATTCACATACAAACTTGCAACCACAAATTGCCTTCTTTGTTGCATTAAAGTGAGTCAAACATAATTCTTCTTTCAACAGAAAATTAATGCATCCATAAAGAAAAGAAATGAATTTATCAACAAGCCAAACTAGCATTGTAATGGTTCAAGAAAATTATAGTTGCATATAAGTGATTTATTTATGAACATCACTTTTACAAGTTACCCAACTAAGGGGCTATGCAACTAGTGCAAACAAAAATTTGTAAACTTCAACTGGAGAAATAGTCTGCCCATTTCTTACCCAACCAGGTGAATGAACCCTCTGTTTGAACTTTCTCTTCTTCTGCAGTTGCTTCAAGGATTTTCGCAGCTTTCACCACTTTTTCTATTGTTGCTTCCTCTTTTGGTGCTTGCATGATATGCTTTCTCTTAGCAGGATGAAGATGTGGAAACAATTTCCAACACTTCTCCACCCAATGTCCACTGATACTGCAGTGAGTACAGAAGTTCTTTTGAGCTCCTCTTGGCTCACTTTCCTTTATCTTTGGATGATATTTTCTCCTTTCAGTCTCACTTCCAATAGATATAAACATCTTCTCAATGATTTCTTTCTTCTTTCGCACTTATCTACACAATGGATAGATGAAAGGCAAAAAGTACAAGGAAACATTTTCCTTAACATGTTATTCAAAGCCATGTTTTTCTTTCCACCATGAAAAGTATTTGATTTCTGAGCACTTGAATTAACATCAGTCGAATTAAAAAAATGATTATACCTCTTTTTGGAGCCTTTTGGCTTATGCCTTGTGCGTGAAGAACTTACGTGGCAAGAAGAACTTAGCTTTGTTTCTCCCTCAACTTTTTCATCTCTCTTTGGAGATGTTTTGTACTTCAAGTCCTCCTTTCACTTGTGGAACCAAGAAAGCACCATTTCTGGATGCAAATCCCAACATCTTGCCTCCTCATGTCCTCTCTTATGGCAGAAGGCACATGATACCCACGAGCTGTCACTAGAAGACCATTATTCTTTTGCAACATAGCCTAAGCCTTCATATTTAGGCCTCTCCTTGACCTCAATTGGATTTTTAATGCCTTGCTAGTTTACTCCAAGGCCTCCTCCCTTGTACCCCATCTTGGCCAAGAGTTTAGATCCAATTCCTTTACTATATTTTTCAAAGGTTGGAAATGAATTTACATCAATACTTTCACATAAGGAAGAAGCATGTAAATTCTTACCATTTGCTTCATATTTTGATTGACATATGAAGATGTTTTGAATTCCTTTTTTATTCGAGATGTGTCCTCTTGGACCCTTAGACTCTTTGCTTTCAGCTCCTCGGATTTGGGTGCTGAGAGAACCTCATCTTCCACATCATGTGGAAAGAAGGTGAAAAATTTTCCATCTATCTTATCTGAAGGACTTTCTACACTAACATCTTGCATGATAGTTGTAGAAAGGCATGAAAATTGTGGAGAAAGTGGTGCTTTATCACTACTCGTATTACCTTCTTCCCTTGAATAACATTCTCCTCTTGGGGGTTTAAATCCTACATCTTGCAAATTGGTATCCCTCTCTTCATAAAGGACTTTCACCATTTTTGCCATGTCTAAGAAAGCCTTTCTAAAATCCTTCACATCCTCTGACATCCTTGCATGTTTTCCTCCTTGGGACATGCTTTGTTTGAAGTTGCCTTCACAAGCATAATGAATTAAAGAGCTTCACAACAATTCAAAAAGCTTCAAAAACTTCTTTACTGTGATTTGAGAACCAAGCTCTCAATCTGGAGCTTCTCCTTGCTTCATCTTGTACAAACAAACTTGCACACAGTTAAATGATCCTTGCACAATTTCAAAACCAATAACTAATTCTCTAGCTAACCTTGGCAACCCATCTCAGGGTTCAAATGAGCTAACCTTGCTCTGATACCAACTTGATCTGAATTCTTGGGAAAACTTGTAATTTCTATGCAATCTCCCTCATCAGTTCAAACATATTCTGATTTGTCTCATTTACCCAGTTATTATATGTCTTTTATGTGTCATGTGTGAGAAAATTATAAGTTAATTAGTTGCTTAAATAAAATGAACATAAAATAAAATTGCATATATCATACACAAAAAACTCACAACACATAATTGAACAAGGATTTCACCCTCCAGTACTGGGCTACATCTCCTAGGACCTCCATCAATGGCTAGGCCCTCTTTGGAATTTTTGGTCAATGTTTGACTACAAGAATCTGATACACTCAACGGCTTTGAAAACTATACCATTGGGTTCAGAAGACCCATAAACCCCAAAAATGACTATTAGATCTTTGAAAACTGACTCTAGCTAAACTGTGTTTGTTGTGGGGAAAAATGCCTATGCAGGACGATCCTATCCACCTAAGGTGTGACAGTGCCTTAGCAACAAACAGAAACAGCTATTCTAGTATTCTTCCTTTATGAATTAAGAATGAAGAGAGATAGATGGACTAACCGGTGTCTTCCGTTTGTCCCTCGATCTAGTTTCTCTTCTCTTTGAGAGTTCCCAGCTACTTGCCTTCTCGCTCACCCAGCTTCAACAGGTCCCTGCAAGATCACAAGAAGAGAACACTACACAAAGACATAGATTCATATTCATAACTAGTTCAGGATTAGAAATAAACTAAACATACTAATGCAATCATACATCAAAGATACATCAATATATAGGAGAAACCAAGATAGCTTTATTGATGAATAACAAGGTTCAGGAAGAGATACAACCAAGAAGGCTCCAATCTAGTATCTCCTTCCCAGCAAATGGAATTCCTATCTTCACCTTCCTTCAAAGCATTAAGCACCCAATGATTCCAATCTCAAACCAACAACAATTCTTTGCAATAACAAAATTCCAGCCTCTAGATCTCATGGAGGAGAGATCCATATATAGATGTTTGGAGAGAGGATGAGTCAGCTTGAGATCTGACTAGTGTCCTCTCCCTCTGTCAGTTCTTGCTTCCACTTGGAGGTTCTTGCTTCCACTTGGAGACTAAGAGCCTCTTACTCATCACTAGTCGAATTCATTGAGGCAAGTGTCATTGGAGAAGATTCTGGAAGCTTCCAGGGTCTTTCCACCTCGTTAAATGAACTTGCCATTTGTCACTTTCCTGCTCAACGCACCTTGGTAGTGCTTCTACCTGCGTTGCAGTGCAGGTAGCCAGTGCAGACTTTGCATTTCAACGCAGAAAGCTAGTGGAGCCTCTGAATTGATCCTGAATTGACTTGTTTTTGAGCAGTTTCTGGTGGAGAACTTCTGTGAATTGCTGTGGTTTGTTAGCCTTGTTCCTCTAGGGGTAGGAACAACATGTTTAGGGACTTTGGATCCCTTAGATTATGGACATTTCATGCTCAATGCTGTAAGGCACAAAAATGTCTATAACAGTTTCCCCCTAAAGTATGAGGCCGTTTATCGGGTGAAATGCTTTATCAGGAGGATCCGAAGTTCATCCAATGCTGGGAGGATACCTGTAATAAGATACAATACAATACATTATTTTTCATACTGCTTTCATGATCTAGCTGAGGTGGGCATTCCCATGCTCAGCTTTGTAAATTCATTTTTCTGTACATAGAACAGACAATTGTCTGATGGTAGACTGATAATTTTGATGAAATTATCATCCTTTGGGTAGGCTAATTATCTGTTGCAATGATGTACATGTCAATGTCTTTATCTTTCCTGAATATATATCGCAGCCCAGATGGATGAAACTAGATCCGGGGTCTTCAAACTCGTTCGATCTTCACTCTAAGTACAAGTCGATCCATGTGAGAAATGTTTTTAAGTCGAACATGGAAAGACATCGCTTGATTACCGGTCAATGAGGTAAACCGTTAACAAGCGCGAGAGGAATCACCGATAATGATAATGACCCTCAAGGTACTGCAGTACAATTCACGTGGTGTGAATAAAGGACTTGGCGTCGAACACCACGCAAAATTTTTCGATCGAAGGTCATTGATGTATACCTGTCGCCGGAAGTGAGAAACTTGCCTTTGAGGCATGCAAGCTTCAAAGTATTGAAGGGGGTGTTCCTAGATCAACTTCTTGGATAATGAGCTTATGTCAACAAGAAGCAATCCGTCAAAGGAGGGTCTTAATGAATCCCACATCAATGACACGGAACGGAGCTAATGATTTTGATGGAGGTGAAAACGATCTGATGACATATGATTCAGGGTGGCGGTCATGAAAGGATGAAGGATAATGTACGGCAGTGGATGGGACATGGTTGACTTCTCTGAACGACTTCTCTGGAACATATGGCGACACTTATGCGATGGATCGGTAGCATTACCCCAAATATGGATGGTATGGCGAGACCATGGTGATGTGACCGGTGAATGAAAACAACCCAACCCGATTGTGGTACGGAGGAAAAGTGTCATGTTCAAGAGCGACTTGCTACCATCAAAGTTTTCTTGAGTTTCTCCCAATTTTCCCCAGTCATTGCTGACCAGTACCTCTTTATTTTTGTCAAGCTTGAGGAGGATAACATATGCTTGTTCTATAGCTTGCCCTTCGGGCAAGCCCATCGCTATGTTTTAACGAGCCTAGCGATAGTGAAACTCGTTCTCGTCTAAAGACAAGTTTGTCGCTATTTAATGATTTTAACGAGTCTAACGACAAAGATAACTCGGTCCTTTTCATTTTTAGAGAGTCTGAAAAGGTACGTAAAGTCGACTCCGAAAGTCCTTTTTCATCATCTAATCCCCTAAGTCCGAAAAAGTATAAAACAATACAGAAGGGATGAGTTTTCGATAGTTTTAATGAGCCGAACAAAACAAGCGCTCGATATTTTTGTGCAATAATCCCTCAGGTCCAAAAAGATTAAAATCTAGAGGAGGGATAGCACTTCCGGTCGCTTTAACGAGCTGGAAGGCCAAAACTCGACAATATTTTCATATTTTACGAGTCAGATGAAAAGAGCTTAAAGAAGACTCGTCTTTTGAGGAACGAGTGATAAAACGGGTTAGCAGCTGATTCCAGGTACAGGTTGGAATTTTCCAATCACGGCAGTGTCACAAGGATGGCTAGTGAAATCACTCTTCGCAGTTATTCCTCAAAATGGGTAAACAATCATATGGAGGTGAACGATCGGCCAATGGAAAAGTGGAGGTGACGGTGCAAACACGACCAAGGCTTTAATGGCTGATAATGTTACATTCACAGTGGTTATTTACCGGGTAGTTCATTTTTTAATGAGATTAAACGTGGATTGAAACACTTGCTCGATCTTATGTTTATTTTTTAACGAGCATGAACTATGTGCTAAAACTGCTCGGATCTTGCGTTTATTTTTTAACGAGCATGAAATGTGTGCTAAAACTGCTCGATTATCCAGTCATATGATAAGAATGTCTCATGTAAGATTCCATTTTTTATGGAGCTTGCGCCTTACCAAAGCTATGCCCCACATCCTTCCGTTATGCAAGTTTGGAAACAACTAATCATACGAGTTTAAAGGGTTAGACCTACAGGTTTAAAGGGAGGACCTAAAAATTTAAAAAATAAATAGCCGCCCCTTGCTTGCACTCAAAAAGGTTTGCATGCCCCCAGGAATAAAGTACGATTTCAAGGTTACCCCTACTTCCTTTCCGCCAAAACATTTGTTTTACCAAGAGAGGCCTACCTCTTTCAAGTTACCCAAAGATTGTTCCGTTAATCTTTCAAACAAAACACTTCTTCGGCGATGTCTACCGAGATAAACAAAGGTGAGCGACGATGCCCGCCAACTCACATAACTTTGACAAAAGAATCTTATTCTAGAATAACCCCTCTTCCTAGACAGACGGGGTACAGACTAGTCATATTCTCCCGCGGAAACCTACCTTATACCCAAAGTTTTCCTACCGAAGCAGACCAGGACGCATGCCCCCTGGGTTCCAGTCATATCCTTCCGAATCACTCGCGCTCATCGGGAGGACGGATCGTGGGTTGAGACACTTCTTGCGTGAAGAGACCATTTAGGGATGGTGTATGACTATTTGCGATGCGTGATCCGGGAAATGAAAGTTGGTCTACGAGCTTGACCACTCTTCCTTCGTGCGGAAAACACATTACTCTAAAGAGTGAGGAGACGATGGCTCCCATGCAATATATATAGTCTCGTCGAAGGAGTAGGTTATAGTCGAAGGGTCCTTGAACGACCATCACGTTCATTTGAACGATCTTCCCTTTCAATGTTATGGGCACATTGGGGAGGATCCCTAAAGGTCGACTGGTTCCTTTATCGAAGCCTGATAGATTTATTATTTCAGGCAAAAGTGCTGGTGAACCAAGCGCTTTCCAAGCAATAGAGAAAAGGATACTCACAGATGCCCCCTCATCAATGATGGTGCCAGCCATTACCATTCTGTATATTTGAACAATAATTCTGAATGGTATGCTTGCTGGCAACCGGGGTCTGCCTAGTTGGTTCCAGTCGAAGGACTCAACCAGGTTGCTTGGTGGTGGGACCGAATAGACGACAGGGTATGACTTTGACGAAGTTCCTTCCTGCGATAAAGGAATGGGCAAATTGCCCCCTTATTTGTCGGAGTCTGTGTTGATGAAGAGAATTTGGACGGTGTCGTCTTTATTCTTCTCTGTGATGGTATCATTTGAAGATAGAGCCTCTGAAGGCAAAACCGGGTCAACTGCCGCCTCAACCTTTTTACTTTCGTCAGGTATGGATTCAGACGGTTCATCTTCACTGATAGGTGCTTCGGCTGACCACCTGAGCGGGCCAGCCGGGTTCTCAACTAGTGAAGGACTTGGCAGGAGTTTTTGATATCCAGGAGGAAGTTGCGCTCGTAAAATCGGGCGATCTTCCAAAACTCTTTTAGCCTCGTCTAAGAAGGGACAACAGTGGATGGCATGGCCGCCTTCACACAGTTTGCAGGGAAATCTAGCTTTCCCTCTCTGTCCTGTGGCTTCACTTTCACTAGTTGATGGTGTGCTGTCAGCATGGCTATCAGAGGCTGACGCCACCGAATTATGCAAACGGGGAGACCAGTCCCTTAGTATCGAAGGGATGCAGGGAAAATCTCTGTGGAAGTGGTCTCCCTTGCATATGACACATGGCGATTTAGGCCTAGTCAGTGCTGTGTGTGGATTTTTGTCAGACGACACTTGTTTGCCCCTAGTCGCTTTTGGCTCCTTCTTCTTCTTCTCTTTCTTCTTCTTTTCCTTCTTCTCCTTAGGAACTTGGTTTTTTTTTTACCAGTTCCGTCAAGCGAAGAGGAAGGAGGAGAGGAAGAATTAGATGAAGTAGAAGGTTGGTGGGTAACTCTAGTTTGGTCTAACTGTTGATTCAACTGTTCAGGAATAATGGTGTTCTAAACGACATTGGTTGAAAAGAGCCAGACCGGCAGGCCAATTGTCAGTCCTGGAAGTGACAATGTGGCCATATGGGGTGCACCAACATCTCCCCAAGAGGAGAAGGGACTAGGATTTCCACCAAGGGGAATTCCTTGGTTGGTGTGCTCCATTTTCTCAACCTAAAGATCAACGCAGGAATAGAGGGTGATTGTTCCGTTTAAAATAAATTTTTAACGACGCTTAGACACAACTTGCTTTTTCACTTTTAAAGAGTCGAGAAAAAGTTAAAGATGACTCTAGTCTCCTTCGATGTTTTAACGAGCTCGAAGTGACAAATGCTCGGATGGACTTTTTCCGTTATAGAGTCTGAAAAAGGCCAAAAGGAACTGCTCTGGAGTTCTAGGCAGAGGGTGTGCCAAACTTTTCACAAAACCGCAGAATAATTTTTAAGGTATGGGCGGTCAGTCTTCATGAATGCTGTGTTTAGTGCATTGCGATCAGTAGGGCGGCCGACACGGCTTCCTAAGGATAAAGGTTTTATGCCTATAGGGTTCTCCCAATATATACGCGACGATACGTGGGAGCACAATCCGTACTGGTACTAATCGTCCCTCAGGAGGAATCACCCAACCATCAATGTGGCGACCAGTGACCAGGTTTTACGACGCTGGAACACGTCTCTAACCTAGACCTCTATGTTGTGCGTTATGTTGCAAAGCGTTGTTAAGTTCATTCGATTTATTTTAGGTTGATCTTTTTAGAAGTTTGCCTTTTTGGATCACCACGAGATGTATGATACAATTCCTAAATGCAGTCTAAAGATGATAAGCAAGCTTTATATCTTTTCAACTATGAAAATCCTAGCTACAAAGGGAAAAGAAAGACACCATATTTTCTCAAAGAGCAATCAACACACTCTAATGCACTTTTCCTAAATCAAGCATGCAAACTATCAAGATGCAAATGCACAATGCAGGTGTTTGTTTTCCGCTTTCTTAATATTGATGCCTAAAAAGAAAGCTTTTTGTACAACTTTGAATTTGCTTTTAAATGACAAATACAAACAAGTTTACTTTTTCGAAATCAGAAAGGGTAGAAGAGAATACAACACTTTACGACTTTTCGAAATGAACACTTGTTTCGACACTTAAAAGAGACAAACTCAAACCAAAAGCAAAAGTAAATGTATAACCAACTGTAAACAGCCAATGAACTCTCTCCTAAGATCACAATCAACAGATCTGAATCAAGGGCTACAGGATGATTATTTCACTTTTGCAAAGGAAAACTATAAATGACGCCACAAACACATAAAAACACTCACAGTCTTTTTGTACAAAAGGAGGCGGAATTTAAGCAGAGAAAAGGAGTTATCAGACTGGTACCTATGCTGGTTACAGGCTGCAAAAATCAGAGATCAAAACAAGGAAAAACAGAGCAGAGAACCCCAGCTGCACAAGGCCTAACTGGATCAACGCACCCTCAACACAGGGGTTTTGACATTCAGCGCAGGTAACCTTCACGGGACCTGCGTTGAAATGCAGAACCTCTTCACAGGGTCTGTGCTGAAGGAGAAACGAGAGTTCCTCACTGGGTTCTGGGTCACAGTTTGCTGATTAATCTACGGTTTCAGGCCAAATAAAAGCAACAAGCAAGGTAAAATCAAAGGGATGCTTTGAGGGAGTACTAAGATCTATCACAAAGGATCATCAAATCATTCGTGAGTCCATTGTTCAGATCATAGACAAATCCAGTGATTGGATCAAAGCAGCAACTGTCTACTTTTCATCTGAGAATAGCAGATGCAGTTCGATTGTTGCTGTTGAGTCTATGAAACAAACAATGATAGAGACACAAATAAAATGACTAAACAGATCTCCCCAGCGGAGTCTCCAATTTGTTGTGGGGAAAAATGCCTATGCAGGATGATCCTATCCACCTAAGGTGTGACAGTGCCTTAGCAACAAACAGAAACAGCTATTCTAGTATTCTTCCTTTATGAATTAAGAATGAAGAGAGATAGATGGACTAACCGGTGTCTTCCGTTTGTCCCTCGATCCGGTTTCTCTTCTCTTTGAGAGTTCCCAGCTACTTGCCTTCTCGCTCACTCAGATTCAACAGGTCCCTGCAAGATCACAAGAAGAGAACACTACACAAAGACATAGATTCATATTCATAACTAGTTCAGGATTAGAAATAAATTAAACATAGTAATGCAATCATACATCAAAGATACATCAGTATATAGGAGAAACCAAGATATCTTTATTGATGAATAACAAGGTTCAGGAAGAGATACAACCAAGAAGGCTCCAATCCAGTATCTCCTTCCCAGCAAATGGAATTCCTATCTTCACCTTCCTTCAAAGCATTAAGCACCCAATGATTCCAATCTCAAACCAACAACAATTCTTTGCAATAACAAAATTCCAGCCTCTAGATCTCATGGAGGAGAGATCCATATATAGATGTTTGGAGAGAGGATGAGTCAGCTTGAGATCTGACTAGTGTCCTCTCCCTCTGTCAGTTCTTGCTTCCACTTGGAGGTTCTTGCTTCCACTTGGAGACTAATAGCCTCTTACTCATCACTAGTCGAATCCATTGAGGCAAGTGTCATTGGAGAAGATTCTGGAAGCTTCCAGGGTCTTTCCACCTCGTTGAATGAACTTGCCATTTGTCACTTTCCCGCTCAGCGCACCCTGGTAGTGCTTCTACCTGCGTTGCAGTGCAGGTAGCCAGTGCAGACTTTGCATTTCAGCACAGACAGCTAGTGGAGCCTCTGAATTGATCCTGAATTGACTTGTTTTTGAGCAGTTTCTGGTGGAGAACTTCTGTGAATTGCTGTGGTTTGTTAGCCTTGTTCCTCTAGGGGTAGGAACAACATGTTTAGGGACTTTGGATCCCTTAGATTATGGACATTTCATGCTCAATGCTGTAAGGCACAAAAATGTCTATAACAGTGTTGGACCTCCTCCACTGGCGGCCCTAGGCTTCTTTAAGTTCAACATGGGAATATCATGTACAGAATTTTTTCGTTGCCTTTGAAACCTACACCAATGAGTTCGGAATGTCGAAATCATCTAGGAATGACTATTCATTTTCCAAAATTGGTTGAAAATTGCTCAATATATGCTTCATTCAATTTTTCCCTAGGAAACCCCGCTAAAACTGGAGAAGACTCCAGTTAGCACTGCCAAAACTAAAAGTGCTGCCAAATTTGGCGCTCCTCCAAATTTTTCGCCAACCTTAACAAAATTTTAATTAATGCTAAGCATGGTTAGTGGTGCCTTAAGCGCACTTATGCTTGGCGTTGGCCCATGATCTTAGCCTTGTGGTCGTATGGAGAGAGGGTTGGCTCCCTTCGCTCTCATCGTCGACAACATTGTAGGTTTAAATATAATGTTGTGGCAAAGGTTTAACAAGACCTACATTGGTTCATTGGTATTGCAAAGGAATTAGGAGAGGGAGGTCACGGGTTCGACCTGCCCTCTCCTATCCCATCACATATTTTGTTGCCCCATATTTATATTTCCATTCAAATATATGTGGACTTTTGACTTTACAATAAACATTTAAATGTGCCATTGAATATTTCGTGGACTTTAGATATAATGCGGATTTGGGTATAATATAAAGTTTAGATATATAATATATAATATATAATATATAATATAATATATGAATTTAAAATAATATAATTAATATATCATATATATATATATATATATATATATATATATATATATATATATATATATATATATATGTCTACCACATAATATTCACCATGAACTCATAATTCCACCTTGGAGGACATTGGGCAATTTCACCTTCACACAACCAAACTAGTGAATCCTGAGGTGACACTTGTCACAACCTCATTGGGAAAAAAATAAAGAAGATTCCCATCATGTTGACTGTACTTCCATATCATCATTTTGTCTTGTTCAGTAATTTTTTTTAGTTGTTTAGGAAAAAGAACAACAAGCCTTTTCTCCTTCATCCGGACTCGGTTTTCAGTGAAACAAATTGTGTCATGATCATCTTGACAAGACATACGCATTCGTAAAGGTTTCGAGCCGATCTGAGAACTCTCAATTTTGAGAAAATTTTGGGCCCCAGTTTGAAAAAAATTCTTATTTGAAATTCCAACCCTACCCATATGCCTTCGATCTTTTGAAAATTCTATATATTTATATTGAATATTGAATAATAGAGTGAGGCATAAGAATAAAGACAGACATAATTTGAAACAAAATTGTATATGATAAAATTTTAGTTGAAACATTGTGTACCTTATCTTCTATATCTAAGAAATCCTTGATATCACTTGGACTAGTCAATCTAAATCTTTCTCCCTTTGTCTTCTAGAGACCAACTGCCAAGATGACATCATGTACCTTTGTAGTCATGCTTTTCATATCTCGGGTGACAAGTGCTATTTTTATATTTTTAAGCATTTTCAGTCCTGGCTCTCCTAGCCTCGAAAAAATGAACAAATATGTAGGAATGGATCTTTCAAATTATTTTTAAATTTTTCATAGATAACTATCCTGGTGTACTGCATATGGTGAATACATGGGGCACAACAACTAATCCTTTTACATTAAGTATTATCTAGTTTGCAGTGTACCAATTATTGCATGGCGGATATAAGTGGTAGGAGAAGAACTTTGACACTCCTTGAATATCAACCATGTTTTTTTGACAAACACTTTCTGGTTAAAGGTTATGCAAATGAACTAATCCTATGTAAGTGCTTAGAAACCAAGGAATTCATCAGCCATGTCATGACTTATGGTAGATTGATCTGCCATGTTGATGATGCATCTAAACTATCTCATATGATATTTATGTGCATGGTGGGTTATATATTTTGTATTAATTCAAAGGTCCACACGGATTTGAATTTTCCAACCTGTTATCATAAAATCAGGTACTAAGGGCTGCTACCTAGCAAGATTTCATGAAACTATTTCAAACCAGGCTTTAGACTAAGGTTTAGCCTCCTTAGTCAGAGAGGGCTCTCTCACAAATGTTTCTTTTTGATATAAATTAAGGGCAAGAAAAGATGGCTAACTCTTAAAACAGTATATTGAAAATAAGCTGGTTGGAACAACAAAATAAGACCTCTTCCATTGGGCTCATGGAGTCATACACTTCTGCAGTAAATAATCAACTACTCATTCATGGAAGCCAAGGCATACAATGTCTAAATACTCAGAACATTTCTCAAGAAGAACTCAAGTCATAAACATACACAAGAAGTCTGAGCACTAGGTGAATTCAGAGTGATTGCATATTTAGTGAGCTGTAAAACAAAAAGAATAAAGACCAAACCACATATACTCTGAGCATTTGAACACAATATGAATCTTGGGAAGAAAAAGTACCGCTTCTATTACTGTAAAAGTCTCTTTACATAAGCCAATATGAAAACTCTGTTTTTTATAAATCTCCAACCCCACTTACATCAGAGTTTCTCCTATATATAGGAAAACAAAACTCAAACTACTTGAGACTCCTCCTCCAGCATGAGGGGAGCTCGATGGCCTATCATTAACTAACCTTATCTATATTTAAACAAACTTATTAAATACATCAGGTATTGTGCTGTAAATACATAGAGTCCTAATCATATTGAAACTCTAATTCTATCTCCTCGTGTGCATGATGCCTTTCTTGAGCTTTGACACCTGTACCCTTTCTGTTGTGGCCGAGATATATTGGAGAAGCATTCACTGAACGAGCTGCCTTGGATACTAGCTGTGCAGATGACTCATTAGTTGGTGAAGATGAGTGCCCTGTTTTCACGGTCCCTGTCTTCCATCAGTCTTCATTACTAAAAGACCATGCTCCAAGCTATTTAATACCTTTAATAACCACGCATAACACCATATGCCTCATGATTTGGATGCCTTGTAGACTGAACAGGTGTACAACCCAAAATTCTGGTAACCCTACCAGAACCCTAATAATTCAGTCATAAAGTATCTTTAAGAAAACTTTAGCAAAAAACAAAATATTTCACCTTTTTCTCCAACACTTCACACCTGTCACTCTTTGAATGCTATGATAGCCTTGTATGGTCTCCCTTCTGTCCTCGAGGCATTCCTTTCAAAATTCGATGACCTCAGCATCAAACTTCATTGTTTTCTTATAAAATAGTCATCTACAGCAGTTTCGTAGCGCGCTACGAAACTGCTGTTTTTTTATCAAAACAGAACATATGAATTTTAAAGCACTGTTGACTTAACCTCATGATTTCTTCAGCTACTTTGTACAGGTGTTAGGGATCTAAAAAGTTTCAAAATGATGGAAACCAAAATTTATCAAAACTTGAAAAGCAACTTTCCCCTTGGATCAATGAGCTAGTTTACCTAGCTTCTTCTTCAAACTGCTAACCTCTTTCTTCAAAGCCTTGTTTTCTGCTCTTAGGCTTGTGTTCAGCTTTCTTATGATCTTTGCTTGCTTTAGGGCTGGCACTGTCCACAGATATGCATCAGACACTGAGTCAGCTTGACCCATTAGACTTGTACTGCCTTTTAACACAACCTTTCTATAATTAGCATATCTTACTGCCCGTTCTTTAGAAGCATTCTTAATCTGAGCCACTTCTTCTTGTGTTGCTCCAGCTTGGTTCCTAATGGCTATGACATTGCCTCCTTGGCTAATAATCACCTTTTTACTCTTGTCTTTACGCTTGGCTGCATGCACTGCTTTGGTCAAAACCTCAAGTACCTCTGTACTAGGCATTTCTACAGATGCCTCCTCTTTCTGCACTTTCTCAACCTCTTTCATTTGTCTTCTTGTGACTGGCCTTCGTGGCTTGAAAGCATATTCTTCACTGGGCTCCTCAAATCTTAACCTCTTCGAAGCCTTTGGTTTCTTAGTACTTTCTGGTGAAGATTGGGTTAAGTCAATATGCATTGGCTGCACTGGCTGGTCTTGCTCAAACTCTATTGGTTCAATCTGTATTGGCTGATCTTGTTCAAGCTCAATGGCTTCAAGTAAGTCACTTAAACTGGCTTTTGACATAGGACTTTCTTCCACAGTAATTGACTTACCCTTCTCCTTGCTTAGTTGACCTCTGGTTTTTACCCTTGATATCTTTTCAACTTCACTTGGTCCAGCTGCATCCTTCTTCTGCTTGATCTTCTCCTTTGATGATTGAGGTGTCTCCTTTGATGATGATTTAGGTGTCTCCTTGACAACCACAGGCTTCACTGATTTCCTCAACTTAGTTTTGGACTTCTTCTGATCTTTAACCTCCTTCCTAAGCTCAGCCAGAGTAGGTTCTTCAATTGTTTCTTCTCTTTCCCTAACAGGCAATGGAGTGAGGCCTGTCTTGCTTTGAAAGCCAGCCATAAAAATAAAAGAATCCCAATCTCTACCAATCTTCTGCAAACCATCTAACACTAACAACTTTACTAAACCATGGTGAAACAGGGATGTTTCACAATCATCTTTCTTCAACTGGATTTTATCACACATTTTACTGAGGCTTCTGAACAAGTAGAAAGGGATATCTATTGATGCTTTACCTGTGAAATGCAACAAGAGTTTGAAGTGATAGGAATAAACTTTGTTGTACCTCCCTTCACATGTTAGATATTTCTGGATGCATGTAAGGAGCAGAGTAAAATGTTCTTTTACATAACTCCTTGGCACGGCCTTTGTGAGATCCTCATTTACATAAGGTTCCTTCAAGAACTCCTTACAGGGGCTCATGTCAAATTTAAAATTTTTGAACCACTCTTGTCCTCCTCTCGGAATTTCAGTGACAATAGAAATGGCTTCTGGAGATACAGGAAATTCTAGCATTGACACCTTAGAATTTAAGCCAGTAAAATTCAACGCAAAAGCTTTCGTTACCTCTGCATGTCCTCCCTTCAACTTCTCACAAAACCTCCAGCAACCAGCATTTTTAAAGGCTCTTGCTACACCTTCATCTCTGAGTGTAAGATCAAGCCCCTCTGGTTCTGTTCTTTGGCACCTACCGGATCGATGCTCCCTCTTCTCCATTTTGCTTTCTTCACACAGAGAACTAACAGCGGCTTCAATTCAAAAAACAACTTCGAACTTTGGAATGCAGGCTCGCTTGCAATCAGGTCCCTTTAAATGAAAACTCGGGCTTCTTTGCGTTTTAAAAAATCTTGTCATACAGCAGGCATATTTACGCACCATGAATACACATTATGACACTACCATACATCATAAAATCTCTTAGAATGATTTTTATGTGCATGATCCTGGACCTCATGGCGGAATGATGACCTATAATGACCTGGAGAGGACATCGACTGACAAAATGTGGACGGACCTAATGACTCATCCCCCCAGACTTGACATTTCAAGAAAACGCGCTGCAGAAACCCCGAATCCCCGATTTCGTAGCGCAGACAGTTATGAATTGACAAAATGCGCTACGAAATGGCTAGTAAATGATACGCTGCGAAAAGGCGGAAACATCATTGCGCAGCTAAATTGGCCAACCAGACTGCGCTGCGAAACTGCGCAAAGTACTAATGACGCAAACAAGACAAGACATGCCTTAAACAACTATGATGGAAGATGTCTAACGGTTTTTTACAAGGATTCACATCAATACCTTTTGAAACCTTAATCTCTAAGTGACACACATAGAAACCTATCCACTAAACAAAAATTCTTTTATAATGAAACTTTGGACATCATTACATACATGGACTGTGGTTCTAAGTGATAACACAACCCACCATGTTTTATTTCAATTTGCATGAGATATTGGAATGACCTCAGTAAGCTTTGTGATAAAAAGGAAACCAACTATATATTGAACATCATGGGACACTTAAAGCTAGATAATACTTGTCAGTCAGACAATGCTCGACTTTGGATTCTCAATGGGGTCGCGCCTAAAAGTGGGAGTTGGTGAGCATATCAATGGTGTGGGATTTGGGTTCCTCTCAAGAAAATATGTCCTTGTAGTAGACAATGTAATCAATGTGTAGCTGATAGACTCAATAAGGAAACTACACGATAGATATAGCATGGTCGAATATGTGTTCTCTGTCTTATGTGGTGCAGTGGGAAAAATTGGGGAGTGTTTCTTGCATGGAAAATATGACTACTAAAACTCCCTTGAGTGATCATGATGTTCACCGTGTTGTCACCAACTGCTTTTTCAATCACTAGATGCTTCAAGAGCCAAATAGCAGTGTTGTATGATGCCAAATTTTGAGACACATAAGCTATCAGAGCTTGAGGGTACCCTTTCCATTGTGTAGTGCTCGGAATAAGCTTTCCAGTGGTATATAAAAGTCCAAAAAAGGGTTCTAGGATCAAAAGTTAGATCTAATTGAAGAATTCTTTGAAAAACTCAAAAAACAAGGAAAATGGCTAAGAATGGAGAAAAATCGCAATTGGGACCAGAGAGGCTCATTGCATATCACATATCGGTGTTCAGATAGTTATGGAGCACTGACAGATCGTGAAACAACGATCTTCTGATTGTCGATATTGCATATTGGTAGTCGGCGAGTCAGGGCACAACTTTTATTAGCGGTCAACTATCGGCAAGGTCCTAAGGCACATGTTTAAGGATTATCCACGGTTCACAAGATTTTGTGGGGGCCAATCTGCGATATAATGATGTATTGCTGGGGGAGGGCTAAGACACTTTAACGAAGGAAATGCCTACAAATCCAAGGCAGATCGCTATTATGAAACGAGCTCACAAAAAGATAAAAAAGATAGATCAACGCCTTAGAATTCAGCCTCTTTCAGGGGGCAACCTACTTTACATTACACAAATGAATGATTCTTTGATTATTGAAATGACAAAACCTCATTTCTATATATAGGAGTCTAAGGAGTCACAATATAACCCAACTAACCTAACAATAATAATATAAAGGCAAAAAAATAACAATAGAGGGATTCTATGGGGCACAGTAATAACAATATGGGGACAACAGGGGCACAACAATATTAATAAAGGATATAACTACAATAGTAATGGGGTAATCACTAGTATTATAGGGACCTAACATGCCCCTCTCCTTCAAAAAAGTGTTGTCCTCAACGCTTGAGTAGTTCTGGATGCTTTTGTATAAAATTCTCATCCTCCCATGTGGAATCTTTAGCGGATAAGTTCTTCCACTTGATGAGATACTCTGAAATTGATCGATTTCGTAGCTATCGAGTTCTTGTTTCTATGAATTCTTTCGATTCCAATATAATTTTTCCTTCCTCGTCAAGTTTTGGCAATATTGTTTGAACTGGGAGCTTGTCACCTATAACCTTCTTGAAGCATGAAACATGGAAAACTGGGTGCACTCGAGACGATGCAGGAAGCTCCAATTTCTATGCCATAGTACCAATCTTTTGCAACACCTTGTACGGACCATAATACTTTGGTGATAATTTATTATCCTTCTTAGCTTGCTTGAGGGACATTTGTTTATATGTTTGTAGCCGTAGGAATACCCAATAACCTACATCAAAACTTCTTTCGCTATGATGTTGATTTGCCTATTGTTTCATTCTATTTTGCGCCAACACGAGGTTATCCTTTAAGAGTTGGAGGACTTGTTGTTGATGCTCGATGTGATGTTCCACTGCTTGAACCTTAGAATTTTCTCTTAAATATGATGTGATGGATGGTGGCTGATATCCATAAAGTGCCATAAATGGGGTCATTTTTGTTTCTGTATGGAAGGAAGTGTTATACCACCATTCAGCCAGAGGCAACCATTTGACCCATTGTGTCTGTTTATCAGATACAAATCAACGAAGATATCCTTCCAAACATTTGTTTACTATCTTAGTTTGCCATCAGATTGAGGATGATAAGATGAGCTATGAGCTAACTGAGTACCTAGACAAGAAAATAATTTTGTCCAAAAATTTCCAGTGAAAATGGGATCTCTGTCACTTACAATAATCTTTGGGTTTCCATGTAGCTTTTGAATTGTTTTCATAAATGCAGTAGAAACTGTACTGGATTTAAATGGATGTGATAATGCACAAAAGTGTGCATACTTGGTAAGTCTATCAACTACCACCATGATGACACTCTTTCCCTCAGACTTGGGTAAACCTGTGATAAAATCCATTGAAACCTCCTCCCAACGTTGGCTTGGAATGGATAAAGGTTGTAATAGACCCGGGGTCTTAATTGTTTCAACTTTATTTTGTTGGAAAACCAAACATTCTGCCACAAACTTTTGAATATTCGATTTAAGGCCATCCCAAAAAAATTCCTTCTTAACCCTGTGGTAAGTTTTTAAAAATCCTGAGTGCCCTCCTAAGGGAGAAGTGTGCAATTCCATAAGAATCTTTTGTTTGAGTTGGGAATTCTTACAGAGGTATAAGCGATCTTTGTACCATAACGAATCATTTTGCCAGCTAAATGTATCAGATGTACTGGAATCTTGTTGTAACTTTTGAATAAGTGCCCACACTTCTTCATCATTCTTCCATTCCTCCCTTGCTTCGTTTATCCAATCTGGTTGGATAATAGAAATGGCGCACAACAATGCTTCCACATCCTCATCCTTTCTTGAGAGTGCATCTGCCACCACATTTTGCTTCCCTTTTTTGTAGATGATTTCAAAGTCATAACCCAACATCTTTGTGACCCACTTTTGTTGCTCTTCAGAGGATAATCTTTGTTCTAAAAAGTATTTAAGGCTATCATGATCCGTTTTTACCTTGAAGTGTCTTCCCATTAGGTAGGGTCGCCATTTCTTAAGTGCATGTAGTATTGCCAACATTTCCTTCTCATAAATAGCTTTGTGTAAAAATTTTCCCTTGATTGGACGACTTTCAAAAGCAATGGGTCTTTCATCTTGCATTAAAACAACACCAATTCCATTTCCTGAAGCATCACATTCCACAATAAAGGTTTTTGTGAAGTCCGGTGTAGCTAAGACTAGTGCTTGGCACATTGCCTCTTTAAGATGTTCGAAGGCCTTTGTTGCTTCTGGAGTCCATGAAAATGCATCTTTCTTCAATAATGTTGTTAGAGGTGCTGCTATTCTCCCATAATTCTTAACAAACTTGCGATAATACCCTGTCAACCCGAGAAATCCTCGCAGATGCTTTATGGATGTGGGGATTTTCCATTCCTTAATGGCTTTAATTTTGCTAGGGTCTACCTTAACTCCTTCATGAGATACAATATGACCCAGATATTCCACCTCTTGTACTCCAAAGAAACATTTGGATCTTTTTGCATATAATTGTTTCTCCTCCAATAGTTGTAGCACCCTGTCAACATGTTCAACATGATCCTTCCAAGACTTGTTGTAGATTAGTATATCATCAAAAAATACTAACACAAATTTTCTAAGGAAGGGTTTGAAAATGGAATTCATCAAACCTTGAAATGTTGAAGGTGCATTGGTAAGGCCAAAAGGCATGACCAAAAATTCATAATGACCCTCATGAGTTCTAAATGCTGTTTTCGGAATGTCTTCAGTCTTCATTCTGATTTGATGATATCCTGAACGAAGATCCAACTTGGTGAAGTAAATTGATCCATGCAATTCATCCAGTAATTCATCAATGACAGGAATGGGAAACTTATCTTTAATAGTGAGCTTGTTGAGCTCCCTATAATGCGGACACATGCGCCATGATCCATCCTTCTTGTGCACCAATACTACTGGAGCAGAGAAAGAACTTTGACTAGGTTGAATTATACCAGCCTCTAGCATTTCTGCAACCATACGTTCAATTTCACTCTTTTGGGCATAGGGATATCTGTACGGCCTGATGTTTGGAGGAACACTTCCTGGAATCAGATGAATAGCATGATCATGATCACGAATAGGTGGGAGACCTTTGGGAGTCTCAAATACCTTGGAATGATTGTCCAAGACTTTTTGGAGATCTGGAGAAATAGATGATTTCGATGTGGAAACATCTAGCGAACATAATTGTGCAATTACACCTCTTTGTTCCTTTTTTAGAAGCTTTGTCATACCGTTAGAGCTGATTATCTTTCCTGGTTTCCCTGCAATACCCCTTAATTCAACTTCCTTTCCTTCCGCAGAAAATTTCATGAAAAGTTCTTGAAAATTAAAAGCTATTGTACCCAAGGATTGTAGCCATTGGACTCCTAGTACAACATCAGCACCTCCCATTGGAATGGAAAGCATTGGGCTAGTCAATACATATTCTCCCATGGATAGCTTGATATTATGGCACTTTCCAGAGCAATTTATTGTTCCTCCATTTGCAACCATCACTTGACACTCTGGTGCTGGATATAGGAAGCAATTCAATTCTTTTGCTACCTTACAATGAATAAAATTGTGGGTACTTCCTGAATCAATCAACACTATTACCTTTTTCTTCTTGATTTGTCCTTCTATCTTGATGGTTTGAGGAGTGGTAATTCCCACCAATGCATTACAAGATATGGTCGAATTCATTTCTTCTAGGCTTTGTTCCTGGAGTATATCCTCTTCTTTTGACCTTTCTTGCTCCTTTTCTTCTTCCTCTTCACAATCTATGTAGAATAATTTCTTCTCAGCACACTTATGACCTTTAGTGTATTTGCTATCACAACTGTAACAAAGCCCTTTTGCTCTTTTTTCTTCCAATTGTTGTGGTGTCAACCTTATAGGTTGTGGAAGACTAGGGGCAACAACACTTCCATATTTATAGTTGTGAGTGGTATACTTCTTGGTTGCCATAATTTTGCTTTCCATTTTTCTTGCTAACCTGAATGCCTTCTCTAATGAATCAGGTTCCCAAAGGCGAACATCATGTTGGATATTATCCTTTAAAGTCCCTATGAACACATCAATCCTATGCTCCTCTGGAATATTTTTTACCCTTATGTTCAATTTTTGGAACTCCTCAATGTGCTCCATTATTGAACCCTTTTGTTTGAGACTTATCAATTGGCTAAAAAAGTGTTGCTTTTTGTATCCTCATAATGTGCTGTCAATTCTTCTGTAAAAGTTGCCCAAGTGATAATTTGTTTATGAGATCAAAGCCATTGATACCATACAAACTGATTTGGTTCCAAATATAAAGTTGCAATACGTACCTTTTGTGTGTTTTTCACATTATTGAGATTGAAAAATTGCTCCATCTGTAATATCCATGTTGCGGGATCCTTGCCATCAAACTTCCTCATATCGATTTTTGGAATATGGTGGGTCTTCGATCCAATATTAGAGTCCATGAAATCATGATTAACATTTCTTTTTTTCGCATCATGAGTTTCCTTTACTACCCTTTCACCATTAGTAAGTATTTCTTGTAGAAAATGTTTCAAATCTGTCTTCAAATCTGCCATGTCTGTCTTCAAATCTGTCCTCAAATCTGCCATGTCTGTTTTCAAATCTGTCTTCAAATCTATCTTCAAATCGTCCATCTTAGCTTCCATGCCATTCATCTTAGCTTCCACGCCCTTTATCTTAGATTCCACGCCATTTATCTTAGATTCCATGCCATTTATCTTAGCTTCTGTTAGCTTTTGTGAGAGTGACATTTGTTGCACTTGGTCTTGTAATTTTGATATATCATGTAGCATTTCTTCCTCTTCTTCATGAGTCATGCTAGTGCTTTCAGGTTGCTTACTAGGTGTTTGCATCTTATTTCCTCGAGGCATCATTTACTGGTAATAATGCTCTACTATGCCCTTTGAATTCTTTAAAATAATTTTTCAAACCAAGCTTAAGAAAAAATTTAAAAAAATCTACACACCTTTTTTCACTTTTTAGGAGCTCGATATTGCCTCTGATGTTCTCTGTAATTTCGGACCATCCATTTCTAAAATTACGACCTGCAGTAGCCCTCTATGTCCTCTTTCCAATGCCACCAGTCTGATCCAAATTGGATTATCGAAGGAAGAGTTATGCCAAATCTCCCACAGTGACCTGATTATAGACTATTTCAGTAGAGAGAACTTGTACGACCTGCCACGTGTCCCTATTTCGACCTCTGGCTCTGAAAAATACATACAAGAAACTACAGTCTGTCCTCTTTTCTGTACCTTCTTACAAAACTTCAATCCGATGCTCAGAGAGAAAGTTATGACGATTTTCCCCAGGTCACGTGTCTGGAATGTAATTCAGGAGTCTACAAAAAGACCAACTTCCTCAGATCATATCTCCGCAAATATAGTGCGAAAAGCTCTGAAATTTGAACCTGAGGTTCAGTGTGATTTCGTCTCAAATGGGTTTTTTTTCACTTCTGAAACGCCACAGAAAAAAAGTTATAGAAAAAATTCCATGATGACCTATTTGGAGCAGCGAAACCCTAGAATCCAAAGCTCTGATACCAAATGTTATGAAAACAACTCACAAAAAGATAAAAAAGATAGATCAACGCCTTATAATTCAGCCTCTTTGAGGGGGAAACCTCCTTTACATTACACTAATGAATGATTCTTTGATTATTCAAATGACAAAACCTCCTTTCTATATATAGGAGTCCAAGGAGTCACAATATAACCCAGCCGACCTATAAATAATAATATAAAGGCACAAAAATAACAATAGAGGGATTCTATGGGGCACAATAATAACAATATGGGGACAATAGGGGCACAACAATATTAATAAGGAATACAACTACAATAGTAATGGGGTAATCACTAGTATTATAGGGACCTAACAATCGCCCTCCTTCTCTCTCCTCCATGTGGCATCAGGGATTGGCGGGTCGGTGGGGTTTCAATTTAAAAAGACCTGCAAACCGCTGATAGTGCAATAAAGTGGTGCATCATCGGGGGGCCATGAAAACCAAATACAAAGGAAAGCAGAGCAAAATAGGAGCAGGTCGCCCCCTTCTCTCTCCTCCACGTGGTAGTACGGCGGTATCGACATTCATCGATCGGCAGATTGGTGGTGTTTTGAACTCCAAAGACCACGTGGGGGTTGATTTGCAATAAAGTATTGTATTGTCGGGGAAGGCAAAAATTCATTAACAAAGGAATGGCTTGCAAAACAGGTCTAGGTAGGTCTTTTTCTCTCTCCTCCAAGGGCCACATGGTGGCATGCGATTGCTCTTCAGAGTTGCCAGGGGAACTGACGTGGCAGTACGGTTGATGATGTGGCAGAGGACATGTGTCACCCAGTTTTAGTGTTTTCGGTGGTGACATGGGACCATTTCCGGGTGCCACATGTCACCACTCACAGGATGAAATGTGGCAACAATAATGTCACCCTGCAAATCGGCAATCGCAGCAGTTGAGGGGAAAAGCTAAAGATGATGGAGCCAATGACTGCGATATACAGGAACGTCTCATATGTGATAAAGTATTACATCATGGTCTATACGAATCTCGTGTCTGGAACATCGGCCCAGACTATGGAGAAAGAAAATGATTAATACATTGGCACAATGTGATTGCGATGTGCGGGACTCCTCTCCGAATGCAATAAATTATTACAGCAAGGTCTATAAATATCTCGCGTTCTGATTGTCAGCCCACTCCAAAGAAAATGGCAAAGAGTCCCCCCCTTCTCCGCGGTTGCGATTACGATATATTTTTGTGGGCCCAATCCCGCGTATCGGCGATCACAGTTGTATAGGGTGAAAGCTTAACAAAAAGTGCATTTAGCGCCGATATGTGGGCCAAATCGATAACAAATGAAAAGGCCTCTAGACATGGGTCCGTCGGCCTTAGTGCCTGAGGGCTCGACCCCTGGTCCCAGCTCCCGATCATATGAGGAAAAGCACACAAAGGGCTACGATAAGGAGGGCTAAAGGGGAAATCCAAAAAATGCATGTTTTCACCTGTTAAAGAACAAAGCCCGCACCTACGTGATTGTGGTGTTTCCATGGAATGCCTCTCACCTACCACATCAATGCAATGATAGTGCAATACATAGTTTTAATGGGTAGATGAGCCGACAACTAAGAACTTTAATGGAGCATAGCGAAGCAATATAGAGGTACCTGGGTCTTAAGAAGGTCAAGGGCTTAGTATGGAGCCTTGTCCCTCTTCATAGCACAAGATTGAAACAAAAAGCACTTACATGTGACTCAGCCCCCCATTTCACAGAACAAGGCACCCTCACAGTAAAAGCAGAAGTGATGGGAGTCAGCCAAGCAGCACAAGGGGCCATACTGTGAATAAATTACAGCTTAAGGCCAATGTGATCATAGGATGGGCACAAGGACTTTCATTTACTATTTTGTCCAATTATTTACTTAGTTTTGTCCTATAACAAGCCTTCCATTTATTTATGTAATATATTTTTGGCCCACGGAGCCATTCAAGACAAATACGCTAGAATACCTAACAGTTGGGTCTAGAGATAGATATTTTTGTTGTAATGTAGCTTCTTACTCCCCTCTCCAAGTAAATAGGGGAAAGAAAGACTTAGTTCAGGTTCAGAAATTCTAGAGAAAACACTGCATGTTATATTTTCAGACTGTATCTCCTTTGTAATATATATCTTTTTAGAATATCAAGGAAACAATGGTGATTCCATCTTCAAAGGATTAGAGTATGAGTTACCCTTTGTTTAACTCATTTTTATGTCCATGCTTCTTCACTGAATTCATGTAATTATTGTTGCTAGATGTGTTTCAAGCTCCTTCAAAGATTCATCAGTATCTATATGTTAATGAAAATGCCTATAATTGTTTCACATATTCATTTGTCTGAACATTGTTTATGTATATGCCTGTGAGGAATATTGAGAATAGATCTTTAAATCCGCAACACATGAATCATAGCTCTTAGCTCCCGTTTCATTCATTATATCTGCTTGTAGCCCAAATATGCATAGAAATCCTTAAGGTCTCAAGCTTTGTGTGTTAAATATAGAAGTCTTGAAGCCTTACGCTCTATGTGATGAGTTACTCTTCTCCATTTTCTTCTCTCACACACTACAAAAAATTATTAGCTGTAATACCTTGAAGCTCTCGGCCTCCACTATTTTTATGCTTATTTATGAGATCTGAACATGTGACGAAGTACCAGAAATCCATGTTATTTCTTTGGATTAATGAACCAATATATTTCCGATGTACATATGTATCTATAGATCATAAGTGTTGTCTCCAGTATCCTGTAAATCATTTCAGACACACCATTTTAGATGTGCCCAGGCATTGGTCTTGAATCAATCCAAGGTTGTCTCTAGGAGATACAACACACTGTATCGAGGATAGGGATGCATAATGTGATCGACTTGGTTCACATATGGAAAAACATGGCACCGAATCTGGACCAGGATTTCTATCTCTCAGTCTTTGCGGGGTCAAATCTCCTGCAAGCCTTGAAGGAAGGGATAAGTACATCGTTCACGGGAATGAACCTTGGCCCTAAGACCAGTGCCCTAAAATCCACCACAGAGTTTCCAAAGCTTTGTGTCAAGTTTTTTGTTGCAAGGAGCTAATTTTAATGGAATTCGTTTTATATTTCTTAGGCCACAAAAACACTTGAATCCATGACATAAACAATCTACGTGACAGGTATTTATCCATAAATAACTACTTGAAGGTGAAGTCAAACTACGTTAGAAGTACAATAACGAAGGTTGCCATTAGAGGAACTTGAAGGGTACTAGAACAAGAGCCAAAATGATACACAATCCCTAATCTATATGGAGGAAATATGGCCGAGATACTGTCAAATTCAATTCCATTCCCCACAGATCAAGCAACTTGTAAGAAAGAAAGAAAATTCTTTTAACGTCCACGAGGCTAAATATAGCCTATGGGAAAGATTGATTTTTAATCTTCTTGATGTATTCGGCCCTTTTTCTCTGAAGCCTCACAACAAATGCTCCCAGCTTCTCGAGAAACCCCTTGCTAAATAGAATATCCCAAGAGCTAGTTGCCAGCGTATCTGCATAACTTTCCCTATTGTATGATATCCATTCCATTGTGTCTTGGTCATAATATGGAAACATCCATTCCATTGTGTCTTGGTCATAATATGGAAACATTGACTCAAAGCACTTATATATATCGCATGGTTCTGGAAATTATACAACTCCATGACCCCTTACATTTCAAATAATCATAGAGCTACTTATGTGAATTATATGGAACTTGATTTAGTTACTTAATTTGGTGCAAGTAAAATTATAAGTGTGGACACAAAAAATTCCTCTAGCCCAAGAGAGCAGGTCTAGCCACAAATAAACAATCTATTGAAAATATCCTTAAGCTAGAATCAAATAAGAGGGCCTACCTCTTAGTACGTTATTTCGCTTGGTGATGATCCTGCTTCCGCACTCCAGCTCACTCCAGCTATCTTTCGTTTCCTTCCTTCAAATACCTGAAACAAGTAAACAACAACAAACAACAAACGTGATAACATATAAATTGCATTCAGCCTACTTAATAGGTCAAGAAACATTAAGCCATAAATATGTAAGGTAACACTTCATGTAGGAAATCAATCAATAGTTGTATTCATAGTAGTTCAAAAAGAGATTACAACCAATGTCTTGACGTTGTTGTTCTCCTCTAACATATCTGGCTTCCCACACACTTCTGCCAGCATCTCATGGATAGCCCCATCAAATAAAGTTTTAAGGCTCTTCCCTTTAGTCTTCAAACCAAACCAAACACACAATTCTCCCTCAAACACAAACTAGAGAGCTACAAGCTATAGATGTCTTGTTGATTACTCCAAAATCAAAACTCAAACCAGAACTAAAAAACTAGCTTGTGTTTGGGAAAAAGAGAGGTTTATTAGCTTGGATGGAAGGGATATGGTTCCTCTTATCATGGGAGAAGGCCTTATCTCTTGGATTAGTTCCATCCTAATAGGGGAAAGGAGCCCAAACTAGCTTCCTCGGCTCCAACCGGCCCAACCATTCACCAGACTTCTGTTCTGAAGCATCTAGAGCTGGAAGCTTCGACTCCATATTTAAAAAACTTTCCAAAAGAGGATAGGTGCAACTGAGAAAGGGCTCAGTCACTCTGATCGGTGCTAGTGATAGTTTTAATCTCTGCATATCGGTGCAAGGAGGAAACTGGTCATTAGCGTCGCCCTTGTAAACTGGGGTAAATAGAATATATTTGGGAAATGATGAAAAAGGGAATTGTTCTGCTCATGAAGAGGGACACAATGGGAGTTTATTCATGATGGGAAAGCATGTAGGGTTCACTGTATATGTCCTCCAGGATCATGGAACGGGGAGTACAAGCACAGTGACAAAATGCTGTGTAACAGATGCCCCCTAATGCGTGAAGGCAGAACTAGAGTGAGGGGTGAAATGTTTTATGAATCAGTGTGGTGAACCGGAGTCCGTCGTCGGAGAACCTGCAAGAAAGTATAGATAAATATACATTACTGAAAACTGTATCAAATGATACATGAATCATGGTATGGACGTAGCCATCCAGAGAATGATAATGTAAATGGATCCAGGAATGATCGCAGCCATCCAATAAAGAGGATCATATCGAAACCAAGGTATGGTCGCAGCCATCCAATAATGTGAAGGATCACATATGACAACTCATGGTATGGTTGCAACCATCCATCTGAAAGAGACATGTATATCAACACAATCATGTCACATTCCCTTGCAACTTAGAATTCTGTAATCTAAACCCAAGGTCTTGCGCTCCAACACAACTCGATCAAAATAGAAATTCTAACATGTGAATAGATGTGTTGACGTCAAATTTTGCTGGAAAATCGCTTGATTACCAATCGATAATGTGAATTGTTAGCAAGCGCGAGAGAAACCACCAATAATGACAATGATCCTCAAAGTACTTTCAGCACAATTCACGGAATGTGAATAAAGGAATTTGAAGTTGAACACTTGTGAAATCACCTGGTCGAAAGCCAATGATGTGAACTTGTCTTCGAGTGCGAAGAACTTTCAATTAGGGAATGCAAGATCTAAGGTACTGGAAGGGAGTCTCTCAACCAAATTCCTAGATAATGAGCTGAAGTTGACAGGAAGTGACTGTGTCGAAGGAGGGTTATGATGTATCCCACATCATCGACACGAGACAAAGGGATGCAAATGATTTGAGATGATACAAAGAATTAGGAATGAGGGTAACTACAGAAGGACAACTCTTGAACATTTCGGCGACAGAATTTTGAAGTTTGGAAGCTTTTGGATCCATAGGATCGGTGGTCATGATGACGTAGTATAGATCAAATGGAAGGCAAACATAAACGACCCAACCCAGGAAGGTCAATGATGAAATGCGAATATCTGAACCTGACATGAAGCAAAAAGTGTCATGTTCAAGAGTGAGTTGCCGACACAACTGATAAAATTTCCCATTTTCCCCCACCATTTCTAGCAGGTACCCCAATTATTTTTTAATCACAATCTTGAAGGGGATGGCATATGCTTGCATTGTAAGTCCATTCTTCTGATGAATCCGACCTAGTAAGTTTAATGAGTCCTAGGAAGGATAAGGTCATGTTCATCATGGTGACGAATCCGATGTCATTTAATGTTTTAACAAGTCTGACAAAGGTGTAACTCGGTATCTTTTTCATGTTTAGAGAGTTTGAAAAAGACACAGAGAAGAAAACTCCACATGGTCCCTTTTCATACATTTGTTTCTCTCGAGCCCGAAAAAGTATAAAATAATACTTGAGAGAACCGCTTGACCATTTCAGTCAAGTAGTACATTTTTCATAAATAGTTCATCCCAGCCCGAAAAAGGGGTAAACGTATACTGGGTAAATGGTGTTTGGTAGCCTTTAACAACTTCAAAATGACAAGAGCTCGGTAATATTTTCTTGTTTAGAGAGTCAGAAAAGAGCTTGAAAGTGGATCCCCCGTTTTATTCTCTTTAATGAGTCAAAAACGGAAAAATACTTGGTGATATTTTCATTTGAGTTTTACGAGTCTAGAAAAGAGCTGAAACGTGACTCCAATACCATCATCAAGAATCCGTCACCTGTTGTTGCACAAAAAGGTAAATGCATTATCCAATTTCTGAGGCAAAATAGGTCAAAAATACTTAAAAACCCTAATATTTCATGAAAAAATGAATAAAAGGAGGGAAAAGTAATTATTTTTTACCATTTACCATTTTACCTTTGTGTGAAGAGCTTTTCACCCACTTGTGCCCTAATTTTTTCGAAGCAGATTTTCAGAGATTCGGGAGGTCATTCACTAAGCTGTCAGTTGTAGGTAGGAGCTAAGACCTTAAGCTCCATTTTCACACTGATTTTACCTGTTCTTATCCATTTTTTGGATTTCATGGGAGGATTTTGGAAAAAAAAATTCGCCCACGGTCGGCGCGATTTCTGGGCACGGAATCGTGCTGATCAGGGGTTGCTAAGACTACCAACCGCGATATCGGCGCCACTATTTTTAAAACATTCACGTCGGTGTCGTTAGAAAAGAATGTTCATGTTTTTTTCTCAATTCAATTATTTCAATCCAAATTTTTCTGGCCAAAGATGATCATTGACTTGGTTATATGGTTTTTGTAGGGAAAGAATCGTGGAAAATGGTGGATTGGAAGGAACGCGAGCATGAGGAAATTGACACACAAGCAATAGTTGATCCAAATTTCTTGGATGCTTTGAGGAACTGTGGGCTCCTCAAGTTCTTCCTTACACTAGGTCTACAGGTTCAACCCGAGTTGCTACGGTACCTGATCAATCTCTTGGACATGAATCGGAAAATTTTCATCATTGGTGACCAAGAGTCGGAGTTGGAAACTTCAGACATTTATTTCATCACAAGACTGTCCCGGAGAGGGGAACCAATCAATATATATGGGTCAAGGTCGATTGGGGCAAGTGTGACCATGCTACTTGCCGAACATTGCCCAGAGACTCTCAAATCCAAAATTCGCAAGATCGAGATTATCACTGTTCAGGACCTTGTGTTGAGAGTGTTACTATTGACCATCAACAGACTAGTTGGGTCCCAAGCACCGCATGAGACCAACAAGTCAAAGTTTATGTATGCAATCGACTGTATAGTACTGACGATCTTCAATTGGGAAGAAACCATGAAGATAAGCATGAAGCACCAACTATCAAAAGTTAAGGCAGGAAACCTGAAGTAGTTCTCCTTTGGTTCCATTCTAGTGACCTTTTTCCTGGAGCGTGTTCCGATGTTCCAATACCAGCTGACTGAGGTGGATCCACTGATGCCGCGAGACCCATAGATGGTCTGTTGGAGTGAGTTTATGCCTAGGGTTATCGGGGGCCAACAGATGTCCTATAAGCCTGCCTTTTTCTCGTGGTTACGACGGCAGTTGATTGTATTGGAGGATTGGCCTTACAATGGTACCGACTTCCACGTAGATCTAGATATGCCACTCCTAGAGGGGGAGGATTTTGACGATGAAGGTAAAAACCAACAATTTTAATTTTTAATTTTTTAATTGTTTTTTGAAATATATGCATTCCTGACATTTCATTTTATCAATGCAGATGTTGGACCAGAGTGTCCTTCCGGGATGTCCCCTGTTGCCAGGTGTGTTTCTCATCAGTTTGATGTTGCTCCTTATCAGGAAGGAAGTGACAAATAGGAGGAGATCACGCAGAACCTCGAGGGATTGACCCACAGTATCCCAGAGTATGCTCGGGTGGGAGACATCCCACGCGAGTATCAGAGGCACACAGTGGGGGTATCTGATCAGATCCGCCGACTGTTGACTCATGTAGCATGAGCAGTCACATGCTACCATGATCACCATGTTGGTTAGTTCATAGGTCTAGCATTCTACATTTTTTAGGCCTGCGAGCCACGAATGTTATTTGAACACATATATTACTTTTTGGGGTTTTGATGTATGAAACATTATCAACATATATATATATATATATATATATATATATATATGCAATATTTCCTTTCTTACTATGGTACAAATGATTTGTTTTCGTTTTTAACATGTTTTGTAAATGCCTATCCAACACATAATTAGCTAATGCATCTGTCAATGTATTCATATGTCTAGGAATATGATGATATGTAATGTAATCAAAATTTATCTCTATTAGATGAATACGTAGATACATTCTCAATATCTGAGGGTTTCTGACGGAATATCGCCCGTTGAGTTGAAGAACAACAAGTTGTGAATCAAGGTTGACAACCAATTCCTGAATGTCAAGAGCAATGGATTCTGACAAAAATTTGATAACTGCACTATACTCAGCAATATTATTAGTTGTTCGACCTAAACAAATACCTTGAAGATCAATCAACTCACCATGGGGGTCATAAATGGCCCATGCCATGGAGGATAGATTCTAGGTACTACAGCAAGCACCATCAACAAAACCAATGTGAGGAATCATAGACATCTGCAAAGAAGGTAAAAACATAGTAAGCAGGAAAGTTGATAGAAAATAACACACCAAACCACACTGGACAAAAATGAATGACACACTATTGTACACAACTAGCCATGCAAGATGACCTAAGCATAGTACTTTTTGAGATAAATCCGATTTCGGGGCTTGTCTAAGGGATTTCCCTCATAATCAATTAGCTCATAGGCCCCTTTTTGTAACACACATTTAACAATGTAAAGCCCATGCCACATGGGTTCAAACTTGCCTGTCCCCAGCTTATCATTAGCCTGATCATACAGTAAAACCAAGTCACCCTCAGAAAACGTGCGAGGGGAGACCCACTGATCAAAATGGGACTTGACTCGCTTCTTTTGTGCTTCGATGACCAAAGCAAAAAGATGGCAAGTCTCATCTAGTTGTTCTAAATACAAGAGGTGCTCTTCTTGAGGTGAGGTTTCGGTGAGAAGTTCGACAGCTAGCTTGAGTGAGGGGATTTCACACTCAATCGATAAAGTTGCTTCCAGATCGTAGACTAGCTAGAATGGTGTGAATCCAGTTTCATCCTTGGTCGAGGTTAGATAAGCCCGCAGAGCTTAAAAGAGCATGAGATGCCAATTTCACTTGTGCATCCCAATGGTGTGCTGAAGCATTGTAACCAAGACTTTGTTCACAAATTCAACTTGGCCATTGGCCTGAGGGTAATATGGGGTTGAGCCATCGTGGCGCAAGCCCAACGTAGATGTCAGCTCAGCCATCATGTAAACTCAGAAATGGGAGCCATGGTTGGTGACAATGACTTGAGGCATGCTGAACCTAGAAGTAACGTGATTGAATATAAATTGAGCTATCATTTTATCGTCTACAGAGAATGTAGGCATCGCTTCAGCCCATTGGTGAAATAATCCACAACAATGATAATATAGCCATGCCCCTCGGTTGAACAAGGGTTACATGTCATATAGTTAATGCCCCATTTGGAAACAGGACCAACGGTAATAACTGGGTGTAGGTGAGTGGGTAGGGCTAGCATTTGTCACTGGTAGATTTGGCACTCATGGAATTTTCGAACAACAAGGATGCAATCCTTGAAGATCGAGGGCCAGAAATAACCAACACGAAGTATTTTTTGAGCAGTAGCATATCCATACATATGACCTCCACATGCCCCAAAATGGTAGTCGTTCAGGACTCTCTCAGCCTCCTCGAGGGTTAGACATCCACAAAGAACTGAATCGACACCAACGCGGTATTAAGTATCTCCAATAATACGGTAGGGTTGGGATTGATACCGAATGCTTCGGCTATCATCCTTGGTCAACGAAGAGCGGAAGGTAGATGTCTGGAGATACACAATGATATCACCATACCACAGGTCGAGGGTGCTAATCAGGAAAAGAGTCTCATCCGGGAGCTACTCATTGGCACCAGAAGGAAGAGATGCAGAAGGAAGGGAGAAAATTAACTCAGCAAAAACCAGTGACTTCTTAGATTTGGCAGTAGTGAACACCAAATCAAACTCTTGAAGGATGACAATCCATTTAGAATACTTTCTCCCCAGCAACTGACAAGTCAGGATGTAGGTCAGGGGGTTGCATTCAAAAATCACAGTGATGGTGCGAAGAAGGATGTAGTGCCAAAAGCGTTGAACATCCTGCACGGAAGCCAAAGCCAACTTCTCGACATGAGAATAACGCATCTCAGTGTTGAGGAGATTATGAATGAGGTAGTAAATAACATGTTCATTTCCTTCATCATCATCTTGTACCAACACCATAGCGATGGTACTAGAGGCTGCAGCTAGATAAAGGAAGTAATCTCGATGATAATTTGGGGGATGGAGCAAAGGAGAATTTATGAGAACAGCCTTGAGGTCATCAAAAGACTTTTGGGAAACCTCATCCCAAACAAAGGGAGTTCATTTCTTGAGAAACTGGGTATGCCCTGAAGCTATCTCAGCGTAATTCAGTACAAAACAATAGAGGAAATTTGCTTTTCCCTGCAGACTTTGTAGTTGGTGCAACGAAGATGGAGGGGGTAAATTAACAATGGATTCGACTTTAAGAGGATCAAGGCGAATTCCTTCCTTAGAGAAAATAAAGCTGAGGAGTCATCAGTATTCGATGCAGAAGACACATTTATGTGGATTCAGTCAAATTTTGTAGTGTCTACAGCGAAGAAAAATTTGCCGGAGATGATCAGGGTGATCACGACACTTATGAGAATGAGTGGGAAGGTCATCCAAGTAAGGTTGAACAATTTTTCGAATGTCGTGGAACGCATAAGGCATCACTCTCTGAAATGTAGCCCCAACATTCTTAAGGCCAAAAGGGAGATTTTTATACATGAAGGTACTCCATGGACAGATAAAGGTTGTCTTATCTTGATCAGGTGGCACAATGTTAATCTGGTTGTAACTAGAAAAGCCATCCATAATGGAAAAGATTTTGCTCCAAGCACATTCATCAATGATCTGATCAATGAAGGGAGTGGGGTAATTATCCTTTGGACGGGCATGATTGAGATCATCATAATCGACGCAAACACGAATAGTTCCTTGTCTCTTTGTCATCGGTATAATATTTGACACCCAATCTATAAGAGGGATTGGATAAATAAATCCATCTTTGAGAAGCTTTTCAACATCATCCTTGATGGCAGCCACTTTTCTAGGGTGCATTGGGTGAAGACGTTGGTGAACGGGCTTCACATGAGGATAAGTTGGTATTTTGTGCATGACTATACTTGGGTCAATGCCAGGCATTTCTTCATATGACCACGCAAACACATACTAGAACTCTTGGAATAGACGAGTATAGAGCTTGATCTCATCTGGAGAACAAGTTACCTTGATATGGACATTTTCAACAACACCAGGCTTGACAGAAATATCAATTGGCATTGTTTGGATAATGTTACCCATGTTCCCTTCCGACCAAAATTCATGAGTCACGATTGGCGTATGAAGTGGTAGGGAGGGGAACTGAGAAGAGAACTCCTTGAGACATGTAGGCATGACCACTGGGCTAGGCAAGAATGAGGAACGATGATGAGTGTCGTTCCAAGGTACTTCCTCTAGAGACGTTACTCCCATGATAATCTCGTCAGAAGGAAAAGTCTCGACTAAGGGATCGGGAGATTCCAAAGCACCAAGCCATGGGGATTAAGAATACGCATCGAGATATGTTCTTGAAACAGGAGGATCAAAGGATACCGAAGGCGAAGCCACATAATTGATTTCGGAGGGACTTAGCGGCATAACCTCATCCATGTATCAACATGACCTAGTGAAGGAATGACCCAAGGATCAAATTTGACCGAGATCATGTTGACAAAGGCAACATGAGGAGGTGGGAGTGGAAAAATTCCCATCAAAGCAGGATCTTTAAAAATCCCTACCCCCACACTTTCATAAGGAGCACCAGTGTGCGTGACATATAGAACATTTCCATCCAAGGAGGAAGAGGCAAAGAAGGACAGTTAGTCGACTGTGACTATCTTCCCTTGATGGGGAAAACAAATCACACAGAACAAGGAGGAGGCTACAACATGCATGGCATGGGTCCAACTCTGCCCAAGTAGAATATTATAATTGAGATTAGCATCAACGATCTCTACTTTGACGTGCACTGGCTTTCCCTCCAAAGTAATGGTAAGGTTGGGTAAGACATCGAATAGTCACAAATCGCACCCGTCAAAAGCTTCCAAAGTGTTAGGGGACTGGTTCATAGTAGGAGAACCAATTGCCTTCCAACAAGCGATAGACATGATGCAGGTAGAAGAACCTTCATCGATGACGGTCCTATGAATGGTTTTCTCATTGATGATGACCTAAATCAAAAAGGCAATTTGATGAGGCAAGCACAGAACATGGTTTTCTAGATCAAAACAGATAAGATTAGAATCAGTAGGATCAATACCCCCAATAGTCGACAGTAATGATTTGCATTGAGACGGGCAGCTTTGAAGTACCTCAAGAACAAACATAGATGATGGCGCCTGAGCCAAATCTTCAACAATATTATAATGCTGAGCGAATCGAGCGCTTGGATTGTACGAGGATTTTCGTAGAACACCTCAAGAAGGTGGTCGAACGACAGAATCAGGATTAGGTCACTCTATATGAAGAGGACCAGAACTTGACGGGGTAGAAGAAGAAGGGGTAGCTTCTTTCTCTTTCCCTATTGTCGAGGTAGGAGTTTGATAATATTTTGATCTAGTAGCCACATTAATGGGCATACTCATCATGAACATTTGTGAACCTGAGGAAGCAGACGACTGAGGTTGGTTTACCATTTGGGTCTGCTGGGATGGAAACACAACTTTTAGGATAGTTGGGGTCCCTTTGAGAAAATTACTAACTTCAGATCGTTTGGGACAATTCTTAGTATAGTGATCCTCCTCACAAATTAGGCATGGATACTTAGGCTTCCATTGAGAAGCATCACCAGCAGATGACTTAGGAGGACCCTATTTTGGGGCATCAGATTTACCCTTGTCTTTGCCTTTCTTTTTACCTTTAGAGGATTTGTCTGCTGTGGTAGACTGAACAACGTGGACCTCAGAGGTTTTACCAGGGCCAGGTGGATTATGATAAGACTCATTGGAAGCAGTGTTGGAGATCGACTTCTGTTTGGAAGAATATTTTGTAGGGGTCTGAGTCACTGAACCAATTACTCCATCAACAGGAGGTGTAGCAAGAGACTTAGATGTCGTTATATTAGATGATGGTTTGGGTGCATCGGGTAACACATCATATAACGTGCCAGATTGTGAATAGTCAAGGTCTAGATACTGAGCATGCACGATGGCTTATTCCTGAGTGACATATCCTCTCATAGAAATGTCCTCAGCAATTTTCTTGACGAAGTATTTGGTGAGCCATTTGGTCAACAATTGATTAGCAATCTCAAACCTAATTAGGTGATGTCTATGTCTCCATTCATGGATATGATCGGAGATGTGGGTCGCAGTGTCTTTCTTGAGTGACGTTAGCAAATGGGTGCTAGTTTCATAGCGAGCCGGTAGTTGTAAATGTGTGAGAAAGGCCATTGCGAGAGTGTTAAAGTCATGATAGGTATTTCGAGGTAGTTTGATATACCACTTAGCTGCAGAACCTATAAGAGTTCACTAGAAAAGATGAAGACGAATGGGATCATCAATGTAGGAATTCGAGGAGCAACAAAGGTGATATGTCATCACATGGGCTTGCGGATACTCTTTCGCTTTTCCTTCAAACTTTGGACAATCACTTAGGATCTTGGAAGGGACTAGAGGTTAATACAGTGAATGAAGAATCAGATCATTCATGATTTGAAACACATCTGGAAATGCTAATGTTTTCAAGAATGGAAATTGAGTATTGAAAGGCATGGGAGGCCGATAAGCGGGCCGAATCGGAGGATCCCATCCCTTCTAATAATGATTTTTTCCCCATAGTGGAGGGTTTTGTCCGTATGGAATTTGTCTTTTCCCCCACTGTAGGTTACCTTGCCCGTAGGGAGGATTCAGACCTTGAAAGCCTTGAAAATGTCCATCCATAGGTTGCTAATAAGCAACATACAGGTTAAAAGGCTATTGAGCCTATTGACCTTGGACATATGGATGTTGCACCTACTGTCCTTGGACATACGGGTTTTGAACCTTTTTCCCCTAGACATAAGGGTTTAAGACCTAATTCCCTTGGACATAAGGATTTTGTACCTGCTACACTTGGACATAGGGATTTTGGAGCTATTGCTCGGATGAAAGGATTCTGAACCTGTTTCCCTTCCACATTATGATTTTGGGCCTGTTACTACAGGACTTGACCCTGACCTTGTCCTTGCAAAGGTTAACCTTATTGATATGAGTATAAGGGTTGATGCTGCCCGGGTTGGCCTTGCATCTGCAAGGGTTGACCTTATGGCTGCAAAGGCTATCCCTGCGGCTGTAGAGGTTGGCCCTACAAATACATAGGTTGGGAGGTTTTTTGAACATACTGCATTTGCGGCTGCATGGTTTGCTTCAACTATTGCGAGGGTTGCCCCTACGGCTGTTGCAGTTTTCCTTACTGCGGAACTATTTTGCCTTGCTACTGCATGAATGGTCTTTGCTGCAGCAAAGGTTTCCCTTGTTGCTACAGAAGCTATCCTTGCTGCTACAAGGGTACTTGAACAATTCTCGGATTGATACCTTGAAAATTTCGGAACTATATTTGGCCATAGCCGCCGAGAGCAGCGGACTGACCATGCTGAAGGACATAAGGTAGATTGACCATTCCTTGGGAACCATATGTAACATAAGGAGTTTGGTCCTAAACCTAAGCCTCATAAGGCTATTGATACTAGTTATTGCTTGACCCAGACGGACCAACAGGATTTTGAACCTATTGGTACTGGACATTGCTTGATCTAGTAGGACCAGTAGGGTTTTGAATGGCACCAAAGGAGGGTTGGTTCATCCCAACCATGTGAGATATTGATCCACTCACATTGGTTGTGCCTAACACCATAGACACATTTGGATTCTGCCCCCCAGGTAGTGGCACATCGTGTCCACTTACTAGATGGATCGAAGAACTGACAAAGACATGACTCAGATAACTGGACCGACAAGACAAGAGGGTTCGGAATGGTGGGTTGCACCGGAAATGAGGTAACTGCAAAATGCGCAATTGGTTGAGAGGTTGGGTTCTCGATGAACAAACCTGAGGTAGGTCTAGCACCAGATGAACAGACAGGGTTATGATAAAGTGATGAGGCACTAGGCATACCTGAAACCAGCTGTGCTAAAGTCGCATAATTAGGTGGTAACTCCTGATAAAAACTGATGGGAATGCTTCCTGTGTAGGGGAAACCTTTAGGAGGAAAAGGATATTCTTCCTCTTCGACAGTGTGTGGAGTGGAAACCTCTGAGTGACCCGTAGAGGAGACTGGAATTTCGCCTTCAGATTCCATGGGTGGAAACAAGTGACGACAAACTACCGAAGATGTTCGAGGGGATAATTCCAAAGGAATAATCGGATGATCGTACGGACTGTATAGACGCTGTTGTGATATCACAAAAGGATCGAACAGAGGATTAGGAGGATAAACAACCAGTCCAAGTTGACCTTCAGTAGTAGACCGACTCTCGGGAGTCTGGATACAGTTATCCGGAGATTCTGAGCCAATGTTAGAAAGTGACCCAGTATATGAATGAGGTGGAGGACGAGATGACAAAGGTTGAATGCTCAGAACAATTCCGAGTTCAACACCTTGTTCCTCATGTGACTGCGGTAATTTAGGAAAAGGCTCCTTAGACAATCTTTCAGACAGAGGAGAGGAAGAGGAACTAGGCGAACCTGATGGTTCAGCCACGATGACTTCGTATCAAATAACAAGAAAAGAGAGCTGAATTTCAAGGCTTTAAAATGTATTTTAAGGAATACTCACAATTTGGTCTAGAAAAGACTAACATGAATGTTATGAGATCATGGGCAACAATTTTTTAAGACGCATAAATAAACTAGTGCTCTTTCATGTTTTAAGAGTCGAGAAAGAAGCAAAGATGACTCTATCACTTTCAGTTTGAAACGAGCTCGAAAGGAAAAGCACTCGGATGATATTTTAAGTTTAAGGAGTCAAAAAGATCAAATGACTACTCAGGATGATCTAGGTAAAAAGGATTACCAGGTAACCGTGAATTGCAGAATACCTCCCGGCGAACCGAGAAGTATGGGAAGACAATCTCCCCGAATGTTGTGTTTGGTGTATCACGTTTACAAGGCAGAAGACTCAGCTTCCTATGGATCAAGGATTGCAACCTAGTGGGGTCTCCCTTTATATACATGACGGTGTAGGGAGCACAAGTCCGTACTAGCGTTTTCTAGTGCCGAAGCGAATGACAGATGTTAGGTCCCTATAATAATAGTGATTTCCCCATTACTATTGCCATTGTATCCCTTATTGTTATTGTTGTGCCCCTATTGTCCCCATATTGTTATTATTGTGCCCCATAGAATCCCACTATTGTTATTTTTGTGTCTTTATATTATTATTATTAGCTCGGCTTGGTTATATTGTGACCCCTTAGACTCCTATATATAGAAAGGAGGTTTTGTCATTTGAATCATCCAAGAATTGTTCATTTGTGTAATGTAAAGGAGGTTTCCCCCTCGAAGAGGCTGAATTCCAAGGCGTTGATCTATCTTTTATATCTTTTTGTGAGCTGGTTTCATAACATTTGGTATCAGAGCTTTGGATTCTAGGGTTTTGCTGCTCCAAACAGGGCACCATGGAATTTTCGCTATCTGCAATGTTTTAGAAGTGAAAAAAAAAACCCTTTTGATATGAAATCTCATTGAACCTCAGATCCGAATCTCATATCTTGTATTGCTATATTTTCGGAGATATGATCTAAGGAAGTTAGGGTTTTTGTAAGCTCTAGAAGTTCATCTAAAACATGTCATTATGGGATTTTCGCTATAACTCTTTCACTACAAATTTTCAGAAGCTAAAACAAAAACCCATTTGAGAAAAAATTAGTCTGAACCTTGGTTCCGAATTTCATCCTCTCTCACTATATTTTCAAAGATATAATCTGAGGAAGTAAGGGTTTTTGCATACCCCCGAATTACATTCCAAACAGGTCACCTTGGGAAAATCATCATAACTTTCCCTCTGTGCATCAGATTGAATTTTAGTAAGAATTTATAGAAAGAGGATGGACTGTAGTGTTTTGGATACCATTTTCAGAACCTAAGGTTGAAACAGTGACCCGTGGCACATCGTACAAGTGCGCTCTACTAAACAAGTCTATACTCAAGTCATCGTGGGAGATTTGGCATAACTCTTCATTGGAGAATCCAATCTTGATCAAACTTGCCAAGTTAGAAATATTACTCAGAGGGTTATCGCAGAAAGAAATTTCAGACCTTGGAGATAAAAAATTACAGAAATACATCAGATTCAATATCAAGCTCCTACAAAGTGAAGAAAGGTGTGTAGTTTTTTTTTTAATTTTTGCATAAGCTTGGTTTGAAAAATTAGTTTGAAGGAATTCAAAGGGCATAGTGAAGCATTATTATCGGTAATTGTTGCCTCGAGGAAAGAAAATGGAAACACCTAGTAAAAAACCTAAAAGCTCTAGCATGACTCATGAAGAAGAGGAAGAAATGCAACATGATATATCAAAATTACGAGACCAAGTGCAACAAATGTCACTCGCATAAAATGTAACAGAAGCTAAGATGGATGGTTTAAAGAAAGATGTATGGTGTGGAAGCTAAGATGGATGGTTTAAAAAAAGGCGTGGAATCTAAGATGGATGGTTTAAATAAAGGCGTAGAAGCTAAGATGAATGACGTGGAAGCTAAGATGGACAGCGTGGAAGCTAAGATGGACGGCGTGGAAGCTAATATGGAAGGCGTGGAAGCTAAGGTGGATGATTTAGAGAAAGGCATGGAAGATTTGAAGACAAATTTGACAAAGTTTCTACAAGAAATGCTTACTAATGGCAAAAGGGTAGTAAAGGAAACTCATGATGAGAACAAAATAAATGTTAATCATGATTTCATAGACTCTAGCATTGGCTTGAAGAACCACCATGTTCAAAAGATCGATATGAGGAAGTTTGATGGCAAGGATCTCAGAACATGGATACTATAGATGGAGCAATTTTTTGATCTCCATAATGTGAAAAACACACAAAAGATACGCATTGCAACTTTATATTTGGAACCAAATCATTTTGTATGGTATCGATGGCTTTGCTCTCATAAACAAATTGTCACTTGGGTTATTTTTACGAATGAAATGATAGCACATTATGAGGATACAAAAAGCAACACTTTTTTTAGCCAATTGATAAATCTCAAACAAAAGGGTTCAATGATGGAGCACATTGAGGACATCCAAAAATTGAATATAAGGGTAAAAGATATTCCAGAGGAGCATAGGATTGATGTGTTCATAGGGACTTCAAAAGATAACATCCAACATGAGGTTTGCCTTTGGGAACCAGATTCATTGGAGAAGGCATTCAGGTTGGCAAGAAAAATGGAAAGCAAAATTATGGCAACAAGGAAGCCTACCACTCACAATCATAAGGATGGAAGTGTTGCTGCCCCTAGCCATCCACAACCTACAAGGTTGACACCACAACAATTGGAAGGAAAAAGAGAAAAAGGGCTTTGTTATAGTTGTGATAGAAAATACACTAAATGTCATAAGTATGTCGAGAAGAAATTATTTTACATAGATTTTGAAGAGAAGGAAGAAAAGGAACAAGAAACATCAAAAGAAGAGGATATACACCAGGAAAAAACCCTAGAAAAAGAAGAAATGAATCCGACCATATCTTGTAATGCATTGGCTGGAATTACCACTCCTCAAACTATCAATATCGAAGGGAATATCAAGAAGAAAAAGGTAATAGTTTTGATTGATCCGGGAAGTACCCATAATTTTATTCATTGTAAGATAGCCAAGGAATTTAATTGCTTCCTATATCTGGCACCAGAGTGTCAAGTGATGGTTGCAAGTGGAGGAACCATAAATTGCTTAGGGAAGTGCCATAATATCAAGCTATCCATGGGAGAATATGTATTGAATAGTGCAATGCTTTCCATTCCAATGGGTGGTGTTGATGTTGTACTAGGAGTCCAATGGCTACAATCCTTGGGTACAATAGATTTTAATTTTCAATGACTTTTCATGAAATTCTCTTCAGAAGAAAAGGAAGTTGAATTAAGGGGTATTGTAGGGAAACGGGGAAAGATAATCAACTCTAACGGAATGACAAAGCTTCTAAACAAATAACAACGAGGCATAGTTACACAATTATGTTCACTAGAGGTTCCCACATCGAAATCATCCATTTCTCCAGATCTCCAAAAAGTCTTGGACAATCATTCCAAGGTATTTGAGACTCCCAAAGGCCTCCCACCTATTCGTGATCATGATCATGCTATTAATTTGATTCCAGGAAGTGTTCCTCCAAACATCAAGCCTTACAAATATCCCTATGTCCAAAAGAGTGAAATTGAACTTATAGTTGCAGAAATGCTAGAGGTTGGTATAATTCAACCTAGTCAAAGTTCGTTCTCTGCTCCAGTAGTATTGGTTCACAAGAAGGATGGATCATGGTGCATGTGTCCAGATTATAGGGAGCTCAACAAGCTCACTATTAAAGATAAATTTCCCATTCTTGTCATTGATGAATTATTGTATGAATTGCATGGATCAATTTACTTCACCAAGTTGGATCTTTGTTTAGGATATCATCAAATCAGAATGAAGACAGAAGACATTCCAAAAACATCATTTAGAACTCATGAGGGTCATTATGAAGTTTTGGTCATGCCTTTTGGCCTTACTAATGCACCTTCTACATTTCAAGGTTTGATGAATTCCATTTTCAAACCCTTCCTTAGAAAATTTGTGTTAGTATTTTTTGATGATATACTAATCTACAACAAGTCTTGGAAGGATCATGTCCAACATGTTGACATGGTGCTCAAACTATTAGAGGAGAAACAATTATATGCAAAAATCTCCACATGTTTCTTTGGAGTATAAGAGGTGGAATATCTGGGTCATATTGTATCTCATGAAGGTGTTAAGGTAGACCCTAGCAAAATTAAAACCATTAAGGAATGGAACATACCCACATCCATAAAGCATCTATGAGGATTTCTCGAGTTGACATGGTATTATCGCAAGTTTGTTAAGAATTATGGGATAATAGCAGCACCTCTAACAACATTATTGAAGAAAGATGCATTCTCATAGACTCCAGAAGCAACGAAGGCCTTTGAAAATCTTAAGGAGGAAATGTGCCAAGCACTAGTCTTAGTTACACCATACATCACAAAAACCTTTATTGTGGATGTGATGCCTCAGGAAATGGAATTGGTGTTGTTTTAATGCAAGAATAAATACCCATTGGTTTCGAAAATCATCCAATCAAAGGAAAGAATTTACACAAAGTTATTTATGAGAAGAAATTGTTGGCAATACTACATGCACTTAAGAAATGGTGACCCTACCTAATGGGAAGACACTTCAAGGTAAAAACAGATCATGATAGTCTTAAGTACTTCTTAGAAAAAATATTATCTTCAGAAGACCAGCAAAAATTGTTATAGACAATTTTGTGCCTTGCAGCATCAGGCATGAATTGTCAATAATCCAAGGGATCCAAAGTCCCTAAACATGATGTTCCTACCCCTAGACGAACAAGGTCAGCAAGCCAACAGCTCTCAGATCAGTTCTCCACCTGAAAACACTCAAAAACAAGCAATCCTGAAATCAAAGCAGGTGCTCCACTAGGCTTCTGCGCTGAAAGCCAACTCCTCCATGGTGTACCTGCGTTGCAAAGCAGGTAGGACAAAGGCCACCTGTGCTGAGCGAGTTTGGACAAGTGGCACAGTGAGTCATTGCTGTGGAATCTTCCAAAAATGACACTTGGTTCAGGGATTTCGCCTTGTGATGAGTCAGAGGCTCTGTTTCTCCAAGTGGAAGCAAGGTTCTCCAAGTGGACTCAAGAACTGAAGATTAACTGAAGAGAGAGAGGACACAAGGCAGCTACACATCAGTTGCAAGCTGACTCATCCTTTCTCAATTCATCTATATATTGAGCTCTCTCCTATGAGCTCAGGAGGCTGGAATTTTGTGCAAAGTAATGATATGCTGTTGGTTTCACTATAGAACTATTGGGTGATTAATTGAAGGAGGTGAAGAGGAGAAATTCTTTCTGCTGGGAGGTGTTGCTGGATTGGGACCTTCAATGGTTGTAACACTCTCAGAACTTTACTTCTTCCATTAATAAAATCTATTGAGGTTCTTCTATATGCATTTGTTTCAATGATGTGTTGTGATGATTGTATATTTGATTTATGCTAATCCTTGAATCAGTTATGATTGCATGCTTCTTGTAGTTTCCTTCTTTGTTATTTTGCAGGATCTCATTGTAGCTGGGCCAGCAAAAGAGCAAGGAGCTGGGAGCAAGCAGCAAAGAGAAGAGTTTGGATTCGACATTAAGCACAAGGCAACGGTTAGTGCATTTCTTCATTCTCTCTTGCTTTCATAAAGAAGTAAACCTTAAGTAGTTTTGTTTACAGTTGTTGCTGAGGTACTATCACCCTTAGAGTGGGATAGGGTCATCTGAGTCGGATACTTTTCCCTACAACACACTGGCGACTCCACTGGGGAACGCATCTGTTTGATTGATTGTAGTATTTTGCTATTCATTTCCTGAACAAGAGAGTACGAAATCGAAAAGCTTTTGACTATATCAAAAGCGAAGTAGAGGGCAGCTACTCTAGCTCAGTTCTGAGCATGTTCATGATTTGAAGAGCTGATCTACAAGGATCCTTGTAATCTCTTAGTGATATCTTTTCATCCTCCTTGTCATCCCTTAGTGTGTGCTTGACTGATAGCTTCTGATTTGAGCAAAAACCGTGAATTTTTGAGAAAACTGTGACCCGGAAACTGTGAAAACGTAACTTTCGTTTTCCAAAGCAGGTAGTACACAGGCTACTTGCTTTGCAACGTAGGTCCCGAAGGGGCTACCTGCGCTGAGAGCCAGACTGGCTATGCAACACCTGCGTTGGCCCAATTTTGCTTAGTGCAGTTGGGGTTTCCTCCCTTTTTCTTGCCTGTTTTCACTATAGTTTTGCAGTTAGTTGTCAGTCTTAGTACCTATCTGAAACCAACCTTACTTGCCATCATTCCGCCCCTATTATATAACGAAATTGTACTTGTTCTTTTGTATTTCTTACATCATTTACAATTTCCCGTAATGAAAAGTGAACTAGTCTTGCTTTGGCCTCTTAGATCCGAACCTGTGTTAGGCATTTTTGCTGGTCTTAAGAGTTAGCTTGATTGCTGTCCATAGCTGGTTGGTCTTTTACTTTCGTCATATGGTTTGATTTCATGAATTTCCAGTGTTTAAACAAGTAAATCTTAAGGTGTCTTTTGATTTTGGACTAGCTTGTTTACTTTCGCTTGAAATCGAAATCAAAGTTATATAACAACTTTCTTTTTGTAATACATCAACATTAAGAAAGGGAAAAGAAAATACATGCATTGTGCATTTTGCATTTGACTGTGTGCATGCTGATTTAGGAAATTTTGCATTAGTGTGTGCTCTATGATCTGTGTGAAAAGATTTGCCTTTCTTCTCCTCAGTAGTTAAGATTTTCAAAGTTGAAAGATTGAAAAGTTTGCTTCTCATCTTAGACTGCATTCAGGAATTTGTTACATACATCTCGTGGTGATCCTTAAAGGCAAACTGCTAAGCAAGATCAACATTAAAATAAATTCAATTTACATAACAACGCTTTGAAACATAACGCAAACACATAGAGGTCTAAGCTAGAGATGTGTTCCGGCGTCGTTAAACATAGTGACTGTCGATCTCGAAGAAGGTGGGTGATTCCTCCTGAGAGTCGGTGGCACTAATACGGACTTGTGCTCCCACGTACCGTCGAGTATATATTGGGAGACCCCTATAGGCATATATCCTTTATCCTTAGGAAGCCGTGTCGACCGCCCTACTGATCGCAATGCAGTGAACACAGCATTCACGAAGATTGACCACACGTACCGTAAAACGTATTCCGTGGTTTTGCAAAAGGTTTGGCACACCCTCTGCCTAGATCTCCAGAGCAGTTTCTTTTGGCCTTTTTCAAACTCTATAACTGAAAAATTCCAACCGAGCATTTGTCACTTCGGGCTCGTTAATACATCGAAGGAGACTAGAGTCATCTTTAGCTTTTTCTCGACTCTTAAAACATGAAAAAGCAAAGTTGTGTCTAAAGCGTCGTTAATAAAATTTATTTTAAACGGAACATAATCACCTGTTATTCCCACGTTGATCTTTCAGTTGAAAAGTATGGAGCCCACCAACCAAGGAAGTCACCTTGGCGGAAATCCTAGTCCCTTCTCCTCTTGGGGAGATATTGGTGCGCCTCATATGGCCACATTGTCACTTCCAGGATTGACAATTGGCCTACTTATATGGCTCTTTTCAACTAATGTAGTTCAGACCACCACACATCCTGAGCAGTCGAATCAATAGTCAGATCAGTCTAGAGCTTCCCACCAGCCTTCCACTTCTTACAATTCTTCCTCTGATCCTTCATCTTCGCAAGGTAGAGCCGGCAAAAGTCAGCCTCCCATGGAGAAGAAGGAGAAGAAGAAGAAAGAAAAGAAGCAGAAGGAGCCTAAGGCGAAGGCGACTGGGGGCAAGCAAAAGACATCTGACAAAAATCCACACACTGCACCGATCGTGCCTAAATCGCCATGTGTCATTTGCAAAGGGACCCACTTCCACCGTGATTGTCCTTGTATTCCCCGGATACTAAGGGACTGGTCCCCCAGGTTGCACAATCCGGTAGCATCAACCTCTGGTAGTCATGTTGATTGCAATCCATCAACTAGCGAGAGTGAAGGACGAAGAGGGAGACCAAGATCACCCTGTATGTTGTGTGAAGGCGATCACGCCATCCACCATTGTCCATTCTTAGATGAGGCAAAGAGAGTTTTGGAAGATCGTCCGGTATCGCCGTTACGACTTCCTCTTGGATACCAAAAACTCGCGCCAAATCCCTCGATAGTTGAAAATCCAGCTGGCCCGCTCAAGTGGTTAGCTGAAGTGTCAGTCATTGAGAATTAACCTGCTGAGTTCAGACCAGACGAAAGTCTAAAGGTCGAAACGGCAGTTGACTCGGTTCTTCCTTCAGAGGTTTCATCCTCAAATGACTCCGTCATTGAAGATCCATCTTCAAATGACACCCTCACTGAAGAGGATAAGGATGACACCGTCCATATTCTTTTCATCAACACAGACTCTGATGAGCATCAGGGCAATGCGCCCATTCCTTTATTGCAGGAAGGAACATCGTCAGGGTCGTATCCGGCCGTGTATTCGGTCCCACCGCCAAGCAACCTGGTTGTATCCTTTGATTGGAACCAACTAGGCAGACCCCGGTTACCAGCCAGTATCCCATTCAGAATCATCGTCCAAATCTACAGAATGGTGATGGCTGGAACTATCATTGATGAAGGGGCATCTGTGAGTATCCTTTCCTCTATTGCTTGGAAAGCACTGGGTTCCCCGACGCTTTTACCTGAGATGAGGAATCTATCAGGTTTTGATAAAGGAACCAGTCGCCCATTAGGGATTCTCCCCAATGTTCCCATTACATTGAAGGGGAAGACAGCTCATATGAACGTCATGGTCGTCCAGGGACCCTTGGTTTATAACTTACTCCTTGGACGAGACTATATATATTGCATGGAGGCAATAGTGTCCTCACTCTTTAGAGTAATGTGTTTTCCGCACGAAGGAAGAATGGTCAAGCTCGTAGACCAACTTTCATTTCCAGGATCACGCATCGCAAATAGTCAAATACCATCCCTTAACGGTTTATTCACTCAAGGAATTCCTCCACCCCCGGTTCTACTTCCCAATGAATGCGAGTGATTTGGAAGAAAGAAATGGGACCCAGGGGGCATGCACCCTGGCCTGCCTTAGGCAGAGGAAACCTTGGGTATAAAGTAAATTTCCGCAGGAGAATGGGACTAGTTTGTACCCCGTCCGAAAGAAGGAAGAGAGGGTTGTTCTAGGATAAAGTTCTTTTGTCAAAGTTATGTGAGTGGGATAATCTGCTTCTCGCTCCCCTTGTCTAGGTAAGTAGGATACCGAGGAAGGGGATCATTTGCGGCAGCAAGTAGTAACCATCTTTGAAGGCAAGCCTCACCCATTAAAACATATGTTTTGAAGGATAAGTAGGGGCAGCCTCCAAAGAAAGAGATTCTATTGCTACAACAAGTGGTCACCATCTTTAGTAACCTAATAATAGACATCGCCGGAAAAAAGAGTTTAGTTTGCGGCAGCGAATAGAACCATTTTTCGGATAATAAGTAAGAGGCAAGCCTCCCTCCGGAACACCAATGTTTTATCTTTAAGTGGTGTTCTTCTCTTGTTGCAAGTAGCTGCTCTCTTGTCGCAAGTAGTTGTTCCATTGCGATCTTGCAAAAATCTAAAAGTGAACTGATGGGAAGACAAGTACCGTCGGCACCGAAAAATAACGAGAAGACAAGTATCGTTAAAAATATAGCAAGACGACAAGTAGCTGTGAACATCCAAAGAAAAACAGAGGTGGGACAGAGGAGGGGTAGCCTTGAAATTATACTTTATACCTGGGGGCATGCAAACCTTTTGGAGTGCAAGCACGGGACGACTATTTATTTTTTTAAATTTTTAGGTCCTCCCTTTAAACCTGTAGGTCTAACCCTTTAAACTCGTAGGATTAGCCGTTTCCAGCTTGCATAAAGAAAGGATGTGGGGAAAAAGTCAAAACTTGCCAAATCAGAGTAGCTAGTGAGGTAAAGCTCCTTAAATATGACTACCTCACCTGAGACATTTCTTGTATTATGACTGGTATATTGAGCAAGGTTTGATCGCTTTCAAGCTCGTTAAAAAATGAAGCCATCACCGAGTAGTTATAGTACATAGTTCATGCTCGTTAAAAAATAAACATAAGTTGTGAGCAAGCTTCCCCCTAGAGTTCAAGCTCACCCAGAAAAAATGAACCGGTAAATAACCTTGGTAAATGTAACCTTTGACAGCCATATAAAAAACCATTGGTCGTGTTTGTGCACCGTCACCTCCATCCGTTCATTTGGCCAATCGTTCATCTCCATATGATTGTTTACCCTCTTTTGAGGAACAGCTGCGAAGAGTGATTTCACTAAGCCATCCTTGTGACACTGCCGCGATTGGAATATTCCATCCTGTACCTGGAATCTGCTGCTGCCCTGTTCATCACTCGTTCCTCAAAAGACGAGTCGTCTTTAAGCTCTTTTCACTGACTCGTAAAATATGAAAAGATTGCCGAGTTTGGCCTTCCAGCTCGTTAAAGCGACCGGAAAGCTATCCCTCCTCTAGATTTTAATCTTTTTGGACCTGAGGGATTATTACACAAAAAGATCGAGCGCTTGTTTTGTTCGGCTCGTTAAAGAAATATAAAATTCATCCCTTCTGTATTGTTTTATACTTTTTCTGACTTAAGGGATTAGATGACGAAAAAGGAATTTCGGAGTTGACTTTATGTACCTTTTCAGACTCTCTAAAAATGAAAAGGACCGAGTTATCTTTGTCGTTAGACTCGTTAAATTTATTAAATAGCGACAAACTTGTCTTTAGACGAGAACGAGTTTCCCTATCGCTAGGCTCGTTAAAACATAGCGATGGGCTTGCCCGAAGGGCAGGTTATAGAACAAGCATATGTTATCCTCCTCAAGCTTGACAAAAATAAAGAGGTACTGGTCAGCAATGACTGGGGAAAAATTGGGAGAACCTCACAGCTTTAATGGTAGCAAGTCGCTCTTGAACATGACACTTTGTCCTCCGTATCACATCGGGTTGGGTTGTTTCATTCACCGGTCTCATCACCATGGTCCTCGCCACACCATCCACATTTGGGGTAATGCTACCGATCCATCACATCAGTGTCGTTATATGTTCAAGAGATGTTGTTCTGCAAAGAGTCAACCGTGTCCCATCCACTGCCATACATTGTCCTTCATCCATTTCATGACCGCCACCCTCAATCATACATCATAGTTTGTTTTCACCTCATCACAATCATTAGCTCCGTTCCGTGTCACTGATGTGGGATTCATTAAGGCCTTCCTTTGACGGATCGCTCCTTGTCGACATCAGCTCATTATCCAAGGAGTTGATCTAGGAACAACCCCTTCAGTACTTTGAAGCTTGCATGCCTCAATGGCAAGTTTCTCACTTCCGGCGATAGGTATACATCAATGACCTTCGACCAGAAGATTTTGCATGGTGGTCGACGCCAAGTCCTTTATTCCCACCATGTGAATTGTACTGCTGTACCTTGAGGGTCATCATCCTTATCGGTGATTCCTCTCGCGCTTGTTAACGGTTTACATTATTGACCGGTAATCAAGCGATGTCTTTCCATGTTCGACTTCAAGAAATTCTCACATGGATCGACTTGTACATCGAGTGAAGATCGGAAGAGATTGAAGACCCCGGATCTAGTTTCATCCATCCGGGCTGCGATATATATTCAGGATATAAAGACATTTGATATGTACATCGTTGTAGCAGATGATCATCCTTCTCAAAGGATGATAATTTCAGCAGAAAATTATCAGTCTACCATCAGACGATCATCTGTTCTATGTACCAAAATGTATTTATAAAGCTGAGCATGGGAATGCCCGCCTCAGCTAGATCATGAAAAAGAATGAAAAATAATGTATTGTATTGTATCTTATTACAGGACACTTCTCAGCAAATTGAATGAACTTCGGATCCTCCTAATAAAGCATTTCACCCGATAAACGACCTCATACTTTAGGGGGCATCTGTTATAGACAATTTTGTGCCTTGTAGCATCAGGCATGAATTGTCAATAATCCAAGGGATCCAAAGTCCCTAAACATGATGTTCCTACCCCTAGAGGAACAAGGTCAGCAAGCCAACAGCTCTCAGATCAGTTCTCCACCTGAAAACACTCAAAAACAAGCAATCTTGAAATCAAAGCAGGTGCTCCACTAGGCTTCTGCGCTGAAAGCCAACTCCTCCATGGTGTACCTGCGTTGCAAAGCAGGTAGGACAAAGGCCACCTGCGCTGAGCGAGTTTGGACAAGTGGCACAGTGAGTCATTGCTGTGGAATCTTCCAAAAATGGCACTTGGTTCAGGGATTTCGCCTTGTGATGAGTCAGAGGCTCTGTTTCTCCAAGTGGACTCAAGAACTGAAGATTAACTGAAGAGAGAGAGGACACAAGGCAGCTACACATCAGTTGCAAGCTGACTCATCCTTTCTCAATTCATCTATATATTGAGCTCTCTCCTATGAGCTCAAGAGGCTGGAATTTTGTGCAAAGTAATGATATGCTGTTGGTTTCACTATAGAACTATTGGGTGATTGCTTGAAGGAGGTGAAGAGGAGAAATTCTTTCTGCTGGGAGGTGTTGCTGGATTGGGACATTCAATGGTTGTAACACTCTCAGAACTTTACTTCTTCCATTAATAAAAGCTATTGAGGTTCTTCTATATGCATTTGTTTCAATGATGTGTTGTGATGATTGTATATTTGATTTATGCTAATCCTTGAATCAGTTATGATTGCATGCTTCTTGTAGTTTCCTTCTTTGTTATTTTGCAGGATCTCATTGTAGCTGGGCCAGCAAAAGAGCAAGGAGCTGGGAGCAAGCAGCAAAGAGAAGAGTTTGGATTCGACATTAAGCGCAAGGCAACGGTTAGTGCATTTCTTCATTCTCTCTTGCTTTCATAAAGAAGTAAACCTTAAGTAGTTTTGTTTACAGTTGTTTCTGAGGTAGTATCACCCTTAGAGTGGGATAGGGTCATCCGAGTCGGATACTTTTCCCTACAACAAAAATGGGTCACAAAGATGTTGGGCTATGACTTTGGAATCATCTACAAAAAAGGGAAGCAAAATGTTCTCGCAGATGCACTCTCAAGAAAGGATGAGGATGTGGAAGCATTTCTTTGCGCCATTTCTATTATCCAACTAGATTGGATAAACGAAGCAAGGGATGAATGGAAGAATGATGAGGAAGTGTGGGCACTCATTCAAAAGATACAACAAGATCCCAGTACATCTAATACATTTAGCTGGAAAAATGATTTGTTATGGTACAAGGATCGGTTATACCTATGTAAGAATTCCCAACTCAAACAAAAGATTCTTAGGGAATTGCACACCTCTCTCTAAGGAGGGCACTCAGGATTTCTAAAAACCTACCACATGGTTAAGAAGGATTTTTTATGGGATGGCCTTAACTTGGATATTCAAAAGTTTGTGGCGGAATGTTTGGTTTGCCAACAAAATAAATTTGAAACAATCAAGACCCTAGGACTATTACAACCTTTATCCATTCCAAGCCAACATTGGGAGGAGGTTTCAATGGATTTTATCATAGGTTTACCCAAGTTCGAAGGAAAGAGTGTTATCATGGTGGTAGTTGACAAATTGACGAAGTATGCACACTTTTGTGCATTATCTCATCCATTTAAAGTGAGTACAGTTTCTAATGCATTTATGGAAACAATTCAAAAGCTACATGGAAACCCAAAGATTATTGTAAGCAACAGAGATCCAATTTTCACTGGAAATTTTTTGACAAAGTTATTTTCTTGTCTTGTTACTCAGTTAGCTCATATCACATCTTATCATCCTCAATCTGATGGGAAAACTGAGATAGTAAACAAATGTTTGGAAGGATATCTTCTTTGCTTTGTATCTGATAAACAAACACAATGGGTCAAATGGTTGCCTCTATCTGAATGGTGGTATAAAACTTCCTTCCACACTGTTAGGTACCTATATCAATAGGTTTCATATTTCATGATTGGCAAATTCAAGGGCCAAATATGCTCTGCTTTGATGGTACAAAGATCCCATATCTTCAAGACAACAAGGTATGTGAATAGGTTCATGTTTACTCAAATTTTGATGGATGGTCCAACAACCTAACCTGGATCATGCCATGTTTAAATTTTCTGTTGTAGAATAGAGAAAGAAGTCTATCCAAACAGTCTAATCTTGGCAGACAAGTAGCTAGGTAGAGAATTAAGGTTCCCAACTGCTTAATCTGGGGCCTTGGAAGGAATAAGGGCAGTCTTAGATAGATGATCAAAAGAAAAGCCAATGAAAAGAAAAGGCACATAAGGGTCTGCAAGTTCAAGTGCACCCTCCAAGAAGAAACAAAAAATGCTAGGCAAAGTAGCTGGGTAAGTAGATGAGGTTGCAGAAGTGGCATTCAGGTCAGGTTGAAGCTTGCTGGTCAAGATAAAGAAAGCAAAGTAAAGGAGCATGTCTAACTTCCCATTGTCCCCTTTTTTCACATCCATTTACTAACATCCCTAAGCAGCTAAGATTCATGAAAGAGTTTGAGGTTTTATACTGCTTCTTATGCCTTTAAAGGCCACATTTCCTATGTAAAATTCTTTTCATTTTGATCTACTCCCTAAACTAAGTGAGTTTCAAGCAAACTTAGTGAAGTTCCCCCTCATCCATCCTTTTCACCTATACTAACCACTAACTCTACTATATAATTCCCCTATGTTGCCTTTTCCCTACTATTATTAACACCATGGTGTATAAACCCCAAACATGGTATAAATATCCCTCCCCTTGGCACTATAGCTAAATAAGTTGTTTAGGGAGACTTTGGTCCAACAGGGACTAGGATCAACCCTGTATGGGATTGTTTCAACCTCTGGTTGGAGTGATAACCTCCTCCTAAGCCCTCACCTTCCCTCTGTTCAGAAAATCCCATACAAAACCCCTTTTCCCCTTGCTAAACCCACTCCTAACCTCTTTTTCCTTACAAATTAACCCAAAAAACCCAAAAAACTCACCAAAACCCGCAATCCTAAGGTTCTCCGCCAAAAGTATTTAATTGAATATTTAAATGGGCCAGCGGGCCCCCCCCAACCTGCACGATCCGTCGGAGGGCCCGCCATCCGTCTGATCTCTGCCTCCCAGATCTAACGGTGGGCGGTCATTTTCGCTCCCCGACCTGCCGATCTTTAGTGTCCGGGGAAAGTGGTTTTACGCCCCGTACAAGGGACGCGTGGCAGGCGGTGAGGTTGTTCGGAGCCCCCCTCCCTGATACCGCCTTTGCCCAAAGGTGGTGTAGGGAACCCGCTTACCGCCATCCCCGTTACCACCTTCCTTCCTACGTCACCGACACGTCATCATGACGTCAGACCATCTCCCGCCCCCGCGCCCGTGGCCCACTGCATTCCCCTGCCACCGCGTCTGCCACTCTGGCTGCCACCTCGCCATCCATGTCACCTCCGTACCCGGGCCCGCCATGACGTCATGCTAACATCATTGGCGGAAAAGTGCCAATAAGCCATTTTTGCCAAAATTACCGTTATTAAGGCCCAAAGTAGCCGTTTTGTGTCATTTTCGAGCGAAAATACACTGAGCTCTCGCTGCTGCTTCCGCGCTAGATTGTTCCTGAAGCTGCAAAATTCGAATTTGTGCCATCCAAGCTTATCAATTCAGCCACGTCGTGCCTCCACAGTTCGGCCCGAAGGCTTTTTCGAGCGTTTTACCAGGTATTCACCGTAATCCTTCCGTTTGGCCCATGCATACCATTTCTCTGCAAAATTGCCATTAAAGCACCTGTCAAAACTCTGTAAAAGCTCTTTCTAATACCTAAAGGTAAGCTAAGGTGACCTACATCACCCCAGAACCATAATTCAACACAGAAAACAGTTAAAACGCGGACCAAAATTGTAAATTCTTCCCCAAAGTGCCCAGCATTGTTCCCTTTTTCTGGGTGTATTCCAGCTGCAGTTCATACTAAAGAAAGCCTCATACCCTCTGCAATTCACCCCTAAGCAATTCACACCTCTGTGAATTTACAAAAACTGCAGAAGCAAGACTGTTTGTTTTTTTCATTAAAAGACACAGTTCAGACATTGACTGCAGTTGACCTGCTACTGAAGCTCTTAAAGACACTTTTCAAACCATTGCCTCTACCTATTCAAATTCAGATTATATCATGGCAGCCTCTGCATCCTCATCCCTCAGTGTTGCTCCACTAAATCAACCAAATAAGGAGCTGGAGGCCTTGGCATTTGTTGACAAGGACTATCTCATTGAAGACCTTGAGGGTAACAGGGACTTCTTGCAGACCTTCAATCAACTAAGAGAGGACTATAAGGATGGTCATGGTACACATGGGATATGGGAGTCAAACCTGCCTTATTACTATCTCCCAGATGTAAATGTCTTCCCTGAAATTATTCATCTATGTGCTGAAAACTATGATGTGCAGCACAGAGCTGTCAGCACTCCATCTGGGAGGATCCTTTTCTACATCAATGCTGAGTCCATCAACAAGATGTTACATTTTGATCAGACAGAGTTGCTGATCCCATTCTCCATGAGCTATTTGCTGGAAGCTGGTGACAAGATGACCAGTGAGGAGCTTCAAAAGGTCACCAGGACCTTCATGAGACCTGAGTGCCAGCCTACAGGGCCACCTCCTTATCTGGATGTCCATTTCAATGATGTAGGCAGGCTGTTACTAGACATGATTGCCTATGTGTTGGGATACAAAAATAGTGAGCATGTGGATAAAACAATGCTGGTATTGCTGTCTGTTTACAACCCACGCCAACCCCCTGCCCGAAAATATAACTTTTCTAAGTTCATAGCCAACAAGATTCATGATCAGTTGAGCAAAGTGGACAGACAGGGGGTCTTCAAATACTCAGCCTACATCTACCACCTGTTCATGTTCTATCATTCTGAAGCCTTCCCATGCTACATCAAAAGGCTGGATCATAGAGGGGAGAGAAGATCTGTCATCTTCTGGACCTCTGTTTATCACAAAGTCACAAATTCACCCTATACCTACTGTGAATTTGTTGACCAATTTGTATACCCAATCTCTTGCATGTTGATGAAGTCCCCTCCTCCCAGAATATCAAATGAGATAAAGAAAGCTCTGCAGCTCTCTAAAAAATATAAAATAGGTGACTGGTACCTATATGAACACCATACTGTATTTAGGATCTATGGCTGTGAGCTCTGTCCATACAGGCTCCCAAAATATGTACCTATGAGGTTGTTTGCCTTGGAGTATTACAGGCAATTGATTCAGTCAGACCTCACCCATTTCCACAGCTCCAAGAAAAAGGCCCACCTCAAGTTCAAAAATCAGTTGGGCCCCTTCATCATGAACAAGAAAGAAGGGTGGGAAGCTGCAGACCTCATCCTTAAGGATAAATATAAGCTGTCCTATAGTTTTCGATGGGTCCATTATGACCCTCAAGGTTTCATCACTGCTAGGAGAAATAAGTATAGGCTCCTAGGTGTTAAGCATTGCCAGTACCCACACATTGAAAAATATGCCAACTTACAAGAATGGCAGCTGGACACTCTAGTTGAGAATTTAACTGAGGAAGAGAGAATGCTTAAGAATATGAAGGAGCTTGAGAAAACTATTGACCTAGACTATGTGCAGCAGGTACCTTTCAGACCGCCTCACTCAGTAGGAGAAGGGACCTCGGTTACAAGGACTGCACCACAGGCACCTTCTACATCAGCACCAGTGACAGACAAAGGCAAAGGCATAATGGGTGCAGAGGAGGAAGCAGTAAAGGAAAAGTCTGCCCCTGTAACAGAGCAGCAAACAGAATAGCAGCAAGGACAAACTTTCCTACCACAAACTGGGCTGCCAGCAACCCCTATAATGCAAACACCACCACCTCAAACTGAGCCATTGACTGCTCCAATTTTGCAGACCCCAGCACATGAGGAAAGGGGAATGAAAAGAGAAAGAGAAGAGTCCACTGCTCTCAGTGGATCCTCCCACCAGCCAGAATCCAAAAGGCAAAGAGCAGACTCCCCAGAGGTGGAAGACATTACTGAAGATGTCTTGAACAGTACAGGAAAAGACAGGGAGGGCAGCCAGCATACAGGGACAAGCTCCTTTCAGCAGGAGCAAACTTTACAGCTTGGTTTGGAGGTGTCCTCTCCTTCACAACAAAGCAAGAAGCCCAAGAGCACCAAAGCTTCTTTCAAACAAATAAAGGCTCAGAATGAGCTACTAAGGGCTGAGGTCTACAAGCAGTTCATAGATGCTACACCAGCCCAGCAAGAGAGATTAATGTCTGTTTATGACATTAAGGAAGAAAAGATGATATTCAGTCATTTTAAGCCCAAAGGGCCGCAGCCTAAGACAGCTGCAGATTTTATAAAGACAAGGGTGGAGGTCCTAGCCAGAGATATACATCCCATGGACCAAATTGAACTCCACAAGCAAGCTGGGGAGATGGTCTATGCCACCTTGGTAGAAAAGGCCACCATGGCCCATGAGCTGAAAGAGTCCCTAAAAAACACCAACACCCAGCTGGATTTTGAGAGAATGTCCTCTCAGGCCAAGGAAAATAGAATAAAGTCTCTTGAGGAGATCATCATTGATCTAGGACATGATCCTAGTGATCCAATAGGTGTAAAGCCCCTCATGAAGAAAAAGGATGATGATCTGAATGCATTGAGGAAGAGGTTGAAGCTGCAGCCCACAAAGCACCCTCAAACAGCAGAGCTTCAAAAGGAAAAACAGGTTGAGGACCAACTAGACCTCCTATTGCAGCAAGACTAGAGGATCCGGGAATTGGAGAAAGAGCTGGAAGGAGCACTACAAGATAAACAGGGAGAATCTACTTCCCAAGCTCCTCCAACTACTTCCACGACAGCAGCAACTTCAGGGGCAGCAGTGGCCCCCACAACAGAAGCAGCAGGCACAACAGCAGCTCCAGATGCCAACCCAAGTGTAGAGGAATTGACCAAGGCTGTCAAGGCAATGGAGCTCCAGGCAGATGAAATAAAGAAAGCAAAGGAGAAATTGGTAGAACTAGATGCCAAATATGATAAATCCAAAGTGACTGTAGCAGAACAGGGCAGAGAAATAAAGACCCAAAAAGAAAGGATAAAGGCTTTAGGGAAAGAGCTGAACCTGGAAACTGCCATGGCCGACATAAAGAGGATCCTATGGGTCAAAATTGGCCAATCCATCAGACAACAATGGAGGTCAATAAAAATAATGCATGAGCAGATGGATTTAATGGCCCAAGCTCATGCAGAAATACAAAAGGCCAAGATAGTGCTAGGGAACAGAGCAGAACATGCAAACAGAATGATTGACTTCCTCAACAGGCAAGAAAGGGAGTAATTGGCAGCCATAGGCATTCCCAACAGAACAGAGGCTGTCCTCTCTGCTACGAAAGTGCTAACCGTCAGAAACTATATACAAACAGTAGAGAGGAAGTACTATGAGATGCAAGCAGATGTGTAGGAATACAAAGTCAAAATGGGAGTGCTGCAAGGAAAAGGCCTGCCCAACCTACTAAGTGGTGCAGGAAAACTGATCTCTCCAGATCAAATGGCCAACAGAATGGCAACCACCATTGAAAATCAGATTATTGCATCTGGCAGTTCATCTGAACAAGCAGGGCCTCCCACAGGACAGAGCATATATGAAAAACTTGAAGGCCTGTTCTTCATTGAGAATGAAGTAAATCACCTGTTTGAGACCCCTCCCAATCTTTATAAGCATACAGAGGCCGAGGAAACATTGATAAAGATGCGCAGACATCAAATGCCTAAGGAGGATTGGTGGCAATTCATGCTTCAGATTCTGCCACGATAGCTTCAGTCATTCGGTCACTGCGAGCTCGAGGTCACTATAAGACAAATGACATGACAAATGTCAGCAGTTAAAGCAGCTAAAAAAGTGACTCATCCCACAGACATGACAGCTAGCCAAGTTTGGACAGCGCTTCTCTAGCCGACTCCAACAGCCATAAAGTCCAAATATTTTATGACTATTTTGACAGCTGAAGCATTAAGGAATTACTACTGCATTCACTCCTTAAGCTACTGAATTTCTGAGATTAGCATATCATAAATGAGATATTAACTCATTCGCTGATATTTTTTGTAATTTTTGTATATATACTCCCCTGAGTAACTCATAAGGGGTTGGTAATTTTCTCTATGAGACACTTGTATTGTACAATTTCAGATTTATCTAATACAAAGGGCTGGATGAGCTCAGTGATTTCCTGAATTATTTGATGTCTGGAGGATGCTCCATGTGTTGATGCAGAATTCCTGTGTTGTCTGATGAAATAACAAGTTTTCTTCAAACTCTGTTCCTGTTTTTCTTATGTTTATCAAATCATAATCATGTTACACTAAGCTAGCAGTAAATGAAAAGAATAGTACAAGATTTGTTTCACTACACCTTGCACTCAAAATTTACTGCTATGAATGTTTTGTCTTTAGGATTACTATGCACATGAATTCTTAATTGCTCATGTCCATATTGATTCTAAACGTATGAATATTACCTAGAAATTCTTAATTTCTTTTAGGACAATATTCCCATTGTTTTTCTTCAACAGTTTACTGTAAGATTCTTCATTGCCTTGCATTAACTGGACACACTCCACTCCAATCACTAATATAAACGTTGTTCTCAGACACTAATCTGGCTCTGCAGCATTACTACAGTATCAAAGCAGCACATCAAAGACCTAAGGACCACTGACTCCATAGCCCAATGGACTAGAACACTTTGGAAATGCATAAGAACCTTGACTGAAATTATCACCCAACTAAAACCTTAAACAAACCTGAACTCATAGCTAGCCTAAAATTATTTAAAAAACAGAGATAAATCATAAAGAGAGAGCCCTCTCTGATCATAGCCTGGCTAGAAGCTGTGATCCAAAGATTGGTTAGTGGTTACCCCGGCCGTATTCCCTTAGAGTCAAAGGGAACGACCTGGGTGTTAACATAAATGGCGACTCCACTGGGGACTGCTTAAAATTTTTCAATTACTATCTATCTTCCATAGCTACTATCAAGCCTGAAATCAGTCAAGAGGCCTTTAAACTGTCTCTGTATCACATTGACAACTTTAGGGAATCTTCATCTTAGCTTTGAAATATATATAGCCATTCCAAAATCTTCATCCAGTCCTTGCAGATATGAAAAAAAAAAAAAAAAAAAAAAAAAAAAAAAACTTCCTATAAAATCCTAAAAAACAGTTAGAAACTGGCTCCTAAGAAAAATCCACGGCATACTAGGGCAAATCCTGACCCTAATCCACCCATCATTGTTGATAATCCAAATACCATCCCTAGAAACATCAGGGAGCAACAAAGGCAGGATCAGCCTGCAGATTTGACCTCAGATACAGATTATCCTAGCCTTTCTACTCCACTTAAAGTCCTCTTTCGGTCTATTCCAAGTTCCCCTAGTTCACCATCTACATCTCAAAGCCCTCCTCCCATATCTTCATCCACTGCACATATTCCCTTGTATCACACTCTAGGTTCGCCCTTGCTTGTTACCCCTGTGGTACCCATTGTTCCTATCAGCTTAGCAACCCTTGTTAATCCCCTACACCTTGTAAATATGGCAAGATATGCACCCTTGCAGTTGCCTTCCAATCCTGCAGCTTTGCCTCAGGATTACCAAACCAAGATCACTTACTTTGACTCCACTGGCCCTTACTCTGCCATCCAACATGCCAAGAGGATGCAAGATCACTTTGAAAACTATGAAATAGATGATGACAGTGTGAGGATGAGAATCTTTTTCCAGAGCTTGACAGGTGATGTTAGAACCTGTTCAGATCACTTGCTGCAAACACTATCACAACCCCTGATGAGCTTTATCAAGCATTCACTAGAATATGGGAGAAAAAGAAAGATCCCTTACATATACTTGGTGAATATGAGACAATTAAAAGAGGCCCTCAAGAGACCGTTCTGGAATATTGTGCTAGATTCAACAATGTATACAAAGCAATACCACAAAACCTAAGACCTCCTCCTGATTTGACTTTATACAAATTCCCTGATGGATTTGACCTTGACATGGCATTTCAGTTGAAGGAAAGAGCCCCTGAAAGCCTAGAAGAAGCCCAAAAGGTAGCTGTTACAGTAGAAGCAAACCTAATTGCCAAAAGAAACAGGGCAAGGTTAGAAAAGAGAAGCATATATAAAGAAGAACCTACAGCCTTTGATCAAAATCTTGATGCCATACTCAATGGCATGAAGAGATTGGGTGATAGGGTGGAATCAGTGGAAAGAAAAGCATCATGGGAAGCACCACAAAACAACCCCATAAGGAATCCAAATTTTAGGAGAAACCCAAACCCAAACATTGGCAGGCCCAATGCTGATCCAGAAATCAGACCCCCATTTCAAGAGAACTTTGCTGAAACATCAACTTCAAATGAGCAAGAAGATGATACCCACATCAACTTGATGGGTTTGAATGATGGGCATCAAGTTTTCCTAAGTCGAGAAGATCACAAAGAGGATGACTTTCCACAATTCCAAACCAAATCAGGTGAGTCATTTGACTTCAAACAAGGCTATGACACAACTGTTTATGAAGTTCATAAACAATACAAATTAAGGAGTAGAACTGTGAATCTAACACAGCCTGAGAAACCAAAGGACAGGCAGCAACCTAGAAAAGCCACAGTCACTGAACCAATTGACACAACTGATTTGCATACAAAAGAGGAAATTGTGGAAGAGATCATTGAACAAATGTCTTCAACACAACAGCCACTAGCTGTACCTTCTCTAAGGCCCAAGATCAAGGTAAGAACCAAGAGGAAAATTCAGTAAACAAAGAAAAGGCTGCTGCCCACAACATTAAGTTGCAAACTGAAAAGCCTTTTGATTTGGACAACGCTTCTCTAGCCGACTCCAACAGCCATAAAGTCCAAATATTTTATGACTATTTTGATAGCTAAAGCATTAAGGAATTGCTGCTGCATTCACTCCTTCAGCTACTGAATTTCTGAGATTAGCATATCATAAATGAGATATTAACTCATTTGCTGATATTTTTTGTAATTTTTGTATATATACTCCCCTGAGTAACTCATAAGGGGTTGGTAATTTTCTCTATGAGACACTTGTATTGTACAATTTCAGATTTATCTAATACAAAGGGCTGGATGAGCTCAGTGATTTCCTGAATTATTTGATGTCTGGAGGATGCTCCATGTGTTGATGCAGAATTCCTGTGTTGTCTGATGAAATAACAAGTTTTCTTCAAACTCTGTTCCTGTTTTTCTTATGTTTATCAAATCATAATCATGTTACTTAAGCTAGCAGTAAATGAAAAGAATAGTACAGGATTTGTTTCACTACACCTTGCACTCAAAATTTACTGCTATGAATGTTTTGTCTTCAGGATTACTATGCACATGAATTCTTAATTGCTCATGTCCATATTGATTCTAAACGTATGAATATTACCTAGAAATTCTTAATTTCTTTTAGGACAATATTCCCATTGTTTTTCTTCAACAGTTTACTATAAGATTCTTCATTGCCTTGCATTAACTGGACACACTCCACTCCAATCACTAATATAAACGTTGTTCTCAGACACTAATCTGGCTCTGCAGCATTACTACAGTATCAAAGCAGCACATCAAAGACCTAAGGACCACTGACTCCATAGCCCAATGGACTAGAACACTTTGGAAATGCATAAGAACCTTGACTGAAATTATCACCCAACTAAAACCTTAAACAAACCTGAACTCATAGCTAGCCTAAAATTATTTAAAAAACAGAGATAAATCATAAAGAGAGAGCCCTCTCTGATCATAGCCTGGCTAGAAGCTATGATCCAAAGATTGGTTAGTGGTTACCCCGGCCGTATTCCCTTAGAGTCAAAGGGAACGACCTGGGTGTTAACATAAATGGCGACTCCACTGGGGACTGCTTAAAATTTTTCAATTACTATCTATCTTCCATAGCTACTATCAAGCCTGAAATCAGTCAAGAGGCCTTTAAACTGTCTCTGTATCACATTGACAGCTTTAGGGAATCTTCATCTTAGCTTTGAAATATATATAGCCATTCCAAAATCTTCATCCAGTCCTTGCAGATATAAAAAAAAAAAAAAAAAAAAAAAAAAAAAAAAAAAAAAAAAAAAAAAAAAAAAACTTCCTATAAAATCCTAAAAAACAGCTAGAAACTGGCTCCTAAGAAAAATCCACGGCATACTAGGGCAAATCCTGACCCTAATCCAGCCATCATTGTTGATAATCCAAATACCATCCCTAGAAACATCAGGGAGCAACAAAGGCAGGATCAGCCTGCAGATTTGACCTCAGATACAGATTATCCTAGCCTTTCTACTCCACTTAAAGTCCTCTTTCGGTCTATTCCAAGTTCCCCTAGTTCACCATCTACATCTCAAAGCCCTCCTCCCATATCTTCATCCACTGCACATATTCCCTTGTATCACACTCTAGGTTCGCCCTTGCTTGTTACCCCTGTGGTACCCATTGTTCCTCTCAACTTAGCAACCCTTGTTAATCCCCTCCACCTTGTAAATATGGCAAGATATGCACCCTTGCAGTTTCCTGCCAATCCTGCAGCTTTGCCTCAGGATTACCAAACCAAGATCACTTACTTTGACTCCACTGGCCCTTACTCTGCCATCCAACATGCCAAGAGGATGCAAGATCACTTTGAAAACTATGAAATAGATGATGATAGTGTGAGGATGAGAATCTTTGTCCAGAGCTTGACAGGTGATGTTAGAACCTGTTCAGATCACTTGCTGCAAACACTATCACAACCCCTGATGAGCTTTATCAAGCATTCACTAGAATATCGGAGAAAAAGAAAGATCCCTTACATATACTTGGTGAATATGAGACAATTAAAAGAGGCCCTCAAGAGACCGTTCTGGAATATTGTGCTAGATTCAACAATGTATACAATGCAATACCACAAAACCTAAGACCTCCTCCTGATTTGGCCTTATACAAATTCCCTGATGGATTTGACCCTGACATGGCATTTCAGCTGAAGGAAAGAGCCCCTGAAAGCCTAGAAGAAGCCCAAAAGGTAGCTGTTACAGTAGAAGCAAACCTAATTGCCAAAAGAAACAGGGCAAGGTTAGAAAAGAGAAGCATATATAAAGAAGAACCTACAGCCTTTGATCAAAAGCTTGATGCCATACTCAATGGCATGAAGAGATTGGGTGATAGGGTGGAATCAGTGGAAAGAAAAGCATCATGGGAAGCACCACAAAACAACCCCATAAGGAATCCAAATTTTAGGAGAAACCCAAACCCAAACATTGGCAGGGCCAATGCTGATCCAGAAATCAGACCTCCATTTCAAGAGAACTTTGCTGAAACATCCACTTCAAATGAGCAAGAAGATGATACCCACATCAACTTGATGGGTTTGAATGATGGGCATCAAGTTTTCCTAAGTCAAGAAGATCACAAAGAGGATGACTTTCCACAATTCCAAACCAAATCAGGTGAGTCATTTGACTTCAAACAAGGCTATGACACAGCTGTTTATGAAGTTCATAAACAGTACAAATTGAGTAGAACTGTGAATCTAACACAGCCTGAGAAACCAAAGGACAGGCAGCAACCTAAAAAAGCCACAGTCACTGAACCAATTGACACAACTGATTTGCATACAAAAGAGGAAATTGTGGAAGAGATCATTGAACAAATGTCTTCAACACAACAGCCACTAGCTGTACCTTCTCTAAGGCCCAAGATCAAGGTAAGAACCAAGAGGAAAATACAGTAAACAAAGAAAAGGTTGCTGCCCACAACATTAAGTTGCAAACTGAAAAGCCTTTTGATTTGGAGGCTGAAATTGGCAAGCTGAAAGTGGCTATTCCTCTCTCAGAACTAGCCAAACATGAAATCTACAAATAGCAGATCAAGAAATCCCTTCAACTCACTCATAGTAAAGATAATGTCAATGTGTTGGATGACACCCCAGAATTGCTGTTTGGTCCAGAGGTTGATGGGAAAATAGCAGTCACAGGGATATTACCTTTCTATGTTAGTTTGCATGTGCATGACAAGATACTACACAATGCAATGTTTGATTCAGGTGCTTCTCATAACCTCATGCCCAAATCAGTGATGGAGAGGCTGAATCTAGACATTACAAGACCATATAAGGACCTATTTTCATTTGACTCCAGCCAAGTTAAGTGTTTAGGTTTGATAAAAGACTTGTGTGTATCCCTTGTCCAATACCCAAACAAAACAATCCTAATGGATGTTGTAGTTGCTGATATCCCACCCAAATATGGAATGTTGTTATCAAGATCATGGGGGGCTAAACTCCAAGGATCCTTGCAGTTAGACATGTCATATGCCACAATCACAGTCTTTGGTCAACCCAAGAGACTATATAGAGAATCCCTCATGAAATATATGGTCAGCAGTGAAGAGAAACCTCAAAACTTTCCCATATATGCTGTCCATTCTGATATAGATTCATACATTCTCTTCAATGACAATTCAGGCCTAACAGATAATGATGAAACTAAGACACCAAAACCAGAGCAGGGCTGTAGTGAACAAACAGCTGCTCTAGAAGTAAAGATGATCCAAACAAGTGATGAGACTGTCCTAAAAGATGAACTAAATAAAAAACCAGAACTTCAACTCATAATCCCAGACCATAGACAAGTTATTAAATCTCCCCTACAACAAGAAATCTTATGGTTTATGGAGTTTGATGGATCAGTCAACAAGTTAGGGGCAGGGGCTGGAATCTGGATACATAATAAACAAAACAGTCATGCAGAGGGAAGAGCTTATAGATTGAACTTCAGATGCACTAACAACATGGCTGAATATGAGGCTCTTTTACTAGGTCTCAAACTAGTAAAGTCCTTACAAGCCATAAAAATTTCAATCCTAGGAGATTCAGACCTAGTTATCCAACAAGTCAAGGGTAATTTTGTCACCAATGACAAGAGACTGAGGTCCTATAGGTCTGCTGCTGCTGAACTGTTAAATTCATTCACTGAATTTCAGATTACCAAAATTCCTAGGACTCAAAACCTTCATGCTCATAGCTTGGCCACATTTGCAAGTACATGCAAGCTACCTTTTGAACCCCACCACTGCTTCACAGCTGAGATTAAGCACAGACCATCTGTCCCAAACAATGTCAAAGATTGGCAAGTATTTGATGATGACATGCAAATAAATAACTTCTTGACTCTGCAGCAGGAATTTTCAGGACTAAGTATTGACAATGATAGAGCAAGTCAATCACAAATACAGTGTGAAAAGGACAATAAAGCAATATCACCTAAAACAGCTAACCAAATGCTAAATCCCACAATTTTTAACAAGGACAACATACTAGAAATTCAACAAATTGATGGTGAAGAAGAGATAGCTGATGATGAAGCTGAAGTAATACAATTAAAGGACAATTTTCTTCCCACTGGTTTAGCTCCATTGGAAGATATTTTTGATTCAAATGATGTTCCCAGTAAACCAAAAATGCAGCCCCTCAACACTGCCATAGAAGAGTGCAACATTGGGACTGCTGAACAACCCAAAATCATAAAACTGTCTGCTGCCTTACCACCTGATCAAAAGCCTAAATACATTGATATTTTCAAGGAATTTCAGGATGTCTTTGCTTGGAGTTATGAGGATTTAAAATCCTATGGCACCTTTGTGATTCAACACACCATACCCCTCAAGCCAGATCAAAAACCCTTCAAACAAAACCTTAGGAGAATCAATCCTATGCTTCTCCCAGCAATGGAGCAAGAAGTATAGAAAATGTTTAAAGCTGGCATCATAGCACCAATCAGATTCTCTGATTGGATTTCTAACTTGGTCCCTACAAGAAAGAAGACTGGTGAAATAAGGCTCTGTGTTGACCTTAGGAACTTGAATCAAGTATCCTTGAAAGATAATTACCCCTTACCCAAGATGGATCACATTTTGCAGAGAGTAGTGGGGGCCTCAAGAATTTCTCTACTTGATGGATTCTCAGGTTTCAACCAGATCTTAGTTCACCCTGATGATCAGGACAAAACAACATTTACAACTCCATGGGGAACTTTCAAATATGTTAAAATGCCTTTTGGGTTGAAAAATGCAGGGGCTACATTCCAAAGAGCAATGGATATTGCTTTTGCCAAGGAGATTCATGACTTCCTTGTCATTTATCTAGATGACCTCACTCCTTTTTCCAAATCTGACCAAGAACATTTGAAACATCTGAGACAAATATTCATAACTTGTAGAAAATATGGAATTTCCTTAAATCCCAAGAAATCCCTGTTTGGATTGGAGGAAGGTAAGCTGTTGGGTCACATTATCTCAAAGGATGGTATTAGAATTGATCCAGACAGAATCCAAGCCATCCTACAAATGCCCCATCCAAGAAATGTGAAGGAATTACAAGCCTTCTTGGGGAAAATCAACTTCCTAAGGAGATTTATCCCAAATCTGGCCGAATTAAGTAGGTTACTCAATAACATGCTTAAAAAGGATTCAAAAGTGAAATGGTCAGTAGAAGCAAGTCAAGCATTTGAAGGTATAAAGGTGGCCCTTACCCAAACCCCAGTTCTAACAAATCCACAATTTGATAGGGAATTTATCATATTCTCCTTTGCCTCCCAACACACAATTGCTGCTGTTTTATTACAGAAAGATGACCAAGGAAATGAGAAACCCATTGCTTTCTTTAGTAAAGCTCTTAGAGATGCACCCTTGAAATACCAGATCATGGAAAAGCAAGCATATGCTTTGGTCAAAGCTATCAAAGACTTTAGGATATACATCCTATACCCCCATGTCATAGCCTATGTACCAAGCCCAATTGTGAAAGACATTCTTACTAAAGAAAACTTAGAGGGCAGAAGAGGGAAATGGATTGCAAACATTTTGGAATTTGATATTGAAATAAAACCTACAAAACTGATAAAAGGGCAGGGCTTGGCTAAATTAATGTCTGAAACAAATTTCCAAGCCTTGGACATCAACCAACTGGACAGTGAACAGGAGCTGGCGACTCCAAAGATCAATGTAGCCTTTGAACAATCCCCCTGGTATTCTGATATCTGTTATGTGTTACAAAACCTGTGTGCTCCCCCAGGACTGTCCAGAACTAAATGTAGGTTTGTGAAAATGAAAGCTTCAAGATTCTGTGTTATAAATGGCAATTTGCTTTGGAAAAACCATGAGGGTATCTTACTAAACTGTTTGATTGAAAATGAAACTAACAAGATCAAGGAAGAATTTCATGCAGGTGACTGTGGTGGACACTTGTATTGGAAGTCCACTGTGGATAAAATACTGAGGGCTGGTTACTATTGGCCCACTATGTTCTCTGATGTAAAAAATTTTACTACCTCATGCCATAAGTGTCAAATATTTGAGGGAAAAAGAAAGCTGCTGCCACTTCCCTTGAGGCCTATTGCAACAGAAAGACCTTTTCAGCAATGGGGCTTGGATTTCATTGGAGAAATTCATCCCTCATCTTTGGGCCAACATAGATGGATCCTCACAGCCACAGATTACTTTACCAAATGGGTTGAGGCCATCCCATGTAGATAAGCAAATGATTCAACAATTATTCAGTTGTTGGGGAACAACATTTTGTCTAGATTTGGCTGCCCCAACAAGATAATAACAGACAATGCTGCTGCTTTTAGATCCAAGAAGATGGTCAACTTCTGCCAAAAATTTCAGATTACTTTGGGCCACTCCATTGCTTACTACCCTCAAGGGAATGGTCTAGCTGAATCATCAAATAAAAGCTTGGTGAACATTATAAAGAAAGTGTTAGAAGAAAACAAGAAGAATTGGCATAAGAAACTTGTGAATGCCTTATGGGCAGATAGGCTAACAACCAAAAGGTCCATTGGGGTCAGCCCATATGAGTTAGTCTATGGACTAGAAGCCAAATTCCCTTCCTCACTGGGGGTTCCTGTCATGAAACTACTGCAAGAAAGTCAAGCTGAACCCAATGATATGCAAAGGAGGGTCAATCAAATTATCTGTTTACAGCAAACCAGAGACCAAGTTTATAACAGAGTTCAAATCTTACAAGAGAAGCTGAAGAAAGCATTTGATAGGAGAACTAAAGCTGAAGATTTCAACATGGGGGACAAGGTCCTCAAATGGGATTCAAGAAGGGAAGATAAAGGTAAACATGGAAAATTTGATTCCCTTTGGAGAGGACCATTTATCATCCAAGCAGTACAAGGAAACAACACATACTTTCTTAAGAACCTTGATGAAACTGATATGGATGAAGGTCCTGTAAATGGCAGGATGCTGAAGCACTATTTTGACCCCCTTCCATGAATATAGCCTAGTGACTCCCTTGTACATAATTTCCTGTGTGTAGTGTTCTTTTTCAGCATGTAAATAACTTAAGTCCAAGGATTTTGCAGAAGCAAGAAAGGGCTGTATTTCAGCAAGTTTTGTAAATGTGACAGTTGACAATTTTGATGTTTCAAAGAAGAAAAGAGCCCAAATTGTACTAAAAGAGAAGTCAAAGAGCCAAGGCATTCTGACCTGCTGTTCTTGGTCTTTCAAGAAGAAAAACCATCCCCATGTGGAGCCACTGTTAGGTACCTATATCAATAGGTTTCATATTTCATGATTGGCAAATTCAAGGGCCAAATATGCTCTGCTTTGATGGTACAAAGATCCCATATTTTCAAGACAGCAAGGTATGTGAATAGGTTCATGTTTACTCAAATTTTGATGGATGGTCCAACAGCCTAACCTGGATCATGCCATGTTTAAATTTTCTGTTGTAGAATAGAGAAAGAAGTCTGTCCAAACAGTCTAATCTTGGCAGACAAGTAGCTAGGTAGAGAATTAAGGTTCCCAACTGCTTAATCTGGGGCCTTGGAAGGAATAAGGGCAGTCTTAGATAGATGATCAAAGGAAAAGCCAATGAAAAGAAAAGGCACATAAGGGTCTGCAAGTTCAAGTGCACCCTCCAAGAAGAAACAAAAAAAGCTAGGCAAAGTAGCTGGGTAAGTAGATGAGGTTGCAGAAGTGGCATTCAGGTCAGGTTGAAGCTTGCTGGTCAAGATAAAGAAAGCAAAGTAAAGGAGCATGTCTAACTTCCCATTGTCCCCTTTTTTCACATCCATTTACTAACATCCCTAAGCAGCTAAGATTCATGAAAGAGTTTGAGGTTTTATACTACTTCTTATGCCTTTAAAGGCCACATTTCCTATGTAAAATTCTTTTCATTTTGATCTACTCCCTAAACTAAGTGAGTTTCAAGCAAACTTAGTGAAGTTCCCCCTCATCCATCCTTTTCACCTATACTAACCACTAACTCTACTATATAATTCCCCTATGTTGCCTTTTCCCTACTATTATTAACACCATGGTGTATAAACCCCAAACATGGTATAAATATCCCTCCCCTTGGCACTATAGCTAAATAAGTTGTTTAGGGAGACTTTGGTCCAACAGGGACTAGGATCAACCCTGTATGGGATTGTTTCAACCTCTGGTTGGAGTGATAACTTCCTCCTAAGCCCTCACCTTCCCTCTGTTCAGAAAATCTCATACAAAACCCCTTTTCCCCTTGCTAAACCCACTCCTAACCTCTTTTTCCTTACAAATTAACCCAAAAAACCCAAAAAACTCACCAAAACCCGCAATCCTAAGGTTCTCCGCCAAAAGTATTTAATTGAATATTTAAATGGGCCGGCGGGCCCCCCCCAACCTGCACGATCCGTCGGAGGGCCCGCCAGCCGTCCGATCTCTGCCGCCAAGATCTAACGGTGGGCGGTCATTTTCGCTCCCCGACCTGCCGACCTTTAGCGTCCGGGGAAAGTGGTTTTCCGCCCCGTACAAGGGACGCGTGGCAGGCGGTGAGGTTGTTCGGAGCTCCCCTCCTTGATACCGCCTTTGCCCAAAGGTGGTGCGGGGAACCCGCTTACCGCCATCCCCGTTACCACCTTCCTTCCTACGTCACCGGCACGTCATCATGACGTCAGACCATCTCCCGCCCCCGCGCCCGTGGCCCACTACATTCCCCTGCCACCGCGTCTGCCACTCTGGCTGCCACCTCACCATCCATGTCACCTCCGTACCCGGGCCCGCCGTGACGTCATGCTGACATCATTGGCGGAAAAGTGCCAATAAGCCATTTTTGCCAAAATTACCGTTATTAAGGCCCAAAGTAGCCGTTTTGTGTCATTTTCGAGCGAAAATACATTGAGCTCTCGCTGCTGCTTCCGCGCCAGATTGTTCCTGAAGCTGCAAAATTCGAATTTGTGTCGTCCAAGCTTATCAATTCAGCCACCTCGTGCCTCCACAGTTCAGCCCGAAGGCTTTTTCGAGCGTTTTACCAGGTATTCACCGTAATCCTTCCGTTTGGCCCATGCATACCATTTCTCTGAAAAATTGCCATTAAAGCACCTGCCAAAACTCTGTACAAGCTCTGTCTAATACCTAAAGGTAAGCTAAGGTGACCTACATCACCCCAGAACCATAATTCAACACAGAAAACAGTTAAAACGCGGACCACAATTGTAAATTCTTCCCCAAAGTGCCCAGCATTGTTCCCTTTTGCTGGGTGTATACCAGCTGCAGTTCATACTAAAGAAAGCCTCATACCCTCTGCAATTCACCCCTAAGCAATTCACACCTATGTGAATTTACAAAAACTGCAGAAGCAAGACTGTTTGTTTTTTTCATTAAAAGACACAGTTCAGACATTGACTACAGTTGACCTGCTACTGAAGCTCTTAAAGACACTTTTCAAACCATTGCCTTTACCTATTCAAATTCAGATTATATCATGGCAGCCTCTGCATCCTCATCCCTCAGTGTTGCTCCACTAAATCAACCAAATAAGGAGCTGGAGGCCTTGGCATTTGTTGACAAGGACTGTCTCATTGAAGACTTTGAGGGAAACAGGGACTTCTTGCAGACCTTCACTCAACTGAGAGAGGACTATAAGGATGGTCATGGTACACATGGGATATGGGAGTCAAACCTGCCTTATTACTGTCTCCCAGATGTAAATGTCTTCCCTGAAATTATTCACCTATGTGCTGAAAACTATGATGTGCGGCACAGAGCTGTCAGCACTCCATCTAGGAGGATCCTTTTCTACATCAATGCTGAGTCCATCAATAAGATGTTACATTTTGATCAGACAGAGTTGCTGATCCCATTCTCCATGAGCTATTTGCTGGAAGCTGGTGACAAGATGACCAGTGAGGAGCTTCAAAAGGTCACCAGGACCTTCATGAGACCTGAGTGCCAGCCTACAGGGCCACCTCCTTATCTGGATGTCCATTTCAATGATGTAGGCAGGCTGTTACTTGACATGATTGCCTATGTGTTGGGATACAAAAACAGTGAGCATGTGGATAAAACAATGCTGGTATTGTTGTCTGTTTACAGCCCACGCCAACCCCCTGCCCGAAAATATAACTTTGCTAAGTTCATAGCCAACAAGATTCATGATCAGTTGAGCAAAGTGGACAGACAGGGGGTCTTCAAGTACTCAACCTACATTTACCACATGTTCATGTTCTATCATTCTGAGGCCTTCCCATGCTACATCAAAAGGCTGGATCATAGAGGGGAGAGAATATCTGTCATCTTCTGGACCTCTGTCTATCACAAAGTCACAAATTCACCCTATACCTACTGTGAATTTGTTGACCAATTTGTATACCCAGTCTCTTGCATGTTGATGAAGTCCCCTCCTCCCAGAATATCAAATGAGATAAAGAAAGCTCTTCAGCTCTCGAAAAAATATAAAATAGGTGACTGGTACCTATATGAACACCATACTGTATTTAGGATCTATGGCTGTGAGCTCTGTCCATACAGGCTCCCAAAATATGTACCCATGAGGTTATTTTCCTTGGAGTATTACAGGCAATTGATTCAGTCAGACCTCACCCATTTCCACAGCTCCAAGAAAAAGGCCCACCTCAAGTTCAAAAATCAGTTGGGCCCCTTCATCATGAACAAGAAAGAAGGGTGGCAAGCTGCAGACCTGATCCTTGAGGATAAATACAAGCTGTCCTATAGTTTTCGGTGGGTCCATTATGACCCTGAAGGTTTCATTACTGCTAGGAGAAATAAGTATAGGCTTTTAGGTGTTAAGCATTGCCAGTACCCACACATTGAAAAATATGCCAACTTGCAAGAATGGCAACTGGATACTCTAGTTGAAAATTTAACTGAGGAAGAGAGAATGCTTAAGAAAATGAAGGAGCTTGAGAAAACTATTGACCTAGACTATGTGCAGCAGGTACCTTTCAGACCGCCTCACTCAGTAGGAGAAGGGACCTCGGTTACAAGGACTGCACCACAGGCACCTTCTACATCAGCACCGGTGACAGACAAAGCCAAAGGCATAATGGGTGCAGAGGAGGAAGCAGTGAAGGAAAAGTCTGCCCCTGTAACAGAGCAGCAAATAGAACAACAGCAAGGACAAACTGTCCTACTACAAACTGGGCTGCCAGCAACCCCTATAATGCAAACACCACCACCTCAAACTGAGCCATTGACTGCTCCAATTTTGCAGACCCCAGCACATGAGGAAAGGGGAATGAAAAGAGAAAGAGAAGAGTCCACTCCTCTCAGTGGATCCTCCCACCAGCCAGAAGCCAAAAGGCAAAGAGCAGACTCCCCAGAGGTGGAAGACATTACTGAAGATGTCTTGAACAGTGCAGGAAAAGACAGGGAGGGCAGCCAACATACAGGAACAAGCTCCTTTCAGCAGGAGCAAACTTTACAGCTTGGTTTAGAGGTGTCCTCTCCTTCACAACAAATTAAGAAGCCCAAGAGCACCAAGGCTTCTTTCAAACAAATAAAGGCTCAGAATGAGCTACTAAGGGCTGAGGTCTACAAGCAGTTTATAGATGCTACACCAGCCCAGCAAGAGAGATTAATGTCTGTCTATGACATTAAGGAAGAAAAAATGATATTCAGTCATTTCAAACCCAAAGGGCCGCAACCTAAGACAGCTGCAGATTTTATAAAGACAAGGGTGGAGGTCCTAGCCAGAGATATACATCCCATGGACCAAATTGAACTCCATAAGCAAGCTGGGGAGATGGTCTATGCCACCTTGGTAGAAAAGGCCACCATGGCCCATGAGCTGAAAGAGTCCCTAAAGAACACCAACACTCAGCTGGATTTTGAGAGAATGTCCTCTCAGGCCAAGGACAATAGAATAAAGTCTCTTGAGGAGATCATCATTGATCTAGGGCATGATCCTAGTGATCCAACAGGTATAAAGGCCCTCATGAAGAAGAAGGATGATGATCTGAATGCAATGAGGAAGAGGTTGAAGCTGCAGCCCACCGAGCACCCTCAAACAGCCGAGCTTCTAAAGCAAAAACAGGCTGAGGACCAACTAGACCTCCTATTGCAGCAAGACCAGAGGATCCAGGAATTGGAGAAAGAGCTGGAAGGAGCACTACAAGATAAACAGGGAGAATCTACTTCCCAAGCTCCTCCAACTACTTCCACGACAGCAGCAACTTCAGGGGCAGCAGTGGCCCCCACAACAGAAGCAGCAGGCACAACAACAGCTCCAGATGCCCACCCAAGTGTAGAGGAATTGACCAAGGTTGTCAAGGCAATGGAGCTCCAGGCAGATGAGATAAAGAAAGCAAAGGAGAAATTGGCAGAACTGGATGCCAAATATGATAAATCCAAAGTGACTGTAGCAGAACAGGGCAGAGAAATAAAGGCCCAAAAAGAAAGGATAAAGGCTTTAGAGAAAGAGCTGAACCTAGAAACTGCCATGGCCGACATAAAGAGGATCCTATGGGCCAAAATTGGCCAATCCATCAGACAGCAATGGAGGTCAATAAAAATAATGCATGAGCAGATGGATTTAATGGCCCAAGCTCATGCAGAAATACAAAAGGCCAAGATAGTGCTAGCGAACAGAGCAGAACAGGCAAACAGAATGATTGACTTCCTCAACAGGCAAGAAAGGGAGGAATTGGCAGCCATAGGCATTCCCAACAGAACAGAGGCTGTCCTCTCTGCTACGAAAGTGCTAACCCTCAGAAACTATATACAAACAGTAATGAGGAAGTACTATGAGATGCAAGCAGATGTGGAGGAATACAAAGTCAAAATGGGAGTGCTGCAAGGAAAAGGCCTGCCCAGCCTACTAAGTGGTGCAGGAAAACTGATCTCTCCAGTTCAAATGGCCAACAGAATGGCAACCACCATTGAAAATCAAATTATTGCATCTGGCAGTTCATCTAAACAAGCAGGGCCTCCCACAGGACAGAGCATATATGAAAAACTAGAAGGCATGTTCTTCATTGAGAATGAAGTAAATCACTTGTTTGAGACCCCTCCCAATCTTTATAAGCATACAGAGGCCGAGGAAACATTGATAAAGATGTGTAGACATCAAATGCCTAAGGAGGATTGGTGGCAATTCATGCTTCAGATTCTGCCACGATAGCTTCAGTCATTCGGTCACTGCCAGCTCCAGGTCACTACAAGACAAATGACATGACAAATGTCAGCAGTTAAAGCAGCTAAAAAAGTGACTCATCCCACAGACATGACAGCTAGCCAAGTTTGGACAGCGCTTCTCCAGCCGACTCCAACAGCCATAAAGTCCAAATATTTTCTGACTATTTTGACAGCTGAAGCATTAAGGAATTACTGCTGCATTCACTCCTTCAGCTACTGAATTTCTGAGATTAGCATATCATAAATGAGATATTAACTCATTCGCTGATATTTTTTGTAATTTTTGTATATATACTCCCCTGAGTAACTCATAAGGGGTTGGTAATTTTCTCTATGAGACACTTGTATTGTACAATTTCAGATTTATCTAATACAAAGGGCTGGATGAGCTCAGTGATTTCCTGAATTATTTGATGTCTGGAGGATGCTCCATGTGTTGATGCAGAATTCCTGTGCTGTCTGATGAAATAACAAGTTTTCTTCAAACTCTGTTCCTGTTTTTCTTATGTTTATCAAATCATAATCATGTTACACTAAGCTAGCAGTAAAGGAAAAGAATAGTACAAGATTTGTTTCACTACACCTTGCACTCAAAATTTACTGCTATGAATGTTTTGTCTTCAGGATTACTATGCACATAAATTCTTAATTGCTCATGTCCATATTGATTCTAAACGTATGAATATTACCTAGAAATTCTTAATTTCTTTTAGGACAATATTCCCATTGTTTTTCTTCAACAGTTTACTGTAAGATTCTTCATTGCCTTGCATTAACTGGACACACTCCACTCCAATCACTAATATAAACGTTGTTCTCAGACACTAATCTGGCTTTGCAGCATTACTACAGTATCAAAGCAGCACATCAAAGACCTAAGGACCACTGACTCCATAGCCCAATGGACTAGAACACTTTGGAAATGCATAAGAACCTTGACTGAAATTATCACCCAACTAAAACCTTAAACAAACCTGAACTCATATCTAGCCTAAAATTATTTAAAAAACAGACATAAATCATAAAGAGAGAGCCCTCTCTGATCATAGCCTAGCTAGAAGCTGTGATCCAAAGATTGGTTAGTGGTTACCCCGGTCGTATTCCCTTAGAGTCAAAGGGAACAACCTGGGTGTTAACACACACTGCAACAAAAATGACCCAATTTATGGCACTTTATGGATATCATCCACCATCCATCACGTCATATTTAGGAGAAAATTCTAAGGTTTAAGCAGTGGAAGATCACATCGATCATCAACAACAAGTTCTCCAACTCCTAAATGATAACCTCACCTTGGCGCATAATAGAATCAAACAACAGGCAGATCAACATCACAGTGAAAGAAGTTTTGATGTAGGTGATTGGGTATTCCTAAGGCTAAAACCATATAAACAAATGTCCCTCAAGCAAGCTAAGAAGAATAATAAATTATCACCAAAGTATTATGGTTTGTACAAGGTGTTGCAAAAGATAGGTACTGTGGCATCAAATTGGAGCTTCCTGCTACTTCCCGAGGGCACCTAGTTTTCTATGTTTCATGCTTAAAGAAGGTTATAGGTGACAAGCTTCCAATTCAAACAATATTTCCAGAACTTGATGAGCAAGGAAAAATCATATTGGAACCTGAAGCAGTCAAAGAAACAAGAACTTGATAGCTACAAAATCGATCAATTTTAGAGTATCTCATCAAGTGGAAGAACTTACCCATTGAAGATTCCACATGGGAGGATGAGAATTTTATACAGAAGCATCTAGAACTACTCAAGCGTTAAGGACAACACGTTTTTGAAGGAGAGGGGCATGTTAGGTCTCTATAATACTAGTGATTCCCCCATTACTATTATCATTGTATCCCTTGTTTTTATTGTTGTGCCCCTATTGTCCCCATATTGTTATTATTGTGCCCCATAGAATCCCACTATTGTTATTTTTGTGCCTTTATATTATTATTGTTAGGTCAGCTTGGTTATATTGTGACCCCTTAGACTCCTATATATAGAAAGGAGGTTTTTTCATTTGAATCATCCAAGAATTTTTCATTTGTGTAATGTAAAAGAGGCTTCCCCCTTGAAGAGGTTGAATTCTAAGGCGTTGATCTATCTCTTCTATCTTTTTGTGAGTTGGTTTCATAACAAAAGACGTTGGAACATGTCTCTAGCCTAGCCCTTCTAGATGTAATCGTTTGGTTTCAAATGTTCCTTAGGTTAATTGAGTTCATTTTAAAGTTTATCTTGAAGTATGTCTCGGTTTTCAGGCCTTAGCGATGTGACTCGGAAAATCCTATATGTAGCTAAATGAGACAAGACTCTTTCAATTCGATGAATTGTTTACACTAGAGAGGGTAGAAAACACAATCAAAATGCAAACAAACAAGAAATTGAAAGCAAAATGATTTTTTCACTACTTCACTTTTCGAAAACAAAATAATGAAAAACTCTTTCCAATTCCTATTTTCCTAACAAGTGCCCTTCAAGCAATCCTTTCAAAAGTAAAGGGAATTATTTTTTCTTTTCAAATGAAAATGCAACTCTAGTCTTCATTGATGCTAACTAACATAAAATATTGATGCAGTAAACTAGAATTATGTACTTTTCATGAAATGAAAAAATGAATCTTTCATAAAACACTTCAATGAAAACGTTTTCGAGACAATCGATCCTCAAACAAATGAAAAGGCACAAAAGAGAATTTATTCCAAACTAGTTATGCAATGACTCTACCAAAAACAAGACAAGCAATGTGATCTATGCCGGAAAAGAGATGCTTAAACAATCAAACGAAACTTTTCAAACTTGTGTGATGGAGATCAAAACAATAAGAGGACTACAAATGAAATGTAAGGAGTAAATTCACCAACAACTTGACTCGCTGAGTTCACAATTAGTTGAATGGATGACAACCTAGATGTCCTAAGGCCACAAACCATCCAAGGACTCAAGAAATCAAGTAAAAAGAAGGCAAATCAACAAGCAAATAAACCAAGCCAAATGAAGCTTTCTAGTCAGGGAGAACACAATCTAAACAAGCTAAGAGGTAGAAATCAAGAGAGCAAGACACACTGGTCAAGATCTGGGGTAAAACCTAATCTTCACCTACAGGCATCGGCATGACTACCTAACTGACAAAAAGTTCCAAAAGGGGGTCGCCGCGACTTTTTTAGAGAAACTCGCGATGATCGAAACAACTATCATGAAAATAAATGTGCTAACCGAGGATGCAAGGAAAAAAAAAAATCAAAGGCTGAGACCATACTTGCTACTATACATTTTAGACCGAGAACAGTAAACCAGGCAAAGAAAAAAGAACTAAAGGGAAATGGTGATACTAGAAAAGTTCATGCAATACCATGAAATTACAAACAATCAAACAGAAGGATTAGCTCCCTAGTGACGTCTCCAATTTGTGGTGCAGGTAAAATTCTAAGTGCGGACACAAACAATTCCTCTAGCCCGAGAGAGCGGGTCTAGCCACAAACAAAAAAATCTATGGAAAATATCCTTAAGCTAGAATCAAATAAGAGGGCCTACCTCTTAGTACGCTATTCCACTTGGTGATGATCTTGCTTCCTCACTCCAGCTATCTTTCGTTTCCTTCCTTCAAATACCTGAAACAAGTAAACAATATCAAACAACAAACGTGATAACATACAAATTGCATTCAACCTACTTAATAGGTCAAGAAACATTAATCCATAAAGATGTAAGATAACACGTCATGTAGGAAATCAATCAATAGTTATATTCATATTAGTTCAGAAAGAGATTACAACCAATGTCTTGACATTTTTGTTCTCCTCCAACATATCCGGGTTCCCACACACTTCTGCTAGCATCTCATGGATAACCCCACCAATGAAATTTTTAAGGCTCTTCCCTTTAGTCTTCAAACCAAACCAAACACACAATTCTGCCTCAAACACAAACTAGAGAGCTACAAGCTATAGATGTCTTGTTTATTACTCCAAAAATCAAAACTCCAACTAGAATTAAAAAACTAGCTTGTGTTTGGCAAAAAGAGAGGTTTATATAGCTTGGATGGAGGGGAGATGGTTCCTCTTATCATGGGATAAAGCCTTATCTCTTGGATTAGTTCCATCCTAATAGGGGAAAGGAACCCAAACTGGCTTCCTCGACTCCATCTGGCCTAACCATTTACCAAAATTTCGTTATGAAGCTTCTAGAGTTGGAAGCTTCGACTCCATATTTAAAAAACTTTCCAAAAGAGGATTGATGTGACTAAGAAAGTGCTCAGTCGCTCTGATCGATGCTAGTGATAGTTTTAATCTCTGCATATCGGCGTGAGGAGGACACTGGTCATTAGCGCCATTCTTGTAAACTGAGGTAAACAGAAGATTTTTGGGAAATGATGCAAAAGGGAATTGTTCTGCTCATGAAGAAGGACACAATGGGAATTTATTCATGATGGGAAAGCATGCAGGGTTCACTGTAGAGGTCCTCCAGGATCATGGAATGAGGAGTACAGGGACAGTGACAAAATTTTGTGTAAAACTTACATGGTGCCCAAACTAAATGGGAACATCTCTTATGGAGATGGCTACCTAGCATGGGGAGAAAATTATTTTTGAGGGAATTTTGGATGGCTGGCAGAGTTGAAAAGCAGGATTGATCTAGAAAATGTGTTCAAGAATCTCCAAAGTATCACACCCAACATTCATCCCGAATTATTCTACACCCTTTGTATGTATGATTTCTGCTCTCTCTGTAAAAACCATAGTGAAACCTAAAGTTGATTTTGAAAAGGACAAGACAAACCATATCATCTGAGCATGGGTTGCGGGCTATGCTAGTATAATTCTCAAAAATATCGATGTCAATAAATTGGATAACTACCTACACGTAAAGTGAATGTTACAGGCTGGGTTTGGTATTATTGCGACCCCACTCTATGGTTTCTTTAAGATCATCGTGGGCAATGTGTGACACCAACGAGATTCCATTACAAGTTACACAAGTAATTTAACCTAGACTATGCCTAACTTATAACTCTTAAATACTTAGTCAATTATTCAATTTCAATTTCACTTATTTAATAACTTCATAAACATTCAATATCGCAATTTCATTATAAGTAGTGGAAACAAAACTTCAATGAGTATGGGGAAGTGCGACGGGAGGGGGAAACTCCCATATACAAGTTCTCCCCTATTCTTATTTTATTAACTCCAGATATGTTACGACACATTTATAAAGGGGCTAGCCATGGCTACACCTATACGTTTCCCAAACTTCACAAAGTTACAAAAGATGGTATTCATTGCCCAGCCCCATGCACTTGCCTAGAACACCAAATCCCACAACCAGGGTGTGCCCAACTTAAAAGTCAACACCTTTCTGAGCAGAAACCCCAAAAAACTAGTATCCAACCAAATAAGAAAATCAACCATGTGGCGTGCCCAAAAATTCGGTTCACTTGGGAGAACCTGCCTCTTCTGCGACCTGGTCATTTCTTGTGTTTCTGCTTTACTTCTCGTGTGCCCTTCGTTTCTGTGATTATGCGTTACATTTGTGTAAACTTGCTTGATCATGTGTTTGTTCCTGCCCCATTCAAAGTAATGCAAGCTTCTACTTATGCCCATGTGAATGCTCCTTTGTTCCAACTGACCTGTTGTTTCATCCTTTAGTTGACCCATCATTTGGTCAGTGTCCTCAGACTAACTCATCATTTGGTCGTGTGAGTGACACTATCATCCAAGTGCATCAACGTTCCTGACACACAATGTCCACCTGGGCGCCCCTCCATTGTATGAGCACACTTAGGGCATAGGCATTTGCTTATCGTGCACAACACACTAATTGTTTTCCCATCATTTCCTTCGCTCACACGCCTCATACTTTGTTCACAAGTCATGCCAACCGACTCACCCATGTTGTTCGTTCCACCCCTCGCCTGTGTCCTTCGGTCCACACTTGTGAACATCTCACCCAATTCACCCATCGTGTCACCCAAGCTCACTCTTCACCATGTCATGCAAGTCACCTGTGGGCAACTGAGCACCCCACCTTCGTTTAGGTGTGCCCAGGGTTTGCACGTTTGTGTTATGCACACAATGCGCTCACAGGCCGACTTTCACTTGTTTCATTTGGTTAGCTCGCCATGTCACCCAAACTCATTTTACCATGGGCACCAGGGTGCCCTGCCTTCGTGCAGGCGCACCTAGTGCACTCGCCTTCATGTTATGCATGCGACACCCCCACGGTCCCACTTTGGTTCCTCACTTTGTTTTTTCACCACTTCAAGTGGGCATGGGTCGTCATGGGTGCCCACTTGGTCTTGGTGCTAACTCGGGGCCCTGATAGGTATGAACTTTTTTATTTTTTATATCTCGTGTGTTTTTCCTTATAAATATAAGGATCATGATTTAGTGATTATGATATATATATAGTAAATACAATAATATGATTCAATGATTACAATTTCTTTGTTATTTTTAATTAAAACATTAATCGTTTGTGATGGAATAGGCTTCAAGCCTTATGGAATTTTGACTTCAATACAAGTTGAATTTGGTGGTAAGATGGTGTTAGTAGAAGTTGAAGTTATTGACGCACCGTTAAATTATAACCTTCTACTGGGTCGTACATGGGTTTATGTTATGGTTTCTATCGTTTCGACTTATTTCATAATGATAGCTTTCCCTCACAAAGGGGGCATAGTGGCCATTGATCAACTCGCCTTCTTTTCCACTAATTCCCAAGTTATTGTAAGAATCCCTCTTGTGGTAGAAACCCCGCATTCATATTAGCATGTCGGGGTGGGATTTCTTAAGGATTCCTCCCTTATGTGAAGTTTTTCCCTTCCTCCTCCTCTTCCTTATCCCCTTCCTGACAACTTGAAATTTATCGCCTACGTCAACATGATATCTTCTTGTACTACTCCATTTGATGCTTGGATAGTACCGGATGCATCTAATATCGATACCTTTGGTGATCGCATGTTGCTCAGTCCTATTGAGCTCGAATATGAAGCCATCTATTCGGCCTATTTGGCATACTCTAATTTTTTCTCTTCGACCAATTGGGTTGACCACTCCTTATATTATGGTACATCTTCTGATCCTTTCTTCAATACATTATCTACTGATCAAAACATCATGGAGTTCATGATGTCAGATGATGTGTCGTGGGACGAGAATCATCATCATTCCTCCTTGCTAGATTCCTTCAAGGATAATCTTAGTGATATCTATTCACTCAATATCGTTGAGATATCAACGAATTTTATATCTATCCATGATATCGATTCTGAGAAGAATTTATTAAATATTGAAGAGACTATCCCTCTTGATATTTAGATTGAGCCTAGAATTGTCGAGAATGTACATATTGGTACATCTTGCTCTCTTGATGAGATCAAGATCTATAAAGCACTTTTCCAGGAATTTCAAGATGTTTTCGCCTGGTCATACGAAGAGATTTCAGGTATAGATCCAAACATTGTTGTACATGAAATCATAACATATCCTGATGTTAAACCAATTCTCCAATGCCTACACCCGGTCCATCCTAAGAAGGTTGTTACTATTAAGACTAAGGTTAAAAAACTTCTCTATGTTGGTTTCATCTACCCAATACCTCTAACTGATTGGGTGTCGAACAATGTTCCTTTCATGAAGAAACAAGGAACAATATATGAGTGTGTTGATTACCAGGACATCAATCGTGCTTTTCTGAAGGATAATTTTCCTACCCCATTTATTGACCAGATTGTTGATGATTGTGTTAGCAGTGAAGTATTTTCATTTATGGATGGATTTTCTAGATATACTCAGATCATATTTTCCCATTGGACTAACATAAAACCACATCTATTTGTTTGTGGGGAACATTTACATTTCAAAATATCCCTTTCAGATTGAAAAATATTGGGGAAATTTTTTAGAGGCCAATGAATTATGCCTACCATGACATTAAACACAATGCCAAACGATATTTGGATGATCGACCTTCCCACTCAAAACATCGTATAGATCATCCCATGTATCTCAGGGCTACATTTTTACGTTGTCAACATTATAACATCAGGCTCAATCCACACAAGTGTGTGTTTTGTGTGAAATATGGTCAACTTCTTGGCTAATTTGTGTCAAAGCAAGGAATTTGTATCGATCCTAGATCTATCTACTCCTTCTTGTCTTGTTCAACTAGAATGACTCCAAGGGAAGGCTAAATTCCTACGGAAATTTCTTCCCAATTATGTCAAATTGACCAAAGGATTTACTCGATTATTGAAGAAAGGGGTTCCCTTTCATTGGGACAACACTTCCCAAAAGCCATTCAATGCTTTGAAAGATGTTCTAGTTCAGGAATCATTGTTGTATCCCCCGGATTATCAATGTGATTACTTCATGTACCTCGTTGATGCAGTTACTACTATCACCATGGTATTGGTCCAAGAGGATGAAATTGGGGATGAACATCCCATTTATTATTTGAGTCAAAACTTGAATGCTACTGAGATCAAATATACTCACGTTGAAAAGTTAGCTTTGGTGGTTGTTCAAGTTGTCTAAAGGTTTTGTCACTATATCCTGCTTCGCAAGACTATGGTTGTTTCTGATTGCAAACCCATGACATACATCTTGTCACGGAAATTGTTGGGGGGTAAGTATTCTAAATGGATTGTCATCCTCCATGAATTCGATTTGGATTTCCTCAAATCCAAATCCAAGAAATCCTTAGTCTTTGTCAAACTAATCTATGACCTTCCCACTCCTGAAACTAAAATAACATCTGATGATTCTATTCTAGACTATTTGTTGTTCTTGTGATCCGGATTTAAACATGAACGTAACAAATTATAGAGATAACCATAAACACAAAGATGCAGTGGAAACAATACTTCATTTCATTAACGTAAAATACTGAGATATGCTTACAAATAGAAAATGGAAATAAACAGCTAGGGCGATGGTAGCTTATCTCTAAGAAGAGATGTGGTGGCTACATGCCTCTGAACTGTGTTACAATGAGGCTCGAAGGCCTATTTATTGTTGAGAAACAATGGAAAACCATAAACATCCAAAAACCTAACCCTAGAAGATGAAACGCCAAACTGTGGGCCCCGTTTGGGTAAATTGGTACATCAACTTCCCGGGGTCGTAACTTTGGCATACGATCTCCGTTTGACGCGTACAATATCTCGTTAGAAATATATGTCCAAGAACTACAACTTTGGGAAGAGCAAAATCGATCCATGCACCCATGTTGCTCCCAATTTTCCCAAAACAACGTCGTTTAGGGCCTCAAAACAACTCTGGAAGTTTAGGACCTGAAAAACTGCTAAAAATAGTAAACTGTGCTACAATTAAGGAAACTGAAAAGATAAAATAAATAATAGTGGGGGTCCAAGTGGACTTGGCGGGTGGCCACCAATATCCACCTGGATCATTCCTCCCCCCATAGGAAGTAATGCTCCCCATTGTGTTGAGTTCCTCCATGAGATGAGGAAACTTCTGCTGAACTTGGTCCCTGGTGAGCCACTTGCTCTGGTGAAGGAGTTGGCCTGCTTTGACAACTCGATACAGTTGGATGTTCTGCTGGTGAGTGTGCTTGATCTGTGTGTCCATGATCCAATCAGTTGCAGCTTGTCCCATGCAATCTGGATTTAACTCTGTGGGTGTGAGTTGTTCTGCAATGTCAGAGGTGTCTAGTAATGGTGGAAAGTATGGTCGAAGGCGATCCACATTGAACACTAGGTGCAGGCCAAGGAATGGGGAAATGTTGAACTCAAATGCATTGTCTCCCACAGCCTTGGTAATGGTGTAAGGACCATATCGGAGTGGTCTGAGTTTTTGATAGGCTCCGGTAAGGTGTTCCTTTTGCAAATGCAACCAGACTTTGTCGCCCACCTGAAACTTGTGTGGCACCCGATGTTGATCATGTTGCTGCTTGTACTTGGCATTTGATTTCTCCAGAATGTCATGGACTTGCTGGCGAATATGTTGGATGTGCTCAATGAAGTTGTTTGCCTTATCTGTTTCAGATTGGACATGAGCCAAATCTGCATGAGTAGCTGCAAATGGCATGGCCACATCAATGGGACATAGTGGCTGGAATCCCAAGCCCACCTGAAAAGGGCTGTGGCCAGTCGAGCTGTGGAGAGCCCGGTTATAGCTGTGCTGAACATAGGGGAGGCTCTCATCCCATGTGCGTGGATGCTTTGAGTTGTACATGCGCAAAATGTGTACAATCATCTTGTTGACAACCTCTGTCTGGCCATCAGTTTGAGGATGGAAGGTTGTGGACTTAGTGAGTTTGGTGTCCAGCATCGACCAGAGACTGGACCAAAATGTACTGAAGAACCTGTTATCCCGATCTGAGATGATAGACTGTGGGATCCCAAAGTGCACCCACACTCGTTCAAAGAAGAGTTTAGCAGTGGCTTCTGCTGTGATATTCTTCTTGGAGTCTGCCATAATGGCCATCTTCGAGAACCCGTCGACGACCACAAAAAAACAGTCATTTCCACGCTTAGTGGAAGGAAGGCCTAACATGTAATCCATGGAGATGGATTCCCAAGGTTGACTAGGGGTAGGCAACAGGGTATAGAGGCCTTGCTTCTTGAGTATCGGTTTGGCAATGGCGTAGGCAGTGCATGATCTGATGTACTTCCTGACATCCTGTCGAAGATTCGGCCAGTAGAAATACTTCTGTAGTACTGCCACCATTTTCTCGACCCTGAAATGCCCAACAGCTTGACTGTAGTGTGCTTCCCAAATAATCTTGGCATGCTTGCTTGAAGGAACACAAAGGTGACCCAGGTGGCATAATAGGGCATCCTGGAGGTGAAAATATGGAACATGCCGACCCTCCAAGAGTTTCTGGTATGTGTGGCCAAAGTCTAGGTCGTTTTTGTAGAGAAGTGGTCAATTAGAAGTCTCGTGCCCACAAGAGTTGAGCACGGTGGTTAATGACATGATCGCTGGTCGACTGAGGCAATCTGCAGCATTATTGGTGCTTCCCTTCTTATACTTGATATTCAAATGGAACTGTTGCAGGTATGTGGACCACTTCTGATGGCGATCATTCTGTAATTTCCCTTGGGTCTATATGAACTGGAGGGGTCAGTGGTCTGTGTGGATGACAGTTTCCTTTCCCAAAATGTAATGTTTCCATTGTCGGTAGGCCTGCACAATGGAATACATCTCTTTGTCATAATTGGGATACTTCCGGACTGTGTTTGAAAGTGTCCCACTGTGATATGCCATTCGATGCCTGTGTTGAGTAAGGACTTCCCCAATAGCATAGTCATAAGCATCTGTCTCGACCTCAAATGGTTGTTGCAAGTTTGGCAATGCGAGCACTGGTGCCGAGCAGAGGCAGTCTTTCAAATCTGTGAATGCCTTCTATTGAGATTCAGACCAAAAGAATTTTTCTTTGACTCCTCCCTTGGTGACTTGACTCAAGGGCCAAGTGATATGAGAAAATACCAACACGAACCTGCGGTAGAAGTTGGCAAGACCTAGAAAGCTGCAGAGCTCCGTTAGAGTGGTTGGAGAGGGCCAATCTTGAATGACTTGGATCTTGGCTGGATCCACATGCACCCCTTGTTCATCAATAATGTATCCCAGATACTGAACCTGGGTCATGCCAAAAGTGCATTTCTCCAAATTGGCACATAACTTGTGTTGCCACAGTGTTTGGAGAACCTGTCGGATGTGTTGGAGGTGCTCTTCCCAACTCTGGTTGAAGATCAGGATGTCATCCAAGTATACCACTACAAATGAGTTGGTGAATGGCCGCAAGATGTCATCCATTAGCCTCATGAAGGTTGCAAGAGCATTCATCAATCCGAAAGGCATAACCAACCATTCGAAAAGGCCCTCCTTAGCTTTAAAGGCAGTCTTCCACACATCAGAGGGTTAGATTGGTACCTGGTGACATCTTGACTTCAAATTGATCTTGCTGAAATATTTTTCCCCCTTCAGTTGGTCTAGGAGGTCATCGATCTGTGGGATCGGGTTCCTATTACGGACAATGATCTTGTTCAGCACCCAATAGTCAATACAGAGTCTCCAAGTCCCATCCTTCTTCTGTACCAACATGATCGGGCTCCCACAGGGCGATGAACTCAGACAGATGTGACCTTTCTATAGCAGCTCCTGAATTTGCCTCTTGATTTCATCGTTCTCCAGAATAGAGCACCGATAGATTGGTCCATTAGGCAGCAACGCACCTGGGGTCAGATCGATGGAGTGCTTGACCTGACAGTGCAGAGGAACCCCTGCGGGGGAGGTGAAGATGTCCTCATACTCCTCCACGACCTTGTCCATCTGTAGAGGTCGAGACAGATGCCTCTGACCATGGAGATGAAATGCCAAACTGTGGGCCCTGTTTGGGTAAATTGGTACATCAACTTCCCGGGGTCGTAACTTTGCCATACGATCTCCGTTTGACGCGTACAATATCTCTTGAGAAAGATCTATACGAGAACTACAACTTTGGGAAGAGCAACATCGGTTCATGGACCCATGTTGCTCCCAGTTTTCCCAAAAAACGTCGTTTAGGGCCTCAAAACAGCTCCGGAAGTTTAGGACCCGAAAAACTGCTAAAAATAGTAAACTGTGCTACAATTAAGGAAACTGGAAAGCTGAAAGAAACAATGGTGGGGGTCCAAGTGGACTTGGTGGGTGGCCACCAATATCCACCTGGATCATCTTGATAGATTCATTTGACCTATGGTATGGATACATCATTGTATATCTCTAGACCTAGACTTTTTGTCCTGACACCTCTCGCTCTAACTAGCGACGTGTCTGATATCAAGCTAAAAACTATATTATCATTGGCAACAACCTTTATTGTCATGGTATCGATATGATTTTTCATTGGTGCCTCACTCATGAGGAGGCCGAGAAATATCTCAATGAATTCCATGATCGGGCATGTGATGGACACATGTCTAGTTACACCACCACATAGAATATTGTGCTTGCTAACTACTTTTGGCCTATTATGTTTCGCGATTGTATCCTCACAATCCAAAAGTTTCATTCCTGCCAGATATATGATTGTAAAGCCCATGCTCCACCAACTCCTTTACACCCTATTACTGTCGTTTGACCTTTCATGAAATGGGTCATTGACTTTATGACATGTAACCCTCACTCGTCTGGGGGGAATCACTACATCATTTTGGCAATAAACTATTTTACCAAGTGGGCCAAGGTGATGCCTACATATAATAACATCGGTGAAACAACTTCTCTCTTTCTCTTCAATCACGCCATTGCAAGGTTTGGTGTACCATAGGATATAGTTAAATACTATGGGAAGTATTTCCATAATCACATGATGTCTGAGCTCACTGCCAAGTTGGGTCGTCACCATGAAATCTCAACTCCCTACTACCAATAGGCGAGTGGGCAAGTCCAAGCAATCAACAAAACCTTGAAAATGATGCTTCAGTGTATGATAGGGATCTACAAATTGGATTGGAATCTTATCCTTTATGCATCCTTGTGGGCATATTGAACCTTTGTTTGAACTACTACCAAATTCACATCATTGCAATTAGTATATGGTCTCGAAGCAATCCTTCCTATCAAGTGCAAATTTCCATCTCTAAAACTTATTGTTGAACTCCTCCCTACAACTTCCGCAAAAGAAGATTTTCTCTTACATATAACATGCTTGGATGAAACCCAGTGCAATGTCATGATGGCCAATGAGGCCCACAAGAAATGCATTAAGACACAATACAATAAGAATTTTAAGCCTTGTGCCTTCTTAAAAGGCGACCTTGTCCTATTGTATGATCAGGAGTCTAATAAGTTATGGTCTAGGAAGTTTGAGCCAATTTGGCTAGGCTCATACATTGCTACACGTGTTCTAGCTAAAGGGGCCTACAAGCTTATTGATTTCAATGGAGTTCTGTTGACGCAACCCATAAATGGGTTGTAACTCAAAAAATACTATGCTTAAATCATTTTTGCGTAGTTCACTATGTACATATTGACTATAGGCATGTTGAGTTTATTTGTAGTGTGTTCCCTTCGGAGTTTCCTACCATCTCTGTTAATCTTTCTTTACATTTGGTTTGCAGATGTCGACATCCCTTCCACCATATGTTGGTTATGTTGGTGGTGCTAGTCATAGTACTCAGAACCTTTCCTTCACATTGTGTGCTATAAATGCTCCAAATGGTGAGTTAGTATGTTTACAATGTATTTGTATCATTCGCTCTAGCAATAACATCGTTGAGTATAGCGCAGTGATGAAGTTGTTATCTGATTTTATTTCTCATGGTATTCGTCGTATAGTTGTCAGACTTGACTCACAACATGTGGTACTATACTTGACTAATGTCTATTCAATTATAAGTCCAACTATGCTTCGTATGTTTTTACGGGTTCACTTTCTGGAAAGATGTTTTGATTATATCTAATATCAACACATTCCTAGAAGTCTAAATGCATTAGAAAATCATGTTTTAGACAGACATTTGTGACATATGTAAATTCAATTCAATTCACATCACATTTATTGAACAAGAAAATAGAGAACATAAGAAACATCGATAAGTGGATATATATATATATATATATATATATAGATATATAGATATATATATATATATATATATATATATATATATATATATATAAGTTTTGTTTTACAAAAAGATGTGCTTGAGACACATATGGCCACACGGCCTATCATAAGAAATACATGTAGTCAAAATATGGCTCTCTAGCCTCCTAGTAGACTAATCCTGATGATGCTCATGGTAATAAACAATCGTGTGAGCTACTTTGCACAACATCTAGCTAATACGGTCAGGCACTCCAATAATATGGTGTTGTAGTCTCATAGGATTTGATTGACCCTAGTCTCTGGTATGCCCTCAATCAATCCCTCAACATGTTGCTTGAACTCTGCAAGAGTCTTAGCCACATTGAGATCTTGCAATACCTCGCGTACCCCTGCAGTAGCCTGTACTCCAACCTATGCCTATTGTGTGTATCCAACATGCTAGAGATAGGATGAACCCACTAGTCGAATAGGTCCAATGTCTACATGTAAAAATCAATAGTTAGTCTTGGATACATGAAGAAAAAACTATAAAACTCAAAACTCAAAAAACAATCAAAATGATTATGTTTTACCTATGGCACACCATTTCTCACCTTCAAGTATCACAAGCTCTGGATCTCCACGGTATTCCATCCCAGCTTATGGATAGTCTTCAACCATAATGTGATGCATATGCAACCATCGAAAGAAGATAGACATGAAACTAATGGAAGATGGACCTGCATGTCTAGACATGAGGTCTACCCACCACCTCATCCATGGAGCTCTAGGATTTGGAAGCTCGAGTGAGATATGTTGAGGATGGAGTAATGGAATCCTCTCCAAAGTGAATGAGATCAAAATGGAATTGTATCCAAATTTTTTCAATCGCCCATGTTTTGCCTTGGTGAGTTGTTCCTTCATATTTGCTAATACTCCCTCGCTCTAGTTGAACATTGTCGGTTGTATGCATTCTAATGCGTATTGTAATTGGGACCTGTTAACCAAATGCAAGGTCGCACTGCTAGCCAATTTAGAAATGATGAATAGGATTGTCCTGAGAGGCAAGCAGACCACATCCTTAATCTCAATTTTCCCATCTTTTGTTGGTTGGGATCGAGGTCTACAGTGTGCAACAATATACTCCTTGACAGTCTCTCCACCTTTTCTCGAACTAGAAAACGAAATAGGAGCACCTCTCCTTGATAAACTTGTCAAGAAATAAATATCTTCCTTAAAGGATTGTGCCTGTAAATCCCATGCCCTGACAAGATACTCCAATAGTTCCATCTGTTGTATCATTTGAGGAAGAAAAATAATTTGAGAATCCCATAGTTTCTCAATGCATGGACGGTTGTTGGATCATTAGCAACATCCATGTCTTGGACTTCATGTTCTCTTTCTTGCCAAATCAAATCCATTTTGTTCTGATGGATACCTAAAACATGACAAGAAAAATCATTAGAATAAATCCCATGCAAAAATATGAGAGAAATCTGAGTGAAAAGAGAAAAACACATTCTTCAAATGCACTTAGCACACCCTACTAAAGGGAGATAGTGCGTTGCAGTGCTCTCCATAGTTATATTTTGGCTGGAAAAACACACCTTTTGACATTGTTGAGGTGCGTTGGGGCTAGGGCACAAAATTAAATCCCTAAATCACTCAAAAATTGAAAAAAATTGCATGAAATGAAAAACTGGAATCGTGAAAGGAAAGAGGAAGGTAAGATCTCCTACCTGGAAGTGGTGACACTGAAAATGATCCACCAAATTGGCCACAATAATCTGCTGAAGATCGAGGGAAAAATCTACTCAGAGCTCACTCATCAAAAGGTAAAATATGAAATGGTAAAAATGAAATTCCTTTTCTCATATTTATGGTCATTTTTTATGATTATTTAATTATATTTTGACCTAAATTTTACCTAATTTTACCATGTATTGTATATTTTTAATATTTTGGTGATGTTATGAGAAGGTTAACAACTGTTTGAAGGGACTAATGACATTTTTTGAGTTAAATCATATCATTTTGACAAAGGAGCATACTTTTATCACTTTTCGGGCTCTGTAAACTCATGAAAAACGAACCCTCTTGAGTCCTCTTTCAGCGCTTTTCAAACTCCCTAAACATGAAAATATTGTCGAGTGCTTGTCTTTTCAAACTCGTTAAAGTAAATGAAAAGATATCTACTCAGTATAAGTTTAACCCTTTTCTAGAATGAGATAGACTATTTACGAAAAAGGAACCTTTGGAGTTTTCTTTTTTTCCTGTTTTCAAACTCTCTAAACGTGAAAAATATGTCGAGTTTCGCTTTCAATAGACTCGTAAAAACATAAAACAACAATGGACTCATCGAACATGACGCGACCAAAACACTCCTTCTAAGTGTTTGTTAAAAATATTTAGAGGGATTCATCTGAAGGATGAAATTACAGATCAAGCATATGTTATCCTCTTCAAGCTCATAAAAAATAAAGAGGTAATGACCTGAAATGTTCGGTAAATTGGGAAAACATGGTACTCAACCTATTAATTGCAGTGATTCACTCTTGAACATGACACTCTTTCATTTCATCTCCATGACTATTGGGTTGGGAAATATACTTGTCTTTGTGGTTCATCCCACCATATTAAAAGCCTTTGTATTCAATTTTGGGTGAATGTTGCCAACTCCATTTAGTGTCGCTGATATGTTCAAGAGATGTCTTTCAGTTGATATATGATATAATACTCTTAAGCCTTCATTCATGTCTTTTGTTCCTAAACCAGTTCCACATCAGCATGATTTTGTCTCAAGTACCAATTTTGTCTCATTGATGGGGGATACATCAAGGCCCTCTTGTGACAGGCCACTTCTTATCGACATAAGCTCATTATCCAGGAAGTTAACTTAGAAAATCCCTTTGGTACCTTAGAGCTCGCATAAATCAATGGAAATTTTCCTCACTCTTAGCGACAGGTTTTCATCATTGGCCTTCGACCGAAATATTTTATGTGCTATTTGACTTCAACTCATTCATTCACACCATATGGATTGTACTACAGTACCTTGAGAACCATTAACATCATCGATGGTTTCTCTCATGTTTGTTAATGACTTACATCATTAGTTGGTAATCAGATGGTGTCTACCATGTTTGAATTCAGCTCATTTATTCGCATGGTTAGACTCGTACGTTGGAAGATTGAGTGAATGAGATAGAATACCTTGGATGGTTACAACTCGAAAAATTATACAACTGATAGTACACTATCTCTGAACTCTAATCTCAACTGAGTCTTCCTTTGAACTGACATGCATGAGTTATTTATGAGTGAATCTTCAGTTAAATGGTGTGGCACTGAGGATGCACTGGTGCACTTCCCCACTACTAAACTCCTACTAGTTCCTCCAACAATTAGAACTAGTTTAACTGACTATAACTCAGTTAGACTGAGTTATCTAATTACAACTCAAAATAACTCAACCTGGGCCCCTAAAATTTATGGATCACTCTACATGACTCTAGATAAACTTCCAACTCAGATTTCCTAAGCTAACTAAGTCAACTTAACTTAGTTAACTATTACAAGTTGCTATGAGAAAAGAATTACAATTTTAATTCACAATTTAATTCAAGGACAAATTAAATTTGAATTTCTTGTTGCTATTTTTAACACTCTGTGGGATATTTTCCTACAAATTGTCTACTCAAGAAGTCCAAGAAGAAGTCCTCGGGAGGAGTGGAAAGTGAGGCTCTTGCCTCACAATTCGAATTGGACTTTACCCTCATTGCATGCATGGTGTCATCAATGATGGGTAGTGTATGGTACCTAGACAGTGGAGCTTCTTTCCAGATGTCTCGTAACAAGGATCTCTTCAGTGACTTGGAGGAGAAGGATCTCTAGATGCATATCAAGATGGGTGATGACGGGAGGTATAGTGCTACTGGCTTGGGTATAGTTACCTTTCAGATGGATTCAGGTGCTCCCTTCACTTTGCGAGATGTTATGTATGTTCCTAGTTTGAATAAGAACTTGATATCTATTTCCGTGTTGGAGGATAGAGGCTATGATGTGATCTTTAGGAGGGGAAAGTTGTTCCTTTGTCACATATCGATGGTACATTTAAAGAGGATAGGGATTCAAGTGAAGAATATTTATAAGTTTCATGTAGAAGATTGTGTTGCATTAAGCACGAAAGTAGCTAAAGTGTAGAGTCGAGACATCCATGAGTTATGGCACAGACGGTTGGGTCACTTGCATCATGGCGCTTTGAAAATCATGCAGCAAATTTTGATTGGTCTTCCCAAAGGTACAATAGAGAAAGTTGATACATGCAAAGGGTGTACTTTGGGAAAATTCACCAAAGCTTCCTTTCATGACAAAGACAGTCGAGGGAGTGTTAAAAATAGTACAATCTAACTCTCTGCTTCAAAAACCAACTCAAGCCAACACTTAGCCAATTTTGTTGCCTGTCAAACCCCTACTTCCTTGCACAATTCCTAAGAGAATCAACTCATATTTAATTGGGAAATCCTTCCTCCATAACCGTGCAATCCAAACTTAGGTCCTCAACTAATTGCATGCACCATCTGTACAAATCAGAAAATTATACAACTGATAGTACACTGTCTCTGAACTCTAATCTCAACTGAGTCTTCCTCTGAACTGACATGCATGAGTTATTTATGAGTGAATATTCAGTTAAATGGTGTGGCACTAAGGATGCACTGGTGCACTTCCCCACTACTAGACTCCTACTAGTTCCTCCAATAGTTAGAACTAGTTTAATTGACTATAACTCAGTTAGACTGAGTTATCTAATTACAACTCAAAATAACTCAACCTGGGCCCCTAAAATTTAGGGATCACTCTACATGACTCTAGATAGACTTCCAACTCAGATTTCCTAAACTAAGTCATCTTAACTTAATTAACTATTACAAGTTGCTATGAGAAAATAATTATAATTTTAATTCACAATTCAGTTCAAGGACAAATTAAATTGGAATTTCTTGTTGTTATTTTTAAATTATCTTGTTTTTTCGGTTACATCAATGACATAGAATTTTGAGGAAGGGTAATATACAATGAACATAAATAAATTACATTTATTAGTTAATATCAAATATTATTACTTAGAGTTGTGACCCTGGGCATGGATGTGTCTTGTAACCACTTTATCAGGAGTCTTCTTGAAAACTTATTACTCACAACTATATCATTCATTTATATTATATATAAATTATATACTTTGGAAAATGATTTTATGGGCTTTTGTCCCTTTTTTATATGCCTTATCCATTAATGAATCATTTGGTTTATTACACACAATGCAATGATCATAAACCAAGTTACTTTAGTTATATCAATTAAAGTTATTTAGTTATTGGGGATCTTGTTCATTAATATGCTTGTATAAAACTCTTAGCTTGTGACTCTTTTTTGTTTCTAGTAACAATTAATTTATAAATTGGTATCAACAAAGCTCTTGGTTGGTGTACCTTCTTTTAATCAACTGAATTAGCTATGGAGAAAATAATTTATATTACCCAAACAACAATGTGATGGTTCACCAAAGTTAAAAAGAGAAACATTTTTTAAAGGGTAAAAAAAGGGAAAATGCTTTACTCCAAAAGTAGACATCATTACCTAAAATAAGTACATAATAGATTGGAAAAATTCCATAATTATGCTATAACTAATGGGTATATAAACTTTCATTTATGAAAAACAATAATATGACTATTTTGTAGAGTAACCATCAAGTATTGGTCATAATTTGGAAGGTTGTAAATGATAATGGTAAGAAGCGTTAAACAAATGTTCATGGCATGCCATACAAACATTTACCTACCTTTGCATTTATGATGCATAACCACTAATCAATCACGTCTAGGAGATGCCACCACCAAATTTATGTCTATTGCCACAACGTGAGAATTGAATAATCACCCATAATAGACTAGTGGCCTAATATGAAGAAAAATGAGAAGAAAACTATTAGAGATAAATACAATTATTTCCATTCATAGGTAATACATTGAAATATGCATGGATGCTACTATGTAGATTGTAGTTTCCTTAAAATGTATTGATAATATTGGTTTTTGGATGTAACCACTACCAATAATGTTATTTGCAATGTCATTTACTTAAACTCAACCCCTTATTTGCTAATTATTTATACATATACTTTGGTATATAAAATATCGGTGATGTTGGCAAAGGGTCGTTTAATATAAATTATTTAAAAATATGATATATTGTATAGGTACAAAGTTTAAAGACAAGATCTAAAAATTATTAAAATCTTTATTAAGAGGAAGTTGAAATAATATAAATATTTTGTAAAAACAATTGATCAAAAATATTTTTCTAATATTTTGATTTTGAACAACAATAAAAAAAATGAATATTACCAAAATTAAGGCCAACACTTGTGATCTCCATAGTGAAAATGGTCATTGGTCTAATCAAAAAACACCATGGGATGAGTAGATCTTTAAATGTTGTGGTAAAAAGGAGGTTGAAGATGGGCACAATTCCCTTTTAATTACTCCCCTGCCCTTGATGATATGAGACATAATTTTACCCAATTCCATAACTCAACTAATCTTCAAGAACTTCTTGTTTATGAAAACAAAAATGACCTTAACACTTTCATTTCTAGTATATTAAAGTACAAAAATGACATAAGTAGATCTGGCATATTTTCCATTATTTGTCTAATAAACCTTGTTACAGACCATTTTGTCACTTCTGGTCAATAGGCCTACAAATCGGGTCATTCAACATCCATGCACATTTTGTCATTATCCCTTCACCAAGCCCTAAGTATCATTTCTCCAAAAAGTCTAAGTTTATGGGACTAACTGCTCAAAATCATTGTTTTAATCCCGAACACACCTGGCCCTTTATCCCACTTGTGCTTAGTGCAGGTTGCATTGCTGGCCACCAACGTTGACCAACACAAGTTTCTCCTTTCTGCAGGTGTGTTGATTCTAGAAATTTTAGAAAAATAAAAAATATTTTTGAAGCTTCCTCTTCCAGAAGCTTCAAAGGTGGTTTTAACTATCTACCTCGGATAGAGATCTAAAATTCCTATTTGATCCTATCCTAATGGACTTATCTCTTATCCCTTGGGCTTATCCTCCCATCATAAGTGGGTCTCAAGCCTGAGATGGTAAATCCTAAAAATACCCTTTTTAACCTATATATTTATTGTCTTCCATAGCCTCATGGTGAGATTGATTATGCCCTCATGTTGCTGATTTGAGCCTAAACGAGTTACCATATTCATGCATTAGGGTTGGTGTTGAGGTGTACTTTGTGACAATGATGGACAAGTCAACTTGGGGAGATATCTACATAGTCAGCTTCTATTTATGGTTGTAAACTCTCTTGTATATCTATTAATACAAAGAGTATCTTGTTTTCCTATATTTATTGTGTTATGTTAGCACTCATGTATTTCAATGCCTTGTTGATTCATTGAATGGAGATGTTAGAATATGCTACATGGATGTTGTGGATCATTTTCTTGTTTTAGTCATATGTGCAGATTCTAATTATAGCGCTTGGAGCTGGAATCAGAACTTACATGTGAGGAGGAAAGGAAGGCTTGTTACAGCTTCGAGGTAGGGTTCTTTCCCATTCTCTAATTTATCTAAGGAAAACTTTATGCTTTTTGTATTTTGTTGTACTAGGTTAGACCACTAGACCTAGGGAATTCACCTTTGTCTGCAATAGTGAAAATTCTACATAACAAATTGGCAACCATACTGGAGAATGATTCTTCCCTTAGTGGTTTCCTTGACCTTCGCACCTTTTTCACCTCTTAAATATACCTTAATTTACTCACTCATACATTGATTAGCCTTAGGAAAACACTAGTTTGAGCTTGGTTGCATCTCTTGTGATGTATTTTGACTGAAATTGCTCCAGCGCACTCCCTGATGTAGAGACAGAGTGCTTTAGTGCACCTGAGCCTTCTTGCTACCTACGTTGCAGTGCATTGGTGTCCCTTTTGCACCTGTGTTGATCCTATAGGATGAAAAAAAAATACATTCCTTGCCTTTCTCTTTGATCTTCTTTGGTCTAGAATGTTTTCTTGAGTTTTCTAAGTTTATCAATGTCTCTTTGAAGCCAATACAACACTTTATTTGGTGTGAAATTGAGTGAATTTTCCTTTGGTTGTTACTCATAGGTTTTCTTTAGTTTCTTAACAAATTTTTAGTGTTTTTACTTTCATTTTTGAATTGTGTATGAGTGCTAATCGCCTTTGAGTGTCAGCATCCTCTATTAATGAAATCTCATATCACTTTTTATTTCATTTGGTTGCATAATTTTTGTGAAATTTCGTTTACTTACACTTGAATGATTCTTTTATTGTATTAGTGAAAGAAGGTATTTTTGTGCATAAGTAGTCTTTTTATATTGTTCTTTCGCTAATATGGAATCATATTGTGTCTTTTTTGAAGAATTATCTTGCATATATTACATTTGCATAGTTAGAATTCTCATTTTCACTACAGGAAAGAAAATTGTGCATAGATTACAATTGCATATTTTTCATGGAAATTGTGCATAGATTTTACTACATGGTTTGGCATCATATATAGACTTGATTTGGATCGGAATAGTGAATTTGAGGAGATAAATTGTTGCATCAATTGTTTTTTTCATTGTTTATTGATTTCTTCTTCCCCTACTTAGTTAGGCCTTTCATTATTAAAAGGAAAATGAAAAGAATTATTTTTGTCATATTAGTTGCATCGTAGGTGTGTTCAAGTGACATCAAGTTTTGAGCCTTGAATCAAAACATAATTCAAGATAATCTTCTAAAATTCACTCAATCAACCTAAGGAGAATTTGTCACATTAACGTGAACATTTAGAGGTCTAGGCTAGAGACGTGTTCTAGCATCTTAAAATGTAGGAGCTGTCATTTTTTTTTCCAATGTTGCATTCCAAGGGTGATATCTCATTCCACGTACATAAGTGTATCAAATTGTTCTCCATGTACCTTTGGGTATATTGGATGGCTCTCCGTGCATGATAAGTATACTAAAACGCTCTCATCGAATGGTTATGCATTAGACAACACCACTACGAACTGCGCTTCCATGTACCTTCGATTATATTTTGTAAGTCCCCACTAGGTTGTTATCCATCCATAGGTAACCAAGTCAGTCGCCTTGTATATTGTGATACACCAAACACAACATTTGGGGATATTTCTTGCACATACATAAATCCTTGGTTTACCAAGGTGGTATATTGCAGTTCACAGTAACTTAGTAATCCTTATATGCCTAGTTACCCATTTGTTTTATTTTGTGTCTTTAATCTCTAAATCAATTAATTGACCACAAAACAACATCATCACAATGGAAAATCTCCTTAGTATATCTTAGGTTGAGACAAATGCAAACAGTTCCTGAGTTTACCAATCAAGGAAACCCCTCTAACGGTAATCCTGGTCCTTTTCCTTCTTTTGGAAATATTGGTGCTCCTTTTACAGAAACGTTGTCCCTTCCCGGATTTACCATTGTTTTTCCAGTTTGGTTGTTTTTGACCCCTATGGTTTTGAATGTCCAAGCTTCTCCTCAACCAAGTTCTCCTCCACCCAAAAAATATCAACCTCAAGTTGATCCTAAATTTGACCCTTTACCTTCTTCACCTATTATTTCTTCATCCCTTTCTTCCTCCTCGCCTACTGAAAGTATTGATTCTAGTAACCAGGAAGCTAAGAAGAAGAAGAAAATCATGAAGAATAAGAAGAAAAATAAGCAAGGGGGGAAGTAAGCAAGCACTGCTACCAATGAAACTAGTGTGGAGAAACCTTCCAATCAGCCCCACAAAGTTAAATTCCCTTGCAATTTATGTAAGGGTGACCACCTTCTTAGAAATTTCCTTGGTATTCCATAGGTATTAGAAGTGCGGTCCACAAGCTCACATCAACCTTTGTCGTCACCTTCTAGAGATCATGTTGGTGACAAACCAACAACTAGTGATCATAAGGTCCATGGGAATAAGTGCAAATTTAAGTTTCCCTATAGGTTATGTGAAGGGAATCATCCTATTCACCTTCTTCCTTATATGGATGAAGCCTTAAAAGTGTTAGAAAACCTTACAGCTTCTCAGCCTTGTCTTTCGGCGAGTTATCGAAATATTTCCCTTAAGCCTCCACTAGTTGATGAAGTGATTGATCAGAATATGTCTCCAATCAATCCCACTCACTTTGAACGTGAATCCCATGAGTTTTTTCTCAACCAACCATTGGGTTGAGAAAATGGTTGGCTCGATTCCACCTTCAATTGATTGTACCTTTCGCATAGAGAGTGAAGCTCATACTGCTTAGGTTCTTCTTCTTTCTTTAAGTTCCAATGAACTAGGGGGAAATCCTCACATTTCAACGGCACACGGAGACAATCCTCCCATTCCCATGGAGTTTGGGGCAACAATTTTGTTCCCGCAGTACAGTGGAGTAGTTATCCTATTCCCATAGCACAAGGGGGAATTTCTCTCGTTCCCATAATACCCCCTCCATGTAGTATGGTCACTTCTTTTTATTGGAGTCGACTGGTAGGATATCATCTTCCTCCTTATATTCCCTTCCAAACCATAGTACAAGCTTATAATATGATCATACATGGCACATTAATAAATGAAGGTGTGTCTGATAGTATTTTGTCCTCAACTACTTGGCAAGCTTTCAGTTCTCTGCAACTTGTGCCCGTTACCCAAAATCTGTTGCCCTTTAACAAAGGAACCAGTCAACCATTAGGGATCCTTCCTCAATTGCCTATTACTTTGGAAGGAAAGATTGTCTATATCAATGTGATGGTAGTCCAAGGCCCTTTGTATTTTAATTTACTCCTTGGGCGTGACAATGTTTATGACATGGGGGCCTTGTCTCTTCACTCTTTCGTGTGATGTGTTTCCTACATGAAGGAAGAATCATGGCCATTGACTAGCTTTCGCTCATTGGTCCTAATTTGACTCCCAATCAACCAAATTCCCTAAATGGTACTTATATGCAAGTGGGATCTCCCCCACCACAGATTAATTATGTGGCAACATGTTCATTCCCACGTCTACTGATGATCTAGTAGGTGATTTAGTGCATCATGTAATGGGAACATTGGCGCCTATATTTCCCCTGGGTCCTTTGATATGTATCCCTTCTAGAGCATTTTTCTCCCATCTAATGAGAGCTTCCTGGAAGCCATGGTCTTTGGGGATCCATGATTAATATAACCAAAGATCTCAGAGCAGAGTTATTTTTCTTATGTCAAGCTCATTAAAAAATGAAGCAAGCTTCCTAAGAAGAGTTATTTTTCTTGTGTCAAGTTTGTTAAAAAATGAAACAAGGTCCCTTGAGCATAGTTATTTTCCTGTGTCAATCTCATTTAAAAATGAAAGAGATCTCCCTCCAATTCAAGTTTTTAATTAGATCTCATAAATTCCCAGTCAAGTATTTCACTTAATCTCGTAAATGAACCTTCATTCCATCCACCTGTTAGTAATCAATAGTCTACTTAGGTGCATGAAATTAAGATTGGGGGCATGTACCTCAAATTGATTCATTATGTTGGGGGTATGCAAATTTATTTGAAGCATATTTTTTCACTGTTTCAAGCTTGTGTAAAAATGAAACCAATTTCAAGCATAGTTTCCCATGTTTCAAGATTGTGTAAAAATGAAACCATTCTCATCCTATCTCTCATGATTTCCATTTTTATCAACACTTTTTTGCCAGATGATCCTTGGTTTTCTCATTCCATCATCACCATCTATTTGGTTGATCATATCCTTTCACTTGGTTGTTTTACCCTTGCCTGGGGAACCGCTGCAGTGAGTGATCTTATTAACTAACCTCTTGACCTCTACATGTTTTGAGTTGTTCCATCATGAACAGAACCAATTGCTACCTTTTATACCACTTGTTCCTCCAAGTGGAGTCCTCTTTTAGCTCTTTTTAGAATCTTTAAACATGAAAAGATCATTGAGCACTTTTTTTTTCAAACTCGTTAAAGTAAATGAAAAGACATCTACCCATTATAAGTTTAACCCTTTTCCGGATTGGAATAGACTATTTACGAAAAAGGAATGCCTTAGTCGAACATGGCTAAGAGGTTCTCCGAAGTATTGTTTTCTGCCTTTTCAAACTCAAGAGACAAGTTTACCAAAATGAACCTTTGGGGTTTTATTTTTCTCATCTCTTTCAAACTCTCTAAAAATGAAAAAGAAGTCAAGTTTCACCTTTGGTGGACTCGTAAAAACATCAAACATCAATGGACTCGTCAAGCATGGTGGGACCAAACTGATCCTTCTCATGGTTCGTTAAATATACAAAGAGGGATTCATCTGAAGGATGAACTTACAGATCAAGCATATGTTATCCTCCTCAAGCTTGTCAAAAATAAAGAGGTACTGACCACAGATGGTTGGGGAAATTGGGAAAACAAGGTACTTAACCTATTAATGGTAGCGAGTCGCTCTTGAAAATGACATTGTTCCACTTCATCTCCTTGGTTGTTGGATTGGGAAATTTATTTGCCTCTTTGGTTCATCATACCGCATTAAAAACCTATGCATTCATTTTTGGGTCAATGCTGCCAGCTCCATAAAGTGTCGTTGATATGTTCAAGAGAATTCATTCAATTGATATCTATTACAATACTCCTAAGCCTTCATTCATGTATTTCATTCATGGACCAGTTTCATATCAGCATCATTTCATCTCAAATATTGATACATGTTTCATGTCATTAATGGGGGACACATCAAGGCCCTCTTTGCGACGGGTCGCTTCCCGTCGACATCAACTCATTATATAGGAAGTTGACTTACAAAATCCCTTTGGTACCTTGGAGCTTGCATACATCAATGGCAAGTTTCCTCGCTTTCAACGACAGGTCTTTATCATCAGCCCTTGATTAGAAAATTTGTGTGGTGTTTGACTTCAACTCATCCATTCACACCACATAGATTGTACTATAGTACCTTGAAAGCCATTAACATCATCGGTGTTTTCTCTCGCATCTCTCACTTCTGACATCATTGGTTAGTAATCATATGGTGTCTACCATGTTTGACTTCATCTCATTTATTTGCATGGTTAGATTCATACGCCAAGTGATGGAGGGAATGACATAAAATACCTTGGATATAGTTCCATCCATCTGGGTTGCATTTCAGGATTCATACAAGATCACAAAATATTATGGTTATGATCATACAAAATATTATCCAAGCATAGGTCCACAACTTTTCATCAGTGGACAAGACTCCTTGACCACTCTACATGTAATATTGGCTTATATGTTGAGCATGGGTATGCCTCCCTCAATAGTGGTGATGAAAATGTCTTGTAACAGATGATGATCTCGACCAATTGTTCTTAATCCGCACTTGTCATAAGGTAAATCACTTCATTCCTCAACCATTGCTTCTGACTTTGTACTTTAGGGGACAATATGTTACAATCCATTTTGTCACATCTGGTTAATAGGCCTGCAAAATGAGCCATTCAACATCCATATGCATTTTTTCATCATCCCTTCAAAAATCCATAAGCATCATTTCTCCAAAAAAGTATGATTTTTTGGGACTAACTGCTCAAAATCATTATTTTAAGCCCCAATGCACCTAGCCCTTTAGCCCACCTGTGCTCAACGCAGGTTGCATGCCTAGTCACCATCACTTACCAACACAAGTTGCTCCTTTTTGCAGGTGCGTCGATTCTATAAATTTAGGAAAAATAAAAAAATATCTTTGAAGCTTCCTCTTCCAAATTCTTCCAAGGTGGTTTTAACTATTTACCTCAAATAGAGATCTCGAATTCTTATCTGATCCTATCCTAATGGACCTATCTCTTATCCTTTGAGGTCATCCTCCCATTATAAGTGGATCTCAAGCCTAAGATGGTAAATCCTAAACTACCCTTATTATCCTATATACTTACTGCCTTCCATAGCGTCATGGTTGAATTTTGGAGATTGATTATACCCTCATGTTGCTGTTTTGAGCCTAAAGGATTCACCATATTCATGCATTAGGGTTGGTGTTGAGGTGTACTTTGTGACAAGGAAGGACAAGTCAACTTGGGGAGATATCTACAAAGTCATCTTCTATTTATGGTTGTAAACTCTATCCTATATCTATTAGTACAAAGAGTATATTGTTTTCCTATATTTTTTGTGTTATGTTTGCACTCATGTATTTCAATGCTTTGTTTATTCATTGAATAGAGATGTTATACTATATTTTTGCATGGATATTGAGGATCCTTTGCTTGTTTTATTCATATGTGTAGGTTCTAATTATAGCACATGGAGTTGGAATTGGAACTTACAAGTGAGGAGGAAAGGAAGCCTCGCTACAACTTCGAGGTAGCCTTCTTTCCCATTCTCTAATTTCTCTAAGGAAAAATGTATGTTTTTTGTCTTCTGTTGTTCTAGGTAAGACCACTAGGCCTAGGGAATTCACCTTTGTCTGCAATAGTGAAAATTACGCAAAGAAGCCCGTATTAGACTAGAGTGGTAAACATCATCATCATGATCATCATCAAATTGTAAAATGTAAAGTACATGAAAAGGTTCACCTCGAAACCATGTACAAAAGGTAAGAATTGTTTATGCCATCACAACCAGAAATAGTTCAACCATCTAGAATATGATGACCCTTTAGACTTAACTAAATTAATCAATTGAATTTAAATTGATGATCATTCACATACTCGTGAAAAGTAATATATATATATCTATATATATATATATATATATATATATATATATATATATATATATATATATATATATATATATATAGATATATATAAGTTTAACAAGAATAATTATTTTCCCTAAAAGAAAATATCTTTCTTTTCCTTAAAGATAATATATGAGCCTATCCCAAAGGGGAATGCTGATAGTTTTTCAAAATTGTCAAAACCTAGGTAAGGAAACTTGCTTTCTAAAGGCCCATACATCCCAAAATTTACATACAAACTACAAAACATAGCCTTATAGCTAGCCCAAAAATTTATGCATTAACAACCTAGAATCTAACAAGTAAGGCCCATCAAATAAGCATAATGATCATGGCTACATCATGAAACTAAAAATTAATAAAGAAATGACATATCTTGGACCACCTTCCCATCAAAAAACACATGAAAGGATAATGATTCATCCTATAATACCAAAGATTCCTTGGAAAACGAATCTACTATAGAGTTTAGTTCGTAGTAAATATGGGTGAAAGAGGGCTAATACAAACAATGGATCAAATCATGAATCCAAGAGAAAAAAGATTGCAAATGAACACCGAGTATCTTGATTTTTTCATTTTCCCAGTCAATGACAACCTCATAGTCACCCAATACTTGCAATATTGACACACCATGAAACTTGGCTAAGTGAAATAGATTCCATAAAGTAGAAAATTGAGCTTTGGAATTGGAGCCTCTGATATGGGCATATTGAACATGAAAATAATGCAAAGCTTGTAAATACAAGACCACACCAATAACACATCTAAGTTGGTGCCCTTGGCTAGCACCATCAAAATAGCCCCAAGAGATATCAAATTCTTAATAAGACATGGTTGGTCTTCAAGTATTGAATTTTCTAAGCTCATATTTGAATTTATGGGATAGCTTATCGACTAGACCTGCCACTACTTCAATAGGAACCTGATTATCTTGAAAAAATATGATATTGTGATCCCACCAGATAAAATAAAAAATAAAATGAGGAAGAGAGCTCAAGCTAATCACCACAACATGTGAAATCCAAGATTTAACACTTTATTGAATATTAGGCATATTCAAACTAGTCTTTGGGTTAAATTTAAAGACAAACAAAGACTAGATCCAGAGCACAAAAGAGAAGGAAACAAAAAGGTGGTGAATAGACTTTGAATCTTGCCTGCAAAGCGAGAAAATACTAGAACCAACCCATCCCCCTCTAAGTCCATTGTCCCAAGTTAAGAACTTTTTATTCAAATCTAGCCATAATAGAATTTTGTTCTTTAGCAAAGCATGCAACTTCTAGAGGCAATCCCACCATTAGGATTTCTCCACCCTAGAAGGAGGTTGTTGGCATTGATATCAAATGGTCATGTTCATTAATGATGCTAATGAGTTATTTTAATGTTAAGGATGTGTGTTGATGAGTTTGTTTGATGTTGATTAGTAATTTTTCTTGTTAAGGTTGATTGTGTTTATTGTTTGATGTGCAAAGGTTGATCAAAGTAATGTTCAAGAAGAGGTTGATTAAGTGATGTGATGTGCAAAGGCTTTGATGATTAAAATTTTATAATTACATTTATGTTTTATTTGTTGTTTATACTTAAAAAAAAAATGAAGGCATAATGGCACATGAGAGTTGAAGGAAAATGTGTAGAGAACTTGATATTTTCATTAAATAATATTTGCTAAATTTACAATTGAAAGCCATAGAGTGCAAGCATTGTTGTTGGCTTATATTATTTCATATTTTCTTAATATTACAAAACTTTAGAACTCAATTTCATGTTCGGAAATGAAGAGGTAGCTTGTGAATAGCTCTTGAATACCAAGTGATAACTCTTCAATTTGAATTCCTGCATGGAATGCAAACAATCAACAACACTTTGTATGTAAAAAGTTTCATTTTGAATTAAAGTGAAGTTTTTGTGACTTGAGCATTTTCATGAGAAATTTTTATGAACATCCTAGTAAGGAGAGAAGGGAAAGAGTGTCAGAAAAGAAGAAGATTTGAAGAAGAGAAGCGGAAAGGATAAGCAGTAGAAAAGAGGACGAAAATTTATTTTAGAGTAGAGACAAAGACCAGGTAACTGGAAAATTTGATTTGTAATCTAATTAGGGGATTGTAGTCTCCTTTCAAATTGTAGCTTGATAAATAACAAATTGTATTTTGTTGAGGTAGTAGCCTCTTGTGGGTTGTAGCCTACAAAAATTTTGTGGGAGTTGGAGCTTCCTTGAGGTAGTGGCCTCCTGTAGGTTAAAGCCTATAAAAAAATTGATTAAATAAGTGAGTAGGAGCTTGCCTTCGCATCACTTTTAGCCAAGAATTTGTGGTTTTCTCCCTTTATGGGTTTCCACTTATATTCTGTATCTTCATGTGTTTCTTGTTGAATGCCTCACTTATGTGAATGCTTTTGAATAATTAATATGTACATATGAAAAATCTATCTTGGGCAACTGCAAAAGAGAAAATAAATAATTAAACATATACATAAGCTATTAGTTGCATAAGAAGATATTTGAAAAAGGAAATTAAGTTGAGCTAAATAATTGAAAAGATATAATTACCGATTCACCCCCCCCTGGCTCTCAGTAATTTCCAAGAATTTATCAAATGGTATCAGAGCAGGTTCCTTAAGCGTCATTTTAACAGCTAGAAGAAGGTCCTAAATCATTAGAATGGCTATTCAAGAAGGATGCTCAACAAATAAATCCCCTTTGTTTGCTGGCACAAATTATGCCTTTTGGAAAGTGAAAATCAAGACATATTTGATGCCTCTTAGAGTAGAAGATTAGGTTCTTGTGTTGATGGGGTATGAAGAACCAAAGAAAATGGGTCGCGACAAAGATGAAAAACTAGAATTTACAGCGAATGCAAAAGCTATGAATTCACTTCTTAGTGGATTAAGTGAATTAGAACTTATTAAAGTAATTCATTGTAAAACAGCTAAATAAATCTAGGATTAACTAAAAAATATTCATGAAGGAGATACCAAAGTAAAGATGGCTAAATTACAACTATATATAATGCAGTTTGAGACATTAAAAATGAATGAAGATGAAGATATTTCTAATTTATTTCTAAGAGTAGATGAAGTTGTTAATGTCACGATGGTTCTAGGAGAAACAATAAAAGAGTGAAATAATACAAAAAATATTGAGGTCATCACCTTCAAAGTTTAATCCTAAGGTTTTAGCTATAGAAGAGACAACCAACTTTGAGACTCTACAAAAGCATGAAGAATCATATGATCAAAAGCAAAAAGAATATAAAAAATGGTGTAATGTCTAAGTATCAAGATTTTGAGGTACCCAGAGAAGTTGCATGGAAAGGACCAACCTATATTTGTAGAACCAGGTCATCTTCATTGTGAAAAGACAACATCAACTAGGTCCATCATTTAGAGGTTTATCCTTTGGTACAAAATATTATGTAAAGGTGTATCTATATGACAAGTAAATAATCATTTTCAAAATGCATATGATCTAGTTTAACACTTGCATATCTAGTCATAACATTTTGAATGTGAGCCTAACTCATAATATATTTTTGCATCATTAGAATTCCTCAAAAATTCTTCACCCTCTGATGAATCTAGATATATATGACCTATGCATCAAACTATATTGTATTACTCATGTATTCAATTGATAACCTCTAAACTATGAATAAAGAAAAACCAAATATCTCTTTGAATATGTAAAGTGAAAGAAAATGTGCTGACATCAAGCCTAAAGGAGTAGATTCTATACATATTTATGTTTGGTTTCTAGAAGCCTTCATCATGCAGTACCATGTGATCGACATCGGGACCATATTATTTGCAGACAACTATGATAAGGTTCCAAATGAAGAGATATATATATGTAGGAGTTGTATTCATATGAAGACATCTAATCTTTGTCCAACATCTAAGTTATCATAGTACTGGTGTAAAAGGTATTATTGCATAGATATCAATCAAGAAATAAATCAAAGTTAGAGTCAAATTCAAAGCACAATGTTGAGTCAACTTATATCTTGAAGAAAACCATCAAATTGGCTTCATATTCATAAAGTTAGCATTTGATCAAACTACATTGTAGCATTGATATCAAAAAATTATGTACGAAGCATGTATCTAATCCATCATCAGCAAAAAGGATGTTGAAGTGTATTTTCCATCAAATGAAGAAGGCCCATGAAGCTCTTCAACGATATGCTTGGACATAATCAAATTTATCAATGATATGTTGATCAATGAAGAGCCACAGTCTCATAATGATACGAGATACGAGATTAGCATCAATTCATCATGATATATTCATTGTGTGATATCTCTGCATCAATCTCAATAAGAATTCTAAGACAACCTAGAAAAAACAAGTATTCAAATACAAAAAGGACTATTCTTGACATGAGAGTATGTTCAAAAATCTTGAACCAAAGATCTTAATGCAGATGTGAGTGAAGAACTTAATTTGGTGTCTTAATCCCAAAGAAATGAGTTAGTGCAAAAATTAAAATCAATATTCATATCGCAAGAACTTAACTAAATGAAATATCATTTGTGGAATATAAAATTATACCATACCCAGAGGACATTATCTATATCTCTGGTAGATGAGACATACATGTTGGAAAATAAAAAATAAAATAAAATAAAAAAACTCACCAGTGCAAAGCATTAAGAGAGGTATCACCAGTGTTGAGATATTGAATAGATGCAAATGAAAATATAGCCAAACCCTAAAAATCAAGAACTAATACACATTGTGTGAATCGATCACAAGCTCTATACAAAAGACAAAGACTAGACAAACACTCCAACAAGAAAATGACAGCCCAAAGAGAGTTGATCGATCAAAAGAATGCCTATTTGTAATGCTAAGGGAATAAATGTTGGGAGGGAAAGTAACACATATAAGGGTAATGATCATGAGAACAAAGGTAATATTATGGATAGGCGAAATTGACAGGAAACAGAGAGGCAGTGCAAATGACAAGGACGCAGATAATGAACAGTGTTAGGTTGGTTGTTGTGTTACTAATATATGAGCGTTCTATATCAATGTTGATGGTGTTTTGGGTTATTGGCATATAAATTATTCGACAGTGCATATATTATATTATATGGCACATATGAATTAATTGGATAGTTTTACACCCTTTGATATTGTATGCCTTATCTTATGACAGTTGCATTATATCCTACGATATTCATGCTATACCCTATGCATTATTACATGGAGTTATATCTCATGAGATTGCTTCAGATGGTGCATTATATTATGGTGTTATTGCTTCATTTTCTCTATTATAATATGGTGTAATATCACGTTACTGCTTCACATGGTGTGTTATATTTCATTATATAATGTGGTATATTGTAATTAGGGTTTTGTTTCCTAATTGTATGAAAATTACCCAACATTCAATGTAACAACATAATCGTGAAGTACTAGCATCATAGTTGAAAAGGCGTGAGGAATAGGCTCCAAGAATCAGTCACGAACAGAAAATAAAATTATAATGTCCAATTCATGTGTTGAGTACTGTAAGTAAACGACATCTATCAATTCGACATCCATATTGTGGTGATGAGAGAAAAAATCAAAGGAAATATTTTGAATGGTCTCTTCTCTTAGGCATCGACATTTCTGATACTACATGCATTTATGATACGACCAAAAAAAAGGGGGAGGAAAGTAAGTCGGTTTAGAATCTCAATGACCAGTTTATTGATTGTGTGATATATATTGGAGTGCATTGATATGACATTGATTGGCTTGTATGTATATTGGAATATGTTTCTAACATGTGACCTTCATATTACAGTGATCAATTGGTGTGTATTTTAGTGATCAATTAGTGTGTATTATAGTGCATATTAAAGTGCATATATAGTGTGTATGGAACAATACATTTTTTAACATTTGTTAGTTCAGTTGATCGACCAGAAGGCATATTATTTCAGTTGAAAGGTGTATGGAACAATATATCTTTTAAAATATAGCTTATGTGTTTTTTGAGGACCGGTGTGAACAACTGAGTTGATTTCATGTTCCTTTTGTTTTTTTAAATAGGGTTGTGGAAGCCAAAAATAGGGTATAGAATTTGGATACATATTTAATGTTCAAAATGGCAGGTCTATTGTATCTATAATAAATGTTGATCATGATAGTGGAGGAGGTGTATAACTTGCATGGTGAAATTAAGAGTTATGATGCCTATTTCATTCTCATTGGAGATCCTCATTCCTACAGAATTTGACATGCAAAATGAGGGAGAAGCATCATTATATTCATGATTCTATGGTGGTTTCAATGACCAGTGCAACCAGAAATACTTATTGAAAAATTAAATGAATGTAATGGGTCATGACACATCAAATTATTTTCTATGAGAGCGTATAACACTAAAGAAAAAAAACTATAGGCATATCCAAAAGTCTTCGGCTCTGAATATCTACTGGCATATATATATAGATAGATATATGGAGAGAGAGAGATAGAGAGATCAACAATTGAGCATTGATCATGATAATATTAACAAGTAGCCCAAGCTTGAAAACAGATCTGAAAAACCTACATGAGGGAAGAAATTTTTAATCTACACAACCATTTATAGCATAATGTTTTGTCAAAGGAAAATTTATTGATATGTTTGGTTAATAGATATTCTATTGAGATTTATTTTCTCTCAATTGATAAAACCTAGGATTTTTAGTTTTAAATCTCCAAGCCCCTTGCCATTGATATCAAAGGGGAATGTACACAGAAAATTTGTGGGAGTTGGAGCTTCCTTGAGGTAGTAGTCTCTTGTAGTCTGGAGCCTACCAAAAATTTGATGTAATAGGCAAGTAGGAGGTTGCCTTCACATCACTTTCAACTTAAAATTTGTGGTTTTATCCGTTAATGGTTTTGCACTTATATTTGGTGTTTGCGTGTGTTTCTTGTTGAATGTCTCACTTGTGTGAATGCTTTTGAATTTTGAATATGCACATATGAAAATATCTCTCTCATAACTGAAAAATGAAACAATTAATAATGGAACATCTACATAATCGATTAGTTGCATAAGAAGATATTTGAAAAAGGAAATTAAGTTGAGATAAATAATTGAAAATACACAATTACTGATTCACCCCCCCACCATTAATTTCCAAGCATTTATCAAAGGCCTCAAGCTAAGCCTTAAAACCAAGCTTGACAATGAAATCACCTATAACAATATTCTTAGTCTAGTAAATACTATCATCATGATATTCAAGGAGCTTATTGAAATTTTAATAGATCTTATCAGTATATAATTTCCATTCAGTAGCATGACAACCTACCAATTCTGGCTCCTTGGGGGATTTCTAGCTATGCAGGTTGACCTCGTTGTGATCAAAGGACTTAACATCCTATAGAAAATAGATAGCCCAATTATGTAAAAGGAACATAATCTCTTCAGAGAGCTTGAAATTTTTAGTTTACCCCACCCATGTATCCTCACCAATCTAAACCCTTTTTCCATTATCAGTTTTCAATGTTACCAGAGGAGCCAAGGTCCGGGGATGATTGTTCACCCCAACTAACAATTTGAACTATATTTTTCTTTGGGTCTAAGACAATCCACTAATAATAATGTTGGAGCACATGCACTCTTTCAAGGATTTCTTCAAGCCTTTATTCTCAATCTCAACAAACTAATTGTTGTGGGGGACTCTCAAATCATAGTTCATCATCTCCATATGGGTTCCTGGTAAAAATAGCAACAAGAAATTCCAATTTAATCTGTCCTTGAATTAAATTGTGAATTAAACTTGTAATTATTTTCTCATACCAACTTGTAATAGTTAACTAAGTTAAGTTGACTTATTTAGCTTAGTAAATTCAAGTTGGAAGTCTATATAGAGTCATCATGTAAAGTGATCCCTAAATTTTAGGGGCCCAGGTTGAGTTCTTTTGAGTTGTAACTAGATAACTCAGTCTAACTAAGTTATACTCAGTTAAACTTGTCATAACTATTGGAGGAACTAGTAGGAGTCTAGTAGTGGGGAAGTGCACCAGTGCATCCTCAGTTTCACACCAGTTAACTGAAGATTCACTCATAAATAACTCATGCATGTCAGTTCATAGGAAGACCCAATTGAGATTAGAGTTCAAGGACATTGTACTATCAGTTGTATAATTTTCCGAGTTGTACATATGGTGCATGCAATCATTTTAGGACCTAAGTTTGGATTGCGCAGCTATGGAGGAAGGATTTCCCAGTTCAATATGGGTTGATTCTCTTAGGAATTGTGCAAGGAAGTAGGGGCTTGGCAGGCGGAGGAATTGGCTATGTGTTGGCTTGAGATGGTTTGTGAAGGAAAGAGTTATATTGTACTAGTGCAGGAATTGTTCAGGAGGAACAAGCATTGTATTTTCTTCTTAGATCTTCTGGTTAATGCAATATAGATAGTTGGGATTTGTATCAGTTGCTTTCCCCAAAGAAATATTGTGTTATGTGTGATTGATATTCTTCCTCTTTTTGCTTCTTTTTTTCATCGTTCAATTTTGGTTTCTGCTGAGAAGAGTAGAGTAAATTCTTGTCTTGTGTTTTAGCAAATCACATAAGATTTTGAATCTAAATGGTATCAAAGCTTATGAAAATATAGAGGAAGAGATTTTGAGTTTGTTGTGCAGGTGAAAATTGAATTTGTAGTTCATACTTCAGATTAGCAATATGTATTTCTATGGGTTTTGACTTGAGTATGCCTTGGAAGGCAGCTCGAATTACATAGCATGGAAGGAAAGGATGGAAGAAGTATTGGAAGATAATGGCCTCAAGGAATTCATTGATCAAGACATTCCTAAGCCTCCAACATTGGATGCTCAATATCTGGCTGAATGGAGAAAGTGTGTGACAAAGGCGAGGTGGATTATCCTTGAGGGAGTTCAAGACCACATTGTCTCGTCTCCATGGAAAGGAAACTTCACACTCAATATGGAAGGCATTGATGGACCTATTTCAGAATAACAGTGACTATTATGAAATACTTGACCAAGTTCACTCATTGTCATGATAAGCTTGGAAGTGTTGGGATTACTATTTCCGAGGATGATATGGTGAGCCTAGCTCTTCTAGGACTCCCTAAGAGTTGGCACAGTTATCAAGACTCTATCAATGGGAGGGAGAAGCTGCCAAATTGAGAACGACTGTGGTAAGATTTGGTATAGGAAGAGTTTCATAGGAACACCAGAGACGGATACTCATCAAAGACTGATGATGAGGAAAATTGTGCCTTATCGGGTAAGGCAAAGAAAGGGAAGGGGAAGGCATCAAAATTGGATTCTTGTCATGGAGGCAAGAAGAAGGACATGTTGAAATTCAAGTGCTTTCATTGTCACAATTTGGAACAATTTGCTCCAAATTGTCTGCTCAAGAATTCCAAGAAGAAGTCCTCGAGACGAGCGGCAGGTGAGATTCTTGCCTCACAATTCGAATTGGACTTTACCCTCATTGCATGCATGGCGTCATCGATGATGGGTAGTGTATGGTACCTAGACAGTGGAGCTTCTTTACACATGACTAGTAACAAGGATCTCTTCAGTGACTTGGAGGAGAAGGATCTCCAGATGCATATCAAGATGGGTGATGACAGGAGGTATAGTGCCACTGGGTTGGGTATAGTTACCTTTTAGAGGGAGTCAGGTGCTACCCTCACTTTGTGAGATGTTATGTATGTTCCTGGTTTGAATAAGAACTTGATATCTATTTCCATGTTGGAGGATAGAGGTTATGATGTGATCTTTAGTAAGGGAAAGGTGTTCCTTCATCACATAGCCATGGTACAGGTAAAGAGGATAGGGATTCCGGTGAAGAATCTCTATAAGTTACATGTAGAATATTGTGTTGCATTGAGCACGAAAGCAGATAAAGTGTAGAGTCAAGACATCCATGAGTTGTGGCACAGATGGTTGGGTAACTTGCATCATGGCGCTTTGAAAATCATGCAGCAAATTTCTATCAGTCTTCCCAAAGGTACACTAGAGAAAGTTGATACATGCAAAGGGTGTAATTTGGGAAAATTCACCAAATATTCCTTTCATGACAAAGATAGTTGAGTAAAGGCAACCCTTGATCGATTCCATTCAGATGTGTGTGGACCGTTCTCAATAGCATCCACGTCCAAGCATAGGTATTATGTTATATTTGTTGATGAATTTTATCGTAAATGCTAGATCTTTTTCATGCAGAAGAAAGATTATACTTTTGCAAAGTTTTATGAATTTAAAGCATTGGTCAAGAAAGATACTAGCAGGAAGGTTAAAGCTCTCAGGAGTGATAACGATGGAGAGTATGTGTGAAATAAGTTTTAAAAAAATTGCGTGATAGAAGGCATTAAACGAGAGTTGATAGCACCCCATAACCCGAAGTAGAATGGGGTGGCCAAAAGGAAGAATAGAACCATTTTAGGGATAGCACGAGTGATTTTTCATGATCAGGGCGTACCACTACTCTTGTGGGTCGAGGCATGCAACATAGTTGTTTATTTACAGAACAGAAGCCCTCATCAGATTCTTGGGATGAGTAGATCAAAGGAGGATTTCTCAGGGAAGAGACCAAATGTGGGTCACTTCAGGATTTTTGGCTCATCGGTATATTCCCATGTGACCAAAGATGCATGGAAGAATCTAGAGTCGATAGCAGGGTTGGGGATATTTGTGGGGTACATTGATACACCTCAAAACTATCAGGTGTACTTGCTGACCAGCGGGATAATAGTGGTTCACAGGGATGTCAAATTCAATGAAGAGAAGGTCATGTGATGTTCCCTTGACAGGGATCTTCAACTACATGTGGTTTAGGAGGTTTTGGATCCTAAGGAGGAACCTTATATTAGTGTGGAGCATCCACATGTAGAGGATCCGGGAGTGGATACATCCACTCAGGAAGAGTTTTCCACAGATGAGAGAAAGCGCACCAGAGAGGTTGACAGGTTATTGTAGGATGCGAGAGAGAATGTGGGAGCACTCACATCACAACGCATATAGAGGAGGTCACCTAAGAGATACACTAGATACATGGCTCTTATGAGTGGATGTGTTGCGACAGAGCCATCTTATTTTGAGGAGGAAATGTAGCAATCGGTTTGGGTTGATGCCATGGTTGAGGAGTATGACTCCATTTTTAGGAACAGTGTTTGGGATGTGGTCCCAAGACCGGCAGACAAGTTAGTGGTGATTTCCTAATGGCTTTACAAGGTAAATAAAGAAGCAGATGGTAGTGTGGAGAAACATAAGTCCAGGTTTGTGGCCTGAGGATTTTCTCAGGTAGAGTGGATTGACTACGATGAGACCTTTGCTCCTGTTGGAAGGTACTCATCAATCATATCCACATTGGCACTGTCAGCACAGATGGGTTGTAAAATACATCAGATGGATGTAAAGACAACCTTCCTTAATGGCATGATTAAGGAAGAGGCGTATATTGAGAAACGTAAAGGTTTTAAGACCATTGAACGAGAGTCACCTATGTACTGACTCAAGCGAGCGTTGTATGGGCTGAAGTAAGCACCCTGTGCTTGGTACACCAGGATATATAGCTACTTCACTGGGTTGGGCTTCACCAAAATTGAAGCAAATGAAAACTTGTACCATATTGTGGTGGAAGGTAAATTGTTGATTATTGTTTTATATGTCGATGATTTGATTTTGACAGGTGATGATAAGTTGATCAAGTCTTGCAAAGAGGATCTTGCAAGAGAGTTCAAAATGAAGGACTTGGGGCTCATGCACGACTTTCTGGGCATGGAAGTATGACAAGGTGATGGGGAATTTTTTTATCTAAGGGAAATTATGCCAACGAGACACTGAAAAGGTTCCACATGGAGACTACTCTAGCAGGTACCTAGATGAAAGAGGATGCTACTTCAGGTGAAGTAGTGGAAGATACTATTTACAAGCAGCTTGTGGGATCACTCATGTATTTGATGAACATACGACCAGACATGTGCTATGCATTTAACCATCTTAGTCAAGCGATGGTTAGGCTGACCAAGTTGTATTGGAAGGTGGCAAAGAATGTGTTGAGATAACTCAAAGGCACTACTCATCATGGATTGTAGTACAGATAGACAGAGGGAGTGAAGCTTCAAGGCTTCACCGATGTAGATTGGGTAGGGAGTCCATCTACCAGGAAGAGCACATCAGGAGGGATCTTCAGTATTGGGTCAGAAGTTGTTTCTTGGTACAACAGGAAACATAGATCAGTTGAACTTAGTTCAGCAAAGGTAAGAGTACATGGTTTCTACTTAGGAAGTTTGTGAGGCCATCTGGATGAGGAAGATTCTGGTTGGTATTTTTGGTCAGCAGATGGATCCAATTGTGATTTTCTGTGATAATGAGAGTTGTATCAAACTCTCTGAAAATCCAATTCTTCATAATCGTTCCAAGAATATTCAAATATGGTATCATCCTCTTTGAGATTGTGTGCAGAAGCGGATTATGTTGTTGGAGTACATTCCCACAGAGGTGAAGGATGCAGATATCTTGACAAAGGCATTGTCAAGATGTAAATTCAAGTTTCATAGAGATAGGATTGGGGTAGATGATAATCCCTTTCTTTTTGAGAGGGAGTGTTAAAAATAGCAACAAGAAATTCCAATTTAATTTGTCCTTGAATTAAATTGTGAATTAAAATTGTAATTCTTTTCTCATAGCAACTTGTAATAGTTAACTAAGTTAAGTTGACTTAGTTAGCTTAGGAAATCTGAGTTGGAAGTGTATCTAGAGTCATGTAGAGTTATCCCTAAATTTTAGGGGCCCAAGTTTAGTTATTTTGAGTTCTAATTAGATAACTCATTCTAACTGAGTTATAGTCAGTTAAACTAGTGCATCCTCAGTTCCACACCATTTAACTGAAGATTCACTCATTAATAACTCATGCATTTCAGTTCAGAGGAAGACTCATTTGAGTTTAGAGTTCAGAGACAATGTACTATCAGTGGTATAATTTTCCGAGTTGTACAGATGGTGCATGCAATCAGTTGAGGACCTAAGTTTGGATTGCTCATTTATGGAGGAAGGATTTCCCAATTAAATATGGGTTGATTCTCTTAGGAATTGTGCAAGGAAGTAGGGGCTTGACAGGCAGAAGAATTGGCTAAGTGTTGTCTTGAGCTGGTTTGTGAAGTGGAGAGTTAGATTGTACTAGTGCAAGAATTGTTTAGGAGGAACAAGCATTGTCTTTTATTCTCAGATCTTTTGGTTAATGTGATATAGATAGTCGAGGTTTTTAGCAGTTGCTTTCCCTAGAGAATATTGTGTTATGTGTGATTGATATTCTTTCTCTTTATAATTATTGTTTTCATCGATCAATTTTGGTTTCCGTTGAGAAGAGTAGAGTAGATTCTTGTCTTGTGTTTTAGAAAATCACATAAGTTGTTGAATCTACAAGTAAAAATATACAGTTCCTTCCTAGTTGATCTAAGCTATGAATAATATTTTAAAAAGGATTTATTCTCTATTAAAAATGTTTTCCACATAGTATGTGATCCATGATCTTCATCATAACAAAAAGGAAGTGGATCTTTTAGCTAATAGGGTCTCTACCATTGAATGGGTGGATTACCATCCAATTCCTTAATCTACCAATGCATTTAATATCAAAGAAATGGAGGAATAATCATCTAATTACAAGTCTAGGGAACCATGTGGAAATCTACATGAGCCTAGAAGTTATTATTTTGGGGGGGAGTAACGCATACGCATTCTTCTGGAGGATGGTCGGTCTGGCCATGGGCAAGTTAGTATAGTTCGTTGTAGTACAATTTGAAGTGGACCTTATGGTTCCCTTATCCAATGATGAGGATATCGATGGAGTTTGCACATCATTGACACCTCCATTTCTCTGGGATGATGACATCAGGGAGTAGTCTGTCCTTTTTCATTTAAGGCACATAAGTTATAACCTTATGTTTCGTCTAACTATGGTGGTTTGTATTATGAAGAGCCTAGGATCTTAATGGGGAATTGAAAAGTTAGGACAGTGATAATAGTTGTGATGGAAGTGTAATTTGTAGTGGCTATTGGAATTATTTATGGTTGTGTGAGAAGTCTTGAGCTAAGGGAGTGGAAGGATAGTATAGCATTTTTAATGAGAGTGCAAGGGATTTTTACCATCATTGGGCTAGTGAGTGATGGAGGGTTGACTTTTCGATCGATGAACTAGGCATAGTCAATTCATGGGTAGAAAGTTTCCATCTGGGAACTTGGTATACTTTTCTACTTAGCTACAATATCACTATTCAGTCAAGACTGGAGCAGTTACAAGAAAAGACTATGTACTCAAGGTACACAAGTTTCCTTTGCCACCTCATTCTATTTTCTTGCCTCTAATGCAAGTAGTGTATTGAATAGTTCTCAAATTAAATAAGAACATGATCAATCCAACATCCTAAGGATTGTTTTAAGAATGTTTAGAATATATTATTAGCACATAATTGAACAAGAATTGCATAGTTCGGAGGAGAAGATGTTATAGCTCCAAATTTGGTACAATCAATTAGCTACTAGTTTGAATACAACCATGTATATTTTGGTGGATCAGAGGACTCATCTTCGATGAGTTGAAGATGAAATATAGTTTCTTTTTTATATTTGGGCAATCAACTTCATCAACCCATTTACTAAAAGAGCAAAATGAACAAGATAAAGATATATCATAATAGCAGTCAAGTACTTAATGAAATGGGCGAAAGAGGAACTGATCGAGTCATGTGCCAAAGAAGTAGCAGTGAAGTTCATATATTATAATATAATAACTCGATTTGGTTGCCATATGATCATTATCAGTGATAGAGGGACACATTTTATGAATGATACAATTCAAATATAAATGAATAACTTTATGATTGAACATAGGAATACTACCACATACCACCCACAAGTAAACATTGTTATTGAATCAGTCAACGAAACACTATAAAGGATTAACAAATATATGCAATATAGATAGAGAAAATTGGGATGAAAAGATTCCAGCCATTCTATGGGCATATCGCACAACATACAAGAAGTCAATGAGATCGACACCATTCAAACTTGTTTACGGACATGAAGCAGTCGTACCATTCCATAATCGGCAAATGCAAAAAGTGTATCAACTATATCAAAAGATAATACAAAATTACAAACGAAACGAATTAGATGATTACATCAGTTAGAGGAAGATCGACTTTATGCTCTATATCATCTGCAAAAAACATGGCATGATAAGAATCTGCAAATAAGAACCTTTCAATCGGTGACTTAGTCCTATTGTACGATAGTCGAGTGAAGGAAAACCAAAGAAAGTTGAAATAGTATGGCTAGGACCCTTCATTATAAAATACATTCGATCTTCTGGATTTTTTCAGTTAAAGACATTGCAAGGACACCTTTTCAAGTCTCTTGTTAATGGTGCCTATCTTAAAAAATATGTTTCTTAATAACATTAAGTGTCGGTTAACTCCAGGATTACTTTGTGGTGTGCTAACCGATCAATAAATTCTATAATTGGTCATTTTCTCTTAGTTAAGTTTATTTTACAAAAGGTAGTTATAAATTAAAGATAAAAATAACCGACATAACAGTCAAAGAAGTAATAAAGGCAGCGAAAACGTGAATTAAGACAAGCAATATTAATAACATTATGGAGCAAGAGCTAGATATATGCAATATCCTGAGACAAAAGAAAAATATGGATCGACATCAATTCAGAGAAGAACGTTGGAAATAACATAGAGAAAAAATCAGAGACCAGTATAAAATTCCACTTCAACTGAAAAAATAAATCCAACAGATAAAAGCCAATCGGAATAAAGAAATAACCACCCATCGAAAAAAAGTCACAGAGTGTGATTTGACCGGATAGAGACTCAAAACAGGGGTTCATACCAACCATTAGGAAGCACTTTCAGAAAACTAGTCGCTAATAAATATCCAACGTGTGAACCTAAGTCTAACAACATATCACATAAAAGGAAAAATATTGGATTTAAAAATATGGGCACTCAAGTACATCCTTCTTATCTTGACATGGCATAGACTCTACACATCTCATCACTATCATAAGTATAGTAGGAATCATTTCAAACCACTTTGAAATTATTCACCACCCCTCAAAGAAGGTGGTGATTATATGACATGCACATTCTGAGTAACGTTCGAGGAGAAACTCATAAATCAAAAACACATCTCAAGGGAAATAAATTGAATGATAATGATGGCTTAATTCCACCTCTATAAAAATCAATGAAGGATTGGGCTTAACAAAAATATTGCCATAAATATCATTCGAAGCTCCCTATGACCTTGACGATATTCTAAATATCACATGCCTTGTAATATATTACTCTGAGCTCTTGGATTTCCTTTGAACTGAATAATTTTGGAATGATTTCACAATGATAAAGTGCAAATTTCATTCTAAAGAGGATGAAATTACAATTGAACCATGAACCAATGCAAGGTTTTACCTTGTTGGGAAAACATAATTGGAAATTCGCATGCACAACATCAGGAAGGAAAAGGTCAATGAACCCTCTTGGGATAAATAATTTGATTAGCCAAACCAAATGGTGAGTGGAACCCTCAATCTAAAGTGTTGGGGAAAGAAGGAATTCGGGACATTTTGGGTGCACCATTAATAGTAGACTTGTATGGAATGATGAGGAGGCCACAAAATACTTAGTTAGTAGATACCATAGTGGAAAGATTTGGCTTGCCCAACCACAATCAAATTCTGGAACCACTATTCATTTGAGGGTTACCATACAAGGGTGAGAAGTTGTTGACCACAATTGATGGCAATAAATGGCTCACACAATTTGTTGGCAGGGCTTCAGGGAAGAATTCAAGAGGTTTGGTCATCAACCAGGTTTAGGACTTGTTGGTTAGATGGGCATGTAAAATAGTTTTATTGTGTCTCACAACTACTGGTAGAGCCTCAAATGTAAAATTGACAATACTTGAAGCAATTGGCGAGATAGCAAAAGTTGGCAAAGAGTAAAATTAGGTAGAACATCTAGTCGAACTCATTAAATCTGATTGAAAATATTGTCAAAATTTGGGTAAGACCATTTGTTTCCCCTCTCTGTTAATTTGGTTAGCCATGAATTCCAATCCACCAATCGGGGAGGTAGACTTCACAAAAAACGATGTGCCTCTCATGAAAAATTTTAGGATCTTTTCACACAACTAGTAGGGGAAACCCCAATCCTTAGGTCCTCATGAACTTTTTAGGAACTGGTTGTTGAACATTAAGAAAATCTCCAATAAATGGAGAGTTCCTCAACATGGTCATCGAGCCTTATCCCCTTGTTCTGTTATTTAAATATGTTTAGACTATACTAAAGTATGGTAGAATAACTTTGCAGAAGTCAACCCCCAAGAAATCTTGTACCAGCTTTCCATTGACCAAGTATTTGACGAACTCCATTAACAATCTAACACCAACTATGTCATACCTCCCAGAGTCTTTGACCATTCTCATGATATCATTACCCTCTTGGTTGATTCCAAACTAGAAGAAGAGGCACAAGCCACTTTGTATCTACACCCTTTCAAAATTGATTTATCAGTCCCTTTGCTTGAAACTTCTAAAAAGTTTTCCTGTAAAGAGTCTCATAGTCCCAAGACCACTCTGACCATGACAAAATTAGGACATTGGTAGAAGGTACTTAAAGAAATTTATCTAAATCGCCTTGAATAATAGTGTAAACTATGGGAAGTTATCATAAAATTGCATCCAAAAGAAAAAATGGTCAAGAAGACTCAAAAATCCAAAGCTTCTTCCATCAAGACTCGAACCGATAATGCAATAGAAAGTGCCAAGGGAATTTTTCTGAAAATATTCAATAGATAATGGACAAGATTTTTCAAGGTTAACAAAATTAGAGTATTAAGCATAATGGCACTTTTTCCACTAAGAAACCTTAACATAATGGTACTACAAATAAAAGTCATAATTAGACATAGTACGTTTCTTAAAAACAAACTAATAAAGTGACTGAAATTGACTTAAAAAATGATACACATGTTACCTCTCTAACTCGTATTGAAAAAGAACACCATCAGTCTGAGTAGAACCAGTCGGAGCAGAACTAGTCAGAGAAACATCAGTCATATTAGACTCAATCATAGCAGAGTCAGTCGCAGCAAAACCAGTCAAAGCAACATCAATCAGATAAGACTCAGTTGGATCATAACCAGTCACAGTAGACTCAGATGGATCATACCCAATGGGAGAAACATTAGTCTGATCAGACTCAGTCGGAGCATAATCAATCACAATAGAATCAATTGGAGCAGCGCCTGTCAGAACAACAAGTTAACTTTGAAGTGAATTCGCAAAAAAATTCGTCTAAGCGCACTCACTCCAACAAAACAATTAGAGGTCACAATGAACAAACAACTAATATATCGACTAACCAGAAGCAAGAAGTAACGACTGAAGTACTAGCTACCAATTCACCATTTGTGAATACTTCACCAGTTATCAAGCCTATTCCGGTCGGCATGACTTCCACAGAACTAGCCTCGACAAGCACACCAGGAAATAAAGATAAAAAGGAGTATGTTGATATTTCCACCAAGTATGTCGATATCAAGATTGCTAGTGACAAACAATTTTTTTTAGGTTTTTGAATAATCTGTTAAAGTTGCTAAGAGGAGGTTGCAAAAGAGGAAAAGGGACACCAACGAGCTTCAACAAAAATAGGAACGAGAAAGGGAGACTTGGCTAGATTGTCAGGACCAGGCATTAGAAAAAATTAAAATCCCCACTCCATCCAAGGTTTATGATCATCTCATTGCTATCCAAAAATTGGTGTATCAGTTGAGCGATAAAAATGAACAACTCAATGCATAGGTGAAAAATCTTCAGGACCAACCTATAGTCATTAGAAACCCATAGTTTACAGAGATCTTGTAGAAAGCCCATGATGAATTCCTCGTAGCCAAACAAACTTTGGATAATTCACTTGACAAGGGAGTTACTCTCATGATTACACAAAACAACTAGGCTACCTATCTCATAATCAATCACACTAACATCAAGGCTCAAGATATGCTCATTTGTGAATTGGCTTCAAGACAATTTGTAGATTCTAAAGAAAAGAAAGCACTTGACAACCAACTAGATCAAGAATGAAAAATCCAAGAACAATTGTTGCAGCATGAGCACATGTGGCTTAGGGAAGGGAATAAAGCACATCATGAAGCTATTAATGCATCTGATTTCCTACAAGGATTTCTTACTCAAGTCTTGAATATTGAGACTGCGAAACCCTTCATTAAAAGGATAGCAAAAGGCATGCCCTTGGAAGAAAAATTTCAGTACCTGTCACATATTAAAGAAGCTAGTTCTAAATATAGACTGGCTATGCATGAATGGTCTATCTTATGCAAATCCTCACTCTAGTCACTTATCAAAATGCATTCCCAAACATTCCTCCACCATTTCTAGCATGTTATTCAATACGACAACCACTATGTTCCACTCACCAGTTCTTCGCACCAAGGGTTTTGACATATGTTGTAGCTTCAAAAAAACAATCCCACAAAGTTGAAGTTGACCAACAATAAATCAATCGATCGATCCAATCCCAAAAGTTTACGAACGAGGCTACAGAAATACCTACCAAAGAAGTACCAATTGTATTGCCTTAATTTACTTTTGTTGTAATCTATTTTATGTTAGAAACATTTTATTTTCAAGAGAAAATGACATCAATTGTAAAAAAAAATTCTCTATTAAAGTTTGATTAAGTTTTTGTATCACTTCAACTCTCCCCTTCTTTGGGATGAATAAGGCTTTGAGAGTGGGGGAGATGTTTGAGGAGCTAGTCAGCCTAATCGACTAGAATGTTGAAGAAGCTAGTCGATTCATATGACTAGCCTAGTCAAGTCGATAAAAATGTATTGTAAGAAGAAGTTAAATAATGTTGGATTAGTTATAGTGTTTGGTCATACAGTTAGACTATAGTAATTGTCCTGACAAGTTATGTGTGTGTGTGTGTGTTTGTATATCGATTGAGGTCATCCATGAGGTCCATAGATATTGATTAGGAAAAAATATGAATGCAAATCACATTCTTCCTATACAATAAATATTCCATAGATAAAAAATGAAGAAAAAACAACTTTGAGTTTTGGGCTTTAGTTCTTGAGGAGCCCTCCACACATATTATTAGATTCCAAACTACTAAAACACCAAAATTTTAATCAAGAAGGGAAAGAATCCATGGCTTTGGAGATGGAACACATAGCTTCTTAAATCATGATAACATCAAGAGAAAAATATTTTATGATTTTCTTGAGGGTTAATTATTTTGGGGTGTCACCTATCGCATGGGCATTAACGGAGAAGAAAATAATCGTGAGGACTTGCAATATGCCTTCTCTACTCCAAGGTCCTAGACAATGGTGTATTGATTTCCATTTTGAATGTCTTTCTTTTCCTGAATTTGGGCTAGGGAGAGGTGGGATTTAACTCCCACATGCAAGCCCCGAGACTTGTTTAGATCTAATCCTCCATTGGAGGAACCATCTTCCATAGTCTTAATTCTGGAGTGAAGAAGATACAAAATTTGAAAGGGGCCTTTTCTTTAGGGGTGGAAGGAAGACCACTTGATGGGGAAGGATGATCAACAACTAGGGTAGGGAAATCCACACTAGAGGGCACCAATGATGCATGGGTATTCATGTACGAAGGGTTGCAATTGCTAGGATTATTTCTATTTCTAAATTTAAGTGAGGAGGATTATGGGGAGGTCACAGGAAGGGGGAGAGGAATAGGAGAGAAGGCCCTATTAGCTAAAGGCTTAGGGAGAGGGGAAATACAAGGAGGGGAGGAACCCTTAACATTGAATAATCCAGGTGAATAAGTAAGAAAAATAGCATACTTACTAAAGGGAAGAGTTTACATGTTGTTGAAAGCCTTGCCTCCATGTCCCAAATACTTTGAAGCAACAGATTTATTGATCATTGAATCAACCATGATCGGGGCCACTTCCTTAGATAGAGAAGTATTTAGCGCAAAAAATTATAAATATGGCTTTAGAGAAACCTTAGATTTCCAAACAAACAAAAAAAGGGAGGAAATGGAAACAACTTATCACACTGAGTTTGAATATGCCCTGTGTCATGGAATCTAAAACATTTGAATGGTATGCATTAGTAGTTGATTTTTTGGACCCATGGAAAGTTTCCCACGTATGAGTTTGATCTCTTCCAAAAAGTACTGGTTGATTTTGTTTCCAATTGATTTAAGATCAGACCCCTACACTCTAGAAAAGTAAGGGAAGAATGAGAAGAATGGCCCAAACATAAGCATAGGATAGGCTTTCTCTGTGAAGGTCAAAATTGACCTTCCATTCGCATAAAATCAAACTTGAGGGACCCCAACTCCAACTCTTTTTCATGATGAAGCACAAATTTTCTTTCAATTGAAATTTGAAACAAAGCTAAGAAATAACTATTATATGGAATGATAGGAATTATCCAACCACCAATATGTTGGGTGTGGAGCCTGATTATCTTCTTGATTGAGAGTTCTCAATCACATTGGACCCCAATTCCTAAATGGGGTGGCAACATCACTCATTTAATCACTGTCAGGGGGCTCCAAGGGGAGGGAAAAACAACTTTTATGAGCCCCCCTTGGGGGGGTTTCGGGACAACGCCCCCGAAGCTAAAAATAGGTGAAATTTTTCCTCGTAAAATATTGTAATTTCGTAGTCAATCTCTGTCATTCATTAGACGAATGATTAGACAGTAGAAGTTATGTTAATTTAGGGTTTTTTTCCTTAGAAGGCAACCCTTTGTTTATATGAAGGAATTGTATTGTGGTTGTGTATTATCATTTTGATTGAGAAAGAGATAGGATACTAATGTGAGAGAAAAGACAAAGAAGGGATTGGGGGGGGTCAAACCTCATTCTCACCGTGGCACGTAGATAGAGCAATGAGAGAGGGAGGATTAGGCTAGAGTGAAGAAGGGTCCTTGAATTGGGGGTACACAAGTCAAACCTATCACCCTGCATGGCACATTTACAAATTTTGTTCAAATAACTGAAAATTGATGAATGAATTTCATAATGGAACGAGCAATTCAAGAAGCACCAAATCACGAGTTTGCATTACTAGCGTAGATTGATGAAATATGAATTATAATAGAATATTGATAGTACTAGGGATATCTTCAACATATAGTCTATAAATCTCCATCATGAACACATGAGAAATATAATAAGACTCATCTAGTATTAATTCCATTCGAACTATAAGGGGAGCAAAATAGATTCTTGGGAAATGTATAAACCCTTATGGTGAGCCGCAAAACTCAACCCCATGCAATGCTTTATCTTGTGTATCAACAAGAATACTTATTTTTACAACGCCAATACTTTATTTGAGAATCAAACTTAATTCATGTGTTGTCCCGTCTCCATCCATTAAGAACACACTAACATCATGTCTTGGAAACATTGTTTATTGTGTTCCCTACTCATGCATGGTGACTCGTAATACTCCTATTAGTTGGTTGCATCCTTACCTTGAAAGAAGATTTTCCACTTGATTATGTCCTTTATGGCATGAAAACAACCGACCAATTTAAACCTCTTCAAAAACTCCTGCAATGTTAAATAATGTGTTTAAAGAGTAGTATTTCTCATGGAAATCTAGATGTTTAGCCAAGAGATGGTCAATTTAGAGTTGTTTATCACTTGAAGGGATCTGATGTCTAATCCATGTGCAAGAGAGATCCTGATTAGAGCTACTTTTAATTTTACCAAATCTTTAAGTTGTAGTAAAATGATATGATTTTTTTGCCTCTAATGTAGGTAACCCCACTTTCACCATTAATCCTTGCATTTTTTTGAGTTGTCATGTCAAAATTCCAAATGACCTTATTATATCCACTTTTAAATATGGAACTTTATTCTACTTTTTTTTCTCCTTTGTCAGTTGGTTGAAAATGTATAAATGCCCTTCACTCTATAAAATACTGTGATAGTGTCAATATGCTTCCTTTGAAATATCACTCCTCATGATCCAAATAGCCCAAATGACAAACGTTGGATGTGTTGGGTGATTTCTTCTCAATGTTTGATTTTCCATTTGTGATTGTACATTATCATTTACTAGATTCCCTTCCCTTGGACCTATTCCCCTTGTGATAAACTTTTCTCTCAACCATACCTCTATAGAGAAATGAAAATGAAGGAAGATGTGAGCCATCAATTCTTTCATTTTCAAACATAAGGATTGTCCTTTCCATCCTCATTCTTGGAGTATCCCATGTAAAACAAATGTTTGCAAAAACACCAACCATGTTATTTTTTACTTCTTGTGTCAATATGTGGAAGAACTTGTTGTCATCATCCCCATATTATAGTCATGTAGCCTTGTGTTTTCTATGCTAGCAAGCCTCCTCTGAAGCCAACACTTTGTTCTCACTTTTTCCATATCCTCCACCTCTTCTCCTTATTATATGAATATAGTATCATCCTTAATTCTGCCATGTAGGACTTCTTATACCAACTCCACATCCTCTAATATTTTTTTTGATGGTGCATTGTGATTTTTCCCCATTCCTTGGTGATTTATTATGATGAAAGGATTTCATAGCATGTTCACTAGTTCTTTCTTTAATGTGCTTACATTTAAGTATGACTACCAACTAGTTGTATTCCTCATTTGTGATCCAATGAGTATGGAATTTGAAGGGGGATATTGATTTCATATTTCCCAACACTAGTTTAAGTATAATTGGGAGATGATCCAAATGTACCTAATAAAACTATTGACACCTAATCATAGAAATTGGGTGAACAACTATAATTAGTGTAAATAAATAATAGAGAAGATGGAGAGTCATCGGGAGATGAATTGAACAATCACTCCATCTTGTATATAATAATGAACAACCTGAATGAATAATATGATTTGATTTGAGGAGTTACCTCCTGGCCTTACATGGTATCAAAGCCAGCTCCATTTTTGGCATCCCTTTCTGCCATTTTTTTTTTCAGAAATTTGTCCTATATTTCTTGCCATTTTCCTCTTTCCCTCTGCCTCCACGATAGATTGAACACTGCCAAGAGTAATAATTTGTGAAGGAAATGAAGTGTTTTGAAGCATGGGCTCATAATATTCACTGAGTGAAAGGAGCGAGAGGAGTTGAAGCGTTGAACTATGAATTTGGTCAAAACTCCTGAGCGATGAAGCTTATTGTATGTTTCATATGCTATGAACCATCTGCATTGATGTCAATGGATTTTTGAAAATTGTTGAAATAATTCTTGGTATATGTTGTTCCATGTTGCTGCTGAATCCGTTGGGCTATGCCTGAGCAAGGTTCAAACCTCATATCTCCTTTCAATACTCCACTACAATACTACTGCATGTTTAATCCACTGCATATACCTATTACTTTTGTAATACCGGATCTCCCAACTACGCAATCTCGGCCCTCTCCCCTACATATATCGCTCTGGTCCTACATTGTTCCATATATATAAACACGTTGTTCCATATATATAAAGCTGGTATATATATATATGTTGGCTCCTATGCAGTTTTACCTCCTACATTGTTTTTTTGGCTCCTACACTAACTCCTACATTGTTTGTTTCATATATAACATTGTTCCACACAGGTATCATACCGCCTCACAGCTCCTCCATATCATATATTTCTGAACGCTCCCAAACCTCATATATATATATAACGTGTATTGCTTACAGCTTTAACTGATTCTGTTCATATGCCGAGTTAGTTCGAGGAACGGAAATTCTTACCAATTCTGCCATAGGTGACCCTATAAGCTGGTTTATATCTTACGACAACTTCGAAAAAGCTCTCTGATATTTACATATCAGAATAATATTTTTTACATTTTTGTCTACACAGCAAGTGAAAATTTTTGCCAGTAGAGGAGAATTTTTTTTTACATAGTACACATTTAAATGCATTCATTGATCTCTATAATTGGAATGGTTCTCACCAGCAAAGAGAAATATCCAGAATGGTTGTGGAAAATCAAACACACTCTCATTTTTAATGAGCTGTGGAAAGGAGTGTGTGTTGGAAACGGAGACAAAGAGCCATAACAATCTACTTCACACAAGGAATTAGCCATTTGGGAAAATAAGAATAGCAAGTCTTATGCATTGATTGAAGCATTAGTAAATGAAGAGGTGAGTCGCCATATTTCGCCATTTTCAAATGATTTCGAAGCCTTACAAAAACTGAAGGAACTCTATGACTCACACTTTGCACTTGAAGTTGTTCAACTCATGATTAAACTCTTCACCCTTGAATTACAAAATAATGATCCTCTTGCTCTTGCATCAGAAGTAAAATCTATAATGCATGATATCAAAGTCACTAATGTTGAACTTGATATTCCTCTGATAGATTTTCTCAAGGCACTTTATCCCACTTACTCAAATTATCTTGAGTTATTGCAAGCAAATGGAAACCTCAAAGATATTACCTTTGACTCCCTTGTGAAAAAAATTGTTGAAAGAGAGAAAGCTTTTGGGAAGAAGACAACTCCTGAGTCTTCTGAAGAGGCTATGTGCCTTTCTCATAGAGAAAATAATCTTGCTCAATATTATTCCAGAGGAAGAGGAACAAATTTCAGAGGCAAGGGGGACAAGCACTCTTAAGGAGAAAAGTCAGATTTGCACTGCATACGTTGCAAAAGAGATGGATCACATGATGCATCCACATGAAATTTGCCTTGGGACATAAGTAAGTAGGAAAGAAACCAACCCAAAGGTAAAACTAATGACAAAGAGAAAGGTAAAGCACCTAAATCCGCTCACTATGTTGTGGCACACTGTAATATTGGATTAAATGAAGGCTTATTTAATGCTTCGCTTGCTTCTTGGAAAAATGATTGGTTGCTTGATTCAGGAGCAACTTGCCACATGAATTTTAGAAGAGATTTTTTTGAAGAATTTACTAACAATGTTGATGGAGCAGTATACTTTGCAGACAAATCAAAACTCAAGCCATCAGGGCTTGGCACAATCAAGCTTAAATTGCCTAGTCTTCCAGAGTTTATTCTGCATCATGTTCTATATCTCCCACAGCTGAGGAGAAACTTGATGTCCTTGGTCCACATCCGCCAGCAAGGACACTCCATTCATATGTTTGATGGCAAGCTTGAGGTAAGAAAAGTATTAGACCACTCACTTGTCATGACAGATATAGAAGAAGAAAGGCTTCTCAAGCTACAAGGTACCTCTGCTTGTGCACAAAATCTCTCATACAATTCTCATTATGAAGAAGGTACATTTCCATCAAGTTTATTATGGCATGCCATATTTGGACACTTAAACTATGACAGCCTCCGCTTGTTGAAGAAAAATGGTGTTACTGGTTTGCCTACAATTCCTAGGAAACTTAAGCAATGTGATGCTTGCATTCTAGGAAAGCATAGCAAACAGTCTTTTCATGATTCACATTCAAGAGCATATAGAAAAATTGAACTCATTCATTCAGATTTATGTGGTCCAATGCCTGTTCCTTTTGCAAATGGAAATAGATATATGATGACATTTATTGATGACTACACCAGAATGTGTTGGGTTTATTTATTGAAGAACAAATCTGATGCCTTTCAAACATTCAAGAACTTTCATACATGGATTGAAAATGATGCACAATCTCATAATGGCTCTATTCGCGTTGATAATGGAAAATAATACACTTCAAATGAATTCGAAAACTATCTTCGCCAACATGGGATCAAACATCAAACAACTATGCCTTATAATCCCCAACAAAATGGAGTAGCTGAAAGAATGAATAGGACAATCTTAAATATGGTGTGCTCCATGATGTTTTTCAAAAATGTAAAATTGATGTTTCGGGCTGATGCAGTTCTATGTGTTGTATATGTAAAGAATGGATGTCCATCTAATGCTATTAGAAACAAGACTCCTTATGAAATTTGGTATGGGCACATTCCTTCGGTAGAGCATCTTAGGGTCTTTGGTTCCACATGTTATGCCTTGATACCAAAGGTACATAGAAACAAACTTGGTGCAAGAAGTCATAAGTGTATCTTCCTAGGGTATTAAAACACCTCCAAAGCATACCATCTCTATGATGAAGTCAATAAAAAGTTTGTTGTATCTAGAGATGTAATCTTTCTTGAATCATCCAAAACTGACAATTGAGCGGAAACTTGATCGCTTGGATAGATTCGCAAATGAAAAATCATTTCAAGAATTTGATAATCAGATTCCACATCTTGAAGGGGGGATTCCTATACTAGATCAACCTGTGGAATCTTCTTTTGAAGCACTCTCTCCCCCACATGAAACTCCAACACTAGATGATACTTTGAGTGATGTGATTGACAGAATTGGGAGACTCGATCTTGATTCAGTCCCAACTCAATCAACAGAGCAGCTTGGACCATTTGAGAAAGGTTCCCCAAAGTGGCTGACAAAGACACTTGAAAGTGTTCATCCTGATGAGGTTGGAAAGACAGGAACTAGAAATTCAAACCGGCAAAATGAAGGTGATATAGATGACTCTAATTCGCCTATTGATATGGATGTTTCTTATGATTGTGAATTGAATTTGTCTACAGATTTTGAACCAACTTCCTTCGAAGAAGCTGCTTCTCATGATTAATGGAAAGAAGCGATGCAAAAGGAGTATGATGCCCTAATAAAGAATGGCACTTGGAAGCTGGTTGATCCTCCATTGGGAACCAAACCAATTGGCTGTAAGTGGGTCTACAACAACAAGTATAAAGCTGATGGCTCACTTGACAAGCACAAATCTAGGCTTGTGGCAAAAGGTTTTGCACAGAAGGAAGGGGTCAATTATGAGGAGACTTTTGCCCCCACAGCAAAATGGGCTACCATCCGGACACTCTTTGCCCTAGCAGCTCAGAACGGTTGGAAAGTTCATCAAATGGACGTAAAAACTACTTTCTTGAATGGAGATCTAAATGAGAATGTTTTTATGTCCCAGCCTGAAGGATTTGTTGTAAAAGGACATGAGCATAAAGTATGCAAACTTGTGAAATCCTTGTATGGCCTCAAACAAGCACTGCGAGCCTGGTATGAAAAACTAACTGAGCATCTTCTGAAACTCAATTTCAAACATTATGATCTTGATGATGCAACTTTGTTTGTCAAGAATGTTGGAAAAACAGTTGTATATCTTGTGGCATATGTAGATGATATTTTGATGACAGGGAACAATGAGAGCTACATTGCATCCATAAAGAAGGAATTGAGGAAAGGTTTTGAAATGATTGATTTGGGCTATGTAATTACTATCTTGGTATTGAAGTAACTCAACATCTGAAGTCCATATTCCTTTCCCAAAAGAAGTACATTGGAGATCTGTTGAACATGTTTGGCATGGCTAAATGCAATCCTCTAACTACTCCAATGGAACAAAACTTAAAGCTCACATCAATTGAAGGAAAAGAATTTGAGGATGCAACAAAGTATAGATAGCTTGTAGGAGGTCTCAACTACCTAACTACTACCAGACCAGACATTTCATTTGCTATTGGAATCCTCTCCAGGTTTATGAAAAAGCCTTGTGAGGGACATTGGTCTACTGCAAAAAGAGTTGTAAAGTACTTGAAGGGAACTCAAGACTTTGGAATCAAGTATACACAGGTGGGCGACTTCAGCTTGATAGGATACTCTACTTCATACTTCGATGGAGATAAAGAAACTGGGGTATCTACTTCAGGTTATGCTATGATTCTTAGATCAGGAACTGTCTCCTGGAGATCACGCAAACAATCAATTCCAGCAGATTCCACAACAGAGGCAGAATATGTGGTAGCAGCTAAGGCAACAAAAGAACTTGTGTGGCTCAGGAAAATTCTTGAATATTTGCAGGTAAAACAAGTACAATCAACTCCACTCATGATTAAAAATACCTCGGCAATAAAGTTGGCCAAGAACCCAAAGTTTCATGATGGAACAAAGCACATCAATACAAAATATCATCTGATTCGACATCATGTTGAGGCCAAAACAATCCATCTTCGCCATTGTTCCACTAATGAGAAAATTGCAGACATCTTCACCAAAGCACTTGGAAGAGAAAAGTTTGAAAGATTCAAAATGATGCTTGGACTCACCAACATTCCTTCAGATTAAGGGGGGAATGTTGACACCTAATCATAGGGATTGGGTGAACAATTGTAATTAGTGTAAATAAATAATATAGAAGATGGAGAGTCATCAGGAGATGAACTGAACAGTCACTCCCTCTTGTATATAATAATGAACAACCTGAATGAATAATATGATTTGATTTGAGTAGTTACCTCCTGGCTTGACAAAAACGAGCAAATAATCAAACATTAAGAATATGCATTACCTATTTTCTAATGTACCTCCCCATATTCTTTTGTCCTCTAGGTTGGGATTCATTCCACTAGTACCACATCTACTGGATTTTTTAAAATAAATAAATGCTACAAGAATTGTTGGATGATCTTTTGTCCCATCCTCTTCCCAAATCCCAATTCTTCCAATAGTCAAGTTAATGTCTCCTCCACAAACAAAAACTTGTGTGGGAAAGTGAAAGTTGAACCTAGGCGTCCTCTTGGTTGAACCAACTACTTGTGATATTTCCACTTCCTAGCTAATTTTAACTTGTAATGTGAACCCTTAGAAAGTGTCTAATCAACCTCAATACCCCACCTCTTTCTTAACAATTGAGTTATTCCTAAGATATGTAAGTAGCATACACCTATCCAAACTTTTTTAAAACTTTTAGTGTAGGGATTGAGATATCAAATTCCTTTTAAGGACCCCTACTTATATCCAATACCCTCACTCATAACCTTAGGGTCATATTGAAGGGGTGTCCATATCTATTGTTGACTCAACCAGTCTCCTTCGACTTTCTTCTTCTATCATGTTATCTACTGTTATAGACATTTTTGTGCCTCACTGCATTGAGCATAAAATGTCCATAAGATAAGGTATCCAAAGTCCCTAAACATGTTTTTTCTACCCCTAGGGGAACAAAGCTAGGAAACTACAGCAATTCACAAAAGTTCTCCACTGAAAAAACACTCAAAACAAGCCAATTCTGGATCATGTCAACTGCTCCACTGAGCATATGCGCTGAATGTCAAGTGCTCCACTGCCTACCTTCATTGAATGTCAACTCCAACAAAGGCTACCTACGCTGAGTGTACTTGGACAAGTGGCATGCTCGTTTTTCAATGAGTCAATGCTCAGGAAGCTTCCAAAATGACACTTGCATCAAGGAATTCGACTGGTGATGAGTAAGAGGCTCTAATTCTCCAAGTGGAAGCAAGAACCTCCAAGTGGACTCAAGAACTGAAGTGGGAGAGGACACTAGTCAGCTTCATACCGGCATCAAGCTGACTCATCCTTTCTCCAAATCTCCTATATATAGAACTCTCTCATGAGGTCTAGGGGGGCTGGAATGTTGTAATTGCAAAGAATTGCTACTAGTTTGTGATCAGAATCATTGGATGTTTATGCTTTGAAAGGGGGTGAAGATAGGAATTTCATTTGCTGGGAAGAGGCGCTGGATTGGAGCCCTCTGGGTTGTAACTCTTCTCAAACCCTTGTTACTTATCAATAAAGTTATCTTATTTTCTCCTATATGCTGGTGTTTATATGATGTATGTTTACATTGGTGTATTTGATTTATCTAATCCTGAATCATTTGTGAATATGAACATGTATCTTTGAGCTGTGTTCTTGTAGTTGTTCTCTTGTGATCTCGCAGGTATCAAGTAGCTGTTCTCTTGAAGCTGGGCAAGCGAGAAGATAAGGAGCTGCAAACACCCAAAGAGGAAGAGGATTTTTGATCGAGGGACAAACGCAAGACATCGGTAGGCCCCTCAATCTCCCTCTCTTTCATTTCACAAAGGAAGCAAAATCTAGATAACTGTCTTTGTTTGTTGCTAAAGTGTTACACTAAAAAATGTCACCATGGTCATGTACAGTTAGTATGGCTCTATCAACAGTCATGCTATCCTCCTGGGCAAGTCTTCTGCCTCTGCTTGCCATGTCAAACTCCAAAAAGAGAGAAAGTCTTTGTAAATATGTTTATCTCTGGGTACGCAGGTTCTCTCAGCTTTGCCTGCGGGGACGCACCCAATGTTCACAAAAGTCGCGTCCTTGTACGCTCTGTATGTAAAGGGACAGGTGCATCCCCCTGTAAAAGTCAAAATGCGCAAGTTTCATCTTTAAAAAGTTACTTGTGGTCATTTCTAGAGCATTCTAGAAGGTTGTTCGACGTGTATTGAGCGCCTCCAGATGGTTCATGTATCCCTATGAAGGAGGAACTTATCCCATCAAGAGGGGAACTATCCCATCCAAAGAGGGACTTATCCCATTGATGGTGGACCTGAATAACTTCCTCTTGATCACTATAAATACAGGCCTTGGGCCAGAAGGAGAAGAGGTTGAAAGCTATACATTTCTAAGGGTAAATGCTGTCGAAATAGGGACTCCCATTTAGAAGCTTGTGAGGAGAGATTGCCATCTTTACTTGTTCTACTTGGAAGTGGGGTGAGCTTTGTCAAAGTAGAGGAAAATCTTGAAGGACCCTGGGAGGAACTTGCGCAACACCAAGGCTCAGGTTGTAATTGTTCCTTTTGTTACCTTTTAATGCAAATAAACTTATTTTTCTCAACAGATTATTATTCATGGTTTGTTTCATGTATTCCTTGGTCAATATGATGGATGTGTATTGTTTTATAAGTTTATCAGGTGCTATTTAATCTTTTGGCTTGGTTGTGAATGCAGGTTTCGAAGATAAGGAAGAGAGCTCATCCGGATCGGCGAGACTAGGCTACTACGAAGCGTTGGACCAAAGGTATGTTAAAGATCCCCTGATTACTTGTATTTGCAATGCATGTTTAGAGAAAAGTAGTGTTTATTTGGTTTGTTTGTCACTAGAGAATCTTAGATTCCTAGGGAGGTTGATTGTGTCCGCATAATCAACTCTTTCCGCATGACAAATTGGCGACTCCACTGGGGACTCCATGAATGAGAATGATTTTTCCTTTGTATGAACTTTGCTCTCAGAAAATTGTTTTATTTTTCTGGTTTTTGACTGTGTGAATTTGTATTTGGGTGGATTAGCTTAACAGTAAATTAGATTTAGTTTTTCTTGATTTTTACAGTAGGACGCACCCTTTGAGTATTGCACAGTGCGTCCCTAGACGCACTGTCGCTGTGTGCATAGAGCGGGTAAGCACCTATTCTAACGGGTTGCCTGCGTCCCCTACTAAAATTTGAGAAAATTCCATTTTTTCTATTTTCTTCTCTTAGATTTTTTTTTTTCTTAGTTTTTTCTACCCAGATTCATTAGTACCCTGTCAAAGATCCTTCACTTGAACTGGTTTTGATAGCATTAAGAGTTTTAGTGGATTTCATTGAAATTTAAGCCTAGGGTTTGATTTTTGAGTAGGTCCTGTAGTGATTTCGGCGGTAGAAGTTGTCAAGCCTTAGATCTCTCTGGTTTTGTCAAGCTTCTTAGGAGTCGGACCTGTCGTAAGTCTACCCGTGTGAGCAACCAACCTGTTGAGTTGTCTCTTTGGTAAAATTTCAAAGTGCTTGATTGATTGAGTGTTGATTTCCATTTTACAAAAAGAACAAAAAGATTTGAGTTTTGTTTTGATCAGTACTTGATTCTGCATTAGCTGGTCCTTGGCTTGACTATGGCCAAGTAAAACAACCTAGAAACATCCTTGTAGGCTTTTTACCTTTTTGGTTTGCTTAGAGTAAATTTCCTTTTCGTAAATTTTCATAGATTTTAATGTTTTTCAAAGATTGATTTTTGTTGAAATAGATTTATTTGCTTTATTAAAAGAAAAATACAAAAACATCTTCTTTAAAAGTCTTGTTTCAAGTAGCTTTTGGAATTTTTGAAAGAGAAAATACTTTTTCGTGCATGTATTAAGTGTTCATGTTTTTATGCTTGGAAAGATTAAGAGCTTTATTTCTTTGATTTTCGTTGCAAAGAGAGTTGTTTTTATAAAGTTGCATTCTCTAAACTTTCTTAGCTTAATAATTTCATTGAAAAAGGGAAAGTAGAGTAAATCATCCTAGGTGCATCTTTGTAGTGGTTTGAGTCGAGTCTACACACCACTAGTTTCATCTCCGCCACCCTTTGAGTTAAAGAAAAACCATAAAATCAACGCTTAAAGTAAAATTTACATAGTAACTTTTCTTTTACTAGGGCTCTGAAGCACCAACAGAGCTTAGGCTAGTGTCTTGGAGTAGGAGAGTAATTAACTCTCCAAGACAGTAAAACCAAACAAGTAGTTGATCTTGTGATAGAATAAATCCAATTGTTACATTTACATTCTGGGAAAGCTCCTCTTAAAGGAGAAGCACGAGCTTGTGTCCGAACCAGTGAGGGGATCAATCCTCCCTCGTTGGGAACGACGCCAGACACGCACGTATTACAAACGGTAAACCTCGGATTAACCATTGTCGAGGAGCCAGGGGTCACTTATCGGTAAACCTTGGATTATTGTCAAGGAGCCGGTAAGGGGATTGAGCTTGATACTCTGCCCTTGCGTGCTGTCGGAGTTTAGACTGTTCCCCCAGGTGTACTTGTTGCCGTTGGTAACCTTAGTGACCATAATCTTTAGGATTCTACCCAAGGTGACGGTGGAGGGAAGATCCCACTGTACCTGGAGCAGATGTCGGTTATACTCAATTGGATTTTCCAGGGGGTTCACTTCACTTCGAGACGGTTAAAGTGGAGGAACTTGTGCCGGTCTATTCATTAAGCAGGTTGTCGGGGTAACTGTTCCACCCTCCACTTCTGTACTGAATTCTGCGATGTTGGATTTCATCACCAACTAGTGTTTTCGGTCTGGAAGGCTATTGTTTGTGTGTGGTTTGATGCCCTAGATTCTTTAGGCGTGTGCTTCAAAATTTGCTTGGTTCTTTAGCGGCTTTAGGTGGTTTGATTTGAAATTTTTACTTTGTTTTCGTGTGTAGTAGTTAAAGGTTTTAACTATGGTGGAATTACCGAGACAGTCCCGTAGAATTCGGGGCCAGTCACCTGAGATTGTTACCGGAACTGATTTATTGAGAAAACTCCATAGAAGGCGGGGTGAACCTCCTGAAGACGTTCCAGGTCAGTACGAAGGATTGAAAGTCCTTGTAACTCCTCCTAGTGGCAGTAAAGTAGGTTCACCTGAAGAAGGAGAATTTGCCTTGGTAGTCCATCCAGATTACCAAAGTCTAGAGACAGGTTATAATCCCGAAGCTGTTACAGTTTCCGAGCTTGCTGGTAGTTTTTCATCTACTAGTGACTTAGGTGAGGAACCTGAAATATCCGAACCTGTTACTCCAACTTCTAGTGTTCCAGATTCACCAAGAGTAGAACGAATCATCACTGAAAATCTCCCTATTGGTTTGATTGCTATCGAAGAACTTGCTCCAGAGGAAGACATAGGTGTCTCTAATCTTGAAGGTCAACTTACTATTGATCTAAGAGAGCGTGAATCTATATTTTACAGTCCTCCTAGAAGTACTACTTGGTACCTTTTGTTAACAAATTATTTAGACAACTCAGGCTTAGGTTTTACTCCACCTCGTACTCCTTTTCCACCTGGAGGTTTCACTACTCCTGTAAATATGTCTGGTTAGTCGTCAATGATTAGTCAATCGCCTGAATCATTCTTGCACGGCGGTCCTTCTGTTCCTACTGGGTATCAGTCTCTGTCTGGTACTTTTGCAGGGGCATCTCCTCAACCCATTGAACATGGGTTATTTGCTGGAAACAATGGTAATCAACCATTGGGTGTAGGAGACATTTATATGATGTCAGGTTCAAACCCCGGTTCTCAACCTCAAGGTGGTCAATTACCGCCTGGGGGGCAACCTCAAGGTACTCCAGTTGTGGCTGGGGGGCAACCTCAAGGACAGTATGTGCCTATGGCACAATACGTTCCTCAAGGTCAACCCCAACCTCAATATGTACCTCAAGGTCAACCTCAGTATCAATATGTACCTCAAGGCCAACCCCAGTATCAGTATTTACCTCAAGGCTATCTTCCTCAAGGTCAATACTCGAGTCAAGGTTATCAACCACCTCAAGGTCAGTCTTACGTTCAAGGTACGGGAAATGTGCCTTACAATTATCAATCCTATCCTCAATACGGTTATGGATCTCAATATCATCAACCTGTAATGGGTCAAATGGGTCAATACCCTGGAATGCCTATAGTGTGGGATCCTTCGCAAGGTCAACAAGTGTTGCAACCGAATGTACAGTTGTCACCTCAAGCTGGACAACCTTTGGTTTCTGGTCCACCCCAGCAACCAGTCTAGTTAAATGTTCAAACTTCTGTACCTCCGGTAGTTACTCAGTCAGGGCCTACCGCGCCTAGTACTCCATCTCAAACGACTATTGCGACTACTGCAACATCTGTTTCATCTACCGCACTCACTTCTGGAGTATCGACAGCTCCTGTTTCTACTGTCTCTGCTACCACTCCTCAGACATCTTTACCTCCGTCTGGATCTACGATTCAAACTACGGTTCAAATGCCTGTAGGTCAGCCTGGTATAAGTACCGTTGTTACTACTCAACCTCAATATGCTTATCAACCGTACCAGGGCCAGTACCAATATGGGTAAGCTGTCCAGCAACCAGCTTATCAGTATCAACCGTATCCTGGGTACACTTATCAACAACCTCAACAACCCCAGTATGGTCCGGTTAATCCTGGTTTTCCAGGAGGATATAATATCCCGAATGCAATGCCTATTCCAAGTTATCTTGGATATCCTCATCCTGGGGCTGGTGTAATGACTCAAAGTTTTAGGGATCCGAACCAGCAATTTCCGTTTATCGCAACTTTGGATTTACCAGACTTGTCGCGCCTAACGAACGATCCAATCTATTATCAATCGTTTTGGCCGCCAATGCCGAATAAGTTGCCCAGCGATATACCCAAGTTTGAAGGTAAGTCTGGAGAGGATCCGTCGAATCATGTGATGACTTACCACCTCTGGTGTGCTTCAAATTCTATCTCGGATGATTCAATCCGCTTACGTCTTTTCCAGCGTACACTCATTGGTCTCGCAACCAAGTGGTACATTGAGTTGCCACGGGCCACTTTTTATAGTTTTAGCGAGTTAGCTACCTCGTTCTTAACTCACTTTCAGTTGCCGGTCAGATACGATAACGGCACGAAACTATTGACTTCGCTAAAACAATCGATGTCCACGTATATTTTTGATCACATTCATGAGTGGAGACGTCGAAGAAGGTTAGTGAAAGTTTTTATTCCGGACCAAATCTTAGCTGAATGGTTTGTCAAATCATTATTACCGAAGATTACTGAAGATGTAGCTAAGGCCGGAGTGGTTACTGAGGAGCAAGTCATTGCTCAAGCACAGTACCTCGATTTAGTTTACACTCAATCAGGTACGTTACACGAGAAGATCCCAGATCTTCCAAAATCGAATCAAATTGCTGCTGCTCCTTCGGGATCTCATGCCGCTGATGGTATGATTGGTACGGTGAATACTAAGAGCAAGAAGAAATCTTCCAAGAATTCTACTACTCCTATAATCACTTTACCTGATTCCCCGACAGGAGAGTCATCTTCTCCTGAACTTACCGCCGATATTCACGCTGTAGAGTCATCTACGGCCAAATCAAAAAACGGTGGAAAGAAGAAGGGTAAGAAGAAGGCTAAAGCAGACAAGGCTCCAAAGGAGAAAACAGAAAAGTCAGAAATCAATGATGAAAAGCGCAAACCTCGATATCCTTGTCTTATTTGTGAAGAGGATCATTTTACAAGAGATTGCCCCCATCGGGCCGAGGTTGTGAAAATAGTCAAAGGTTCTCCAACTCCTGCCGTTTTGAAGGATCCATTTCCAAAGCAGGAGAGTAAGATGATAGGTTCTTCCTCAAATGCTAGTGAAGAACCCATTTTGATGATGTCTCATGTGAGGATTGCGACTTGAGCGAACGATTATGGTAGTAAGGCTCCTGTTGATGGTAAGGAAGCAGAATCTTCTCATTCTATTCCATCAACCTCAACTCCCGGTTCCGATCCACTACAGATCGAGAAACCTAACCCGGATCTAGTAATTAAACCGCCCGCCAAGGGTGTACTTCGAAGGTCTGCTTTCAATCCACATGCGAGAGCGGCCCAGAATTACAACATTGTTGAGGATTTAGCTGTTTCACCCTCAGCAATGTCGGCTTTAGAAGTGCTGCAATCATGTCCAACACAACTTAAATTACTCTTGTCGGCTATCGGAGCTGTTGACGTTCAGGACCCGAATCTAATAATCTTCAATCTAGAAAATAGTACACCACGCTTACCCCATCAAATGGCTTTCCAGATCCCAGTGATAGTCAAAGGCATGCCTATTCATCGAACTGTGATTGATGAGGGAGCTTCCACGTGTATTATGTCGATTCAGTGTTGGAGATCGCTTGGCTCTCCTTCGCTGAACCAATCCCCCACCATCCTTAAGGCCTTTGATGGTCGTGGGTTCCGTCCGTTTGGTATTCTGCAGGAATTGCCTATAGGGGTGGAAGGCAAAACTGTTAGTCTGGATGTGGAGGTGGTTGATGCCCCTCTAGACTACAACCTTATTTTGGGTCGAAGTTGGTCATATGCTATGACAGCGGTCGTTTCATCGGTCTTCATAGTAATCAAATTTCCATTTAGCGGCAAGATCGTGACAATTGATCAGCTGACATACTTTTCATCCGACCCAGCCTCTTCAGAAAGTATCCAGCATGTCGCTAAAACGACAATCCCTTATAGGGATGTTGGTGTAGGTTTAGTTAAAGATTCCGGTTTACTGGGAACTTTTCCTTTTCCTCCAGTTAACGCAGACCCTTCATTCGCATCCATTCATATGATTACAGCAGACACCATTATTTACGACGATCCTTGGATTGTCCCATCTGAATCTGAGATAGACTCATTCGGTGACTCTATGCCTTTGAGTCCGTATGAAATTGCCTATGAAGCCGTCATGTCTTTTACCGACCCGTGTTCAACCCAAATCGACCAAATGAATGTGGTTAGTGAGGAATCACTTTTCACATCAACCTCAGAACGGATAGCGTTTCCTGAAGTCGTGTCATCTGACGAACAACTTCGTGAAATCCTAAGTGTAGATGATCTACCATGGGAAGATATCCATCATAGATCTTCGTTTTTACATGAGGACGATGCTTTTGAAAATTATTTTTCATCTATCTTTACCGCTGAATATGTCAAAGACGCTCAGAGTCCAACGAAACATCCTGACTCAGAGTTGAATTTGGGGAACATTTCTCTGACTGTTCCCATTGACATTTCAGTGAAGCCCGGAATTGTTGAGAACATTCATATAGGCGCCTCGTGTACAGAAGAAGAAATTCAAACTTACAAGGCCCTATTCCAAGAATTCCGCGATGTGTTTGCCTGGTCTTACGAAGAAATGCCAGGAATCGATCCCGCCATTGTTGTTCATGAAATCAAGACCTACCCGGACGCTAAACCCGTCCGGCAACGGTTGCGTCAGATTCACCCTAGAAAAGCGGCTGCGATTAAAGCAGAAGTCGAAAAGCTGTTGAAAGCAGGTTTCATTTATCCGATCCCCTTAACGGATTGGGTATCGAATATTGTTCCGGTGAACAAGAAACAAGGAACAATAAGAATCTGTATCGACTATAGGGACATAAATCGCGCTTGTCCAAAAGACAACTATCCTACACCCTATATCGATCAAATAATTGATGATTGTACCGGAAGTAAAATGTTCTCCTTTATGGATGGTTTTTCAGGCTATAATCAAATCAATATTCTACCTGCCGATCAACCAAAAATGACATTCATTTGTCCATGGGGGACATTTGCTTATTGCAAATTACCATTTGGACTTAAGAATGCTGGAGCTACTTTTCAAAGGGCCATGTCTTACGCCTTTCATGACATCAAGCACATTGTGCAACCGTACCTCGATGATTTGCCTGCTCATTCTTTACGTCGAGCTGATCACCTTGTCCACTTACGAGCAATCTTTATGAGGTGTAGGCATTATCATATTCGGTTGAATCCGCACAAGTGTGTATTCTGTATAGAAGTGGGTCGATTGCTGGGGTTTGTTGTTTCAAAAGCCGGCATTCGCGTCGATCCCTCGAAGGTTGAAGCTATCATCAAATTTCCTCCTCCTTCAAGTTTGCGCCAACTCCAAAGTTTGCAAGGGAAAGCGAACTTTTTACGCCGATTCATTCCAAACTACGCCGAGGTCACTAAGGGTTTTACCCGGCTGTTGAAACAGAACGCTCAATTCCTTTGGGACGAGATTGCTCAACAATCTTTTGATGCGCTCAAGCACACGTTGACCCATGCACCGTTGCTGCATCCTCCCAACTACAACCAGGACTACTTCTTATACCTCGCAGCTTCGCATTCCACTATTGGAATGGTGTTAGTTCAAGAAGATGAATTCGGAGCGGAACATGTAATATATTATCTTAGTAGGACGTTAAATCCCACTGAGCTGAAATATTCACATGTGGAGAAATTGGCCCTGGCAGTCGTTCAAGCTGTCCAGCGTTTTCGTCACTACATTCTTCTCCGTAAGACTACAGTTATTTCGGATTGCAACCCTATGATTTACATTTTAACGAGACAACTGCGAGGGGGCAAGTACTCTAAATGGATCGTGATCCTGCAAGAGTTCGATTTGGAGTTCGAAAAGTCCAAGTCTAAGAAATCCTTAGTCTTTGCGGAATTAATGTGTGATCTCCTGCGTGCTGACACAGAGACTGTGGCAGAGGAGTCCATTGCGGACGAATCTTTGTTTCTTATCAGTACTGTAGATCCGTGGTATGGGGATATAATCATCTATCTCCAAACCCAAACCTTTCGGCCTGAAGCTTCAAAGTCGGAGCGTCGGAAAATTCGGTTTCAGTCCCAGCAATACACAATTATTGGAGATACTCTTTATCGCCGGGGGGCAGACTTAGTTTTTCGCCGTTGTTTAACTCACGAAGAGGCTGAGAGGGTTTTGAATGACTGTCACTCTGGAGCATGTGGCGGTCATATGTCTGGGTATGCCACAGCTCAGAAGGTGTTACGTGCTGGCTATTTCTAGCCGTCCATGTTTAAAGATTGTATCATTGCGGTCCGAAAATGCCACAACTGTCAAGTGTTTGATCGCAAGATGCACGCACCGCCTGCTCCTCTCCACCCTATAATTGCCGTTGGTCCATTCACCAAATGGGGTATCGATTTTATTACTTGTAACCCTCACTCGGTCGGGGGGCATGCGTATATCATCCTTGCGGTTGATTATTTTACTAAATGGGCCGAGGCGATGCCTACATTCGACGCAAGTGGCAAAACAGCTGCAGTTTTCGTATTCAATCACATTATAACTAGGTTTGGTGTCCCGCAAGCGATCATCACAGACCATGGGAGCCATTTTCGAAACATCATGATGACTGAACTTACAAGCCAGCTTGGTTTGCGCCACGATAGCTCTACTCCTTATTATCCGCAAGCCAACGGTTTGGTTGAGTCTATCAACAAAGTTCTCATTATCATGATCCGACGAATCATTGGTATTCATCGGACAAATTGGCATAACATGTTATTTTCAGTGCTATGGGCATACCGAACTTCGGTGAAAACTTCAACAGGGTTCACTCCTTTCCAGCTAGTTTATGGCTTGGAAGCTGTGTTACCCATTGAATGCGAAATCCCATCACTTCAAATGGCTGTCGAATTACTTCCAGCTACTTCCGAAGAGGAGAAACGTTTATTATACTTAGCTAAATTAGATGAGACTCGACGTGACGCTGCTTTGGCAATCGAGACTCATGCGAAGCGAATGAAAGCTCAGTATGATAGGAATGTGACCCCTCGAAGTTTTTCGGAGGGAGACCTAGTACTCTTATATGATCAAGCTAACGATAAGCTAGGTGCTGGAAAATTCGTTCCCATGTGGCATGGGCCTTATATTGTCAAGCGAAAGCTAGCAAAAGGGGCCTATGAGCTAGTTGATTTTGACGGGGACTCTTTGGGTAAACCCAGAAATGGACTTTACCTAAAGAGGTATTACGCTTAAATGATGGGTATGGAGAATTTTAATTAGGTTAGGTTTTCCTTTCTAGCTAGTGTGTTTTTTAGTTTAGACAGTGTGCTTAGCTTAGAAAGTGTGTTTCTCGTCGTTATTCTGGCTTATCTTGGTTTTACTCTTGATATTGCAGATTTCGACGCCTCTCCAAACATACATTGGATTCGCTGATGGTGCTTGTCGTAGTACACGGAATATCTCTTCCGCAGCTTGGGTTATTTATTCGCCCTCTGACGAGTTAGTTTCTATGCATGGGGTGAGCCTCGGTCAAACAACGAACAACATTGCAGAATAGAGTGCAGTGGTTGAATTATTATCTGAATCTATTTCATTTGGAATTCGACGTTTGATAGTGAGGTTAGATTCTGAACTCGTTGTATTACAGCTTAATAGAGTATATGCCATTAGAAATCCTGTGTTATTAAAATTGTTTTTGAGAGTGCGTCTCTTGGAACGTGAGTTTGATTACATTGAATATCAGCATATTCCAAGGTCTCTAAATACATTAGCAGATGCAATTGCTTCTCGAATGTTGGAAAGACATTTACAATAATCATACAAGTAAATTTAAAAAACATTTCATCATACATGTTTAACAAGATAAGTCGGTAATAGTGATATCTATATAGATAAGAGTGTGTCAAAAAATATACATCGTCTTCGACCATAGGTTGAAAAACACCTTATGGTCGGCAAAAATGATAAGTACAAAAAGGTAAAAAATGTCACACGTGTCTACAAAGTGACCATCCAATCACTAGTGGTGCTCCCTATAAGATACCACTGCACGGGCTACTTACACAAAAATCTCCTAAATGGCCCAGGGACTGCAACTACATAGCGTTGAAGTCTGATAGGAATATCATCTATCGTAGTCTCGGGCATATCCGCCGTGAGACGCTCTAGATCCTGCTCCAACTCAGCTAGTGACTCTGCAGCCGCGTCCTGTGGGGCTGGTACCGGTGCAACTGGATGTCCCCTATCAAAAGGTCGGAGGTTGGCTGGGCGCTGTGGACCAACATCTGCATTTTGAAAATTTTTACTGTCAGTTTTAAGACAATATATATAAAAACAAAAAAATAGATAAATTAAAAAACTTGTGAAAAATAAAGTACCTCTGTCATCCCATTGTTCTCCCTGTGGAAGAACCATGTCCGAATCACCTCGAAAATCTACTCCGACGTATGGAAATTCCTAGATCGAGAAAACCTGCTCCTCTAACCACTGAAAATAACTAGCAGGGAATCGAACAACCGTCGCGCCCTCATCGGGATGCCGGGCCATCACCGTAACCCATCATACCAGCTTTGGCTCCCGAGGACCCAAGATATCAACAGTGAGATGCTGAGGGATCAGCATCAGAACTCTCTCCAAGGCAAAGCTCACAACTAGAGGCCCATATCCAAAGGTCTTCAGTTGTCCGTTCTTTGCCCTGGTCAGTTGGGCCTTCATATTGGCCGACACAGCATCGCACCAGTTGAAGATGGTGCCTCGGAAACAGTCAATAGCCATCCGCATTTGGGACCCAGTGGCGAGATGTAGAGCGGCTGCGCCGCAAATTCTGGTAACAGTGAAAGCTATGACCATGAGTTCACGCCGAGAGATGTATTTGATCTCTATGCCTTTCGCATGGTGAACATTGGGTATGCACCAATCTTTTCAGAGACTAGCAAGGGATTGGCCACCCGGCCTAGTCCCGGCAAGATTGAGTTGCTCACCCCTGTTCGGCAAGCCAGTGAGAAAGTATATGTCAGAGGGCTCAATCTCGAGCTGATGCCCTCCGATATAAAAGCATTGCTCCTGAATGTTCCATCTCTCAACCAGCACCTCCAAGAATCTCACCTGAGCCCTCATGCCAGGTATGGCCCAGTATTTATACAACCCGCATGCTTTTAGGGCGTCAACAGAAGGTTGGTGACCAATCACGTCCAAATCAACGTCCTCGTGCTCTCTTTCTCTCCAATCCAACATGGTGAGTGCCCTACACACCATCAAATAGAAGTTAGAATTAGTTTGGGGAATTTTTAATGGTTGATTTTTTGAGGTTGGGGTTTCAAATTCCGCCCTTTGCGGGGTACGCACCCCGCGTTTACAACACAGGGCGTCGGGACGCAGCTGGCCCGAAGGTGAGCTGCGTACCCCAACCTTTTTTCTGTGTAGAAAAAGGTCGGGGGACGCAGGTCACCCTCAGGCCACCTGCGTACCCCGCAGGGCGCACTTTAAAACCTAAAACCCCCCAAAAATCAAAACTAAAACCTAAAACAAAATTTTAATCGGATGAAATTGACAAGGAGGATGTTGTGAAATACCTGGAAGAGACGGCGTTCGATTCTGACGGTCGGATTTTCCGCAATGACCACGGGAAGTTTCTTGCCAAAAGCCCTTTTTTCAACCTCAACAGTAAAATGGTAAAAATGACATGGTAAAAAGTCTTTTTTATAGGTTTTTTGGATGAATGAACGCTAGGTTTGTTTATTTTTCACCATGAAAGGATGTTTTTCGATGTATTTTTGCCTATTTGGAACAGGTATGAGTAATGTGTCGTTTTTGTGCAGGACAAAGGGATTTAGAGGGAAAATTGTCATTTTTCACGAACCAAAACATCAAAGTCATCTTTTAAGCCCTTTTCTGACTCCTAAAACATGAAAAGATTGCCGAGCGTTTCTTTTACACTCGTTAAAATGGAACTAAAAGACGGTCCCCTTATAGCCCTTTCCTGACCGTAAAAACAGGAAAAGATAGCCGGGTTTTTGTCGTTTCAAACTCGATACTGGAAATAAAACGACGTGTCCTTGATCGCTTTTTACTTTTCAGGTCAGTGGCACTAACTATGAAAGTACTCCTTGGTCGCAAGATCAAGCGGTTCCCCCAGGTATTATTTTATACTTTTTCGGGCTTGAGGGACACAAATTTACGAAAAAGTTCAACTTGGAGTCTTCTTAAGTTTTTCAGACTCTCTAAAATTGAAAAACGCCGAGTTTCTCCTATACTGGACTTGTTAAAATTTCACAGTAAAGGACCTGTTCAATTACAAACGGGAACGAACCACTCCTTCTTAGGGTTCGAATCAAAACTAGGTTGGACTCATCCGAAGGATGAGCTTATAATCAAGCATATGTTATCCTCCTCAAGCTTGTTAAAAATAAAGAGGTACTTGCCAGAAATGGTGGGGGAAAAGAGAGAAAAATGAGCTTATTTGTTATCCTTTGTCACAGAAGAAACTTTATAACCACTCTTGAACACGACACTTTTCATTCACCTGGGTTGGGAAATCCTTTGTCTCACAGTCAATCAAGCCACTTTGAAAGTCTTTAACCGGGTTTCGGGGATTAACTTTGAGTCATTTATCACCAAACCATCTTTTGTGTCGTTATGTGTTCAAGAGGTCTCCAAACAAAACTTTCATTTGCAAAATACCTTGTCATCCATTTTGACCATCCCTGGGTCAGTCCTTACAGCAACATTTCTTCAACTTGAACTATGATTTTGTGTTGTGGGCTTGTTTGCGACGGGTCGCTTTCTATCGACATCAGCACATTATCTAGAGAGATGACTTAGAAATCGTCAGTACCTTGAAGTCTGCATGCATCAATGGCAGGTTTCTCGCCTTTGACGTCAGTTTACATCATTGACTTTCGATCGAAGGACTCCGTGAAATGTTCGACATCAACTCATTCATTCACATCTCATGGATTGTACTGGGTACTTTGAGAACCATTGACATTAATGGTGGTTTCTCTCACACTTTTTAACGGTTTACATCATCGACTGGTAATCAAGTGGTTTCTACCATGTTCGACTTCAACTCATTCATTCGCATGGCTAGAATCGTACCAATTCGGGAAGTAGAGATGAAGACCCTGGATCTAGTTTCCACCATCCAGGCTGCAAGGAGTTTTGTATTCATTGTATAGTAGACCAATTATAAACAGATGGCTGCATCCATACTGTGTCTACGCAAAGTCTATGATTATGATGTACTACAAAATCATTCCTGTATCAGAATAGTTAGTCTGTTAGTTAAAGTTTTTGATCTAAGTATGGGAATGCCTACCTCAGCGATGATATAATCTTATACATGTATTTTGTGTTGAAAATTGCAGGTTCTGACCAGGCTCTCCTCGAGACGATCCTTGAAATGATAAAGCGCTTCACCCTTCCTAGATAAAACAAAACCCTAATCTACTACAGGCTTCGCACTTTAGGGGGCAATCTGTTACACTAAAAAATGTCACCATGGTCATGTACAGTTAGTATGGCTCTATCAACAGTCATGCTATCCTCCTGGGCAAGTCTTCTGCCTCTGCTTGCCATGTCAAACTCCAAAAAGAGAGAAAGTCTTTGTAAATATGTTTATCTCTGGGTACGCAGGTTCTCTCAGCTTTGCCTGCGGGGACGCACCCAATGTTCACAAAAGTCGCGTCCTTGTACGCTATGTATGTAAAGGGACAGGTGCGTCCCCCTGTAAAAGTCAAAATGCGCAAGTTTCATCTTTAAAAAGTTACTTGTGGTCATTTCTAGAGCATTCTAGAAGGTTGTTCGACGTGTATTGAGCGCCTCCAGATGGTTCATGTATCCCTATGAAGGAGGAACTTATCCCATCAAGAGGGGAACTATCCCATCCAAAGAGGGACTTATCCCATTGATGGTGGACCTGAATAACTTCCTCTTGATCACTATAAATACAGGCCTTGGGCCAGAAGGAGAAGAGGTTGAAAGCTATACATTTCTAAGGGTAAATGCTGTCGAAATAGGGACTCCCATTTAGAAGCTTGTGAGGAGAGATTGTCATCTTTACTTGTTCTACTTGGAAGTGGGGTGAGCTTTGTCAAAGTAGAGGAAAATCTTGAAGGACCCTGGGAGGAACTTGCGCAACACCAAGGCTCAGGTTGTAATTGTTCCTTTTGTTACCTTTTAATGCAAATAAACTTATTTTTCTCAACAGATTATTATTCATGGTTTGTTTCATGTATTCCTTGGTCAATATGATGGATGTGTATTTTTTTATAAGTTTATCAAGTGTTATTTAATCTTTTGGCTTGGTTGTGAATGCAGGTTTCGAAGATAAGGAAGAGAGCTCATCCGGATCGGCGAGACTAGACTACTACGAAGCGTTGGATCAAAGGTATGTTAAAGATCCCCTGATTACTTGTATTTGCAATGCATGTTTAGAGAAAAGTAGTGTTTATCTGGTTTGTTTGTCACTAGAGAATCTTAGATTCCTAGGGAGGTTGATTGTGTCCGCATAATCAACTCTTTCCGCATGACATAAAGTACTATCACACTTTAGCTGGATAGGATCGTCCTAAATAGGAATTTTTCCCCACAACAAAATGGCGACTCCACTGGGGAAGAACTTATTTTAGTCAACTTCTTTTGTGTCTCCATTCTTTGTTTATTTTATAGACTTAACAGCTACTTTCGAATTGCATTTGTTTCACGGATTGCAAAGTAGATAGTGCTGCCTTGATCCAGTCTTTGGATGAGTCTATAATCTGAACAATAGACTCACAAATGAGTTGATGATCCTTGTGATAGATCTTAGTACACCCTTCAAAGCATCCCTTTGAAATTACCTTGCTTGTGTTTTTGATTTGGCCTGAAACAGTGCATTTTTGAGCAAACTGTGACCCAGAACTTGAGGGAAACGAGAGTTTCTCCTCTCAGCGCAGACACTGTGAAGCCAGTCTGCATTTCAACGCAGGTCCCGAAGGGAGTACCTGCGCTGAATTTCAAACTGACAGTGCTGTACCTGCGTTGATCCAGTTTGGCCTAGTCCTACTGGGGTTCTCTGCCTTCTGTTGCCTTGTTTTGCTCTCTGTTTTTGCAGCCATTAACCAGCATTGGTACTGATCTGAAAACTCCTTTTCTTGCTTGCATTCCACCTCATTTTTGTACAAAAAGACTTTGAATGTTTTTATGTGTTTTTACGTCATTCGAAGTTTTCCTTTGCAAAAGTAAAGTAATCATCCTGTAGCCCTTGATTCAGATCTGTTTGTGATCTTAGGAGAGAGTTCATTGGCTGTTTGCAGATTGATTATCCATATTTGCTTTTGTTTATGGTTTGAATTTGTCTCTTTTGAATGTCAAAACAAGTATTCATTTCAAGAAATCGTTAAGTGATTGTAATCTCTTCTACCCTTGCTGATTTCGGAAAAAGTAATCTTGTTTGTATTGATCATTTAAAAGCAAATTCAAAATTGTGCAAAAAGCTTTCTTTGTAGGCATCAATACTAAGAAAGTTGAAAAGAAACACTTGCATTGTGCATTTTGCATTTGATAAGTTTGCATGTATGATTTAGGAAAAGTGCATTAGAGTGTGCTGATTGCTCATTGTGAAAAGATGATGTCTTTCTTTTCCCTTGTAGTTAGGATTTTCATCTGTTGAAAAGATTATAAAGCTTGCTTATCATCTTTAGACTGCATTTAGGAATTTGTATCCATACATCTCGTGGTGATCCATAAAGGAAAAATGCTAAACAAGATCAACCTTAAAATAAATTGAATTTACTTAACAACGCTTTGAAACATAACGCAAACATAGAAGGTCTAGGCTAGAGACGTGTTCTGCCGTCGTAAAACTTGGTATCTTGTCGTCGAGTGGTTGGGTGATTCCTCCACCGTGAAGCGGTGAGTATCAATACGGACTTGTGCTCCCACGTACCGTCGCGTATATATTGGGAGACCCCTATAGGAATAAAGCCTTTATCCATAGGAAGCCGTGTCGGCCGCCCTACGATTCGCAATGCAGTGAACACAGCATTCACGAAGATCGACCACACGTACCGTAAAACGTATTCTGTGGTTTTGCGAAGAGTTTGGCACACCCTCTACCTAGAACTCCAGAGCAATTCCTTTTGGCCTTTTTCAGACTCTATAACAGAAAAAGTCCATCCGAGCATTTGTCACTTCAGGCTCGTTAAAACATCGAAGGAGACTAGAGTCATCTTTAGCTTTTTCTCGACTCTTTAAAACTGAAAAAGCAAGTTGTGTCTAAAGCGTTGTTAATAAAATTTATTTTAAACGGAACATAATCACCTCCTATTCCTGCGTTGATATTTCGGTTGAAAAATGGAGCACACCAACCAAGGAGTTCCCCTTGGTGGAAATCCTAGTCCCTTCTCCTCTTGGGGAGATGTTGGTGCGCCCCACATGGCCACATTGTCACTTCCAGGACTGACAATTGGCCTACCTGTATGGCTTTTTTCAACCAATGTAGTTCAGACCACCACAAATCCTGAACAGTCGAATCGACAGCTAGATGAGTCTAGAGTTAACCTCCAACCTTCCACCTCTTCTAACTCTTCCTCTCCCCCTTCCTCTTCGCTTGAAGGAACTGGCAAAGATAAAAACCAGGTTCCTAAGGAGAAGAAGAAGAAAGAGAAGAAGCAAAAGGAGCCAAAGGCGATTGGGGGCAAACGTGACTCATCTAGAAAAAATCCACACACTGCACAGACCGGGCCTAAATCGCCATGTGTCATATGCAAAGGGGTCCACTTCCATCGAGATTGTCCCTGTATTCCCCGGATATTAAGGGACTGGTCCCCCAGATTTCACAATCCGGTAGCATCAACCTCTGATAGCCATGTTGAATGCATTCCGTCAACTAGCGAGAGTGAAGGACAGAGAGGGAGAGCAAGATCTCCCTGCAGACTGTGTGAAGGCGATCATGCCATCCACCATTGTCCATTCTTAGATGAGGCGAAGAGAGTTTTGGAAGATCGTCCGGTTTCATAGTTACGACTTCCTCCTGGATACAAAAACTTGTGCCAAGTCCCTCGGTAGTTGAAAGTCCAGCCGGCCCGCTCAAGTGGTCAGCTGAAGCGCCGATCATTGAAAATGAACCTACTGAATCCGTACCTGACGAAATTCAAAAGGTTGAAACGGCAGTTAACCCGGTATTGTCTTCAGAAGATTCATCTTCGAATGACTCCATCACAGAAGAGAAAAAGGATGACACCATCCAGATTCTTTTCATCAACACAGACTCAGATGAACAAGGGGGCAATGCTCCCATTCCTTTATCGCAGGAAGGAAGTTCATCAGAGTCATATCCGGCCGTGTATTCGGTCCCACCACCAAGCAACCTGGTTGTGTCCTTTGACTGGAACCAACTAGGCAGACCCCGGTTGCCAGCAAGCATTCCATTTCGAATTATAGTTCAAATCTATAGAATGGTAATGGCTGGCACTATTATTGATGAGGGGGCATCTGTGAGTATCCTTTCCTCTATTGCTTGGAAAGCGCTTGGTTCGCCAGCGCTTTTACCTGAGATGAGAAATCTATCAGGTTTTGATAAGGGAACCAGTCGCCCTTTAGGGATTCTCCCCAATGTGCCCATAACATTGAGGAAGAAGACAGTTCATATGAACGTCATGGTCGTTCAAGGACCCTTGGATTATAACCTACTCCTTGGACGAGACTATATATATTGCATGGGAGCGATAGTCTCCTCACTCTTTAGAGTAATGTGTTTTCCACACGAAGGAAGAATGGTCAAGCTCGTAGACCAACTTTCATTTCCGGGATCACGCATCGCAAATAGTCAAATACCAACCCTAAATGGCCTTTTCACTCAAGAAATGCCTCCACCCCCAGTTCTTCTTCCAGATGAGTGCGAGTGATTCGGAAAGATGTAACTGGAACCCAGGGGGCATGCACCCTGGCCTGCCTTGGGCAGAGAAAACCTTGGGTATAGAGTAAATTTCCGCGGGAGAATATGACTAGTCCGTACCCCGTCCGAAAAGGAAGAGAGGGTTGTTCTAGAATAAGATTCTTTTGTCAAAGTTATGTGTTTGACAGATCTAAGGTCACTCACCTTTGTCCTATCTAAAAAGATTAGTAGACATCGCCGAGGAAGTGTTTCATTTGCGGCAGCAAATAGAACAATCTTTGGGTAACAAGAAAGAGGTAAGCCTCCCTCAGTAACACAAATGTTTTGTCTTTGAGTAGTGTTCTTCTCTTGTCGCAAGTAGCTGCTCTCTTGTCGCAAGTAGCTGTTCTCTTGCGATCTTGCAAAAAATCTACTGAAAGTTGGGCTGACGAGAAGACAAGTATCGTATAGACCCTTTAAAAATAACGAGAAGACAAGTATCATTAAAACTAAACTGGCAAGACGACAAGTAGCTGTGAACACCCAAAGAAAAGCAGAGGTGAGAAGGAGGAGGGGCAACCTTGAAATTATACTTTATACCTGGGGGCATGCAAACCTTTTGGAGTGTAAGCAAAGAGCGGTCATTTATCTGTTTTTTGGATTGGTCGTTTCCTAACTTACATAAAGAAAGGATGTGGGGCAAAGGTCAAAATTTGCCAAATGAGGAGCATAGCTTCGTGAGATAAAGCTCCATAAAAAATAGCTATCTCACAGGAGACATTTCTTATCTTATGACTGGTATAATCGAGCAGTTTTAGCACATAGTTCATGCTCGTTAAAAAATAAACGCAAGATCCGAGCAGTTTTAGCGCATAGTTCATGCTCGTTAAAAAATAAACATAAGTTTGAGCAGGGTTTGGTCGCATTCAAGCTCGTTAAAAAATGAATCCATCTCGGTAAATAACCTTGGTAAATGTAACCCATCAGCCATAAAAGCCTTGGTCGTGTTTGTGCACCGTCACCTCCACTTTTCATTTGGCCGATCGTTCACCTCCATATGATTGTTTACCCATTTTGAGGAATAGCTGCAAAGAGTGATTTCACTAAGCCATCCTTGTGACACTGTCGTGATTGGAATATTCCAAACTGTACCTGGAATCTGCTGCTGCCCTGTTCATCACTCGTTCCTCAAAAGACGAGTCTTCTTTAAGCTCTTTTCAACTGACTCGTAAAATATGAAAAGATTGCCGAGTTTTGGCCTACCAGCTCGTTAAACGACCGAAAGAGCTATCCCTCCTCTAGATTTTAATCTTTTTGGACCTGAGGGATTATTGCACAAAAAGATCGAGCACTTGTTTAGTTCGGCTCGTTAAAACTATCGAAAATTCATCCCTTCTGTATTGTTTTATACTTTTTCGGACTTAAGGGATTAGATAACGAAAAAGGAATTTTGGAGTTAACTTTATGTACCTTTTCAGACTCTCTAAAATTGAAAAGGACCGAGTTATCCTTGTTGTTAGACTCGTTAAATGCATTAAATAGCGACAAATTTGTCTTTAGACGAGAACGAGTTTCCCTATCGCTAGGCTTGTTAAAACATAGCGATGGGCTTGCCCGAAGGGCAGGTTATAGAACAAGCATATGTTATCCTCCTCAAGCTTGACAAAAATAAAGAGGTACTGGTCAGAAATGACTGGGGAAAAATTGGGAGAAACAAGAAAACTTTGATGGTAGCAAGTCGCTCTTGAACATGACACTTTTCCTCCGTACATCGGGTTGGGTTGTCTCATTCACCGGTCACATCCATGGTCTCGCCAAACCATCCACATTTGGGGTAATGCTACCGATTTATCGCATCAGTGTCGTTATATGTTCAAGAGAAGTCGTTTGAAAAGTGTCAACTAGGTCCCATCCACTACCATACATTATCCTTCATCCATTCATGACCGCCACCCTGAATCATATTTCACAGATTGTTTTCACCTCATCAAAATCATTAGCTCCATTCCGTGTCTTTGATGCGGGATTCATTAAGGCCCTCCTTTGACGGATCGCTCCTTGTCGACATCAGCTCATTATCCAAGGAGTTGATCTAGGAACACCCCTTTCAGTACTTTGAAGCTTGCATGCCTCAATGGCAAGTTTCTCACTTCCGGCGACAGGTATACATCAATGACCTTCGACCAGAAGATTTTGCGTGGTGTTCGATGCCAAGTCCTTTATTCACACCACGTGAATTGTACTGCCGTACCTTGAGGGTCATCATCCTTATCGGTGATTCCTCTCGCACTTGTTAACGGTTTACATCATTGACCGGTAATCAAGTGATGTATATCCATGTTCGACTTCAGGAAATTCTCACATGGATCGACTTGTACATCGAGTGAAGATCAGAAGAGATTGAAGACCCCGGATCTAGTTTCATCCATCCGGGCTGCGATATATATTCAGGAAATAAAGACATTGACATGTACAGCATTGCAACAGATAATCATCCTACAGAAAAGGATGATGATTTCAGCAAATCATCAGTCTACCATCAGACGATTGTCTGTTCTATGTACAGAAAAATGAATTTATAAAGCTGAGCATGGGAAATGCCCGACTCAGCTAGATCATGAAAGCAGAATGAAAAATAATGTATTGTATTGTATTGTATTACAGGTCTCCTACCAGCAATGAATGAACTTCGGATCCCCTTGATAAAGCATTTCGTTCGGTAAACAAACTCATACTTTAGGGGGCAACTGTTATAGACATTTTTGTGCCTCACTGCATTGAGCATAAAATTTCCATAAGATAAGGGATCCAAAGTCCCTAAACATGTTGTTTCTACCCCTAGGGGAACAAAGCTAGGAAACTACAACAATTCACAAAAGTTCTCCACTGAAAAAACACTCAAAACAAGCCAATTCTGGATCATGTCAACTGCTCCACTGAGCATCTGCGTTGAATGTCAAGTGCTCCACTGCCTACCTGCGTTGAATGTCAACTCCAACAAAGGCTACCTGCGCTGAGCGTACTTGGACAAGTGGCAGGCTCGTTTTTCAATGAGTCAATGCTCAGGAAGCTTCCAAAATGACACTTGCATCAAGGAATTCGACTGGTGATGAGTAAGAGGCTCTAGTTCTCCAAGTGGAAGCAAGAACCTCCAAGTGGACTCAAGAACTGAAGTGGGAGAGGACACTAGTCAGCTTCATACCAGCATCAAGCTGACTCATCCTTTCTCCAAATCTCCTATATATAGAACTCTCTCATGAGGTCTAGGGAGGCTGGAATGTTGTAATTGCAAAGAATTGCTGCTAGTTTGTGATCAGAATCATTGGATGTTTATGCTTTGAAAGGGGGTGAAGATAGGAATTTCATTTGCTGGGAAGAGGCGCTGGATTGGAGCCCTCTGGGTTGTAACTCTTCTCAAACCCTTGTTACTTATCAATAAAGTTATCTTATTTTCTCCTATATGTTGGTGTTTATATGATGTATGTTTACATTGGTGTATTTGATTTATCTAATCCTGAATCATTTGTGAATATGAACATGTATCTTTGAGCTGTGTTCTTGTAGCTGTTCTCTTGTGATCTCGCAGGTATCAAGTAGCTGTTCTCTTGAAGCTGGGCAAGCGAGAAGATAAGGAGCTGCAAACACCCAAAGAGGAAGAGGATTTCTGATCGAGGGACAAACGCAAGACATCGGTAGGCCCCTCAATCTCCCCTCTCTTTCATTTCACAAAGGAAGCAAAATCTAGATAACTGTCTTTGTTTGTTGCTAAAGTACTATCACACTTTAGGTGGATAGGATCGTCCTAAATAGGCATTTTTCCCCACAACATCTACTTCCTACACTTTCTTTTTCATTACTTTTACAATCCCATTGAAAGAATATGAGGATGATACATGATCTGGATTGGATCATTATATTTATTCTCATCCATATTAATGCTTTCAGAGTGGAAAAAGTGGAGGAATCAGCTCACAAGACCATTTTTATTGGCAGGACCTTGTTTGGAAAAAACAGGGTCTCAAACCTTCCGAGAGCATTGGCATCAAACAATATTTTTTGTGGCATAAAAAATTATCACTTTCGTGCAACACCTCTTTTCCTATTCTACACATAAATATATTTCCAACAATGCAATAATTGTGTCAATCGGAGTTTCTATGTGAAAATTATGCCACTCAGAAGTTGACCTTCCTGTTTTCACCACCATAATTCGAAAGGATGCCATATCAGCCCCCATTATTCATGAAAAATGGGCTAGCCACATGATCATGACCTAGAACACTCTAGAAGAGTCTATATTGTAACTTTGGTTAATAGTTGAGGTAGTCAAACCTAGCCACTAGTAGGCTATCGAGCTATGTTATAATTGGGCCACTAGGAGGAAAAGGGGTTCCATTCTTTCGAGTGAATTTGTTCCATAGTTGAGAAAAAATAGCCAATGAGGATAGGGTGTAGAGCACACACAAAGGATTTGTGCACTATAGCAGCCCACGGGCCATAGGCCATACTTCTTTGTACTCCCAACCATATTTCCATTCAAAGAAAGAGAGGGGAGTGACCTGACCTTCCAACTGGGTTTTTCTCTAGAAAGGGTTTCCCATAACATATCTTGTGTCAAATGTGTGTGAGATTTTATTTTTCCGTCTCTATTTTCTGCATAATTTTGATTCACATGCATGCACTATTAACATTATATCTACATATCCAAAAATCTAATAAAATTGTAATAGTGTAGAATTTAATATTTTAAATATAATTTTATTAGATTTGTTGTGATGAATTGTCCAGTGGAATATCCATGGTAGTTTATGGATCATATTGGTATCAAAGTAGGTTCCTTTTGTTATATTGTGGATATTTGCAAGGGATCTAGATCGGCGGGGTCAAAAATCATAAAACCCTAGTCACGGTTGATGAATACGTGAATAACCCTCGTGACCCTGCAAAGGAGAGGATTTTGTTGTTGGAAAAAAAAGTCGTAGATATAAATCGTAATGTAAATTTCCTCATTGTGGCCTGGAGTAATAAGCTTGGTATATTTGGAGAAAATGGGGGTTCAAATGTAGAGGAGAAACCAAAAGGGGATCAGGAGATTAGAAGAAATAGAGAATCAATCGAAGAAAGAACCTAGAAAATATCAACCCATTTCAAGTTTCATGAATCAATTAGCGCCCCAATTTAGAATGGAATTCAAGGTCAATATCAAGTCATACATGGTGATATCAACGCTCTAAATTTGAATCACTGGTTGGAGCAACCTGAAGTGTATTTCAGCATCCATCAAAGTGAGGAAGAACAAAAGATATCATTTTTCTTACTAAAATTAGAGGGCCATGCCATGACTTGGTGGGAGAGCCAGACAAAGACCCTAAGGTTGGAGGGAAATCCTATAGTGACTAAGTTGGAGGACTTCAAAACCCTCATTAAATCATAGTTTTACCCTATTGGATACATAGACGACTAGTGGATCTAGTAGAACTCCTTCAAGAAAAGGTTGGGGAAAAGTATGCAGGAGTACACCACAGAGTTTAGAAACATGGCCATAATGTTGGGTATCTCCCCAAAGAACCCAAATGTACTCCTTAAGTATTTGGGGATCTACACCACCATCTTTGTGAGAAAGTGATGTTGTTTAAGCCCAAACTAGTGGATGAGGCTTGTGTACAGGCACAATAGCTATAAAGCATAGGCCTGAAGAGAACGCAATCAAGTGGATCGAAGCAGAAGGAGAAATAGGAAACTTCTAAAGAGGAGAAGAAGAAGTAGAAAGGAGGAAAAGATAAAAAATGAAAGAAACAACACATCAATGTAAAGATCCCATCAACCACTATAACATTGATAGTCATACAAAGGATAGGTGTTGGAAGTTGCATCCAGAGCTAAAATCGAAGAGAAAAAAGAAAGATAACAAGAATAATCTCATGGCCACTGATTCGAGCAACCAAGTTGAAAGTAGCTCGATCATGGATGAGAAGATCGTATGTACATTAGTGCAGAAGGAGGTGAACCTGATTAAATTTCAACAATAAGAAGAGAAAGAAATGACCAAAGTCTTCCATATAAAGATACAGGTCAAGAAGACAGAGATTGATGCTCTATTTGTCTGAGGATCATAGGTGAATCTCATTACAACAGAGTTGGTCAAGAAGTTTGGGTTGAAATTCCATGATCATTCAAACCCATATCCATTGGGATGGGTAAATAAGGATGCATAGTTGAAGGTAAAAGACAATATAAACTTAGATTTTCCATTAGTGCTTATTTTATTGATGAAGTAGAGCTAGATGTGGTTCCCCTTGATATATGTGCAGTCGTGTTTGGGAGTCCCTGCATGTACATGTGAGGTGCAATATTCATGAGGAGATCCAACCAGTATCAGCTCTTCAAGCATGGAAAATCATTCACCATCAATGCGCACAAAGGCAAGTCAGAAATTTTTCTAGTAATTGCCAACCAAGCCAAGAAATTGATCTATTCCAGCAATACATATGTTTTATTGTTTTTAAGAGAAAATAAGTTTGTAGAAGATTCAGTAATAGGTAAGGCATCCCTGCAGGGTTCTACTAAGAAATAAAAACAAAAATTGGAAGCATTTATATAAGCATACAGGGATGTTTTTCAATATCCTAAAGGGTTACCACCTAAGAGGGAAGTGGAGCACGAGATCCAGCTAATTTTGGACTACCCATTGCCGAACATTGGGTTGTACAGGTAGTCTATTATATAAGCGAATGAGGTGAAGGAACAGTTGCAACAGCTTCTGGAACAGGGTTTCATTTAACTGAGTACATCACCATGTGGGTCACCCATCATCATTATGCCAAAGAAAGATGATACTTGGAGGATGTGTATAGATTACAGGGCATTGAACAAAATCACACTCAAGAACAGGTACACTTTGCCCAGGATAGATGATCTACTAGATTAGTTACAACAAGCAAAACACTTTAAAAATCTAGACTTGAATTCTGTATATCACCAGGTTTGAGTCAAAAAAGAAGATACTTGGAAAATCGCTTTCAAAAACAGGCAAGATTTGTATGAGTGGTTAGTCATTCCATTTGGCCTATGCAATGCACTAGCTACATTTATGAGATTAATGAATGATGTACTATGCCATTTAATAAATTCATTTGTTATTGTTTATTTGGATGATATACTAGTATATAGTACTACCTGAGAGGAGCACATCTCACATTTGATGTAGGTTGGAGACACTAAAGAAGCACCAACTGCTAGGAAATCTCAAGCAGTGTGAGTTTGCACAACAACCTTTGGTTTATTTGGGGTATGTGATTGGTGGAGGATAGTTGAAGATTGATCTTTCCAAGATGGATTCTATCATGAAATGGTCAATGCCTACTAATGTTTTTGAGTTTAGGAGTTTCATTGGGGAAACACAGTATTTGAGGAAACTCATAGCCTCATTTTCAGTGGTAGAGGCACCACACCATGCCATAACAGCAAGTGGCGATAATTTCCAATGGGGAAAGGGTCAAGAGAGGGCATTTGAGGAGTTAAAGAAGAAATCATTCAACCACCAATTCTGGCTTTACCAAACTTGTAGAAACCCTTTGAAGTGGAGATAGATGTGAGTGGGCATGTTATGGCAGTGGTCTTGATGCAAGGAGGGAGGCATGTATGCTACCATTCTGAAGTATTTCATGGAGTGGTTCTTAACTACCCTACCTATGACAAGGAGATGTATGCCTTGTTGCAAGTTTTGAATAAGTGGAAGCATTATTTGATGGGAAAGGAGATAGTAATTTTCACATATCACCAACCACTATAGTACTTGTAGGCCCAAAGTAAGCTACAACAATCCAGGCATTACAAGTGGATGGGGTTTCTGCAACAGTTTCATTTGGTGATCAAATACGAGAAGGAAAACACAAAAAAGTTGGTTAACATGCTTTCAAGCCCATCCACACCAAATATCACAGCTTTGGGAACTCCTATGCACACGGATCCATTGACACATGATGCATATAAGGAGGCATATTTAGAGGATGAGGACTTCAAGGATTTTTTTAGTAGTTGTAGAGTCGGAGTCGTGTGCATGATGGCAACAACACCATTGACTACCATCTACAAGATGAGTTACTCTATAAGATGGATAAACTATGTGTTCATAAAGGTGAGTGATTGCAGTTGATTAGAGAGGCTCGCACCTCTAAGGTTGTAGGGCACTTTGTTGTAGGGAATACCATGGCCAACTTGCAGAGGTATGTGCATTGACCCAAGATGAAAGTGCAAGTAGCTATGTTGATAAGAGGATGCATGCTTTATTCTATCAGCAAGCCTAACAATAGGAAACAGGGTCTATATCATCCCTTACCTATACCCACTCGTCCTTGAGAAAGCACTTCCATGGAATTTGTGGGACATATACCAAAGATCGGGAGGGGACATGACTACCTATTCATGGTAGTTGGCAGGTTCAGCAAGATGTGTGTTCTTATGCCCTTTAAAGAGATCACCAGTGGGAAATAAGCAACCAATGTGTTCTTTGGACAAGTCTGGGTGCACTTTGAGATATCAAGGAGCATTGTTTTAGACAGGGATACAATATTTCTCGGTGCATTCTAAACTACATTGTGGGAGAAGATGGACATGAAGTTGAAGATATATACAACATTCCATCCACAGAGAAATGGACAGACAAAAGTAGTCAACGGGACTTTGGTGTAGCTTTTAAGCTTCTAAGGGGATACAATTAGAAGCATCCAAAGACTTAGGATGGAAATCTGGTATATATACAACATTCTTACAGCAAAGTAGTCCACACTTCTACAAGAAAGTCCCCATTTGAAACATATTTTTGATATGCAATTCCTTTGGTGAGCACCAGTATTGCAGCAATAATGTTGCAACTCCTGGGCTTCCTACTTTACTTTTATCAACCCGGTAGTTCGTAACAAACTTGGAAGCGACGGTGTTGTATGCACAAGTACTAGTTCTTACTACAGGCTGTCACTTGGTCAACTGGTGCAAGATCACTAGGAGCTCAAGCCAACGTCTATGGATTTCAGAAGAAGCTCTACATGTGACGAAAGAAAGGAAAGCTTACTCTATAGAGGCTACTCTACTTGCAGAAAGGAAAAGAAGACTGAAATGTAAAGTAAACCTAGCAAATCCTACTTAACCAACTAATCCTACTTTTGTAGAAAGAGAGATGAAAAACAATGAAAATAATTCCATTACCTACCCAGGAAGTAAAAAACATCTACTCAAGCTATTTCTAAAAGTAAATGAGGAAAAAACATCTTTTTGGATTTTTATGTGAAATTGTCATGCATGTAATTTATTTGATTGTGAATGTGGCAGCGATTAGGTGGCAATGGAGGGTGGTTTTGGGACTTGAGAAGATGTAGGATGGTGTGGATAGGTCCTAGGAGGTCTCAGGTGGCCTTATAAAGGCTTTTCCCATAATCGGACTTCAAAAAGAAGCCTACAGGAAAATCTACAAGAGGCTGTAGGGGATCTACAGGAGGATGCCGAGAGTAGTTTTGAAGGTTTCGAAGGTGTGAGAGTGGGTGGAAAGGGTAGCTGAAGGCTAGGATGATGTGTTAAGGTGCCCAGGGGTCACCAAGGATTTCTAGGAGAGGAAAAGATGGTCGGGAGAGAGGAAGAAATCCTATGGAAAAACACAGAAAACTAAGGCAGATTTAAGGTGAAATTTTGGGCGACCTGTAGGGCGTAGATCAGGGAGAGAATTTGATGGTTGGTGTTATCACTTAGAACTAAAAAAGATTTGATGCATGTAATTGTCTGTCCTAGTTCAATGAAAAAGGTCTGTGTTAAGTTGATTTCATTTTGTTTTCCCTAACTTAGGATTTGGAGTTTTAAAGTTTTTTAACTCAAATCATACTCGACTCTTATTGGTTCTCCTCTACCATCATTGTTCCATAGTCATGTCCTGTCTTATCCGAGTCACTGAGTCTTTTAGTGATTTCGCAGCGTAATCCTATTGGCCAGTTTCGTAGCGCAATCATGGTTTAGCAATTTCGCAGCGCGTTATGATTAGGCCGTTTCGCAGCGCATCATTAGAATTTAAAACTAACCGCGTTGCGAAATCGTGGATTCGTGCATTCCGTAGCGAATCTTTCCCGAAATGTCAAGTTTGTAGGTGAGTCATCAATTGTGTCCACTCATGTCAGTTTGTGTACCTTTCGTATCATGGTTGAGCGCTCATTTGCCACTACTCCACCAATAGATCTATTGACATGCACAAAAACATCATTCCCAATAGATTTTACCGTGCATAGACCTTTATGATAGTCGTAAGTGCTGCATGAGTGACAAGTCTGTCTGATGATGTATTTGAATTTCAAGCGAGGCTGATTTCAAGAAAGCCTGATTAAAAAGAGCTGAAACGCCATTTCAACAGAAACTGTTAAACTTTGTGTGTGGAGATCTCAAAGGGAAAAATGGAGAGGAAAGAACACAGATCCGGTAAATGCTAGAGGACTGAACCTGAGGGCCTGGATATAGCGTTGAAGGATGAAGGCGTGAAGAAAGCATTCAAAGATGCCGGGTGCTGGAACTTTTGTAAAAAGCTGCAAGGAGGACATGCGCAGGTAACCAAAGAATTTGCGCTAAATTTCACTGGTTTAAATTCAAAGATAGCTATGCTAGAAGTTCAAGTTTCTCCAGAAGCAATATCCGCTGTCACTGAGATCCCAAGAGGACGAGAAGAATGGTTTAAGAATTTTAAGTTTGATATGAACCCTTGTAAGGAATTTTTAAAGGAGGCATATGTAAATGAAGACTTAACAAAAGCAGTGCCCAGAAATTATGTCAAGGAACACTATGCTCTTCTTCTCACCTGCATTCAGAAATACTTGACCTGTGAGGGAAGATACAATAAGGTCTATTCTTACCATTTCGAACTGCTTTTGCATTTCACTGGGAAAGTTTCCATAGACATTCCTTTTTACTTATTTCGCAGTTTGAGTAAAATGTGTGATAAGGTGCAGCTGAGGAAAGAGGACTGTGAAACTTGTTTGTTTCATCATGGTTTGATTAAGTTGCTAGTTTTAGATGGCCTCCAGAAGATAGGCAGAGACTAGAATTCGTTCATTTTCATGGCTGGATTCCAAAGCAAGACTGGCCTTACTCCACAACCAGTCAGAGAACAACCAGTCAGAGAACTCACAATAGCTGAGCTTCAAAAAGAAGCCAGAGCTAAAAAGCAAACCAAGTCACAGCTAAGAAAACCAGTGAAGCCACTGATCATTAAAGAACAACCTCAGCAATCAACAAAAGAAAAAGCTCAGGATAAGAAGACTGTACCTGAAACAAGCAGATCTGAAGCATTCTCAAGGGTAAGGACAAGAAGCCAAATAAATAAAGAAAAAGGTAAAGCCATAGCTGTTGAAGAGAGCCCAGTGTCTAAGGCAAGCTTGAATGATTTATTACATGCCATTGAATTTGAGCAATCTGAACCAGTCCATATTGATTTGACGCAGGCATCACCGGAAAGTACCAAGAAGTATAAGGCCTCAAAAAGGCTTAAGTTCGATGAACCAGGTGAAGAATTTATTTTCAAACCCAGAAGACCTATTACAAGGAAGCAAGTAAAGGAAGCTCTGCCCAGAACAGAGGAAGCCGAGAAAATTAAGCAAAAAGATACAAGCAGAACAATCATCATATCTGAAGGAGATAATATTGCAGCTATAAAGATCCAATTAGAAGAAGCTAAACGTGAGATTGCTAAACTGAAGAAAGCCGCTAGGGATTATGCAGTGGTGTATGCAAATTATCGTAAAGCTGTGTGGAAAGGAACTGAAACCTATGAAAACCAGTTGAATTCAGTAGTTGAATGGCATGAACAATTTCACACATGGACAGTACCAGCAATTAAAGGGGCCAAATTCATTAGAAAGATAAATATGCACCTAAGAGCTGAGAATAAAGCTATGAGGAAGAAGGTTGAAGACTTGAAGACACAGCTAGGCCAGTTAGCTGCTAAATGAATCTTCCTTTCAAAAAGGGTTTTGTTCCAAATTTTGTCAAATTTTGCTTAGTCTTATTGTTTTGAAGACATATGAATCCCTGCTATACATATGAAAGGTCAAAGGGAGTTTTGGCAATCAAATGTATGAGTGGTAAAGTCTCGGGTCAAAAGCAAGCTGTTTCAAATGATTCAGCAGTTTCGTAGCGCGCTACGAAACTGCTGTAGGTGATGATTTTTGCGCAAGACAGGCAGTTTGGTATTATGAGCGGGAATTTTGAAAGAGAGACACCTAAAGGATATGCAAGATATCAGATGGAGCTACAATCACCATTCAGATCAAGACAGGTGTACTTTAAAAAAGGTGGAATATTTTAACTCAAGTTTAAATTTTTGTTATAAAGCCACTTTATCACCGTTCATAGGGTATTAAATGAGTTGCATACAAGGAACTTTGGCCTGCACACTTGTCCATCGATGAAGCCTCCAACACATCAGGAACATGGTAGTGTTCTATATTTTTGGGTTATTAAAGGCTAGAAGACATGCTGCTGTATATTCGAACAATTTGAGGAGAACTGGAACCGAGAAGCAAGGGACATCTCCTAACACCACTAAGCAGTTAAAGGATTCAGCGTTCAAGGTCGATATGGAGTATTAAACATCCAGCTCAGCCAGATCAAAAAGGGACCAGGTGTCAAAGAACAAGGAGAAATCATTATGCATGGAAGATAGAGTTAGAGTCATAGTCAAATTAGAACTCTTTAAAACTCCAGTTAGCACTTTATTGTATTTAATAGTTAGTTGCATAGCAGATAGGTGTCATCAAAAGTAGTTATCGAATTCCCCTCATGCTGGAGGAGGAATCTCGAATTAGGTAGAATAAGAATTCTATATATAGCTAAGACAGTGATGTAATGAGGGTTGGATATTTTATAAAACAGAGTACTGTTTTGGCTTATGTAAAAAACAGAGTTCAGTAATATAAGTTGGTTGTTTTACTTCTCAGGATTCATAAGGGATTTTCATGTTCAGAATGTGTGATGGTATACTTTCTTTAGTGTTTTTTACAGTTGTATAAATGCATAATCACTCAGAATTCACTGATTGTGCTCTGATTTCCTGTATGCATTTGTAAGTTGTGGTTTTCTATGAGTTATGTTCTGAGCATCTAAATGTTAAATGCCCTGACTTCTATGTAAAGGCAGTATCATTGTTTACTGAAGTATGATTGACTCCATAGGCCCAATGGAAATTAGTTTAATGTTTGTCTAGCCTTCATACTTGTTAATGTTATTTCACAAGAGTTAGCCATCTAATTAATAGTCAAAATCAATAACCCTTTGAGAGAGCCCTCTCAGGCTAAGGAGGCTAAGCCTTAGTCAAAAGATTGGTGTGAAATAGTTACTTGAAGTCTTCCTGGGTTGCAGCCTTCCAGGGCTTGATTTTGAGATAACAGTTGGTAGGCTGACTTGCTGTGAAAATAGATTTTCTGCAAAAGGACCTGAAAATCAAACAAGGAGATCAATCAAGCAAGGAAACTAAGTGCATCAAAAACAGAATTTTGCATCAAGCTAATCTAGACTATGAGCTATGGAAAGAAATGCTGAAAAATGTTATAATGAGAGAAAGCATGGAAGGAAAATTATTGCAAGATAGAAATGAGCATGGTGAAAGAGATCTAAAGCAAAGAATTAACTTTCTAACAAACTACAACACTAAAAATCCTATGGAGAAGGAAAATCTGTGTTTTTTGTGGCAGCAAGAGGGTCTTGGCCTTAGTTCATGGTCCCAAAGGGAGGAAAGGAGGCCAAGGCTCTGTTGATTGCCTTTTATATCTTCTTTCTATCATTGTTCAACCTGCTATGGAAAACTCAAATGGAAACAACCTTCTAAATCACCAAAAGCAACCTATTCTTAACCAAGAAAGAAATTCATCTAACAACAACTAATTCATAAACTAAAATAAAGCATAGAAATACAAACAAGAGGAGCTTGGCTACTTGGATTGGGCCCTAACCCAAGAGCTTCAGCCCTCTGAGGTAACTTAGTGCTGGCTCAAAAAGGATCTCATCTTTATTATCAAAATAATAATAGGATTACATGAAACTGTCAATAAAAGTAAGCTCGAAGTTGAGAAAAGCAAAGCTGCAACAAAAATTTGAAAATTTGACTAACTTCCTAATGAGGCCCTAGGCCTCTCTACTTATACAACTGAATCTCCAAACAACTTCCTTAAAATCAGGGAGGCTTGGCTCCCAAAACTTGAGATAAACAGAAGTTATCCTCCACTTGTTCGGCTACCTCCTAGTGCATTGATGTGGTTGTTTGTGCTCCACGGTGCATGATGGAGAATTCGAAGTGGGGAGTCATAAATCAGGGGGATACCCTCCTATAAATCCTCTCCCTTGTCTACTTCGAATTATTGCTGCCAATTGTCCATTAAATCTTTTAATTTATCTCCAAAATTGAACAAAAATCTGCATTAAACACATATTAGACTCCATGGCATAATGACTAACCAAACTCACTCCATAAGCATAAATATAATAAAAAAACATGAAATAAGCTAAGATAATGGTGGATTAAACTATGTTAGGAGGCAAAATGAGCCCATATAATTACCCATTTATGGGGCTCATCATCACCCCCTACTGAAGGTGTTTCTCATCCTCTGAGCAACTTAATCCATCTCCTCATCTTTGATGGCCTTGATGGCCTCCCTGACATCCCATGCTTCTGATGTGAGGTCCTCTTATTTTTCATGGAATCCTGCCTTTCTATCCACCTCTTCCCACTGTTGTTTTTCTTATTCCTCTTTTCTGCCTTCTAGCATTCCTATTAGAAGTGGGGGACTCAATTTGAGGCCAATCCAATTGACCTTCAAATTCTACATAGAGTGCTTGTACAATGGCACTCTCCTTAATGCTTCTTTCATCCTTGTTGGGGAGTGATACTCCCTGATCTGCAGACTGTGTGGTAGGGTGTTCCACCTCCTCATACAAGCATGAATACAATCATCCCCCAGTAACCTTTCCATGTCCTCAAAATGTGTAATGGCCTGAGCCTGGTCATTGATATACTTAGGGGCAATTTGGGGATTATTTGCAAGCAGCTGGTGTGTGCTGATGAGAGCCATGGGTTCTGATGGCTCAGCTCTGATCATGAGGGGCTCATTCTACTCCTTTATCATCAACTTCCTTATCTCTGCTACCCTTAATTCCTCATGATTCATCCATGATGCCATGGCCATTAGTTGCAAGTTCCCTAGCCTAGCATTAGGGTCCCACACTTTCATATCGGTGAGGGCCATGTTATGAAAATAGAACTCTTCTATTTTTTCCTTGCCTTCTGATGAACTTTGGTCACATAGGTCCATAAACTGTCTATAATCCTGGAAAGGCATTGTGCCTCTTTGTGCCAAAGTCTTTATCTGAAACTGCAACCAATGGTCCTTGAGGTATAATCCATATGATTTTTCTGGTGTTCTACACTACAGTGCCTCCATAGACCAGCTGTCCATGCATGCTAGTTGTGTCTCCCTCTATTGCAGTTGTCTTCTAAGTAATGCATTTTTTGTTTCCAAGTGTGTTCTTGTGATTGCCTCTCTATGTCTTACAACACTTACTTCCCTACCCATTTCTCTAAGCTTGTTCTCCATGTAGCCAATATCCTCTACTCCCTTGGATTTGGCAATTTGCATCCACCTATGGCTCCTTATTCTTTCTTTCTGCAACTCAAAGAAAAGTGGGATTGCAAATTTCTATGGAATGATTCTTCCCTCCTCAGGAAGATTGTAGTAAGAGCCCAAACTAGGCTGGGGATCAGGTTCTTGAGTCTCTGTTGTTTCCTCCTTCCCCTGTGACTATCCTTCTAGTCTTTTTTCAAGTTTTTCGGTCTCCTGTAGTCTTGACAGGGTCTCCTGTAGAACAGTCTGTGCCTCCTATAGAACTGTTTTTGAGTCCTATAGTTGCGCTCTTTCCTTCTGGGTGGAAGATTTGGGATCCCCTCTTTCATATGTGATAGGGGTTTAAGAGGGAGATTCTTCCCCTTTGACAGTGGGTGAATCTTTAATTACAATGGGCACTTTAGAAGAAGGCTGGGGCTTCCCTTGTTTGATCCTTGTGCTCTTCCAAGCCCTGAAATACATTGAGGTTTTCCTCTTCCTCTTTTGTTTGGGTTTAATTGGGGTGCTGAGGGTAGTGAGAGCAGCTGCTGCCTCCATTTCTAGGGTCTCAAGAGACACTTCTGTCTTTTTTCCCCTTTTTCCTCTCCTTCTGTCTTTTTCTCTGTCTCTGCTGGTTTTGTTTCCTTTTGTTCTATTTTGGTTTCTTTCTCCTCTGTTTTGGTTTCCTCCCTCTCTGTTTGTTCCTCAGTTTCCTCCCCTTCTCCCCCTTGCTGCTCTTCCCCCTCACTATCAGAAGGACTGAGATCATATGTGAGGGCCTTTATATCATCTTCTGATGTCATGTTTCGGAAGATTTCCCATGCTATGGGGATTGTGAAGGTATGGAGGGCTTCCTCCACTAATAGTTTAATTAACCCATGGTGATCCAATTGATCTGGACCTATTGCCTTCAACTTAATGCTGGATTCTATGAGGGACTACAAGAGAAAATAGGGGATGCTGAGTTTCTGGGGTGTTGGAGTGTCCATGCCATATCTTAGCTCATGGAGAAGTCTGAAATGGTAGCCATAAACTATGCTATACCTCCCTTCACAAGAAATATATTTGATAATATGGTAACTAACCTCATCCCAAGGGTAAGGTATGCTTGTCCTTCTAATGCCATTCTTGTCTTCTACAGGATGTTCATTATTTTGGAAGAAGTTTTTCTTGGCAGACTGCCCAATTGGCTTTTCATCTTTTCTCCAAGGTAATCCAAGAGGAAGGATGGTAACCCTATTGATAAATTTTGGGGTGATTTGCATGGAGAGACCTCTAAAAGTAACAGTGGCATGGATCCTTGAGTGAGGGACTAAAGAAAGGGCAAACTCCTGAGCCACTTCTTCATCAAACCCTCAGAATTTCTCAAAAAATGGCATCCAATTTGCTCTAGTGAAAATGGCTACTACTTCTGGATGTTCATGGAGCCTGGCTAAATTTGTGGGCTCCTTCCTCATGAATCCCCCTATCATTGTGCTTATACCCCTTTTGAACACCCAAGGTAGAGATGGAGACAAGAATTTTGAAGAAATAGGAAAACAGAGGAAAACTGTGTTTTTTTAAGAAAACAGGTAGAAAATTTTATGTAATTCCTCTTCTTCTATGGACTCAATTTCTCCTTAAAATTATATCATTCCTTGCACATATTGATAATCAAGGTGGGTATGCACAGAACCTACCTCCTCAAGCTAGAAATCAAGCAAAAACCCTGTGTTTTCTCCTTAAAAACAGCTTACTGCCCCTCCTGTAGAACTGCCTGTAGGTGCTCCTGTAGAACCTGTAAGTGCTCCTGTAGAACGCCGATAGCAGGAGGATGGATGAAAGCAATGGAGAACGATGGTTTCGAGGCTATGGTGGTGACAAAGAGCTTGTTGTAGCTAAGTGGACGAGGATGAAATGGAAGAAAAGGTGGTGAAGGAGTTTCGAGGAGGAGTACTTATTTCTTCTTTGGGATATTTCCGGTGATGGGGTGAGCTGGCAAAAATGTACGTTGCCATATTTGGACCATTGGTCCCCACTACCTTTTCATCATGGCTCTTTCCTGCAATCACTTCCCATCATTTCATTGGAGTTTTCATATCCTCCACTACCTATCCTTTAGATTTTTCTCTGAGTTGACTAGGCACACGTGTGGTGGCATCTCCGGATGAGCGCAGTCAACTGGATGAGGGTGGCCAGTTAACTGGCCACCTTTTCTCGTTCAACCCTAACCATCTCATTCGCTTATGCATATTTTCAAATTACACAGATGCAACAGAGGAGAGGGTTCGTCACTTACTTGCGAGTCAAATGTATGTGTTGTGAGGCATTTTGGTTCCTTTTGCTACTGCATGCTTGTATTTCAGTTGCTGCATGCCTTTATCTCCTTTGCTGCATGCTCTCTGCTTCCTGATGTGTGGCTGGTTTTCTTTGTGCAAGTATCCTTTGGCTGGATCTAGCTTCAGATGTCCCCTTCAATCCCATGGTTGCACTTCTTTTGCTATTGTGGCTTGATTTTAATGGGATCAACTGCTACAGGAATTCCTACAGGAGCTCCTGTAGCTGCTTCTCCCTTTAAAAATTTTAGCTGATTTTTGTGCTGGGAGCTATGAGGATGATGCCAGAGATGTTGATGAAGATGGAGAGGTACTTGGTAAGCTGCAGGTGAGATTTGAGGTGCTGCTCCCTTTATTTTTTTGTTTTTTTTCTAAAAACTGGTTTCTGTGTTTTTTCGGCAGGAAGGGAAAAAATGATGATGATGAGGTGGTGTAGGTGTTGGATGGATGGCAAGGAGGGTGGATAGCTATAGGAGGGTCTACATGCTCTTCATGAAACCTCCTAGCCCCTCAAACTACTTTTTGGAACCATTTCTGGCTCTCTGTGATTTCTACAGGAGCCTCCTGTAGAACACACAGGGCCTCCTGTAGAACATGTTCACACCTAACCTTCAACGGTTGGGTAACCTGGAACGTGAACAGTCATCAAGAAGATGAACTGATCCGTCCATTTTATGTATATAAACAATATCTGTCTAATGAAATATGCAATCAATTTCTTCTGCCCATTCTGGAGTTACCCTGGCCTGACATGGTATCAGAGCACAGGTCCCAGGTCCCCTTTTCTCGCGTGCCTTGTAACTCCTCTTCCTCTGCCAATGCTCTCTCCTCTAGTGTAATTGCATTCATTGGTTAACGCCTCTGCCTCTGCCAGCGCTCTGTCCTCAAACGGCTATGTCAATCTGCCACACCTGCTCTGTCCAAAATCGTTCCAGCGTTCCTCTGCGTGACAACGCTTGTCTCTGACCTGCATCTGCCACACCTGCTCTGTCCAAAATCGTTCCAGCATTCCTCTGCGTGACAACGCTTGTCTCTGACCTGCATCTGCCACACCTGCTCTGTCCAAAATCGTTCCAGCGTTCCTCTGCGTGACAACGCTTGTCTCTGACCTGCATCTGACATTTGAAATTGAACCGTCAAGGTACCTGAAGCGCTCCACATCAAGCCTTGAACACATCCGGCTAAAGACTGGGTTTCAATGCGTTTGTGAGGTGCTAGGTATTAGATGTGTCTGGATGTATATTCCCGGTTCATTGAAAGCCGCTCGAGCAAGTTCTTGTTGCTGAATGTGTCCCCTGCCCACACAGTGAAGACAGTGAAGTCCATTCCCAAGTTGGAGAATTCATGGCGCCCATCGTGGGGCACAAGTAGAGCTCTGAGGCCGGACTGTATTTTTCGGCATTTGTAGCTCTGCTTGCATTGCTGGAGAGCCGGCGTTTGTAGCAGATTGACTATCTGTGCGTATAACATCAGAGAAGCAGCCTCCATTGGAGGGCTTGGGCAAGGCGTGAATGGGAAGTTGAGTGCAGCGATTGCAGACATTTTGGAGTCCAAACTATCAGTGGACAAGTCACGCTTTTATATCAAGTTTTATGATGTGGAGGGATCCTACTTTGGTTTCAGAGGCTCCACATTTTAGAAATTTGCGTGGCGGAAGGTTCCGGCTCTAGAGAATTTCATATAATCATAGATGGTTGATGCAAAATAGCTCACATGGACTGGACATGGAAAGAATTTATAATTTTCATAACATTTTTAGCATAGCTTATTTAGTCCACGCTGCATCTTGTTATAAATAATGTTTCATATACTCGGAAACTTTTGCACCAGATTCATATTGCAAGACTTGTGAAATGAATAGAAGTGGCATTCGTAGATGATTTTCGAAAGGCTCAGTAGTAAATGTCTTATTAGATAGCCAATTTAAAAAATATGGCGACATGAGAGCAGTTTTGTCATCATTTATTATTTGGGAGCAGTTCTGATTCTGTTTGTCATCACTCACGACCGCAAGGATATGAGTGTGAATGTCCGAATGGTAATGCTGTGAGTCAAGTATTGCGCAGTTTATGTAAGCAGTCTTTCAAAGCAGTCAAAGTATTGTGCAGTTTTCAAAGGGTTTATTTATCATTCTGAGTATTGCGTTGTTCTTCAAAGTATTTATATATATCAATCAAAGTGTTTGATATTACACAATTTATTACACAGTTTTCTTTTGAATGATAATGCTGCATTGAAAAGTTATCATTTCAATGCTGATGCTTCTAGCAAACATTAGAGGGATTTGAAGGCTGTAACGTAAGGAAAGTTTTTTTTATCAGCAGAGATATTTTTTTTACAGAATGCATTCAATCATCTCTATGGTCAGAATAGTTCTCACTGGCAAGGAGAACTATTCTAAATGGTCTCGGATGGTAAAACACACGCTCATCTACAATGAGTTGTGGAAAGGAGTGTGTGTCGGAGAAGAAGACAAAGACCCTGTGCAGCCTACATCAGATAAAGAACTTGTCATTTGGGAAAACAAGAACAACAAAGCCTATGCATTGATCACAACATCTGTAAATGAAGAAGTAAGTCGTCATATTTCATCCTATTCCACTGCCTTTGAAGCTTTACAAAAGCTGAAAGAACTCTATGATACACATTCTACACTTGAAGTTGTTCAGCTCATGATTAAACTCTTCACTCTTGAACTGAAAAATAATGATCCTCTTGCTCTTGCTTCTGAAATAAATTCTATAATGCATGATATTAAATCCACTAAGGTTGAGCTGGATATCTCTCTTATTGCCTTTCTCAAAGCACTCTATCTTACCTACTCCAATTATCTTGAGTCATTACAAGCAAATGGAAATCTTAAAGATATAACCTTTGACTCTCTTGTGAAAAAGTTTGCTGAAAGAGAGAAAGCCTTTGGAAAGAAGACAGTCCCTGAATCTTCTGAAGAGACTATTTGCCTTGCTCATAAAGAAAAGCATCCTGCTCAAGATTCTACAAGAGGAAGAGGTGGACGAAGAGGAAGAGGAAGATACTTCAGAGGCAGGGGGGCAGACATTCTCAAGCAGAAAAGGCAGATCTGCATTGCATTCGCTGCAAACGAAATGGATCACATGATGCTTCTACATGCAAGCTACCATGGGACAAAATTGAGCAGAGAAGAAACCAGCAGAAAGGTAAAACTGATGACACAGACAAAGGTAAAGCACCTGAATCCGCTCAATATATTGAGGCACAATGTAACATTGGAGTAAATGAAGATTTGTTTAATGCTTCACTTGCTTCTTCGAAAAATGATTGGTTGCTTGATTCAGGAGCAACCTGTCATATGACTCATAGGAAAGATTTTTTTGAAGATTTCACTGACAATGTTGATGGAGCAGTATACTTTGCAGATCAGTCAAAAATCAAGCCATCAGGGCTTGGCACAATCAGGCTTAAACTGCATGGTCTTCCAGACTTTCTTCTGGATCATGTTCTATATCTCCCACAGCTCAAGAGCAACTTGTTGTCCCTGGTCCACATCTGCCAGCAAGGTCACTCCATTCATATGTTTAATGGAAAGCTTGAGGTAAGAAAGGCATCTGACCACTCACTTGTCATGAGGGGTATAGAAGAAGAAAGACTTCTTAAACTGCAAGGAACCTCTGCTCATGCACAACATTTCTCATATATTTCTCATCATGAAGAAGGTACACTTCCATCAAGTTTATTATGGCATGCTAGATTTGGACATTTAAACTATGACAGTCTCCGCTTGTTGAAGAAAAATGGTGTTGCTGGTTTGCCTACAATTCTTAGAAAACATAAGCAATGTGATGCTTGCATTCTAGGAAATCATAACATACAGTCTTTTCATGATTCACATTCAAGAGCACATAGGAAGCTTGAACTCATTCATTCAGATTTATGTGGTCCAATGCCTGTTCCTTTTGCAAATGGAAATAAATATATCATGACATTTATTGATGATTACACCAGAATGTGTTGGGTTTATTTATTGAAGAACAAATCTGATGCTTTTCAAACATTCAAGAATTTTCATAAGTGGATTGAAAATGATGCACAATCTCATATTGGGTCTATTCGCACTGATAATGGAAAAGAATATACATCAAATGAATTTGAAAACTATCTTCGCCAACATGGTATCAAACATCAAACAACTGTACCTTATAATCCCCAACAGAATGGTGTAGCAGAAAGAATGAATAGAACAATTTTGAATATGGTACGATCCATGCTTTTATTCAAAAATGTAAAGATAATGTTTTGGGTTGATGCTGTTCTATGTGCTGCATATATAAAGAATAGATGTCCATCTAGTGCTATAAGAAACAAGACTCCTTATGAATTGTGGTATGGACATGTTCCTTCGGTAAAACATCTCAGGATTTTTGGTTCCACCTGTTATGCTTTAATACCAAAGGTACATAGAAACAAACTTGGTGCTAGAAGTCGTAATTGTATCTTCCTGGGGTATTCAAACACCTCTAAAGCATACCGTCTCTATGATGAAGTAAATAAAAAGTTTGTTGTATCTAGAGATGTCATTTTTCTTGAATCATCCAAATCTGACAGTGTTGTTGAGCGGCAACTTGATCGCTTGGATAGATTCGCAAAAACGAAATCATTTCAAGAATTTGATAATCAGATTCCACATCTTGAAGGGGGGATTCCTATACTAGAACAACATGTGGAATCTTCTTCTGAAGAACAATCTCCCCTGCATGAAACTCCAACAACGGATGATGCTTTAAGTGATGTAATTGATAGAATTGGGAGACTCAATCTTGATTCAGTCCCAACTCAATCAACAGAGCAGAGTGGACCATCTCAGAAAGGTCCCCCAAAGTGGCTGACAAAGACACTTGAAAGTGTTCATCCTGATGAAATTGGAAAAACAGGAACCAGAAATACAAACCGACAAGATGGAGGTGATGTAGATAACTCTAATTCACCTGTTGATATGGATGTTACTTATGATTGTGAATTGAACTTGTCTACAGCTTTTGAACCAACTTCCTTTGAAGAAGCTGCTTCTCATGATGAATGGAAAGAAGTGATGTAGAAGGAGTATGATGCCCTCATAAAGAATGGCACTTGGAAGCTGGTTGATCCTCCATTTGGAACCAAACCAATTGGCTGCAAGTGGGTCTACAAGAACAAGTACAAAGATGATGGCTCACTTTACAAGCACAAAGCTAGGCTTGTGGAAAAAGGTTTTGCACAGAAGGAAGGGGTCGATTATGAGGAAACTTTTTCCCCCACAGCAAAATGGGCCACCATCCGGACACTCTTTGCACTAGCTGCTCAGAATGGTTGGAAAGTCCATCAAATGGATGTAAAAACTGCATTCTTGAATGGAGATCTAAAAGATAATGTTTTTATGTCCCAGCCTGAAGGATTTGCTGTGAAAGGACATGAACACAAAGTATGCAAACTTGTGAAGTCCTTGTATGGTCTCAAACAAGCACCACGAGCCTGGTATGAAAAACTAACTGAGCATCTTCTGAAACTCAACTTCAAACATTTTGATCTTGATGATGCAACTTTATTTGTCAAGAAAGTTGGCAAAACAGTTGTATATCTTGTGGTATATGTAGATGATCTTTTAATGACAGGGAACAATGAAAGCTATATTGCATCCATAAAGAAAGAATTAGGAAAAAGTTTTGAAATGACTGATTTGGGCTATGTTCATTACTATCTTGGCATTGAAGTAACCCAACATCCAAAATCCATATTTCTTTCTCAAAAGAAATACATTGGAGATTTTTTAAACAGATTTGGCATGACAGGGTGCAATCCTCTTTCTACTCCAATGGAACAAAACTTGAAGCTCACATCTATTGAAGGAAAGGAATTTGAGGATGCAACAAAGTATAGACATCTTGTAGGAAGTCTCATCTACCTCACTACTACTAGACTAGACATTTCATTTGCTGTTGGAATCCTCTCCAGGTTTATGCAAAAGCCTTGTGAGGGACACTGGTCTGCTACAAAAAGTGTTCTAAGGTACTTGAAGGGAACTCAAGACCTTGGAATCAAGTATACACAGGTGGACGACTTCAGCTTGATTGGATACTCTGATTCAGACTTCGATGGAGACAAAGAAACTGGGGTATCTACTTCAGGATATGCTATGAGTCTTGGATCAGGAGCTGTCTCTTGGAGATCACGCAAACAATCAGTTCCAATAGATTCCACAACAGAAGCAGAATACATGGCAGCATCTGAAGCAACGAAAGAAATTGTGTGGCTCAGGAAAATTCTTGAAGATTTGCAGGTAAAACAAGTACAATCAACTCCACTCATGTTTGATAACACCTTTGCAATAAAGTTGGCCAAGAACCCAAAGTTCCATGATCGTACTAAGCACATCAATACTAAATATCATTTGATCTGACATCATGTTGAGGCCAAAACAATCCATCTCCGTCATTGTTCCACAAATGAGCAAATTGCAGACATATTCACCAAAGCGCTTGGAAGAGAAAAGCTTGAAAGATTCAGAACGATGCTTGGACTCACCAACATCCCTTCAGATTAAGGGGGGGAATGTTCACACCTAATCTTCAACGGTTGGGTAACCTGGAACGTGAACAGTCATCAAGAAGATGAACTGATCCGTCCATTTTATGTATATAAAAAATATCTGTCTAATGAAATATGCAATCAATTTCTTCTGCCCATTATGGAGTTACCCTGGCCTGACAAAACACACAGTTTCTAGAAAAAACACAGTGGGGTGGAAGAAAGGTCAGAAATGATGGAGAAGAGTGTGGGGCAGATGAAATAGGCTCTTTGGAATCTTCTCTTACTCCCTGTGGTCCACTTGTAACCTGCAATGCTCATTAAAAGTCAATTCTATTTTCCTTCTTTTCTCTGTTTTTTTTTTGAAAGACAACTAGGGCGCCTCAAGGAGGTTTTCACCCTAATTGCCTGCCCTGGGTGCCTCCAAGGGAGGTTTTCACCCAGGGATCTTATTCTCTCTCTTTTTTTGTTTTTGTCATCATTGGGCCACCTCAACAGAGGTTTTCAACCCAATGATGGGACTCAAGCACCTCATGGAGGTTTTCACTTGAGTCCTTATTATTATTTTTTTATTTTTTTTGCTTCTTCAGTGAGAGGGTGAAGTGGAGGCTAAGACCTGCTTGTTATGGGCATATTTGGGCACTGCAACCCCAATCACATATGTCCATAAACCAAGGGCTTCTAAGTCCCTAAAATTGTTGTTTCATACCCTAAAGGAGCAAGGCCAACTGATTACATCATCTCCCAGAAGTTCTCCATGAAAAACTACTTAGAACTGGTCAAAATAGGACCATACAGATTGCCCAGTGCTAAGGGTGCGATGCATCTCACCTGCCACATGCAAAAAGTGTGATGCATACTGGAAAGCCCTTTTGTAGGGTGCGATGAGTGAGAGCAGACAAACGACAGAAGCAGTTTGCTAGGTGGAGACCCTGATAATCTTCTAGAAGCTGCTCATTTGACACTTGCCTCTTTGAATTTGCCCAGGGATGAGTAAGAGATTATGAAATCTCCATGTGGAACCAAGAACTATCAGAGAGATGACACTAATCAAAATCCCAGAAGCTTACTCACCCCGCTGCAAACATCTATATATGGATCCCTCATCCTAGAGATCCAAAGGCTGGAATTTTGTAATTTGCAAGGAAGTGTTGTTGGTTTCTCTTTGAAGACATTTTTGGGTGATCTTGCTTTGTATGAGGTGAAGAGGGCTTTCATGCTGGGAGGATGGCGTTGGGTCAGACCAATGGGCTGTAATCCTCTCTTCTACTACTTCTATCAATAAAGCTATTTGAGTTTTCCTCCATATTCTTGTATATCTCTGAATCTTGTATTGATATATGCATTTGTATAGTTAATATACATCTGATCCTATATTGTTTCTGGTTATAGATCTCTATGCTTTGATGGTATTATGCTGCTTTGATTCTACAGGTGCTCTTTGAAGCGGGACAAGTAAGGAAGGAGTGGTGAAATTATGTCAAAGGGGAAAGGAAACAAGCAAGGAGCCAAGCGAAAGACTGAGGTTGGTACTCTCTGCTTCTTTCTCATCTATCTCTCATAAAGGAAAACACAAGTGACTTTAGTTTGTTTGTTTCTAAGATAGCTACCCGTCTTAGTGGGACTAGCAGCTCTGAATAGACACTAGTTTTCCTGATAACAAAATGGTGACTCCGCTGGGGAGAAAATAGTTTGATTGCTTGTTTATATTTGTTTGCTTTATAAACTATAGATGAAGCCTGAAGTTAAGCCAGCTAGCCTTCGAACTGCATTTGCTATGAAAGTGCAAAGTAGATCAACGCTGCTTCAATCAATCTCCGAGTTTGTTTATGAACTGAACAACTAACTTGCAAACATCCTAAGTGCTCTAGTGGTAGCTCAAGTAACTTCATTAGATCAGCCCCTATACTTTGTATTTACTGACTATCATTAGCTCAGCCAAAATCCCTGAACTAAGCTGCAAACTGTGACCAAAAACCAAGTTAAAGTCTCGTCCCTGGACCATCTCACTATCTCCTTTTGGAAGACTGGATGCATCGCACCTCTCGTGTGCAGTAGGTGGGATGCATCCCTGTTTCCCTGTGTCACAAGTGCGATGATCAGATAAGATTGTTTCTGCCTCCAGATTTTGGTTTTTTCTTCATTGTCTTCAGCTTTATTCAGTAGTTTTGCTGTCTGTGATCAGTATACCACTGTTGAAACCCCCTTCCTTTGCATTATTCAGCCTCCATTGTACAAATAATTGTGAATGTTTTTATGTATTTTTCGCCATTTACAATTCTCCTTTACAAAAAGTAGCTTAATCGAACTGTCACCTTTTGATTTGAAAGTGTCGCAAGTGTAATTTTCAGTCAAAGAAAAGAATCCTACTCTTTTTTATGGTCGATTGCACTGTTACTCTTGTATTTGATTTGAATTAATAGTATTTCAAGTTTCAAAAGTAGTTTTCAAATTGAAGTTGAAAGTGTCGTCTTGTCTTCCTTTCGTCTTTTGAAGAGAAAATTGTTAGTACTGTCACTTTGAGAGAAAAGATAGTTCAAATTTGTACTTAGCATTCTTTTTGTCACTCACACATTAAGAAAGCGGAAAACAAATACATGCATGTGAATTTTCATTTAGATTGCTTGTTGATTTTGATTTAGGACAATGCATTCTAGTGTGTGTTCTCTTCTCTATGTTGAAAGAATTTCGCTTCTCTTTCCTCAGTAGCTAGGATTTTCATTGCAAAAAGAAGAGTAAACGACTGTTTATCATCTTAGATTGCATATTTAGGAGCTGTATATCTACATCATGCGGTGAACCTTAAAGGAAAACTTCTTAAGAAAGATCAATTGTAAAATAAATTCAATGAACATAAAAACACTTTGGAACCTAACGCACAACATCTAGTAGTCTAGGCTAGAGACATATTCCGGCGTCGTAAAGCCTGGTAACTATCGCTTTCATCGTAGGTTGGGTGATTCCTCCTCTTTGAGACAACAAGTCCCAGTACGGACTTGTGCTCCCACGTACCATCAAGTATATAGTGGGAGACCACAATAGGCTACATTCTTTATCCTTAAGAATCCATGTCTGTCGCCCTATCGATCGCAATGCACTGAACACAGCATTCGGGAAGATTGACTGCCGTACCGTAAAAAGTATTCTGCAGTTTTGCGATTGGTTTGGTAATCCCTCTATCTAGATTTCCAGAGTAGTCTCTTTCATTCATTTTCAGACTCTTTAAAGGAAAAGGTCCATCTGAGCACTTGTCACTTCAGGCTCATTAAAAATCGAAGGCGACTAGAGTCATCGTTAGCTTTTTCTCGACTCTTAAAAATTGAAAAAGCGAGTTGTGTCAAAGTGTCATAAAATTTATTTTAATCAGAATAACATCATTGTTCCCTCGTTGATCTTAGGTTGATAAATGGAGTCCACCAATCAAGGATTTCCCCTTAGGGGAAATCCTAGTCCTTTCTCCTCTTGGGGAGATGTTGGTGCACCTCATATGGCCACATTGTCCCTTCCAGGACTGACAATTGGCCTGCCAGTATGGCTCTTCTTGACCTCTGTCATTCAAAGCGTCGTGATTCCTAAGCAATCAAATCAGCAACTAGATGATACTAGAGTTACCCCCCAACCTTCTACTTCGTTTGTTTCTCCCTCTCCTTCTTCCTCTTCGCTTGGTGAAGCTAGTAAAACTAAAAACCAAGTAACTGAGAAGAAGAAGAAAGGGAAGGAGAAGAAGAAGAAGGAGCAAATGGAAAAAAGGGGAAACCATACATCGTTTAGTGAAAATCCACACACTGCACTATCCAAACCTAAATCTCCATGTGTCATCTGCAAAGGGGACCACTATCATCAAGATTGTCCTTGCATCCCATGGATCTTAAGGGACTGGTCTCCCCACTTGCACAATCTGATGTCATCAACCTCCAACAATCATGTTAAGAGTACACCGTCAACTAGTGAAAACGAAGTCAATGGACAAAAAGGAAGATCTAAATTTCCTTGTAGACTGTGTGAAGTCAATCATGCCATCCACCATTGTCCCTTCCTATACGAAGCTAAAAGAGTCTTGGGTAACCGTCTTACTTCACCGCTACGGCTTCCTCCTGGATACAAGAAACTCTTGCCGAGTCTATCACTAGTTGAAAATCTGACTGACACACCTTTGTGGTCGGTCGAAGCATATATCATTGAAGATAAACCCTCTGAGTCCACACCGGACCAAAGTCAACAAGTCGAGACAGCAGTCGACCTAGTCTTGTCTTCAGAAGGTTTACCTTCGGATGATACTGTCACCAAAGAGAATGAGAACGACACCGTTCAAATCATTTTCGTAAACATAGACTCTGATGAACATGGGGATAATCTACCTGTTCCTTTACCGTAGGAAGGAAGTTCGTCAGAGATGTATCCGGCCGTTTATTCGGTCCCACCTCCAAGCAACCTAGTCGTCTCCCTTGATTGGAATCTACTAGGCAGACCCCATCTACCATCTAATGTACCATTCTGAATCATAGTGCAAAATTACAGAATGGTCATGGTTGGTTCCATCATAGATGAAGGGGCTTCTGTGAGTATCCTTTCCTCAACTGCTTGGAAAGCGATTGGTTCGCCATCGCTTTTGCCTGAGATGCGAAATCTGACAGGCTTCGACAAAGGAACCAGTTGACCGTTAGGGATCCTTCCAAATTTGCTTATAACTTTGAGAAGGAAAACTGTTTATCTAAACATGATGGTAGTCCAAGGACCTTTAGATTACAATCTACTCCTTGGGCATGACTACATTTATAGCATGGGAGCTATTGTCTCCTCACTCTTTCGAGTGATGTGTTTTCTGCATGAAGGCAGAGTGGTCCAGCTCGTAGACCAGCTTTCATTCCCCAGTTCACACATAGCTAATAGTCAAGTGCCATCCCTAACTAGTCTTTTGCGTAAGGAATGTCTCATCAATCTCCAGTCTGTCCACCTGATGAGCGCGAGTGATTCAGTGATTGTGACTAAAACCCAGGGGGCATGCACCCTGGTCTGCTTCGGCAGGAAAACTTCAGGTATAGGGTAGGTTTCTGCGGAGGATATATGACTAGTCTGACACACCCGTCCATTTAGGAAAATGGGATTAGACTGGAATAATATACCTCCGTCAAAAGGTATTCCTTTCCCGATAGAGCAAGTGTTTTGTCTGCAAATTGAAGGGTAACCTGGAAACTCTACTTCGCTATACCTGGGGGCATGCAAACCTTTTTGCATGAAAGTGAAAAGTGACCACTTATTCTCTTAGTTTGTAGGTTCTTAACTCTTTAAACTCGTAGGATTGGTCGTTCCTAGCTTACATAATAAAAGGATTCGGAGCAAAATTCTGAATGGGGCAAGCTCCCTAAAAAATGAACCTATCGATGAGACATCCTTATTATACGACTGGCACGAGCAATTTTACGTGAAGTTCAAGCTCATTAAAAAATAAACCTAACAATGAGAATATGTTCCACCAGAGTTTAAGCTCATTAAAAAATGAACCCACCTCCAGTAAATAACCATTGCGATTGCATTATTATCAGCCTTTGAGCCTTGGTCATGTTCTTACCATCACCTCCACTCTTTTTAGCCGATCATACACCTCCATTTGATTGTTTACCCCTTTTGAGGAACAACTGCGATGAGTGATCCTATTAACCACCTTCTTTACACTGCCGTGATTGGAAAAGTTATGAACATTACCTGGAACCAATTGCTATCCAAAAACATCACTCTTTCCTCAAAAAACGAGTCTCCTTTAAGCTCTTTTCATCTGACTCGTAAAATATGAAAATATTGTCGAGAAATTAGCCTCTTCAGCTCGTTAAAGTGATTGGAAGTGCTATCCCTCCTCTAGACTTTTATCTTTTTGGACCTGAGGGATTATTACACAAAAAGATCGAGCGTTTGTCTTGTTCGGCTCGTTAAAACTATCGAAAAGTCATCCCTTTCGCATTATTTTATACTTTTTCGGACTCAAGGGATTATATTACGAAAAAGGAATATTGGAGTTTCCTTTCCGTCTCTTTTCAGACTCTCTAAAATTGAAAATAATTGAGTTATCCTTGTCATTAAACTCGTTAAAACAATAGCGACAAACTTGTCCATGTAGACAAGGGTGAGTCTCACTGTCGCTAGGTTCATTAAAACATAGCAACAGGTTTGCCCGAAGGGAAAATTATAGAACAAGCATATGTTATCCTCCTCAAACTTGAAAAAAATAAAGAGGTATTGGTCAGAAATGATTGGGGAAAATTGGGAAGAAAACTTGAATAAACTTTATTGGTAGCAGGTCGCTCTTGAACATGACACTTTCACTCCATCACCATGATTGAGTCGGGTTGGGTTATTCCGTTCACTGGTCATATTACCATTGGTCCACTGTACCATCCACTTTTGGGGTTAACGCTACCAATCCATTTCAGTGTCGCCGATATGTTCAAGAGAAGTCGCTCAGAGAATTCACCAACCGAGCTTGTGTCTCATCCGCTGCAATACCTTTACGCTTCATTCTTTCATGACCGCCACCCTGAACCTTGTATCATTAGATCATTTTCACCTCCACAAAATCATTTTCTCCATTCTATGTCGTAGACGTGGGATTCATTAATGCCCTCCTACGACAGGTCACTTCTTGTCGACATCAGCTCATTATCCAAGAAGTCGACCTAGGAATAACCCTTACAGTACTTTGAAGCTTGCATGCATCAATGGCAAGTTTCTCACTTCCGGTGACAAGTTTACATTAATGACCTTCGACCGAAAGATTTTGCGTGGTGTTCGACATCGACTCATGTATTCATTCCACGTGAATTGTACTGCAGTACCTTGAGGGTCATCGTCATCATCGGTGATTCCTCTTGCGCCTGTTAACAACTTACATCATTGGCTGGTAATCAAGCGATGTCTTTCCATGTTCGACATCAGAACATCTTTTCACATGGACAGACTTGTACTTCGAGTGAAGATTGAACGAGTTTTGAAGACCCCGGATCTAGTTTCATCCATCTAGGCTACGATATATTCAATAAAATAAATACATCAAATGTACATCATTGCTGCACAGATAATCATCCAAACCAAAGGATGATGGCTCTACCAGAATGATCAGTCTGCTACACAGACGGTTGTCTGTCCTATGTACATGAAAATGAATTTATAAAGTTGAGCATGGGAATGCTCGCCTCAACTAGATCATGAAAATATTATGAAGATAATGTATTGTATTGTATCTTATTACAGGTCACCTTCCAGTTCGAAAAACCTTGAATCCTCATGATAAAGCATTTCACCCGACATCAAAAAGATTTACGACCTCATGCTTTAGGGGGCAACTGTTATAAACATATTTGGGCACTGCAACCCCAATCACATATGTCCATAAAACAAGGGCTTCTAAGCCCCTAAAAGTGTTTTTTCATACCCTAAAGGAGCAAGGTTAGCTGATTACATCATCTCCCAGAAGTTCTCCCTGAAAAACTACTCAGAACTGGTCAAAACAGGACCATACAGACTGCCCAGTGCTAAGGGTGCGATGCATCTCACCTGCCACATGAAAAAAGTGCGATGCATACTAGAAAGCCCTTCTGTAGGGTGCGATGAGCGAGAGCAGAAAAATGGCAGAAGCAGTTTTCTAGGTGGAGACCCTGAGAATTTTCTAGAAGCTGCTCATTTGACATTTTCCTTTCTGAATTCGCCCAAGGATTAGTAAGAGATCATAAAATATCCAAGTGGAACCAAGAACTATAAAATAGATGACACTAATCAAAATCCCAGAAGCTGACTCAACCCCCTGCAAACATCTATATATGGATCCCTCATCCTAGAGATCCAAAGGCTGGAATTTTGTAATTTGTGAGGAAGTGTTGTTGGTTTCTCTTTGAAGACATTGTTGGGTGATCTTGCTTTGTATGAGGTGAAGAGGGCTTTCATGCTGGGAGGATGGCGTTGGGTCAGACCAATGGGTTGTAATCCTCTCTTCTACTACTTCTATCAATAAATCTATTTGAGTTTTCCTCCATATTCTTGTATATCTCTGAATCTTGTATTGATATATGCATTTGTATGGTTAATATACATCTGATCCTATATTGTTTATGGTTATAGATCTCTATGATTTGATGGTATTATGCTGCTTTGACTCTACAAGTGCTCTTTGAAGCGGGACAAGTAAGGAAGGAGTGGTGAAATTCTGTCAAAGGGGAAAGGAAACAAGCAAGGAGCCAAGCGAAAGACTGAGGTTGGTACTCTCTGCTTCTTTCTCATCTATCTCTCATAAAGGAAAACACAAGTGACTTTAGTTTGTTTGTTTCTAAGATAGCTACCCATCTTAGTGGGACTAGCAGCTCTAAATAGACACTAGTTTTCGCGATAAAACTGCTCCACTACCATCACTGTCTTATTCAAATCTTTAGTGAACTCTTGCTTGGAGAGGGGCTTCTTGTAAATTTTCAATCGATGTCCATTGACAAGCATGGGGATGGCTTCCTCATCAATGGTTCTAATCATAACTGAACCATTGTCATTGCATTTTTCCACAGTGTAGGGTCCCATCCATCTTGTCCTCAGTTTGCCTTTGAAGTCTTTAAACCTTAATTCATAGAGCAGTGCCCAATCTCCCTCTTGGAATTGCTTCTCCTTGATATTTTTGTCATGCCATATCTTCCTCTAAAGCTAAACTACCTCTATGTGGAAAAGGGCCTGCAATATTTGTTCATCCAATCCATTGAGCTGGAGTAGTCTTTCCCTCTGTGCATGGCTAAGGTCTAGGTCCAGTTGAGCTGCCATTCTTAGTGTACTGTATTCAAATTCTATTGACAGCAAAGCCTTCTTACCATAGACCAGTTCATAGGGTGTGAACCCTGTGGTGGTCTTCCATGTTGTGTTGTAGGCCCAGGTGGCCTCAACTAGTCTATCTGCCCAATATTTTCTGCTACTGCTCACTACCTTGGTCAGAATTCCTTCCAAAGCTCTGTTAGTGACTTCCACCTACCCATTGGCTTGTGGATGGTAAGGGGTGGAAGTCCTATGCTTGATTTTATGATGTGTGAGCAGGTCTTCAATCAACTTGGAAGTGAACTGACTGCCTTGGTCTGTGACCATTTCTCTTGGATACCCGAACTTATAGAATATGTTTTCTCTCAAAAACTCAGCTACTTTTTCCTCTATTGCTGCTTTGATTGCTTTTGTTTCTGCCCATTTTGTCAGATAGTCGGTGCACACTGTTACACAGTAATTTGTCACCGTTGGTCACCGTCCCTATCGCCCTGTTTCCATACATTGGAGGACTCATTCCGGGACCTGTGAGCAGTGACATAACCCAAAAACACTTGCATTATGTTCCCCTGAGTATGTACTTCATGTTCCCTGAAGACACCTTCTGCAAATTATCCCTGAAAAGTGCTCTTTTTCCATTGGCACAGGTCCACAGTATCTTACCCGCGCCAATGACTAAGATCCTCAAAAGAGGGCGCGACCACTGGCGCTCTGTCACAGAACAACACCCGCGCCAGCCCAGTTTAGTAATGATTTTTGCCAAAAGCACGCCCATATGATTTTTTCCATTCAGATCACGAAGCCTTTTGAGGGAAAAATCCAGTGGATAGAGTTCGAGAGTCATCATCTATCCTTGACAACTATCCACAGTAGCTTTTCCGAGATAATGCCAATCCACAATGAGTGTCCGGGTTCATCGAATCTTTCTACCTTCTCCATCTATAAATAATTGTCCTCATGCATTAGACAAGCTAGTGAAAGTTTGGAGTGCTAGTTGTTGAGTTCTTGAGTTCTTGGGGGAATGCTTGTGGTTATCATGAGTGATAATGAAACATAGAGAGGTTATGCTGCCGGAGAGGAGATACATTGCAAGACACATATAGTTGCTCGCCCAGCCGGAGGAGAGGTTCAACGTCAGAACCTTGGTAGTAAATTTTCCTTCTTTATTATTAATTAATGAGCGACTGCTATTATAGTTCCAATCTCATTGTCTATTATGGTGATGTGTGATTTATTTCCTTTCTGACTGAAATATAGTTGTGCCTTGGTGGATTTTATGTTGGTATCTGTTTCTTCCTTTGCATGTGCAGGTGTCCGTTTATGATCTGCTGGAGCGAGGGAGAGGGAACATCAACTCTGCTTCAACCATAGCGCTGGATTCCAGGTTGGTCTTCTTGATTCACCTTTGATGCATAACTAGGAACTTGCGTGGCAGCGTGGTCTGATTGTGGCTAGTTCTGTTTTAGACTAGTGGGACTGCCTCTGTCCGCAGAGGGGATTTACCTATCCAACAATTTGGCGACTCCGCTGGGGATAGCATATTTGGAGTTTGTCTTGCATGTTAATTTTCTCTTGCTTGCTTGAGTGAATGAGCTTCCTGGGTCAGTTATGAGTTTATTCTTTACTGGTTAATCCATCTGAGCACTGTCAGCCCGACCTGAGGTCGAATTATTTATTTTTCTAGCCGGCAAGCTTGATTGGCGCGGTTATTACTCTGACAGTCGCGCCAGTTGGCGCATGCTGATCAAAAGCAACTCGCGCCAATCCTTTGGTAGCGCAAGTTGCAGGCTGACAGTCGCGCCAGCTCTGCAAATTTTGCCTGTGTGTGTGTGGAAAGCTCTTTCAGCCTCTTTTTATATCTCTTACAGCCTCTGGAAGTGTGTTGAACCTCTGCTTGACTGGTTTTAGCCTTTATCCTTCAGTTGTTTGCTTATTTCTATTGATTTTCGTCTCAGCCCTAGAACATCTGGTGACTTTGCATGTCTAGCCTTCTGTGGGAAGTTTCGGTCTCTTAAGTATCCAGTCAACTTGTTGGTTGTGTTCCGCACCTATCCAGTGATTTGTTAAAGCTTGATCTTCTATGCTCTGAGTGATTCACTTCTAGCCTCTTTGGATTTTACTTGACTTCATTCGAACTTACATTACATGGTTCATTGAAAGTCTTTGTGTTTTTCCTTGCTTGCATAGTTCATTGTGGTGTTTCAGAATTGGTTCTATTTCATTGAGTGAACTTGGATTGTGCATATCTCTTAAGATTTGTTTAAATGCATCATGCCATCTTAAAGGAAATAAAAACAAAATATCTTTTGCATCATATTAGTTAGCGTTTATTGTTATTTGTTGCTATTAAAAAGAAAAGGAAAATTTCATTTCTTGTTATTAGCTGCATTAGGATCTTCGTTGTTTGTTGAGTGATCATTTCGTTTGTGTAAAGATATAAACCCTCCTGTAGATAGAATTCATCGAATCAAATGATATAGCTTTGGCATATAGTTTGCATTTAAGAAGTTTTTGAGATATCACATACGGTAGGGCCAAAAAACTGAAACATAATCGAAGATAAACTTTAAAAATAAACTCAATGAACATAACAACGCATTGGAACATAACGCAAATACTCTAGAGGTCTAGGTTAGAAGACGTGTTCTGGCATCTTTAAACTTCGTAGTTTATCGTCGAGTGGTTGGGTGATTCCTCCACGGTGAAACGATAGGTACCAACACGGACTGAGCTCCCACGTACCGTCGCGTATATACGGGAGACCCCACTAGGCTATTATCCTTTATCCATAGGAAGCCTAGTCTGCCGCCTTACAAGCCGTAATGCACTGAACACAGCATTCGGGAAGATTGACTGCAGTACGGGAAGTCCTTGGTTTTCATCTGATTGCCGAGGTGTATAAGCAGTTTTACGGATTGTTTGGTAAACCTTTTACCTAGAGTCTCCAGAGTAGTCACTTTTGATCCTTTTCGGACTCCCTAAAAGAAAAGGTGCCTGTGAGCGTCTTGTCACTTCATGCTCATTAAATATTCGAAGGAGACTAGAGTCATCTTTTATCCTTTTCTCGACTCTTAAAAAATGAAAAGGTTAAGTTCAGTGTCTTAAAATTTATTGGCCACGATAACATTTACCCAATTAGATTTTAATTGCGGTAGCTTGAGTAGGATTATTTCTCGTTCAATGGCAGCCTTCCCGGCGCCCACCGGCCAAGGTAGTCCTCCTGATGGGAACCCTCATCCATTTCCTCCTGTTGGAAATGTCGGTGTTCAGTATATCGCAACATTGTCTTTGCCTGGGTTGACCATTGGTTTACCCGTATGGTTGTTTTCAAATTCGGTGATCTCGAGTGTGATAACTCCTGTTACGCCACCACCTCTGTTATCTCAAAATCAAGCACTGGAAGGCTGCAGACCAGGAAGACTTCAAGTAACTATTTCAAACCAATCTTTTAGCTAAGGCTTAGCCTCCTTAGCCTGAGAGGGCTCTCTCAAAGGGTTAATGATATTGATTAAAGATATGGATAGATGGCTAACTCTATGGTTTGTGATTTTATATGTTTGTAGATTGGAAGATGAAGACTTGCTACCATTGGGCTGTGGAGTCAGTGACAGGGATAAGGATAACAAATAGCTCTTCTTATAAAACTGAGGCTTGTATATACTTCAATGAAAGAGTGACACATTCAAGAAATCTCAATAACTTGAAGTTCATAGGAGTCAGAGCATGTGGGCATGAATTCTGAGTAATGATACATCAAGGTATTTAAAAGGATAGAATTTAAAGTGATATCAGAGTTTAATACCTAAAGGAAGTCAGAGCATGAGTAACCATGAATTCTGAGTAATAAGTATTAAAACATTGAAGAAAAACATCCAAAGATAGGACTCAAAAACTCAATTCACCATAGTTTAACACTTAAAGGAAGTCAGAGCATGTTCCTCCATGAATTCTGAGTAATAAGCATTAAGACTATGGAAGTAAAGCATATCAAAAATAAAAGATGAAGCTCACTGAAGTACACTAAGAATCTCAGCTTCAGAAAAGTCCAACTGCTTCTGTATATATCAATCCCTGCATAGCATTTACAAAAGTAGTATTTTTCTCTAACATTTTCCAACCCTTTGTACATCAGTTATTCTCCCATATATAGAGTTCATGTATATTCCTTCCTCTAGCATGAGGGGAATTCGAATTCCTCCTGACCTGACACCTAATGACACTCAAAACTAACTATTAAATGCAAAGGACAGCTAACTAGGAGTCCTAGAGACCTAATACAACTAGGAGTGTAACTCCTTATTATGACTAAAACAACCTTATCTAAACATTTAAAACATTCTTTGACACCTAAGACTCCATGAAGTCGAACTTGATGAAGCCTCCCACGTGGTCACCCAACTGCTGATGACAAACCCTAGAAATTAGGGAACATGTTTCCCTGTTTTTAGGTTTAGATCCTTGAACATTGCAGAGCCTTTATCTCTTCATCCATGACACATTTTACGAAACTGAAGGAGGTTTTTGTAGCCCATGTTGTCTAGAACAAAAACCTCTCCTGGTTTTTTAAAACATTCCTCCAGCTGTTCAGAATCTGTCCTTGAAAAACACGTGGCAAACAGGAAAAAATCCGTTTTCTGAAAGTAGGGTCTCAATGAAAGCTTAGTATCTCCCAACTGAAAACACTTATGAATAAATTGAGATAGGTTATTGTAGTAGGAGAGTTGATGAAGATAAACCTCCTTCAGAATTCCAAAATAGCCTTTCATGTGACCAGAAACTGATTTTGAAAAACACTGCTAAAACCAGTAGACAAAGCTTGACTTTCTGCAGTTTCGTAGTGCAAGTTTAACCATAAATTCCTCCCACCTCAAAACGAATTTGAAGAAAATTAAAGCGGTTTTTGTAGTGAAGCATGTTAGGAAGAAAAGCCTCTTTCAGTTTGCAAAATTAAGCTCTCAGATGCTCAGGAAAGCTTTTAGAAATTGACTAGTAAAAGCAGAAAACAGAGTTTTTCTGCTAAAACAGGCTGCTACAGGGGTTTCGCAGCGTGCTACGAAATCACCTAAAAGATGTTGCGCTGTGAAACTGCTAAAAAGGATTTATGTGCTTTACCATCAAACAAATGTAAGACATTTGGCATTGAAATTTTTTCAGTGATAACAACCTCCTCCACCCGAACAACCCCATGTTGATTCTAAGGTGGACCCCTCCCCTTCTTCGCCCATTGCTGCGTCCTCATCTTCTACTTCGCCTGGTGAAACCTTGCATTTCAGTAACCAGGTGGCTAAGAAGAAGAACAAGAAGACCAAAAAGAAGAAGTCCTCTAAGGGAAAGGTCGCATCTACCACGAAAATATCTGAAGTAGAACCGCCTTCTGCTTCTTCGCGGAAGGCTAAGTCTCCTTGTCGATTATGCAAGGAGGACCATTTTCTTTCTGATTGTCCTGGTATTCCCAGGATCCTAGATATATGGTCCCATGACCCGACTCATCCCTTGTCGTCGCAGATCGACGATGCCTTATTAGTTGGTAAGAGAAAAGGGAAGGTTCGTTTCCCTTGTCGACTTTGTGAAGGTAATCATCTCCTTCGCCTTTGTCCACTTATGGATGAAGCCTCCCATCTTTTAGGAAGTCTGTGAGCTCCCTTACCCCAACTACCCGCTGGATATCAGCATCTTTTTGTAACTGCAGATCATCTCTCTGCTAACCAAGTGATCAAACATGATTCCTCTTTGGTCCAGCCTTCTCTTCCCGAACTTAGCTGTGCTCCACCTGTTCCAGACCAGTCCCTAGTCGGAACGAATGTTGATTTACATTCATCCTCTATGCATCACTTTATCATCAAGGATGAACCACCCGAGTCCGAACCAAACGAAAGTCCAAAGTTCTAGATTACAGTTGACCCAGTCTTTCAAAAGGTCCAGCTTACAAGTGACCCGGTTTTTCCCACCGAAGTTCCATCCTTAGATGATCTTACATCTGAATCCGAACTAGACAACAGTCAAAAGGTCCAGCTTACAAGTCACCCGATTTTGCCTACAGAAGTTCCATCCTTAGATGATCTTACATCTGAATCCAAACCAGACAAGAGTCAAACGGTCCAGCTTACAAGTGACCCGATTTTGCCTTCAGAAGTCCCCTTTTCAGATGATATTATCACTGCAAAGAATGAGGACCCCACCGTCCAAATTCTATTCATCAACATAGAATCTAATGATCAAGTGAGCATCCCCCTCATTCCTTCGCAACAGGAAGAAAGTCCACCAGAATCATATCCGGCCGTCTATCCGGTCCCACCTCCAAGCAACTTAGTTGTTTCCTTCAATTGGGATCAACTAGTCAATCCTCGGTTACCAGCCTCCATACCATTTCGAATTATAGTCCAAGTCTACCGAATGGTTATGGCCGGTACAATTATTGATGAGGGATCTCCTATGAGTATCCTTTCTTCAACAGCTTGGGAAGCACTTGGTTTGCCACTGCTTCTACCTGAGATGAGAAACCTTACAGGTTTTCATCGAGAAACCACTCGACCTTTAGGAATTATTCCCAATGTGCCTATCACATTAGAAGGGAAGACTGTTCAAATGGGTGTCATGGTAGTCCAAGGTCCGTTAGATTACAATTTACTCCTTGGACGAGACTATATTTATCGCATACGTGCAATTGTGTCCTCACTCTTCAGAGTGATGTGTTTTCCGCACGAAGGAAGGACGATCAGAATCGTAGACCAGCTTTCGTTCCCCGGTTCACACTTCACATATAGTCACCTACCATTCCTCAATGGTCTTATTTCCACCGGAAATGCCCCAACACCCACTCCGTCATTCTGATGACAGCAGCTGACTCGGGCGCGTGACTGAAACCTGGGGGGCATGCATCCTCCTTCAAAATCGAGTCTTTCCAAGTAAACCTTCATTCCATCCACTCCGTGAATGCCATGAAGCTTGGGGGGCATGTACCTCGATTTGCATTATCATGCTGGGGGCATGCAAAAATTTAACAAGCATAGTTTTTCGTTTCAAGCTTGTGTAAACATGAAACCGAATCCAAGCAAAGTTCTCCATGGTTCAAGCTTGTGTAAAAATGAACCCATACCTGATTTACATCCCGTGATTGCCTTTTATCTGCTAAATTCTGCTAGATGAGCCTTGGTTGTGTCATTCCATCGCCACCATCTCTTTGGCCGATCATATGCTTTCACCTGGTTGTTTATCCTTTCCTGAGGAACCGCAGCGATGAGTGGTTTTCTTAGCCAGCCTCTTGACCTTTACATGTTTCGGGCAAGTTCCACCATTACCGGAACCAGTTGCTACCCTTTATACCACTCGTTCCTTCAGGACGAGTCGCCTTTACGCTCTTTTCTGACTCGTAAAATATGAAAAGATTGCCGAGTATTTTTCCTTTTTGACTCGTTAAAGAAAATAAAAATGGAGGTCTGCTTTTAGCTCTTTTCTGACCATTTAAAGAGGAAAAGATTGCCGAGTCGCTCCTCTTGACTCATTAAATGTTAATAAGGGGCGGTCGTTTTAAGTTCTTTTTGTCGACCGTTAAAACATAAAAAGATTACCGGGTTCTTGTCGTTTCAAACTCGTTAATGGTTCCGAAACGACGTGGTTTTGACCGCTTTTTTACTTTTTCAGGTCAAAATCACTAATTATGAAAAGTACTCCTCGATCGTAATGACCGGGCGGTTCTTTCGGGTATTATTTTATACTTTTTCGGCCCCGAGAGACACAACTTTATGAAAAAGGACACCCCTGGAGTTTTCTTTTCTGTTGTCTTTTCAAACTCTCTAAACATGAAAAGACGCCGAGTTCTTCCTTTGTCAGACTCGTTAAAACTTGATGACATCGGATTTTGTCACACTGCAAGCATATGCTATCCCCATCAAGCTTGTTAAAAATAACTGGGGTACTCGCCAGAAATGGCGAGGGGGAAAAGAAAATTTTTGAACCATAATCATTACCGTGACTCCAGTATGTCGCTCTTGAACATGGCACTATTCTGCTTTCGTGTCCAGGGTGGGGATACCTCATCTCATATCTTTCACTTGCTTCCATGGACTTGGGTACCTTATTTGACCTCTCATCCACTCATTGCCTCGTCATCATGACCTTTGATACATTGATGTCAAATAATGTCGATTCCATTAATGTGCCGCCGATATGTTCAAGAGAAGTTGACCTCTGCGAAGAAACAACCTCCCTCTGATAGTTCGTAAAATCTTGATTCACAACATTATCTCTCTGTCTCATGTCGATGATGTGGGAAACATTATGGCCCACCTTTGATCAAGATCAATTCCTGTCGACCTCAACTCATTATCCAGGAAGTTGATCTAGAGACTCCTTTCCGGTGCCTTGGAGCCTGCATGCCTCAATGGCAGGTTCTTCATGTTTGACGTGAGGTTTTCATCATTGGCCTCCGATCGAATGATTCTACGGGTGTTCGACTTCAGATCATTTATTCACACGCCGTAGATTATACCTATAGTACCTTGAGGGCCATTGTCATTATTGGTGGTACCTCTCGCGTGTGTTAACAATTTCCACTATTGACTGGTAATCAGACGATGTTCATGCATGTTCGACTTCAGCTCATATATTCACATGCTTGAACTTGTACTCTTGTTCGGATCGAGATGGAGTGCAAGACCCTAGATTGTGTCTGTTGTAATCCAGGCGTGATTCTTGATACTTGACTCATTCACTGGATGGCTGCGACCATACCTGAGTCAATTCATTGATCCTAACCAGATGTCTACGTCCATACTATGGATCTAGATTATTTATGTACTCTCTTATGGATGGCTCCGACCATACCACGTACATCATGTAATTAAACTATCAGTCATGTCTCTTAACACAGATCCTCGGCGGCAGCTCTATATATGTGTTTTTGTGTGTTCTTGTAAAGCATTTCACCCCTCTCTCTACCTCTCGGACTTCATGCTTTAGGGGGCATCTGTAACACAGTAATTTGTCACCGTTGGTCACCGTCCCTATCGCCCCGTTTCCATAAATTGGAGGATGCATTCCGGGACCTGTGAGCAGTGACATAACCCAAAAATACTTGCATTATGTTCCCCTGAGTATCTACTTCATGTTCCCTGAAGACACCTTCTGCAAATTATCCCTGAAAAGTGCTCTTTTTCCATTGGCGCAGGTCCACAGTATCTTACCCGCGCCAATGACTAAGATCCTCAAAAGAGGGCGCGACCACTGGCGCTCTGTCACAGAACAACACCCGCGCCAGCCCAGTTTAGTAATGATTTTTGCCAAAAGCACGCCCATATGATTTTTTCCATTCAGATCACGAAGCCTTTTGAGGGAAAAATCCAGTGGATAGAGTTCGAGAGTCATCATCTATCCTTGACAACTATCCACAGTAGCTTTTCCGAGATAATGCCAATCCACAATGAGTGTCTGGGTTCATCGAATCTTTCTACCTTCTCCATCTATAAATAATTGTCCTCATGCATTAGACAAGCTAGTGAAAGTTTGGAGTGCTAGTTCTTGAGTTCTTGAGTTCTTGGGGGAATGCTTGTGGTTATCATGAGTGATAATGAAACATAGAGAGGTTATGCTGTCGGAGAGGAGATACATTGCAAGACACATATAGTTGCTCGCCCAGCCGGAGGATAGGTTCAACGTCAGAACCTTGGTAGTAACTTTTCCTTCTTTATTATTAATTAATGAGCGACTGCTATTATAGTTCCAATCTCATTGTCTATTATGGTGATGTGTGATTTATTTCCTTTCTGACTGAAATATAGTTGTGCCTTGGTGGATTTTATGTTGGTATCTGTTTCTTCCTTTGCATGTGCAGGTGTCCGTTTATGATCTGCTGGAGCGAGGGAGAGGGAACATCAACTCTGCTTCAACCATAGCGCTGGATTCCAGGTTGGTCTTCTTGATTCACCTTTGATGCATAACTAGGAACTTGCGTGGCAGCGTGGTCTGATTGTGGCTAGTTCTGTTTTAGACTAGTGGGATCGCCTCTGTCCGCAGAGGGGATTTACCTATCCAACACACACAATGATGTATTGCTTCTGTTTTGAAGGAGGGTTGATAGGACCCACAAAGTCCATGCCCCACTTCTCAAATGGCTCAAATATCACTTGAGGTTTCATGGGAATCTCATCCTTTGGAGTAGGTTTCCCCATCCTTTGACACCAATCACATTGGCTGGTATACCTCCTCACATCTTGATGAAGAGTGGGCCAATAGTGGCCTGCTTGAAATATTTTAAAGGCAGACCTCTTTGCTGCAAAATGGCCTCCATAAGGCCAGTCATGACAAGTCAGGAGAATTTCAAAGAATTCCTCCTCCCTGATACATCTTCTCAAGATATGATCTGGGCCAAGTTTGAAAATATTGCTCCCAATCTAGGTGAAAGGGGCACTTTTCCTCACGATCTTGCTCTTCTCCTTTGAGGACAGGTGTGGTGGAAACTGTGCTGAAACCAAGTAGTTTTCTATATCAGCAAACCATGGAGAGAGTACTGAGATAGAAAATAGGTGTTCATCTGGCATTTGATCATCCACCATTCCTTCTTCATCTGCAGGCAAATTTACTCTAGATAAAAAGTCAGCAACAACATTTTCTTTACCAGGATTATCAACAATGGTCAAATCAAACTACTGCAGTAAAAGCAACCATCTGATAATGCGAGAATTTACATCTGGTTTGTTCATTAAATATCTAATTGCAGCATGATCAGTGTGTACAAAGGTTTGATAGCCTGTGATATAATGTCTGAATTTGTTTAAGGAATGCACCATAGCTAGGAGTTCCTTCTCGGTTACCGTGTAGTTTAACTCTGCCTTTGACAAATTTTTACTTATAAAGTATATGGCATAAGGTCACTTTTCATCAATTTGTCCTAAGGCTACTCCTATTGCTTTGTTCGAGGCATCTGTGTGAATGTGGAAAGGCAGGGCCCAGTTTGGGCCTCTCAAAATTGGGGAAGTCACAAGTTTGCTTTTCAAGGTATCTAGGGCTTCTTGACAGCTTTCGGTCCATATAAATTCGACATATTTTCCTAAAGGACCAAACAATGGAGAGGCTAACTTGCTGAAATATTTAATGAATCTTTAGTAATATCCAGCTAAGCCTATGAAATTTCTGACATCTCTCACCTTTTGAGGAGGTGGGACCCTTTGGATGATGGCAACTTTGTTGGGGTCCACCTGCAATCCTTGCTGAGATATTTCTTGACCTAGCATGGTCCCTTCAGTCATCAAAAATTCACATTTTTCTGGACTGAGGGATAGGTTCACTTCGATACACTTGTCCAAGACTTTTCCTAGGTTAGATAAAGCTTCCTGAAAGTTAGAACCATAAGGAGTGAAATCATCCATATATATTTCCACTGCATCATGAACCAGTTCAGAAAATATACTCAATACTGCTCTCTGGAAAGTGGTTGGAGCATTGCAAAAACCAAAAGGAAGGACCCAATATGTAAAGGTACCCCAAGGACAAGTGAAAGTGATCTTATCTTGGTCCTCCGGGCTAATTTGAGCATGATTTTACCCGCTAAACCCATCTAGGAAGGAGAAAAACTTTTTACCCGCCAGACCATCTAACACTTGATTTATGAAAAGAAAAGGAAAATGGTCCTTTTTAGTGGCTTTGTTCAATTCCCAATAATGGACACAGATTCTCCAATTACCATTTTTCTTTGGCACTAGCACTAAAGGAGAGACCCATTCGTTGTTAGAGATGGGGTAGATGAATCCTGCATCAAGTAATTTTTGCAATTCTTCCTTAACAATGTCTTTAAGGGCTGGATTCATCCTCCTTTAACGCTACGTGATTGGTTTGCAACCTTCCTTAATGTATATATGATGAGTACATACTCAAGGGTGCACTCCCTTTATCTCCTTATAACTCCAGGCGAAGGCATCTAAATGTTTTCTCAATAAGCTGCACAGCTCCTTCTCCTGGGAAGTGGATAGGGATGAATTGATTTTCAAGGTTCTTTCTGGGCTGAACTCTATATTCTTAACATGGAGAGAGGTTGGGTCGGCCACACAGAGATCAGTTAAGGGATTGTTTTGGGTTTCTTTCACTATGTCCTCTAATGGCAAGGTATTGGGGGGTGGATTCTGAATTAAATTTTCAATGATATCATCCTCATCTTGCGGTTTCCCCCCCATGGCAGTTTCTAATGTACAAAGTGGTGTAGAATAGACTTCATCCTCATCCTCCTCCTCCAACCAGAGAGGTAGATCATGTTCTAGCAAGGGTTGGGCAGGAGGGTATAGGACTAACTGCTTGGACATATGCCCGTTCTTGATGGTCATGTTCCCAGCCCGACAGCTGATATAGGCATCGACAGTAGCCAACCAGGGTCTTCCCAGGATGAGAGGATACCCAGTGAGCTTTGCCTTCGACTAGAGAAATAGGAAATCAATAGGGTACTCCCAAGAATCAATGGAGACCATCACATCTTCCACAATCCCTTCAGGGGTCACGGTGGAGCGATCTGCTAGCTGCAGTACTGTCGTGGTCTTCCTCAAGGAGCCCTGGAGGTTAAGTTTGAGCATGGTGTCCTTTGTCATCACATTAATGGTAGCTCCCAAATCAATCAAGGTGTGTGGGATCATGGTGCCATTGATGTGGACATCAACTACTGGGCTTCCAGGGTCCAGATATTTCGGACAGATTACCTGCCCCAACATCAGGTCGGACAGTTGTCCTATGACATTGATGGTTGGGGCATCTCTCTTGCGCCTGCCTGGATGCCTAAAGCACTTCTCTTTGATCAACCGATTGTATATAGGCACATCTTTTATGGCTTGGAGAAGTGGTATCTTTACACATAACTGTTTCAATTCTCCCAAAAGTTTAGTTTCTTCTGGGGTGGGCTGTGTTGTCCCAAATAGTCTCTCAGGAAAGGGTGGAATTGCTTTAGGTTCACTTTCCTCTTTATCTTCCTCAACCTCCTTAGGGGGAGGCTGGCTATCTGGGAGAACCTTCCCAGATCACAGGTTAATCTCCTGAATCTCCACAGCATAAGTTGGGCATGATGGTTCCCCACTATATACTTGTTGAGCCTGTCTGTTGTTTGGGTTCGGCTAGGTAGGCATTTGGAGTTGCCTTGGTGGAGTAGGAGGAAATGGTTGTGGTTGAGCAGGTGGTGGAGGCAAAAGAGTGGGAGGAGAGTTGTACTGGGGCCTCCACCCCTGATGAGTTGCATTCCACTAAGGTTGTGGCTGAGCATAGGATTGAAATGAATGAGCGGCTGGTTGGGCATGATACTAAGATGGATAGGACCAAGGAGGAGGTGTGGACCGAGAAGGATGAGCAGGAGAGCCCCAAGAAGGTATGGGAGTGACTTGGTTGGGGTTGTAGTATGCCTGGGATGTCCCTTGCATCCCCTACTAGTATGGTCTAGGTCCATGCGGTCTCCTTTGATTCATGAATTAGAGTGGTTCAGTGGCTCCTTCAGCCCTCTGGTATATTGCTTTAAGTCCGGGCAAGGAGGGGTACTTATCTGTAGAATGATCTTCTTCACAGACTGAACAAACCTCTATAGAGTTCAATGGGCATTCATTCCTGGGATGCCTCCTAGTGCACCTGGACAAAAAATGGCCAAAGCCCTCTCTGCTTCCTCTTGTTTCCTTTTGATATGCAAGGTATCCATTTGCATGGTAAGAGTCTGTAGCATCTCACTCTTAAAGTATTCCAACATGTTTCCTAGTTCATCTTTGATGGATGATTTAGATGACGAGGTACTGGCTATGGGTTGACTCCCCCTACCTGTTATTGGGAAAACTAGTGTCTATTCAGAATTGCTAGTCCCACTAAGACGGGTAGCTATCTTAGAAACAAACAAACTAAAGTCACTTGTGTTTTCCTTTACGAGAGATAGATGAGAAAGAAGCAAAGAGTACCAACCTCAGTCTTTCGCTTGGCTCCTTGCTTGTTTCCTTTCCCCTTTGACAGAATCTCGCCACTCCTTCCTTACTTGTCCCGCTTCAAAGAGCACCTATAGATTCAAAGCAACATAATACCATCAAAGCATAGAGATCTATCACCGTAAACAACATAGGATCAGATATATATTGACCATACAAATGCATATATCAACACAATATTCAGAGATATACAAGAATATGGAGGAAAACTCAAATAGATTTATTGATAGAAGTAGTAGAAGAGAGGATTACAACCACTTGGTCTGACCCAGCGCCATCCTCCCAGCATGAAAGCCCTCTTCACCTCATACAAAGCAAGATCACCCAACAATGTCTTCAAAGAGAAACCAACAACACTTCCTTGCAAATTACAAAATTCCAGCTTTGGATCTCTAGGATGAGGGATCCATACATAGATGTTTGCAGGGGGGTGAGTCAGCTTCTAGGATTTTTATTAGTGTCATCTCTCTGATAGTTCTTGGTTCCACTTGGAGATTTCATGATCTCTTACTCATCCTTGGGCGAATTCAGAGAGGCAAGTGTCAAATGAGCAGCTTCTAGAAGATTCTCAGGGTCTCCACCTAGCAAACTGCTTGTGCCATTTGTTTGCTCTTGCTCATCACACCCTATAGAAGGGCTTTCCAATATGCATCGCACATTTTGCATGTGGCAGGTGAGATGCATCGCACCCTTAGCACTGGGCAGTCTGTATGGTCCTGCTTTGACCAGTTCTGAGTAGTTTTTCATGGAGAACTTCTGGGAGATGATGTAATCAGCTGACCTTGCTCCTTTAGGGTATGAAACAACACTTTTAGGGACTTAGAATCCCTTGGTTTATGGACATATGTGATTGGGGTTGCAATGCCCAAATATGTCTATAACAGTTGCCCCCTAAAGCATGAGGTCGTAAATCTTTTGATGTCGGGTGAAATGCTTTATAATGAGGATCCGAGGTTTTTCGAACTGGAAGGTGACCTGTAATAAGATACAATATAATACATTATCTTCATAATATTTTCATGATCTAGCTAAGGCGGGCATTCCCATGCTCAGCTTGATAAATTCATTTTCATGTACATAGGATAGACAACCGTCTGTGTGCAGACTGATGATTCTGGTAGAGCCATCATCCCTTAGTTTGGATGATTATCTGTGCAGCAATGATGTACATTTAATGTCTTTATTTTCCTGAATATATCACAACCTCGATGGATGAAACTAGATCTAGGGTCTTCAAAACTCATTCAATCTTCACCCGAAAGTACAGGTCGGTCCATGTGAAGAGATGTTCTGATGTCGAACATGGAAAGACATCGTCTGATTACCATCCAATGATGTAAGCTGTTAACAGGCGCGAGAGGAATAACCGATGATGATGATGACCCTCAAGGTACTACAGTACAATTCACGTGGTCTGAATACATGAGTCGATGTCGAACACCACTCAAAATATTTTGGTCGAAGGCCATTAATGTAAACCTGTCGCCGGAAGTGAGAAACTTGCCATTGAGGCATTCAAGCTTCAATGTACTGAAAGGGTTGTTCCTAGGTCGGCTTCTTGGATAATGAGCTGATGTTGACAAGAAGTGACGCGTCGTAGGAGGGCATTAATGAATCCCACATCTACGACACAGAATGGAGCAAATGATTTTGTGGAGGTGAAAACGATCTGATGATACAAGGTTTAGGGTGGCGGTCATGAAAGAATGAAGTGTGAAGGTATTGCAGCGGATGAGACACAAGCTGGGTAGGTGAATTCTCTAAGCGACTTCTCTTGAACATATCGGTGACACTAAAATGGATTGGTATCATTAACCAAAAAAGTGGATGGTACGGTGGACCAATGGTGATATGACCGGTGAACGGGATAACCCAACCCAACTCAATCATGGTGATGGAGTGAAAGTTTCATGTTCAAGAGTGACCTGCTACCAATAAATTTTCTTCAAGTTTTCTTCCCAATTTTCCCTAGTCATTTCTGACCAATGCCTCTTTATTTTTATCAAGCTTGAGGAGGATAACATATGCTTGTTCTATAATTTTCCCTTTGGGCAAACCCGTCGCTATGTTTTAACGAGCCTAGCGACAGTGAAACTCGCTCTTTTTTGAATGGACAAGTTTGTCGCTATTCTTTTAACGAGTTTAACGACAAGGATAACTAGGTCCTTTTCAATTTTAGAGAGTCTGAAAAGATATGGAAAGGAAACTCCAATATTCCTTTTTCGTAGTATAATCCCTTAAGTCCAAAAAAGTATAAAACAATGCGAAAGGGATGACTTTTCGATAGTTTTAACGAGCCAAACAAGACAAACGCTCAATATTTTTGTGTAATAATCCCTCAGGTCCAAAAAGATTAAAATATAGAGGAGGGATGGCACTTCCAATCACTTTAACAAGCTGGAGAGGCCAATTGCTCGGCAATCTTTTCATATTTTATGAGTCAGATGAAAAGAGCTTAAAGGAGACTCGTTTTTGAGGAACAAGTGATATTTTCGGGTAGCAGCTAGTTCCAGGTAAGGGTTGGAACTTTCCAATCATGGCAGTGTTAAGAAGATGGCTAACAGAATCACTCATCGCAGCTGTTCCTCAAAAGGGGTAAACAATCAAATGGAGGCATATGATCGGCTAAAATAGAGTGGAGGTGATAGTAAGAACACGACCAAGGCTCAAAAGCTGATGATAATGTGTTCGCAATGGTTATTTACCGGAGTTGGGTTCATTTTTTAATGAGCTTAAACTTTGGTGGAACATATGCTCACTGCTAGGTTTAATTTTTAACGAGCTTGAACTTTGCGTAAAACTGCTTGTGCTAGTCATATAATAAGGATGTCTCATCGATAGGTTCATTTTTTAGGGAGCTTGCACCATTCAAAATTTTGCTCCGACTCCTTTTATTATGTAAGCTAGGAATGACCAATCCTATGAGTTTAAAGGGTTAAGAACCTACAAACTAAGAAACAAAATGGTCACTTTTCACTTTCACGCAAAAATGTTTGCATGCCCCCAGGTATAGCGAAGTAGAGTTTCCAGGTTACCCTTCAATTTGCAGACAAAACATTTGTTCTTTTGGGAAAGGCATACCTTCTGACGGAGGTATCTAATTCCGGTATAATCCCATTTTCCTAAATGGACGGGTGTGTTAGACCAGTCATATATCCTCCGCAGAAACCTACCCTATACCTGAAGTTTTCCTGCCAAAGCAGAGCACGGTGAATGCCCCCTGGGTTTCAGTCACAACCACCGAATCACTTGCGCTCATTAGGTGGATGGACTAGAGATTGATGAGACATCCCTTGCGCAAAAAGACCTGTTAGGGATGGCATTTGACTATTAGCTATGTGTGAACCGGGGAATGAAAGCTGGTCTATGAGCTGGACCACTTTGCCTTCATGCGAAAAACACATCACTCGAAAGAGTGAGGAGACAATGGCTCCCATGCTATAAATGTTGTCATGCCCAAGGAGTAGATTGTAATCTAAAGGTCCTTGGACTACCATTACATTCAGATAAACGGTTTTCCTTCTCAAAGTTATAGGCAAATTCGGAAGGATCCCTAACGGTCGACTGGTTCCTTTGTCGAAGCCTGTCAGATTTCGCATCTCAGGCAAAAGCGATGGCGAACCAAGCGCTTTCCAAGTAGTTGAGGAAAGGATACTCGCAGAAGCCCCTTCATCTATGATGGTACCAACCATGACCATTCTATAAGTTTGCACTATGATTCAGAATGGTACATTAGATGGTAGATGGGGTCTGCCTAGTAGATTCCAATCGAAGGAGATGACTAGGTTGCTTGGAGGTGGGACCAAATAAACGGCCGGATACATCTCTGATGAACTTCCTTCTTGCGGTAAAGGAACGGGTAGATTGCCCCCATGTTCATCGGAGTCTGTATTTACAAAAAGAATTTGAATGATGTCGTTCTAATTCTCTTTGGTGACTGTATCATTTGAAGGTAAATCCTCTGAAGGCAAGATGGGTTCGACTACCGTCACGACCTATTGACTTTGGTCCGATGTGGACTCAAAGGGTTTATCTCAATGATAGGTGCTTTGACCGACAACAAGGGCGTGTCAGCTGGATTTTCAACTAGCGATGGACTCGTCAAGAGTTTCTTGTATCCAGGAGGAAGCCGTAGCGGTGAAGCCGGATGATTATCCAAGAATCTTTTAGCTTCATCTAGGAAGGGACAATGATGGATGGCATGATCGCCTTCACACAGTATACAAGGAATTTTAGATCTTCCTTTTTTTCTACTGACTTCGTTTTCGCTAGTTGACGGTGTACTCTCAACATGATTGTCAGAGGTTGACGACACCAGATTGTGCAAGCGGGGAGACCAGTCCCTTAAGATTCGTGGGATGCAAGGACAATCTCGATGATAATGGTCCCCTTTGCAGATGACACATGGAGATTTAAATTTAGATGGTGAAATGTGTGGATTTTCGCTAGACGATGTACGGTTTCCCCTTTTTGCCGTTGGCTCCTTCTTCTTCTTCTCCTTCTCTTCCTTCTTCTTCTTAGTTACTTGGTCTTTGGTCTTACTAGCTTCACCAAGCGAAGAGGAAGAAGGAGAGGGAGAAACAAACAAAGTAGAAGGTTGGGGGGTAACTCTAGTATCATCTAGTTGCTAATTTGATTGCTTAGGAATCATGATGCTTTGAACGACAGAGGTCGAGAAAAGCCATACTGGCAGGCCAATTGTCAGTCCTGGAAGGGACAATGTGGCCATATGAGGTGCACCAACATCTCCCCAAGAGGAGAAAAGACTAGGATTTCCCCCAAGGGGAAATCCTTGGTTGGTGGAATCCATTTTCTGAACCTAAGATCAATGAGGGAACAGTGACGTTATTCCGACTAAAATAAATTTTAGATGCTTTTGACACAACTTGCTTTTTCAATTTTTAAGAGTCGAGAAATCTAAAGATGACTCTAGTCGCCTTCGATTTTAATGAGCCTGAAGTGACAAGTGCTCAGATGGACCTTTTCCTTTAAGTAGTCTGAAAAGGAACGAAAGAGACTACTCTGGAAATCTAGACAGAGGGATTACCAAACCAATCGCAAAACTGCAAAATACTTTTTATGGTATGGCAGTCAATCTTCCCGAATGTTGTGTTCAGTGCATTACGATCGATAGGGTGGTAGACACGGCTTCCTAAGGATAAAGGATATAGCCTATTGTCGTCTCCCAATATATAATCAACGGTACGTGGGAGCACAAGTCCGTACTGGCACTTGTCGTCTCAAAGAGGAGGAATCACCCAACCTACGATGAAAGCGACAGTTACCAGGCTTTACAACGCCAAAAGACGTCACTAGCCTAGACTTCTAGATGTTGTGCGTTAGGTTCCAAAGCATTTTTATATTCATTGAATTTATTTTACAATTGATCTTTCTTAAGAAGTGTTCCTTTAAGGTTCACCGTGTGATGTAGATATACAACTCCTAAATATGCAATCTAAGATGATAAACAGTCGTTTACTCTTCTTTTTGCAATGAAAATCCTAGCTACTAAGGAAAGAGAAGCGAGATCCTTTCAACATAGAGCAGAGAGCACACACTAGATGCACTGTCCTAAATCAAAATCAACAAGTAGTCTAAATGCAAATGCACATGCATGTATTTTTTTTCTGCTTTCTTAATGTGTGAATGACAAAAATAATGCTAAGTACAAATCTGAATTATTTCTTCTTTCAAAGCGATAGTACTAACGATTTTCTTTTCAAAAAACGAAAGGAATACAAGACGACACTTTGCGATTTTGAATTGAAAAATGCTTTGGACACTTGAAATACTATTAATTCAGATTAAATACAAGAGTAACAGTGTAATCGACTATCAAAAAGAGGAGGATTCTTTTCTTTGACTGAAAACGACACTTGCGACACTTTCAAATCAAAAGACGACAGTTCGATTAAGCTACTATTTTGTAAAGGAGAACTGTAAATGGCGAAAAATACATAAAAACATTCACAATTCTTTGTACAATGGAGGTTGAATGATGCAAAGGAAGGGGGTTTCAACAGTGGTCTACTGATCACAGACAGCAAAACTCCTGAATAAAGCTGAAGAGAGTGAAGAAAAAACCAAAATCTGAAGGCAGAAACAGTCTTATCTGATCATCGCACCTGTAACACAGGCAAACAGGGATGCATCCCACCTACTGCACACGGGAGGTGTGATGCATCCAGATTGCCAAGAGGAGAAGGTGCGATGGTCTAGGGACGAGACTTTAACTTGGTTTTTTATCACAGTTTGTAGTTTAGTTCAGGGATTTAGGCTGAGTTAATGATAGTCAGTAACTACAAAGTATAGGGGCTGATCTAATGAGGTTACTTGAGCTACCTCTAGGGCACTTAGGATGTTTGCAAGTCAATTGTTCAATTCATAAACAAACCCGGATATTGACTGAAGCAGCGTTGATCTACTTTGCACTTGCATAGCAAATGAAGTTCGAAGGCTAGCTGGCTTAACTTCAAGCTCCATCTGTGGTTTATGAATCAAACAAATAGAGACAAGCAATCAAACTATTCTCTCCCCAGTGGAGTCGCCATTTTGTTATCGGGAAAACTAGTGTCTATTCAGAACTGCTAGTCCCACTAAGACGGGTAGCTATCTTAGAAACAAACAAACTAAAGTCATTTTTGTTTTCTTTTACGAGAGATAGATGAGAAAGAAGCAGAGAGTACCAACCTCAGTCTTTCGCTTGGCTCCTTGCTTGTTTCCTTTCCCCTTTGACAGAATCTCGCCACTCCTTCCTTACTTGTCCCACTTCAAAGAGCACCTGTAGAGTCAAAGCAGCATAATACCATCAAAGCATAGAGATCTATCACCGTAAACAACATAGGATCAGATATATATTGACCATACAAATGCATATATCAACACAATATTCAGAGATATACAAGAATATGGAGGAAAACTCAAATAGCTTTATTGATAGAAGTAGTAGAAGAGAGGATTACAACCACTTGGTCTGACCCAGTGCCATCCTCCCAACATGAAAGCCCTCTTCACCTCCTACAAAGGAAGATCACCCAACAATGTCTTCAAAGAGAAACCAACAACACTTCCTTGCAAATTACAAAATTCCAGCCTTTGGATCTCTAGGATGAGGGATCCATATATAGATGTTTGCAAGGGGGTGAGTCAGCTTCTGGGATTTTGATTAGTATCATCTCTCTGATAGTTCTTTATTCCACTTGGATATTTCATGATCTCTTACTCATCCTTGGCCGAATTCAGAGAGGCAAGTGTCAAATGAGCAACTTCTAGAAGATTCTCAGAGTCTCCACCTAGCAAACTTCTTGTGCCATTTGTCTACTCTCGCTCATCGCACCCTACAGAAGGGCTTTCCAGTATGCATCGCACTTTTTGCATTTGGTAGGTGAGATGCATCGCACCCTTAGCACTGGGCAATCTGTATGGTCCTGCTTTGAGCAGTTCTGAGTAGTTTTTGATGGAGAACTTCTGGGAGATGATGTAATTAGCTGACCTTGCTCCTTTAGGGTATGAAACAACACTTTTAGGGGCTTAGAAGCCCTTTGTTTATAGACATATGTGATTGGGGTTGCAGTGATTAAATATGTCTATAACACTACCTCTCTTTCTTGCTGCTCTAGAATGATTTCTAAAGATAGACTTTATGTCCTCATAAGGTAGTTGGTAGATGTCTCCCCCAGCCAGTAAATGGAGGGTGTCTAGAAGGTCTTCTGGAATTCCCCTGAGTAGGACCAACTTCAAAGATTCAAGGTCAAGTGTACACCTGGCCCTTTTGTAACTGAGCTAGAACCTCTCTTCATAATCTTCCAAGGATTCATCACTTCCCATGGTCATCCAGAAGATTTCTTCCTTGGTATCTTTCGACCTACAGTAGTCTTGGTATTTTTTATTAAAGGCCTACTTCATCTGAGCCCAAGTTGTGATGCTATTGCCAGGTAACCCCATGAACCAGCGCAATGCTGCATCCTTGAGAGTAGAAGGAAATAGTTTCAACTTTTTCTCATCTTCTGCATAGTCATAGGTTCGACAGATAACAACAAACTCAAACAAAAAGGTGTCAAGATCTTTTGTAGTCAAACCATGGAAATGAGGTAGGGTTGAGGGACTTATATTCTTCATTTTGGTGTCCCCATTGGTTTCCCAGATGGGAAAGATACCCTCTATTCTTTCTCCATTCCCCCTAGCATTTCTGTTTTCAACCATTGTCTCAGGAGGGATGTCTTATTCTTCTTCTTCCCCTATAGGTTCTTCAAATATCTCTGGTTGTTCACCTAAAGGTTATTCTTGATCACTGCCACCGAAGAAGAGAGAAGGGTGGATATGTGATGTAGTGGGGGTGTTGGGCAAGAATTTTCCTGAATTATCTCTGTTCCTACGAGGCATGTAAGGAAATCTTTTTGGTTGGTTTTTTTTTTTCACTTCTTGTACTTACAAAATTGAAATTGATTGAACAAACAAATTGCAACTAACTAAAATGAACTTGATGAAATGAAATGCAAAACTGAAAGCAAGGAAATGACTAATATATTTTTGCTGAAATGGAAATTGCAGAATTGAAAATGAAAGCAGGGAAGTACGGAAACTAAAAGCAAGGAAATGACTAATCTACTTTTGCTTAAATGGAAATTACAAAATTGAAAAGGAAAGCAAGGAAATGTAGAAACTGAAAGAAACAACTACTATACTTTTACTGAAATAAACTACTTAGCAGAATGTTGCGATAGAGAATAGGTGAAAGCAGTAATCACAAAATACTCTGACGCTTCCCTGGAAACGGCGCAAAAAAGTGGTGAGCAACAATATTGCAGTAATAATGCTACAACTCCTTGACTTCCTACTTTACTTTTATCAACCCAGTAGTTCGTAACAAACTTGGAAGCGACGGTGTTGTATGCACAAATACTAGTTCTTACTGTAGACTATCACTTGGTCAGCTGGCGCAAGATCACTAGGAGCTCAAGCCAACTTCTATGGATTCCAGAAGAAGCTCTACATGTGCTGAAAGAAAGCAAAGCTTACTCTACAGAGGCTACTCTACTTGCAGAAAGGAAAAGAAAACTGAAATGTAAACTAAACCTAGCAAACCCTACTTAACCAACTAATCCTACTTTTGCAAAAAGAGAGATGAAAAAAATGAAATGAATTCCATTACCTACCCAGGAAGCAAACCACATCTACTCAAGCTATTTCTAGAAGTAAATGGGCAAAAAACATTTTTTTGGATTTTTATGTATTTTTATGTGAAATTGTCATGCATGTAATTTATTTGATTGTGAATGTGGCAGCGATTAGGTGGTGATGGAGGGTGGTTTTAGGACTTGAGAAGATGGTGTGGATGGGTCCTAGGAGGTCTCAGGTGGCCTTCTAGAGGCTTTTCCCGCAATCGGACTTCAAAAAGAAGCCTACAAGAAAATCTAAAAGAGGCTACAGGGGATCTACAGGAGGTCTACAGGAGGATGCCGAGAGCAGTTTTGAAGGTTTTGAAGGTGTGAGAGTGGGTGGAAAGGGTAGCTGAAGGTTGGGATGATGTGTTAAGGTGCCTAGGGGTCACTAAGGATTGCTAGGAGAGGAAAATATGGTCGGGAGAGAGGAAGAAATCCTATGGAAAAACGCAGAAAACTAAGGCAGATTTGAGGTGAACTTTTGGGCGACCTGTAGGACATAGATCAGGGAGAGAATGTGATGGCTGGTAGGCTGACTTGCTGTGAAAAGAGATTTTTTGCAAAAGGACCTAAAAATCAAACAAGGAGATCAATCAAGCAAGGAAACTAAGTGCATCACAAAAAAAATTTGCATCAAGCTAATCTAGATTATGAGTTATGGAAAGAAATGCTAAAAAATGTTATAATGAGAGAAATCATGGAAAGAAACTTATTGCAAGACAAAAATGAGCATGGTGAAAGAGATCTAAAGCAAATCATTAACCTCCTAACAAACTGCAACACTAGAAATCATATGGAGAAGGCAAATCTGTGTTTTTTGTGGCAGCAAGAGGGTCTTGGCCTTAGTTCATGGTCCCAAAGGGAGGAAAGGAGGCCAAGGCTCTATTGATTTCCTTTTATATCTTCTTTCTATCATTTTTCAACCTGCTATGGAAAACTCAAATGGAAACAACCTTCTAAATCACCAAAAGCAACCTATTCTTAACCAAGAAAGAAATTCATCTAACAGTAACTAATTCATAAACTGAAACAAAGCATAGAAATACAAACAAGAGGATATTGGCTACTTGGATTGGGCCCTAACCCAAGATCTTTAGCTCTCTAAGGTAACTGAGTGCTAGCTCAAAAAGGATCTCATCTTTATTATCAAAATAATAATAGGATTACATGAAATTGTCAACAAAAGTAAGCTCGAAGTTGAGCAGAGCAAAGCTGCAACAAAAATTCAAAAATTTGACTAACTTCCTAATGAGGCCCTAGGCCTCTCTACTTATACAACTGAAACTCCCAACAGCTTCCTTAAAATCAAGTAGGCTTGGCTCCCAAAACTTGAGATAAACAGAAGTTATCATCCACTTGCTCAGCTGCCTCCTAGTGGATTGATGTGGATGTTTGTGCTCCAAGCTGCATGATGGAGAAGGGATTCATAAATGAGGGGGATACCCTCCTATAAATCCTCTCCCTTGTCTACTTCAAAGTATTGCTGCAAATTGTCCATTAAATCTTTGACTTTATCTCCAAAATTGAACAAAAATCTGCATTAAACACATATTAGACTCCATGGCATAATGACCAACCCAACTCACTCCATAAGCATAAATATAATCAAAAAAATGGAATAAGCTAAGATAATGGTGGATTAAACTATGTTAGGAGGAAAAATGATCCCATATAATTACCCATTTATGGGGATCATCAGCCTTCACCTTTAGACATCGCATATAGGTAATAAGGAGGAGTGAGAGACGATCTTACAAGATATGCATTGAGGGCTAAAAAAACTATAGACAATATCAAATAAATGCATATACAAGTACAAGAGACATTGTAGAAGTCATAGGAGAAATATAAGGACAGGAATGATCAACATAAAACAAAGAAATTGTTCAAGGTGGGAGACAAATTATCGATACAATTGAACAAGGAGAGGATAAATGGGCCTGGTAAGCTCTGAGGTATGGTCCCTTCAAGATACTAGAAAAATGGGTGATAATGCCTATCGAGTCAATTTTCCACCATATATGCAGATTTACTTAGTTGTGTATGTAGAAAATTTGAAACTCTATGAGCCTTCTTGTTACACAGCATTTTGTCACTATCCCTGTACTCCCCGTCCACGATCCTGGAGGACCTCTACAGTGAACCCTACATGCTTTCCCATAATGAAGAACTTCCCAGTATGTCCCTCTTCATGAGCATAATAATTTCCCTTTGCATCATTTCCCAAGAATCTTCCTTTTACCCCAGTTTACAAGACCGGTTTCCTCCTCGCGTCGATTAGCAGAGATTAAAACCAGCACTAGCGCCGTATGGAGTTACTGAGCCCTTTTCTAGTCACGTTGATCCTCTTTTGGCAAGTTTTTTAAATATGGAGTCGAAGGTTCCAAGTCTCGAAGCTTCATAATGGAAGTCTAGTAGATGGTTGGGCTGGATGGAGCCGAGGAAGTCAGTTTGGGCTTCTTTCCCCTATTAGGATGGAACAAACCCAAGAGATAAGACCTTCTCCCATGATGAGAGGAACCATCTCCCTTCCATCCAAGCTATATAAACCTCTGTTTTCTCAAGCTAAACTAGTTTTGGAGTGATTTTGAATGATCAGCAAGACATCTATAGATTGTAGCTTTCTAGTGTATGTTTGAAGGAGAATAGTGTGTTTGGTTTGGTTTGAGACTAAAGGGAAGAGGCCCTAAAACTTCCATTTTTGGGGTTGTCCATGAGATGCTAGCAGAAGTGTGGGAACCCGGATACGTTGGAGGAGACCAGCAACATCAAGGCATTGGTTGTAATCTCTTTATGAATTTATATGAATACAACTATTGATTGATTTCCTACATGAAGTGTTATCTTACATATTTATGGCTTAATGTTCCTTGACCTATTAAGTAGGTTGAATACAATTTGTATGCTTTCATGTTTGTTGTTTGTTGTTTGTTTTCTTGTTTCAGGTATTCGAAGGAAGGAAATGAAAGGTAGCTGAAGTGAGGAAGTAGGATCATCACCAAGTGGAATAGAATTCTAAGAGGTAGGCCCTCTTATTTGATTCTAGCTTAAGGCGTTTTTCCATAGATTGTTTGTTTGTGGCTAGACCCGCTCTCTCAGGCCAGAGGAATTGTTAATGTTAGCATTGAGAATTTACCTACACCACAAATTGGAGACTCCACTGGGGAGCCAATCCTTCTGTTTGATTGGTTATCAATTTATGGTTTTTTGTGAACTTTTCTAGTATCACCATTTCCCTTTAGAGTTCTCTACTTTGCCTAGTTTACTGCTCTGAGCCTGAAATTTACAATGGCAAGTCTAGTTTTAGCCTTTGAAATTTTTTATTTTTTTCCTTGAATCTTCGGTCAGGGCGTTTATTTTTCTGACAACCACGTCGACCCCCTTCTGGTGCTTGTTGTCATTTAGGTAGTCGCATTGATTCCTGTAGGTGAAGACCAGGGTTTCCCCTAGATCATAACCAAAGTGTCTTGCCCTTCTAATTTCTATCTCTTAGCTGGTTTTGACTGTGTTCTCCCTGACTCGAAAGTTCTATTAGCTTGGTTTATATGCTTATTTGGTTTTCCTTTTCTTCACTTGGTTTCTTGAGTTCTTGGATGGTTTGTAACCCTAGGGCATCTAGGTCATCATCCATTCACCTGTTTGTGTGCTCAGCAAGTCAAGTCAATAGTCAAGTTGCTCCTTGCATTTCCTTTGTTAGTCTTTTTGTTGCTTTGATTTCCCTTTAACAAGTTTGAAAAGTTTCATTTTTTGATTGAGCGTCTCTTTCCTAGCATAGATCACATTGCTCATCTTGTTTTTGGTTGATTATTTGCATCATTAGTTTGAAAGGAATTCTCTTTTGTGCTTTGCATTTTCTTGAGGTTGATTGTATTGGAAATGTTTGTGAAGGATTCGTTTTCTCATTCCATTGAAAAGTACATAATTCTAGTTTTCTAAATCAATATGTTACATTATTTAGCATCATTGAAGACTAGAGTTGTATCGTCATTTGCATTGGAAAAGAAATGAATTCTCTTTACTAGTAAAAGGACTACTTGAAGTGCGTTTGGTAGAAAATATAGGAATTGGAAAGATTTTTTCATCATTGTGTTTTCAAAAAGAGAAATAGTGAAAAGGTCATGTTGCTTTCAATTGCTTGTTTGTTGCATTGAGTGTGTTTTCTACTCTCATTAGTGTAAATAATTCATCGAATTGAAAGGGTCTTGTCTCATTTAGCTGCATATAGGAGTTTTTCAAGTCGCATCGATAAGGCCTAAAAACCAAGACATAATTTCAAGATAAACTCTAAAATGTATTCAATTAACCTAAGGCGCATTTGAAACCTAACGATCACATTTAGAAGGTCTAGGTTAGATATATGTTCCGACGTCTTTAAACCTAGCGATTGTCATTCGCTTTGGCACTAGACAGCGCTAGTACGAACTTGTGCTCCCTGTACCATCGTGTATATAAAGGGATACCCCTCTAGGTTGCAATCATTTATCCATAGGAAGTCGAATCTACCGCCTTGTAAACATGATACACCAAACACAACATTCAGGGAGATTGCATGCTCGTACTTCTTGGTTCGCCGGGAGGTATTCTGCAGTTCACGGTTACCTGGTAATCCTTTTTGCCTAGATCATCCTGAGTAGTAATTTTGATCTTTTTGACTCCCTAAATACAAAATATCACCCGAGTGCTTGTCCTTTCGAGCTCGTTTCAAACCGAAAGTGATAGAGTCACCTTTGCTTCTTTCTTGACTCTTAAAACATGAAAGAGCACTAGCTTGTTCTTGCATCTTAAAAAATTGTTGCCCATGATCATATAACATTCATGTTAGTCTTTTCCAGACCACATCATGAGTACACCTTTAAATACATTTTAAAGCCTTCAAATCAATCTCTCTCTCTTCAGGTTAATTGAGACAAAATCATCATGGTTGAACCATCAGGTTCACCTAGTTCCTCTTCCTCTCCTCTATCTGAAAGATCATCTGAGGAGCCTTTTCTTGAATTGCCGCAGTCTCTTGAGGACCAAGGTGTTGAACTTGGAAATTTTCTGAGAATTCAACCTATTTCATCCCATCCTCCTCCTCCCTCAGATACTGGGTCACTTTCTGACATTGGCCCGGAATCTCCGGATAATCCTATCCAGACTCCTGAGAGTCCGCTAACTTCTGAAGGTTAGCTTGGACTAGTTGTTTATCCTCTGAATTCTTTGTTCGATCCTGTTGTGATATCACCACATCATCCATATAGTCCATATGATCAGCTAGGTATTCCTTTGGAATTATCCCCTTGAACATCTTCGGTAGTCTGTTGTCGCCTCTTTTCATCCATGGAATTAAAAGGCGAAATACCAGTCTCCTCTCTGGGTCACTCGGAGGTTTCCACTCCACGCATAGTGGAGGAGCAGGAATATCATTTCCCTCCTGAAGGTTTCCCTTACACAGGAAGCATTCTGACCAGTTTTCATCCTGAGTTACCACGTAATTACATGACTTTAGCCAGTTGGTTTCAGGTACACCTACTACCTCATTGCTATATCACAACCCTATCTGGGCATCTAGTGCTATGCCTACCTTAGGTTCGTTCATTTAGAACCTGACCTCCCAACTAATGGTGCATTCTGTAGTTTTTGTAGTTTCGATGCAACCCACCATTCTGAATCCTCTTGTTTCGTTGGTCCAAGTAACCCATCTGGTTCAACTGACAGTCTCGAGTCATGTCTCTGTTAGTTCTTAGATCCTTCCAGTAAGTGGATAGGATGTGCCACTTCTTGGGGGGTAGAGTCTGAATGTTTCTATGATGTCTGGTACAACCAATGTGAGTGGCTCACAAGCTCACATGGTTGGAATGAACCAGCCCTCTTCGAGTGCCATTCTAAACCCTGTTGGTCCTGCTGGATCAAGTAATGTCAAGTACCAATAGACGAACCCTGTTGGTCTGTCTAGGTCAAGTAACACTCAGTACCAGAATCATAATATGGCTCAAGTTCAGTACCAACCTCCTTATGTTCCATATCATTCACAAGTGATGGTTAATCCCCCCTACATCCCTCAGCCTGGATGTTATGTCCAGCCTAGTCCATCCGTCGCGCCTAGTGGGTATGGCCAGATACAGTTAGAGAATTTTCAAAGTGTCATTCCGGGAACTGTTCAAGTACCCTTACAGTAGCAAGGATAGCTTCTGTAGAAGCAAGTGAAACATTTGTTTCAGCAAGGGCCATCCATGCAGCAGCAAGGGAAACCTTTGTTGCAGCAAGGGCCATCCATGTAGCAGCAAGGCCAGATGATGTCGCAGCAAGGACAGCTACAATAACCACAGGGGCAACCCTCAAAACCGTTGCAACAAACCATGTAACCGCAAGTGTAGTATGTGTCGTAATCCTCCCAGCCTATGCCTTGTAAGGTCAACCTCTACAACCGCAGGGACAACCTTTACAGCCACAAAGGTCATCTCTTGTAGTAACAAGTTCAACCCGGATAGCAGAAACCCTTATACTCATATCAACAGGGTCAACCTTTATAAGGGCAAGGTCAGGGTCAAGTCCTGCAGTAGCAGGCACAAAATCCTTACATCCAAGGGCAACAAGTTCATCCTCCTTTTGTCTAAGGATAGTAGGTCTAACATCCTTATGTCCAATGGAAGCAAGTGCAAAATCCTTACGTCCAAGGGCAGCAGGTCCAAAACCCTTATGCTTAGGGACATCAGTTGCAAAATCCATATGTCCAAGGCTAGCAGGCTCAACAACATTTTAACCCATATGTTTGTTATCAACAGCCTATGGTTGGATAGTTTCAAGGCTTTCAAGGTCATAATCCTCCCTATGGGCAAGGTAACTTACAGTGGGGGGAAAATCAAATGCCATATGGACAAAATCCTCCACTGCGGGGATAACATCCTTACCAGTAGGGATGGACCCTGCCAGTTGGGTCCCCTTATCGACCTCAAATGAATTTCAATACCCAATTGTCATTCTTGGCTACACTGGAATTGCCAAATGTGTCTAGACTCATGAATGACCCGATTCTTCATTTGCCATACTGGCCTCCAGTTCCATCCAAGATCCCGAGCAATTGTCCGAAATTTGAAGGAAAAGTGAAAGAGGATCCACAAGCCCATGTGATGACATATCACCTCTGGTGCTCCTCGAATTCCTACGTTGATGATTCCATTCATCTTCTTCTTTTCCAACGAACTCTTACAGGAGCTGCAGCTAAATGGTATATCGAGCTACCTCAAAATACCTATCATCACTTTAACACTCTCTCCATGGCCTTTCTCACACATTTCCAGTTTCCAATTCACTATGAAACTGGCACCCATCTGCTAATGTCACTCAAGCAAGACACTGTGACCCACATCCATGAATGGAGACGTAGGTGTCGCCTGATTAAGTTTGAGATTGTTGATTAGTTGCTGACCAAGTGGTTCACCAAATCATTCGTCAACAAAATTTTTGAGGACATTGTTATGGGTGTATGCGTCACTGAGGAACAAGCCATCACGCATGCCTAGTATCTAGACCTCGTCTATTCACAATCTGGCACATTATATGATTTGTTACCTGATGCACCCAGACCATCATCTGATCTGATGACATATAAGTCTCCAGCTACACCTCCTGTTGATGGAGTAATTGGTTCAGTGACTCAAGCCCCTGCAAAATATTCTTCCAAACAGAATTCGGTCTCCAACACTGCTTCCAATGATTCCTCTTGCAATTCATCTGGCCCAGGTAAAACCTCAGAGGTTCACGCTATCCAATCTACCGCAACGAACAAATCCTCTAAAGGTAAGAAGAAAGGCAAAGGAAAGGGTAAAGTCGATTCCCTGAAATAGGGTCCTCCTAATTAGTCGTCTGTTGGTGATGCTTCCCAATGGAAGCCCAAATATCCATGCCTCATTTGTGAGGAGGATCACTATACTAAGGATTGTCCTAGACAATCCGAAGTTAGTCGTTTTCTCAAAGGGACCCTAGTTGTCCTAAAAGATCCCTTTCCATCCCAGCAGACCCAAATGGTAGACCAGCCTCAATCATCCGCTTCCATAGGTTCACAAGTGTTCATGATGAATACACTAATTAACGTGGCTACCAGGTCAAAATATTATCAAAATCCTACCCCGATAGTAGGGAAAGAGAAAGAGGGTACCCCTTCTTCTTCTGCCACATCCAGTTTTGGTCCTTTCCATATAGAGTGACCTAATCCTGATTCTGCCATTCAACCACCCTCTCGAGGTGTGATATGAAAGTCCTCATACAATCCAAATGCTCGAGCTACTTAACATTATAACATTGTTGAGAATTTGGCTCAAGCACAATCTGCTATGTATGCTCTCGAGGTCTTCAAAGTTGTCCTTCTCAACGGAAATCATTACTGTTAGCTATTGGGGGTATTGATCCGACTGACTCTAATCTCAATTTTTTTGACCTAGAAAACCATGTTCCACATTTACCTCATCAGATTTCCTTTCTCATTCAAGTGATCATAAATGAGAAAACCATTCATAGGATCGTCATCGATGAAGGTGCTTCCACCTGCATCATGTCAATCACTTGTTGGAAGGAAATTGGTTCTCCTACTCTGAACTAGTCCCCCAACACTTTGGAAGCTTTTGATGGACATGATTCATGACCATTCAATGTCCTTCCCAACCTTGCCATTACTTTGGAAGGCAAGATAGTACACATCAAAGTAGAGATCGTTGACGCTAATATTAAATATAATCTTCTACTCGGACGGAGCTGGACCCATGCCATGCATGTTGTATCCTCCTTGCTTTTCCATGTGATTTGTTTTCCACATCAAGGGAGGATAGTCACAAACAACCAACTATCCTTCTTTTCCTCTTCATCCTCAAATAGCAATGTTCCATATGTAAAGCACACCGGTGCTCCTTATGAGAGTGTGGGGGTAGGACTCTTTAAAGATCCTGCCTTGATGGGTATTTTTCTGCTCCCACCTCCTCATGTTGCCTTTTTCAAAATGATTTCGACCAATTTTGATCCTTGGGTCATTCCCTCACCGGATCTTGTTGATACATGGGACGAGGTTATGCCGTTAAATCCTACCGAAATTAATTATGTGAAAATTGTTTCGGCTTCACCTTCAATATCCTCTGATCATCTTGTTTCGAGAACGTCTCTCGATGCATATTCTCAATCCTCGTGGCTTGGTTCTTCGGAATCCCCCAATCCCTTAGCCAAGACTTTTCTTTTTGAAAAGATTATCATGGAAGTAATTTCTCTGGAGGAAGTACCTTGGAATGAGACTCATCATCATTCCTCATTCTTGCTTGGCCTGACGGTCGTGTCTACTTGTCTCAAGAAGTTCTCTTCTCAGTTCCCGACCCTACCATTTCAAATGCCGATCATGACACATGAATTTTGGTCGGAAGGGAACATGGGTAACATTACCCAACCGATTCCCATTGATATTTCTGTCAAGCTTGGTGTCGTTGAAAATGTCCATATCGGGGTAACTTGTTCTCTAGATGAGATCGAGCTCTATACTCATCTGTTCCAAGAGTTCCAGGATGTTTTTGTGTGGTCATATGAAGATATGCCCGGCATTGACCCAAGTATAGTCCTGCACAAGATTCCAACATACCCTCATGTGAAGCCCATTCGCCAACGGCTTCATCTAGTGCACCCTAGAAAAGCGGCCTCCATTAAGGGTGAAGTTGAAAAACTTCTGAAAGCTGGATTTATTTATCCAATCCCTCTTATAGATTGGGTGTCGAATATTGTACCAGTGACAAAGAAACAAGGCACTATTCGCATTTGCGTCGATTACCGTGATCTCAATCGTGCATGTCCTAAGGATAATTACCCCACTCCCTTCATTGACCAAATCATTGATGAATGTGTTGGGAGTGAATTTTTTTCCTTTATGGATGGTTTTTCTAGTTACAACTAGATAAACATTGTGTCGGCTAATCAAGGTAAGAGAGCCTTTATCTGTCCGTGGGGGACCTTCGCGTATGAAAAGCTCCCTTTTGGACTTAAGAATGTTGGGGCCACATTTCAGAGAGCAATGTCTTATGCGCTCCATGACATTCGAAACATTATTCAACCCTACTTGGATGATCTCCATGCTCATTCTCGTAAACGCCATGATCATCTTGATCATCTCCAGAAAATTTTTCTTTGCTGTCAACACTACAACATTCGGTTGAATCCGCATAAATGTATCTTCTGCGTTGAATCCGAGCGACTCCTTGGATTTATCGTTTCGAAAGAAGGAATTTGCCTTGATCCTCTTAAAGTTGAGGCCATATTTAATTTACCCCCTCCATCTTTGTTGCTTCAACTGCAGAGTCTGCAGGGAAAATAAAATTTCATTCGTCATTTCGTGCCGAACTATGCTGAGCTAGTTTTAGGGTTCACCCTGTTGCTCAAGCAAGGAACCCCATTTGTTTGGGATGAGGCTACCCAAAAGTCCTTCGATGACCTAAAATCTGCCCTCATCATCGTGATTACTTCCTTTATCTAAACGCAGCCTCTAGTACAATTGCTATGGTTCTGGTACAAGATGATGACGAAGGAAATGAACATTTTATTTACTACCTCAATCAGAATCTCCTCGACACCGAGACGCGTTATGCTCATGTCAAGAAGTTGGCTTTGGCTTCTGTACAGGTTGTTCAGCGCTTTCAGCATTACATTATACTCTACACTACCACTGTGATTTCCAAATGCAACCCCATGACCTACATCCTGACTCGTCAGTTGCTGGGGGGCAAGTATTCGAAGTGGATTGTCATCCTCCAAGAATTCGATTTGGTGTTCACTACTGCCAAATCTAAGAACTCGTTGGTCTTCGCTGAGGCTATTTTCTCCCTTCCCTCTACTTATCTTACTATTGGTGCCGATGAGAAGCTCCTGGATGAGACTCTTTACTTAATTAGCACTCTCGACCCTTGGTACGATGATATCATCATGTATCTCCAGACATCCACTTTCCGATCTGCGTTGACCAAAGATGATCGTCGACGCATTTGGCATCAATCTCAACCTTACCGTATCATTGGAGATACTTTATACTACACCAGTGTCGATTCAATTCTTCATCGTTGTCTCACTCTCGATTAGGCTGAGAGAGTCTTGAATGACTGTTATTCTGGCACATGTGGCGGTCACCTGTTTGGATATTCTATTACTAAAAAACTCCTTTGCGATGGTTATTTTTGGCCCTCCATCTTCAAGTATTGCATCCTTGTTGTTCACAAGTGCCATGAGTGCCAAATTTATCTACAGAAAACACGCGCCCCACCCACTCACCTACACCTCATTATTACTATTGGTCCTTTTTCCAAATGGAGCATCGACTATATGACCTATAACCCTTGTTCGACCAGGGGGCATGGGTACATACTCTGTGGATGGTAAAATGGTGGCTCAATTTCTATTCAATCACATTATTTCCAGGTTTGGAGTGCCTCAAGCCATTGTCACCGACCACGGCTCCCATTTTCAAGATTACATGATGGTTGAGCTGACTTCTTTGTTGGGTTTTCGCCACGATGGCTCAACCCCATATTACCCTCAGGCCAATGGCCAAGTTGAAGCTGTGAACAAAGTCTTCGTTACGATGCTTCATCGCATGATTGGGATGCACAAGTCAAATTGGCATCTCATGCTCTTTTCAACTATATGGGCTTACCGAACCTCGACCAAGGACACAACTGGATTCACACCATTCTAGCTAGTCTACGGTCTGGAAGCAACTTTACTGATTGAGTGAGAAATTCCATCCCTCAAGCTGGCTGTCAAACTTCTCCCCGAGACCTCACCTCAAGAAGAATGCCTCTTGTACTTAGAACGACTAGATGAGACTCGTCGTCTTGCTGCTTTGGTCATCGAAGCACAGAAAAAGCGGGTCAAGTCCCATTTTGATCAGTCTGTCTCTCCTCAAGCTTTTTCTGAGGGCGATTTGGTTCTTCTGTATGATTAGGCTAATGATAAGATGGGGGAAGGAAAGTTCGAACCCATGTGGCATGGGCCCTACATTGTTAAACGTGTGTTATAGAAAGGGGCCTATGAGCTTATTGACTATGAGGGAAATCCCTTAGACAAGCCCCGTAATGGGCTTTATCTCAAAAATTACTATGCTTAGGTCATCTTGCATGGCTACTTGTGTACAATAGTGTGTGATTCATTTGTGTGCAGTATGGTTTGGTGTGTTGTTTTGCAAGCATCTTTCCTTCTTATTATGTTTCTACCTACTTTGTAGATGTCGATGTCTCCTCACATCGGTTTCACTGATGGTGCTTGCCGTAGTACTCGGAATCTATCATTCATGGAATGGGCCATTTATGACCTCCATGGTGAGTTGATTGATATTCAAGGTATTTTTCTAGGTCAGAAAACTAATAACATCGCTGAGTATAGCACATTTATCGATTTTTTGTCAGAATCTATCGCTCTTGGCATCCGAGAATCGGTTGTCAACCTTGACTCACAACTTTTTGTTCTTCAACTCAACGGGAAATATTCCGTCAAAAACCCTCAAATGTGGATAATGTATCTACGTATTCATCTATTGGAGAGAAATTTTGATTACATTACATATCATCATATTCCTAGGTATATTAATACATTGACAGATGCATTAGCTAATTATGTGTTGGATAGACATTTGTGAAACATGTAAAAAAATCAAAGACAAAACATTTGTACCACAGTAAGCAAGGAAATATAGCATGTGTGTGTGTGTGTGTGTGTCGATAATGTTTTTCATACATCAAAACCCAAAAAAATAATATGTGTGTTCAAATACATCCATGACTCGCAAGCCTTTATACATTCGTGGCTCACACATCTCAAAAATTTGGAATGCTAAACCTATGCACTACTCAGCATGATGCTCATGGTAGCACATAATTGCTCACACTACACAAGTCAACAGTTGGCGAATCTGATTGGATACCCCCATTGTGTGCCTCTGATACTGGCGTGGGATGTCACCCACCTGGGCATACTCTGGGATACCGTGGTTCAATCCCTCGAGGTTCTGCGCGATCTCGTCCTCATTATCGTTTCCTTCATGATAAGGAGCGACATCGAACTGTAGAGCAATGTGCCTGGAAATCGGGGACATCCCAGCAGGACACTCTGGTCCAACATCTACATTTATAAAATCGAAATGTCATGAATGCATATATTTCAAAAACAATAAAAAATTAAAAATTAAAATTGTGTGTTTTTACCTCCATCATCATAATCCTCCCCCTCTAGGAGCGGAATATCTAGATCAACGGGAAAGTCGGTACCGCTATAAGGCCAATCCTCTACTACGATCAGTTGTCGTGGTAGCCACAAGAAGAAGGCGGGCTTATGTGACATCTATTGGCCCCCGATAATCCTAGTCATCAATGCACTCCAACAGACCATCTGTGGGTCTCATGGCAATGGGGGTTCCACCTCAGCAAGCTAGTAGTGAAATAGCGGGACCCGCTCCAAAAAGAAGGTCACTAGAATGGAACCGTAGCGGAAATGCTTTAGGTTTCCCCCCTTGGCTTTTAATAGTTGGTGCTTCAGTTTACCTTCATGGCTTCTGCCCAGATGAAGATAGTCAATGTCATATAGTCGATAGCATGCTGAAACTTCAACTTGTTGGTTTCATACTGTGCTTGAGACCCGACCACTCTATTTATGGTCAACAATAGCACTCTCAGCACAAGATCCTGAACAGTCATGATCTCTATCTTGTCGCTCTTTGATTTTAGTGCTTCCGGGCAGTGTTTTGCAAGTAACATGGTCACACTTGCCCCAATAGGCATTGACCCATACAAATTGACCGACTCCCCTCTTCGGGACAATCCTATGATGAAATAATTTTCGGAAGTTTCCAACTCCAATTCTTGATCACAAATCATAAAAACTTCTGGATTGACATCCCAGAGACTGATCAAATATTGTAGTAATTCAGGTTGAGCCCACAGTCCTGGTGTGAGGAAGAATTTGAGGAGCCCATAGTTCCTCAGAGCATTCAAGCAATTTGGGTCTTCCATTTCTTGTGTGTCAATGTCCTCATGCTCGTGTTCCTTCCAATCAACCATTTTCCACGATATTTTCCCTACAAAAACCATACAATCAAGTCAATAATCATCCTTGGCTCAAGAAATTTGAATTAAATCAGAGAAATTAGGCAAAAACTTGGAAACTTTATGTTCGCAGCACCGGCGCATTTGACAGTGTTCATAACCCCCGATCGGCGTGATTCCATGCCCAGAAATCGTGCCAACCGAGGATGAAAATTTTTGCTAAAACCTCCTCAAAAAATCCAAAAGACGGTTAAAAATAGGCAAAACAAGCATGAAAATGGAGCTAAAGGTCTTGGCTCTTACCTGCAACTAACGGATCGTCGAATGGCCTCCTGGATCTCCCGTAACCTACTCTTGAAAAACTAGGGCACAAATGGGTGAAAAGTTCTTCACACAAGGTGAAATGGTAAAATGGTAAAAAATTAGTTACTTTTTCCTCCTTTTATTCATTTTTCATGAAATATTAGGGTTTTAAAAGTATTTTTAACCTATTTTTCCTCAGAAATTGGATAATGCATTTACCTTTTGTACAGCAACAGGTGACAAATTACTAATGATGGTACTGGAGTCACGTTTAAGCTCTTTTCTTGACTTGTAAAACTCAAATGGAAAGATCGCCAAGTATTTTTCCCTTTTTAACTCGTAAAAGAGAATAAAAATGGGGGGTCCACTTTCAAGCTCTTTTCCGACTCTTCCAACTCTTTAAACATGAAAATATTTCTGAGCTTTTGTCATTTTGAACTCGTTAAAGGTTGCTAAACGTCATTTACCCAGTATACATTTACCCTTTTTTCGGGCTGGGATAAACTATTTATGAAAAAGGTACTCCTTGACTGAAATGGTCAAGTGGCTCTCTCAAGTATCATTTTCTACCTTTTCGGGCTCGAGAGACACAAATGTACAAAAAGGGACCATGTGGAGTTTTATTTTCCATGTATTTTTCAAACTCTCTAAACATGATAAAGATATTGAGTTACACCTTTGTCGAACTCGTTAAAAAATTAAACAACATTGGATTCGTCACCATGTCGAACATGAGCTTCTCCTTCCTAGGGCTCATTAAACTTACTAGGTCGGATTCGTCCGAAGGATGAAATTACAGTGTAAGCACATGCTATCCCCTTCAAGCTTGCGATCAAAAATAATTTGGGTACCTGCCATAAATGGTGGGAGAAAATGGGAAATTTTATCAGTCGTGTTGGAAGCTCACTCTTGAACATGACACTTTCTTCTTCATGTCAGGTTGGGATATCCTCATTTTCATCATTGACCTTCCTGGGTTGGGCCGTTCATTTTTCCTTCCATGTTATCTCTGCCACGTCATCATGACCACCAATCCTATGGATCCAAAAGTTTCCAAACTCTGGAGTCGTGTCGCCGATATGTTCAAGAGTTAGTTCTTATGTAGTTACACTTACTCCTTTTTCTCTGTATCATCTGAAATCATTTGCATCCCTTAGTCTCGTGTCAATGATGTGGGGTACATCATGGCCCTCCTTCGACACGGTCGATTCCTGTCAACTTTAGCTCATTATCCAGGAAGTTGGCCGAGAGACTCCCTTCCAGTACCTTAGAGTTTGCATGCCCTAATGGCAAGTTCTTCGCACTTAAAGACAAGTTCACATCATTGGATTTTGATCGGGTGATTTCACGGGTGTCCAACTTCAGTTCCTTTATTCACATTCCATAAACTGTGTTGTTCGTACCTTGAGAGCCATTTTCATTATTGGTGGTTTCTCTCGCGCTTCTTAACAGTTCACATCATTGACCGGTAATCAAGAGACTTTCTCTCATGTTCGACTTCAACACGTTCATTCACATGTTAGGATTTGTACTTTGATCGAGTCATTTGGAGTGCAAGACCCTGGGCTCAGATTACACAAGTCCAGGTTGCGAGGTGATGTGACATGATCATGTTGATATACATGTCTCTTTCAGATGGATGGCTGCAACCATACCATGAGTTGTTATATGTGATCCTTCTCATTATTGGATGGTTGCAACCATACCTTGGTTTCATTATGATCCTCTCTATTGGATGGTTGCGCCCATGCCTTGGATCCATTTACATGATCATCCTCTGGATGGCTGTGTCCATACCACAATTCATATATCATTTTTCATATTTTTTAGTGATGTATATGTATCTATGCTTTCTTGCAGGTTTTCCAATGACGGACTCTGGTTCCCCGCATCCACTTGTAAAGCATTTCACCCCTCACTCTAGTTCGGCCTTCATGCTTTAGGGGGCATCTGTTACACAACATTTTTTCACTGTCCCTGTACTCCCCGTCCACGATCTTGGAGGACCTCTACAATGAACCCTACATGCTTTCCCATCATGAAGAACCTCCTAGTATGTCCCTCTTCATGAGCAAAATAATTCCCCTTTGCATCATTTCCCAAGAATATTCGTTTTACCCCAATTTACAAGACTAGTACTACTGACCAGTTTCCTCCTCAGGCTGATTTGCAGAGATTAAAACTATAGCAACGTACAGAGAAATTGAGCCCTTTTCCAGTCGCGTCGATCCTCTTTTGGCAAGTTTTTTAGATATGGAGTCGAAGCTTCCAGGTCTAGAAGCTTCGTAACAGAAGTTTGGTAGATGGTTGGGCTGGATGGAGCCGAGGAAGTTAGTTTGGTATTCTTTCCCCTATTAGGATGGAACAAACCTAAGAGATAAGACCTTCTCCCATGGTGAGAGGAATCATCTCCCTTCCATCCAAGCTATATAAACCTCTCTTTTCCCAAGCTAAACTAGTTTTGGAGTGAGTTTGAATGATCAGCAAGACATTTATATCTTGTAGCTTTCTAGTTTATGTTTGAGGGAGAGTAGTGTGTTTGGTTTTCTTTGAGACTAAAGGGAAGAGGGCTTAAAAATTCCATTATTGGGGCTATCCATGAGATGTTAGCAGAAGTGTGGGTACCCGGATACATCAGAGGAGACCAACAACGTCAAGGCATTAGGTGTAATCTCTTTTTGAATTTATATGAATACAACTATTGATTGATTTCCTACATGAAGTTCTATCTTACATCTTTATGGCTTAATGTTCCTTGACCTGTTAAGTAGGCTTAATACAATTTGTATGCTATCTGATTTGTTGTTTGCTGTTTTTTTGCTTGTTTCAGGTATTCGAAGGAAGGAAATGAAAGGTAGCTGGAGTGAGGAAGCAGGATCATCACCAAGCGGAATAGAATTCTAAGAGGTAGACCCTCTTATTTGATTCTAGCTTAAGGATATTTTCCATAGATTTTTTGTTTGTGGTTAGACTTGTTCTCTCGGGCTAGAGGAATTGTTTGTGTCCAAACTGAGAATTTACCTGCACCACACTTCCATGCTAGATCAAGAAGAGGAACGAGTCCTACCTTATGTGGAGGATTTGGCACTAGATGCTCAGGCACATTTGATATAAGATACAATTTTATAGAAGAGGTACAAAACTACAAGACAGGGGTAGCATGACCTTTGGCAGATTAGATTGAAAGGACAACTTCCATGCAAAGCTAAATGGTACAAGAGAGAGAAGGTGGAGGAAAAATGTCCTCACCTCTTTCAGTAGAATCCTTTGGTGAAAAAAGGCATCCCAAAATGGGGAGTTGTGATCCATATTGGATCATTCTATTGTTTTTTATCTATACCAATGCTTTCATAGTGGAAAACGTGGAGGCATTAGCTCACGGAACCATTTTTATCAGTGGGACCCAGTTTGGAAAAACAGGGTATGAAACCTTCTGATATCTTTTTGAGGCAACAAACGACATTTTTTGGGGGAAAAACTTTGTGACTTTGGAAGTATACCTTTTCCTCCTAATCTACACACGAAGACCTTTCCAATGGTGCAAGAATCATGTCAATTAGAGTCCATATGTGAAATATATTCCACTTAGAAGTTGACTTTCTTTTTTTCACCACCATAATTCGAGAGGATGCCACGTTAGCCCCAATTATTCATGAAAAGGGGGCTAGCCACGTGATTATGATGTTGAATATTCTATATTGTAACTCTGGTTAAGAGTTGAGTTAGTCAAACCTAACCACTAGTAGGATATCTGGTTGTGTAATAACCGAGCCACTGGGAGGAAAAGGGGTTCCATTCTTTCAAGTGCATTTGTTTCGTAGTGGAGAAAAAATAGCCAGTAGAGATAGGAGTTAGAGCAAACTGAGAGGATTTGTACATTGTATTAGCCCACGAGCTAGAAGCCATACTTCTTTTGTACTCGCGAGCATATTTCCATTCATAGAAAGAGAGTGGAGCAACCTCACCTTCCAACTAGGTTTTTCTCTTGAAAGGGTTTCCCACAACATATCTTGTGTCAAATGTGTGCGTGTGTGTGAGAGTTTATTTTTTCATTCTCTATTTTCTGCATAATTTTAATTTGCATGCATGCACTATTAAGAATAAATCTAAAAATCCATAAATCTAATATAATTGTGACATTGTATGATTTCATATTTTAAATATTTGTTGTGACGAATTGTCCAACGGAATATCCATGGTAGTTTACAGATCAAGCCATCTCAAGGAGAAGGAAATTATTTTATCAAAATTTTCTTTCCTTTCCATACAATACTTTGTTCCCTTTCCATGGCCTTATCTAATTTTTATTGTAGTTTCTAATTTTTCTCTTTAATGGTTGAGCCTTTGATCCTTACCAAAGCCGCTATTGTCCCAATAACTTTAAGGGAATTGTTTGTTTGTTCCAATGTTAGATTCAAATATTATTTTTCACTTAGATCCTCCACCAACCTTGATCTTTGATTTTTCATAGTTGTCTTGCGCTTTGATCCCATCTTCTTAGGAGTAGTTAAATCCTGCTTATTCAAAGACACATCCTTCTAAGCCTACACTTGCTTAGCATCGAGTACCTTTCATCCTAAAGCTCCTGTTTTGCTTTAAATATCCATAGTTTTTACAGTTGCCACCCTAAAAGGTGAATTTATGTAATCTATGATATGTCTATGACTTTTTCTCCATTCTTCCACATCATTTTCATCAGTGATACCTTCCCTTGTGTCGAACTCCACTCAAAATTTGGACAACATGGCATCTCCATCCCAATATTATTATTATTTAAATCAATATACTAACCAATTATGTTGCCAACAATGAATTTCATGTTGAAACTCCAATGGTAGGATAAGAAGCTAACCCAAATTGCTTGTTTGTTTAATTTTTCCCTCAACAAATTAAACATTGGTTCCTAGTTGTTGAAGGTTAAGGTTGAGTTATCCCAAAACCATGATCCACCTATTGTAAAGTATTTATCTTCTTTAGATGCAAACTAGAAATAAAATGAATCCTCAAGCCATGATGTGGAAGGACGATGACTATCCTAGCTACCCCCTCCAAGACTTTCTAAGCTATTGTTGCATGGTTCTTTCTCCAAATGACATGTGGTGGAGCAATCCTATTGGAGTCATTTTTTAGAAGAAAATAGTCCTTTGATTTGTTTTTTATGAGTTTATATGAAAATTTCATCCTCTCCTTTCACAAATTTACACACTTAGCTCTCATATACTCCCTTTCCTTTTCTATGACTTGATGACCTTATATGACGCTTTTCTTCATGGGCCCTCCTACCCCATTTTGTTGCTCGCAAATGAGGAATTCAATATTCCAAGGTTCACTTCCTCTCTCAGTTTCCCTCTTCTTTCAAGTTATTTCACACCAAATGGTCCTATGATGTGGAGATTTGTTTACTTACCTTTACTTTTCCCTTCTTACTTGCAAGCCTTCACTTCCTCACCTAGAATTTTGATCACATTGACAACTGCCTCATTTGCTTCTTATGTGTTTTATGTAGGTACAATTATTTAACATGCACCAAAATCTGTATTCTTAATTTGGTACTTATCTTATTTCCTTTTTTCCTCTTCATAAATACCTTTACTTTAAATTAAATAATTTCTCATATTTTCCATGATTATTTAATTGATGCAAAATACTTGGAAGTAGTTATCCAATCCTTGCAATGATTAAGCTTTGCCTAGCATGATCTAAATTTTTGTCTTCCCCTCCCACAGAAGTAGTTTCAATCTTTGTATGATCCATCTTTGATAGTTTGGCTAGGGTCTAGTGCATCTCCCACCCCACTCCCCCAACCAAAACACATGCACATGAATGTACGGTCCATATGTACCTTATGGATCATAAGTGATCTTGTCCCTCTTCAAGATGGATGCTCAATCAATGAATTATTTTGATTCATTATACCTTACTTTGTGTAATCACACACACTTTAGTTAAAATTTTCATTGAAGGAGGCCTTTTAATACCCCTTTTCTTCCATTCGGTATGTCATAACACTATAAAGTTATAGTTCCTTGAGGAAATTACCTTATTAACAGTTAATTGAACATGTAGAAAGCAATATCCTTCCAATAATGAACGATATTCTTCATTCATAGTTGCATCCCAAACTAGATGGCCTGAAGCTTGTACAAAGGTGTCAGGATCATAATTCATTGAAGCTTGAGCGAGTAAAGAAGAGGCTCTATCAAACTAAGAACTTGTACATCGTTGATCTGTAGGATCACCTACAAGAGCACTTGCTACATCCCAAGTAGCACGGACCCATTTTGGGAGCTGATGAGCTGAAGGAGGATCCTGAGAAGGTGGGGGAGGATTGTCATCCTCACTATCATCATTTTAAGAAGAAATATTTTCAAAAGTAGAAGGTGTTAGTGCCTAAATCTACCTCAGGCTAAAGAAAGGCAAGTCTAGGGTAACATCAAACCATGCTTAACCTGGTAGCTAGCCCTACCAGGTCGGGAGAGGGATTTCTCCTTGTCAATCTCAATTAGAATATTTGCAACTAGGGCTTGAGATGACTGAAATGAATGCTGGTTTTAGTCTAGGTATATTAGATCAGAGAATTTTGTTTGATTTTAGGTTTTGGTTGGTGGATCAATTGGAGAAGGAAGATTGGGTCCGGGAAATCAACTCAGGGATACAACCATGTCCTGTGGGGCAAGGTAGAAAAGAGTTTATGTACTAGCAATGGATTGAGATGGTAGAGTAAGACAGCTGAGGAGTTGAGGAGGGCATAAGAAACTATGAATCCTCTTCAAACAGTGAAAACATTGAAAACCAAATGCATTCCCAAGACAAAGCACTGTAAATTTATTGTATTTTGTCTATTCACCTTGATTCATTTAGTTTAGAAGAGAGAGAGAGATGTGGATACATATAAAACATCAGAAAAACTCATTACAAAGAAGAAACAATACGCAAACTCACTGTCAAAAGAATCCCATAAAAATAGCTGTGAAACCTGGTTTTATTCCTTGCGAAACTGCTGATATAAATGTTTAGTGAGTCCAACACTTATGCCAAAGTCCAACCTTTACAAATGAATCAAAAATTACATGATATAGGCAAGGAAACTACTCAAGCTAGCTATCAGGGTCAAATCCATGAGAAAAGTGGCGGTTTCAACCATATCTAAACTAAGAATAGGAATATAGGGAGTGGAACAACTTGCCTTTATAACCAAGGAAACCAATTCGTTCAGTTCAAAACCACCTTTAACTTGATGTATCTGCCCTATTAAGTGTTTTAGATCCATAATTACATCAATTTACATCATTTACCATGCTAATTTCACCAAGAGAGCAAGAAAAAGTCAACTGTAGAGAAAACTAGGCAAAATCTGGAAAATCAGGCAAAACTGGAAAAATTCATCCTATGCGCAGCGCTTTTTCTAGGCCAATTTTGGAAGGCTTCCCGGAGTTCAAATAAGGTGCAGGATAGCTGATTGGAAATCTTGATGAGTCTACTTTCTGGAGAAACTTGAATTTATGAATTTGGAGTCCATTTCCCCTCCAAAAATTGATTCTCCCAAGACTGCTTCCTGTGTGGAAAAAAAGTGGCAGTGAGGTCACTTTTTGGGTGTTTTTTGCCCTTTTGGAGACCTATAACTTGTCCAAAATTCTCAGCCATTTCTGAGCTTGCATATTTTTCCATGTTGATTCCAAAAATATAAACTTTTTTGCAAGAAAGTGTCTCCAAAAAAAGCGCAGCGCCACACCTATTGGAAAAAGGCTGCTTTTTACATTAAAAATTTCAAAAATGAGAAAAATTGCTCCAAATTTCTTGAAATTTGGCATGAGTGACCCTTGTTAGGTGCTTTGCTGGGACAATTATGCTTCAGCCAATATATTGAGTTTTTCTTGCTCTTTCTTGTTCCTCAAAACTCTTCTTAGCTTGGCCTTTAGCCTCTTTGTCCTTGCATTACAAATCTTTTTCCTTGATGATCAAATCTTTGACACTCCTTGGATTTTGAGCATCCAAGTCCATGACACTCACCTCTTGTGCCACCTCATGGTCCACAAGGACAAAATCTCCATAATCATTGTCCATTGGCTTGATTGACTGTAAATGCTAGTGAGGAAAGAAAGGTAGTGTGGGTGAATGATGAGTATGAAGAGATTTTCAAAAGAAAGGGAATGAGTGGGATGAGACAGGGATATGAGTGAGATTTGATGTGATGTAGGGTTTGAGGGAATAGGGTATGAAGGGGATAACCAATGGATGAGATATGACAACAATATATGAATGAGCTTTAAAGTATATGAGAGGGTTTGGTGAAAACTAGGGTTTGGTTTTTGATAAACACAATTACCATAAACGGATGCAAAAAACCCCTTTTCAACAAGAATAATTGTGTTACTTACTTGTCAAGAGGCAAATTTGGAGAATTGAGGAAAATTGGAGTGATTTGGAATAGTTTTACAGTTGCGCATCGCCCTCACACAGGTGCACAGTGCCTTTTGTATGCGCAGTGCCAGTGTAATTTTACACTGCAAGAAGCTCCTAGGTGCGTAATGCTTTTTCTATGCGCAACGCCTTTTTGAAGACCACTTTTGGAGGCCTTCCCCATGTCCAAATTGGGCACGGGATAGCTCGTTGGAAATCTTATTGAATCTAGCTATAATTTGACACATCACGCAAGTAATTTGGACAACCAAGCTATGATAAATCTTGATTTTCCCAAGGCCACTCCAGAGGTGCAGCAACCCTCCTGAGGCAGCTTTATTTTTGAAATTTCTCTAAAACCATGACACCTGTGTAAAAAGTGAAGGAGTTTTTTCTTCCTTGGCCTATTATGGACAAAAACCTCTCTCACGTTTTCCAAATTCATTTTTTCTTGCTCAAAAAAACCATTTGAGTAAAACCTATCCCGATGTGTGGAACAGGGGATTTGTGAAAATGAAGTGTAATGAAAGGGATAAGGGGCTTATAAATTCTTGAGAAAATTTTTGGAAGTATGGAGGGATGTTAGGAAGTAAGGAAAAGTGGAGTTTCAAATTTTTAGTGAGGGGAAGGGGTCAAAAAGGGAAGAACACGGGCCTAGCCTAGAAAATTATCAAATTGTAGCAAGAAACTAGGGTTTGTGGAAAACTGAGGAATTTTAGGGATATCAGTGATGGGAAGTGTTTAATAAGGTACATTAAGGATAGGGGAAGTTTTATGAGCATCAGGATGCAAGCTTTGTTGATGGTTTGACCATACAAGAGAAATTACCTTCAAAACCCTAGGAGAGGAAAATGAATCTTACCCAAGCACAACTGAAACACGAACAAGGTGTAAAATGACCCATTGGGACGTGAAATGATGATGACAACTCTCTGAATGATGGTACACTCATCTGAATGGTGACATGGACTGACATTTGGACAACTTTGAAAGAAGTGAAAACAAATCTTAAACCTAATACCTAATGACCAAATTTTACTTAAAGAATCAATGAAATAACAAAATTTGACTTTGACACCTTAAAATCATTTTGTAAGAGCATGTTTGATCACTAGAGGAAGGTTTCAAAGACTAACACTAAAATTGGCTCCAATGGGGATGGTAGCTCCTTGGAGGTGCCAAGAACTGCAGATCTTTGGGAGAGCATACTAGTGCCTTATCCATTGGGCATGGAACCAAAAATTCAAGATAAAAGTTCATGACTAGATACTGATGACTCAAAGACACAAACTGACTTGAAACTGACACTAAAAATTGACTCGATACTAAAACACAACTGCAAACTGGAAAATACGCTCGAAGTGGAGCTTATTCAATAAAACCTACTCTAACTGTTCCATTCATCACCTGATCAAGTGAAGTGAAATAACCAATGCAACCAAGTAAGCATTCTAGTTGTTGTTTGCATTCTCCACAAGTGCTTTCTTATGAACCATAAGAGAGGACTATTGAAAGGAAACTCCCATGAAAACTTGTAAACAGATCCGTTGAATAATATGGATTCTCTATCTGACTCCAAAAACACTGCATAAGGATCTTGAAATTCATGCACACTGGGACTTAGCTCATCCAATGGATTACTTTTCTTCTCCTCGTACCATGAATGCAAACTTTGATCTGAGCTTTGTGACGAGACTCCTGTTGAAAATGACAAAGAAACTGGCTACCAGATCAAGTTTGTATCAGTACACGTTTCAAGCTCACAGGTAGCTAATGGAGAAGGACTTTGACTGCAGACATCATCCAACACATTAGCTATTAGATCATGAAAATTTTGAAAAGATTGTTGCAACCCATTTTCTATTGGCTCCGATGAGATTGCATGATTTTCTACAGGCTGCTCATTTGAAGATATACTATGCAAATTTCCCTTCAAAAACTGAAATGATTCAAAATAGAAAGGTATGGAATCATCTTGCATCATTTGATCATATGGTCCAGCTTCCAAGTCTTCATTTGCAACTTGACAATAAAAGGCATTCGGGGGCTACAACTCTGGATATGAAAAGTCTTGAACAAGGTTTCAATTGCCCTCAAGATGGTCCAGATCAAGACTTGTTGACAGTTGATTTCTGATTGCATGAATGTTGTTGTTGATGAACTGAAACGAAGCAAAACAAAAAGGCAAAGATCCCTCACTTACTTCAAAATTTGCTGCACTTTCTTCCTCACTTCCATAGCTGATATGTGATGGCTGAACACTATATTCAAGCTGTTGAAAATGAACTTCCTCCTTCCACAAACTAGCTTCTGATTTGTCTGCAAGACTAGCTTCTATTTGGAGAACATAATCATCATCGTACTAATCAAACTGAGGCAAATCATCAATATAAAACACATCATCAAGCATACATGTCATATCAATAGATCTCTCTTCTCCAAGATGATCTATAAAACTATCATTATTTGGTCTATGACAACTGGGATAAGAAAGAAAATGTTTTGGAGTAGCCATCATTTCTTCTTCAATCAGCGAGCCATGGTCTTGAACATAATACTCATTCCTTGTAGTGATCTTTTGCATCATCTCTTCCACTATACTTACCAAAATGTCAAGCTTTACCTCTAAAGATGTCAATTCCTCTAGGTCTATGTTCTTCATCTCTTCTTCCTTCAACTTTTCCCTTCTGATCAGCAGATTAGCCTCTACATCTACTACATTATTCTGCATCTCTTCAAGTGTTGCAAGATTCCTTTCCCTCAGCTGAAATTCCATTTCCGGATCAAAGGCTTCCGGGTAGCGCAAGAGAGTGGATCCAGGAGGAGGCCTTATATTAACCGGCATCGAAAAATAGACTTGGTTAAACCTGGCAGAAAATTGTTGTACTGTCTCCCCTGGCAATCTTTTCAACTGGTTATACTCTTCTATAATCAAGAAAGGGTTCTATCTGACCACCCACCTGTCGAGGAAAACTTTGACGAACTGTTGGAAATCTGAGATGCTTGCATCAGGCAAGGTTTTGAACCAACTCTTGACTTTGCTTTGCAAAGAAAGAGAAAAAAGCCTAATACTGACATCTTCTTCATCAACTTCAAAAAGGTCAAGAAAGGACTCAAAATTCAATACATGTCTCTCAGCAGTGATGTTGTCGCATTCACCATCAAATCTTGGTAGATATAGGTCATGATTTTTAGGGAAAGCATGGGATATAGGAGGTAAAATCAGAGGCTTATATCGATCTGGAATTTTACAAGGTATAGGGGTATGTACAAAAGGTGTAGAATCAGTCTTGGTCTCTTGAGGCTCATTAGTTTGAAGATAATAATCACAAGCTTCAGAAAAAGGGTCTTGATCAAGCTCAAAGGCATGTGAATATTTCACAATCTTCAAAGGGAAAGAATCAAATGCAGGCCGAGGATCTTTTCTCAAATACAGTATACTTTGCAAAGCCTTCTTGACATTCTCGGGAAAAGAGAAGAAATAATTTATAACAAAGAAAAAAATGTCTTGGAAGAAATTCCAACTTAAATACTTGTTCTTTCCATATTGTCCCTTCATGTTTTTGCTGGTCAGGTTCATCCTCCAGTGGAGTCCTTGGATCTGATGTCGAAACTGATTTGGAGTCGCCAGGTGAATGATTTCAGCCTTGCTGTGTCTGATCGTTGTTCACCATCAACAATCAGATCTGAACTTGATTACATTTTGCTGAGGAACATAAAACTATGTTCCCCAATATGGTCACCACTATGTTAGTGCCTAAATCTACCTCAGGCTGAAGGAAGGCAAGTCTAGGGTAACATCAAACCATGCTTAACCTGGTAGCTAGCCCTACCAGGTTGGGAGAGGGCTCTCTCCTTGTCAATCTCAATTAGAATATTGGCAACTAGGGCTTGAGATGACTGAAATGAATGCTGATTTTAGGCTAGGTATAGTAGATCAGAGAATTTTGTTTGATTTTAGGTTTTGGTTGCTGGATCAATTGGAGAAGGCAGATTGGGTCCGGGAAATCAACTCAGGGATACAATCATGTCCTGTGGGGCAAGGTAGACAAGAGTTTATGTACTAGCAATGGATTGAGATGGTAAAGTAAGAAGGCTAAGGAGTTGAGGAGGGCATAAGAAACTATGAATCCTCTTCAAACAGTGAAAACATTGAAAACCAAATGCATTCCCAAGACAAAGCACTGTAAATTTAGTGTATTTTGTCTATTCACCTTGATTCATTTAGTTTAGAAGAGAGAGAGATGTGGATACATATAGAACATCAGAAAAACTCATTACAAAGAAGAAATAATACATAAACTCACTATCACAAGAATCCCATAAAAATAGTTGTGAAACCTGGTTTTATTCCTTGCCAAACTGCTGATACAAATGTTTAGTGAGTCCAACACTTCTGCCAAAGTCCAACCTTTACAAATGAATCAAAAATTACATGATATAGGCAAGGAAACTACTCAAGATAGCTATCAATGTTGAATCCATGAGAAAAGGGGTGGTTTCAACCATATCTAAACTAAGAACAGGAATATAGGTAGTGGAACAGCTTGCCTCTATAACTAAGGAAACCAATTCATTCAGTTCAAAACCACCTTTGACTTGATGTATCTACCCTATTAAGTGTTTTAAATCCATAATTACATCAAGTTACATCATTTACCATGCTAATTTCACCAAGAGAGCAAGAAAAAGTCAACTGTAGAGAAAACTAGGCAAAATCTGGAAAATCAGGCAAAACTGGCAAAATTCATCCTATGCGCAATGCCACTGATCCTATGCGCGGTGCGTTTTCTAGGCCAATTTTGGAAGGCTTCCCGGAGTCCAAATTAGGTGTAGGATAGCTCATTGGAAAGCTTGATGAGTCTACTTTCTGGAACAACTTGAATTTCGGAATTTTGAGTCCATTTTCACCTCCAAAAATTGATTCTCCCAAGACTGCTTCATGTGTGGCAAAAAAGTGGCAGAGAGGGCACTTTTTGGGTGTTTTTTGCCCTTTTGGAGACCTAGAACTTGTCCAAAATTCTCAGCCATTTCTGAGCTTGTATATTTTTCCATGATGATTCCAAAAATATAAACTTTTTTGCAAGAAAGTGTCTCCAACAAAAGCACATCGCCACACCTATTGGAAAAGCCTTCTTTTTACATTAAAAATTTCAAAAATGAGAAAAATTGCTCCACATTTCTTGAAATTTGGCATGAGTGATCCTTGTTAGGTGCTTTGCTGGGCCAATGATGCTTCAGACAAGATCTTGAGTTTGTTTTACTCTTTCTTGTTCCTCAAAACTCTTCTTAGCTTGGCCTTTAGCCTCTTTGTCCTTGCATTACAAATTTTTTCCCTTGATGATCAAATCTTTGACACTGCTTGGATTTTGAGCATCCAAGTCCATGGCACTCACCTCTTGTGCCACCTCCTGTTCCACAAGGGCAAAATCTCCATAATCATTTTCCATTGGCTTGATTGACTGTAAATGCTTGTGAGGAAAGAAAGGTAGTGTGGGTGAATGATGAGTATGAAGAGATTTTCAAAAGAAAGGGAATGAGTGGGATGAGACAGGGATATGAGTGAGATTTGATGTGATGTATGGTTTGAGGGAATAGGGTATGAAGGGGATAACCAATGGATGAGATATGACAACAATCTATGAATGAGCATTAAATTATATGAGAGAGTTTGGTGAAAACTAGGGTTTGGTTTTTGATAAACACAATTACCATAGACGGATGCAAAAAACCCTTTTTCAACAAGAATAATTGTGTTACTTACTTCTCAAGAGGAAAATTTGTAGAATTGAGGAAAATGGGAGTGATTTGGAAGAGTTTGAAAGGTGTGCAGCGCCCTCACACAGGTGCGCACCACGTTTTTTATGCGCAACGCCAGTGTAATTTTACACTGCAAGAAGCTCCTAGGTGCGCAACACCTTTTCTATGCACAGTGCCTTTTTGCAGACCACTTTTGGAGGCCTTCCCAGTGTCCAAATTGGGTGTGGGATAGCTCGTTGGAAATATTATTGTGTCTAGCTATCATTTGATTCATCAAGAAAATCTTTTGGCCAACCAAGCTAGGAGAAATATTGATTTTCCCAAGGCCACTCTAGAGGTGCAACAACCCTCCTCAGGCAACTTTATTTTTGACATTTCTCTAAAACCATGACATCTATGTAAAAAGTGAAGGAGGTTTTTGTTCCTTGGCCTATTATGGACGAAAACCTTTCTCATCTTTTCCAAATTCAGTTTTCCTTGCTCAGAAACATCATTTGAGTAAAACCTATCCCGATGTGTGGAACAGGGGATTTGTCGAAATGAAGTGAAATGAAGGGGATAAGGGGCTTCTAAATTCTTGAGAACATTTTTGGGAGTAGGGAGGGATGTTAGGAAGTAAGGGAAAGTGGAATTTCAAATATTGAGTGAGGGGAAGGGGTCCAAAAGGGAAGAACACAGGCCTAGCCTAAAAAATTATCAAATTGTAGCAAGAAACTAGGGTTTGTGGAAAAATGAGGAATTTGAGGGATATCAGTGATGGGAAGTGTTTAATAAGGTACATTAAGGATAGGAGAAGGTTTATGAGCATCAGGATGCAAGATTTGTTGATGATTTGACCATACAAGAGAAATTACCTTCAAAACCCTAGGAGAGGGAAATGAATCTTACCCAAGCACAACTACACGAACAAGGTATAAAATGACCCATTGGAATCTGAAATGATGATGACAACTCTCTGAATGATGGTACACTCATCTGAATGGTGACATGGACCGACATTTTGACAACTTTGAAAGAAGTGTAAACAAATCCTAAACCTAATACCTAATAAACAAATTATACTTGAGGAATCACTGAAATGACAAAATTTGACTTTGACACCTTAAAATCATTTTGTAAGAGCATGTTTGATCACTGGAGGAAGTTTCAAAGACTGAAACTAATAGAAGGGATAGAGAGAGGTGGCACATCCGCCAAACTAGGCTCTTAAGCCGATATATTTTCAGCAAACTTTACATCTCTTCTAATGATAACATTTTTGGACATAGGTGAAAGAAGTCTATATCCTTTGACATCTTCAGAATATCCAACAAATTTACATTTTTCACTATTAGGTTCTAAGGCTTTATGTTTCTCATTTGGAATATGGGCCCATGCTTCACTTCCAAAAACACAAAAGTGACTTGCATCTGGTTTAATTGAGCTCCATGCTTCTTTTGGAGTGATATTCTTTAAAACCTTAGTAGGAGTGTTATTTACTATGTAATTTGCATAGTTAATTGCTTTTGGAAAAAAATTAAGACTAAGTCCTTTAGATTTAATCATACAAATAGCCATTTCCTTTAAGGTGCAATTTTCCCTTTCATCTACACCATTTTGTTGTGGAGTATATGGAACAACATGTTGCATTTGAATTCCATGCTCAGTGCAAAAGTTGATGAATTTGTTGTTAACATATTCTCCTCCATTATCATATCTTAGCTTAAGAATTTGATGTCCATATTGTTTTTAAACAAAGGCCTTAAAGGCCGAGAACATGTTAAATACTTCACTCTTGAGTTTTAAGAAGTATACCCAAGTGCATCTGGAGAAATCATCAATGAAAGTTAATAAATACGTGTAGCCAGAGAATGAAACAACTGGAAGTGTACCACATAAATCACTATGCACAAGTTGTAAAGGGGCTAAGACGTGCCAAGAGACACGTTTTTCAAAACTATCCCAATGATGTTTTCTGAGTACACATCCGAAACAAACACCATCTCTGCAAGATACAATAGGAAGACCTGTCACCATATTTTCTTTACATAGATTTTGAAGGGAGCGATAGTTTAAGTGACCAAATCACTGCTGCCAAAGTTTTCTCACTTCGTCATTATGAGCAAAAAATACCGAGGGAAGAGTTGATGACCTAAAGTTGTTAAACTTGTACAACCTTGTAGAATCATCAGCAATTCCAGTAGCTAAAATATGTCTAGGATATCTTAGGTCCTTAATTACAACATCATGAGGTGAAAATTCAATGATTTTATCTTCACCTGAATGAGTTATCTAATATACAGATAGAAGGTTACAAGATAAGGTTGGAACACATAATACATCATTAAATTGACCATTGTCTAGATGAATAGTTATAGCCCCTACAATACTAAGAGATCTATCATCACCAACATATATATTTTTGGTGTTATAGTCATTTAAAGAATAAAACATGACTTTGTTTTTGGCCATGTGATAAGAAGCTCCAGAATCAATGAGCCACTCATGAGAATGAGAAGAATAAGATACATTTAGTGCATAACTAGACAGAGATGCTTGACAACCACATGCAAAAAGTGTTATTCCTGAAGATGAAGCTAAAGTTGAAGAGTTCTCCAAATGGATGTTATGCTTCTTCATTGTTGCTTCCAAGGCTTCCATCTTCTTAAAGCATTTGGATTCTAATTGTCCATTACAAAAGTTGCAATGTCTATCAGTGTTATTCCCTTTGTTTTTATTTTCCTTATCATTTTTTTGAATTTATTTTTAATTTTGAGACTAAAATTGCTTAGGACCCTTGTTTGGTTTAGGACCATTCTTTTTAGGATACTAATTCTTAGGATTCTTTGAATTTGGTTGTTGTTGGGCGGCTAAGGCTTTCTTAAAAGAGTTTCCAAGATTAAGAAGACCAAGATGTAAGAGTTTTTCTTGTTCTCTTATTAAAGAATCACAAAAGGCATCAAAAGAGGGGGACTTGTAGTCTTGCCCTTGAGAAATAAAGGCTTCTCTAGTAGAATGGAAGGTGGAAACAAACATAGAGTAGGTTGGTCCCAACTTAGTAAGAATGGAATAGATAAGGCTACCATCTTCTTTCTTAACCTTAACACCTTCCAAGAGAAGTCTAAGGGTCTTGAAATTGGACAAAAAACCTTCAATGGAAGAAAAATTATTGGGATCCAATGTAAGCAACTCATTTTCGAGTTGATGGGATCTAATTTCATTTTTAATTCCAAAAACTTTAGTGAGTTATTTCATTGCTTCATTAGGGGTATCAAGTTCAGCGATATGGAATCTAAGGTCTGGAGAAATAGAAATCCCTATCAACCCACATGCTTGATCTTGCCTATTTTCCCATCTGGCTGCCTTATCTTCATATTTAGGTTTAGTTTCTTGGCCTGAGCCTATTCTGTAAAGACCTTTACTTCTAAGTAAATCCACAATGTAGGACCACCATTGGAAGTAGTTGGTGCTGTCAAGAATAACTTGGCATGGACTTTCCATTTTAATAGAGACTGAAGCTATAAATTCTGAAACTAAGTATTCCAATGAAAAGATCTCGAAAAATTAGGCCGATTAAAAAAAAACGGCTCTGAAAACAGCTTCCGGATGACGAAGTTATGGCTTTTTGAAGAAAAGTTGTTGAAGATGCTGACGAAGTGCGTGACTGTGCGGAAGTGAATAATAATGTTATATATTTTTTTTAAATCCTCCCCTTTCCAAACTTAATCTAATTAGCTCACTTTAAAAAAAATATGTGACCCACTTTTATAAATAAGTGAAAGTCACTTTTACAATGGTACTTTATGAGCTACCCACTAAATTGTAACTTAAATAAAAGATAAAGAGACTTTACAATTATAAGTGGCTCACTTTTTATAATGGGTAAGAACACTTTTACATAAAGTAACTTTAAAATGTAAATTACATGTGTTTTTTGAAAAATTAATTCAACAAAAAGAAATACTTGAACTCAAGACCTCTATTCTCATAAAGTAACTTTGGACCAAGTGAGCTAATTTAAAAGGTTAGTACTTTTTGGAAAAGAGGAAGTGCGTGCTTACTTGAAAAAAATCCTTTTGCCTACAAAACAAAAAAACCACACAACCCAACACGGACATACACAAAAAACCAAACCTTATGGCTTGAAATTAGCTTTAGCCAGAAACTAAATATTTTCCTCGATGTTTCTGATTTTCCGAGATCACACTAAGGTGCGGCAAAAAAGAGCATACGCATGAGAAAAATCCTTCCTCTCTGTTTCTGATTTGCCCAAATCGCTCAGAGTCGTGGGGCAAAGAGCATACAGAGAAATGAAAACTATAAATCTAGTAATAAAAAAACCAGATAGATAAATAAACCAAAATAAACAGAGAGATAAATAAATAAAACTACAAATAAAGACTATATACCTCCAGATCTTAAAAATGATGTAGCTAGGCATACCGGAAACCTTTTTACATGAAACGAAATGGGTTCCTCACTATAACAGATTATCCTAACACAATAGAGCAGTACTCTCGGCCCAAAAGAAGTTAGAAATGGTGGATTTAGGAAACGACAGTCGAATGCAGCTATACCAGCTTCCGATTTAGATCACCGATGGATGCGGCCCTCAAATAGCTCTGATACCATGTAGGAATTTACAAGGTAATTTCATCAGACATAGCACCAAAGGACATCACTCACAAATAGATCACATATCAATACACCAGTATTCTTGACGTGGACGGTTTCCCTCTTTGAGGGTTCTAACCACGTTAAGAATACTAGTGTATTGATCTGTGATCTATTTGTGAGCAGTGTCCTTTGGTGTTATGTCTGAGGAACTTACCCTATAAATTCTTACACTACAAGCCTCTTCAATAATGCTTCCCAACAAGATGTCTTCAATAAGCTGCTCCAAGACACTCTACAAGATCTGCAAAGTTCTTGTTTGTAGATTTTTATGAGTAGATTTAAAGAAGAAAAGTACAGAGTATGCTCCACAGTTTGAATTTCTTGTCGGTGTTTCAATTCCATACCAGGACCCATCAATATTTGCAAATTCTTCACAATATTGCTTCATCAAGTTGCTTCAACAAATCTTCAATAATGATTTCTTCAAACCAATTCTCCAAGGATGCTTCAATATGGCTCTCCAAGGTATGCTCAAGACTAATCAAGAAGGTCTTCAAAGGCTGCTCTAAATTGACTTCAAGATGTTTCCCAAATTTTCACTAGGTAGTTTGCTCCAATATGCTTCAAAAGACTACTTCAAGGTCTGGTCCAAGATCAGTTCAAGTCTGCACAATTCTTGCACAATAGGTCTTCTACAAATTGCTCCAATGATGCTTCCAAGAATGTCTTTAATAAATCATCCAAGAACTTCTCTAATATTGCTTCAACAATCTTCAAGGAGGTTTTCAATATGCCTTAACAAGTCTTTAATAAATCTCTCAACACAATGTAAAACAATGCTTAGAAACTCTTCAAAGAACTCCTTCAAAAATTTTGACCTCAATCCTTTTCAAAAGTTTGCTTCAAGGTTTTCCAAGGCTACAAGTTACCCTTCTTACTGATAAATATTTTTTCAATACATAAATGTTGAACTATATGCCTCATATAGGATTGAATTATGAACAACAAGTTTTCTCCAAAATAGCTCAGCTCCTATACAAAAATGTTTACCAAGAACCCTTAAACCAGAACTGAAGCAATACTCAAAAACTCTCTTCAGGTTTCTCCTTGGATTTCCACTGAAGTGGTCTTCTAGAAGGATCGAGTAGGGCTCAAAAAATGCAATATATAAGTGTGTCAACAAGGGTGGAATAAGCCATGGGAGGGCCAAATTATAGTCCTAAAATAGGCTGAATTTTATATGTCATAGGGGTTGAAATTATAGGCCTGAAATAGGCCAAAATTGTAGGTCAAATTATATTACAACGGAGGGGTCGAGGTCTATTCCACTATGAGGTCAAGATCTGTTATAAAAGAAGATATATGTAATCTATAGCAAGGTCGAGGCATCCAAAAGGATGATCAATGAGGTATGTTACAAGAGTGAGAATCAATCTGCAAATATAATGAATGACCCTTGTCCAATACAAAGAGAAACCTAAGCCACAAAAAATTAGTCTAGCAGTGCTCAACAATATCTTTAATCTTCATCCTCTTTAGCTTGTTTTGTTGGTTTTCTATCTTAGATCCGTGATGGTGGAAGAAATTAGGAGTCTAGCTTCTTATTTATACACTTTGTGATGTAATTTCAAAGGGACGTGTACTTTGGGGTGTTTATATAGGCTAACTTGTGTAGGCTCAAGTAGGCTTGCCAAATGATGTATTTTTTACTTCAAAAATAAAATTCTCCTCAATGACAAGGAGTTATAGGGCAGATAAGTATTTATTAGAAAGGTCTTGGAACCCTCTATAAGATAGTGTAATAATCTCCCCAAGAAATCGTCTTTATAATTAATGATATTAATTTTTCTTTTCATAAGAGTTTCTTCCATGGAAGCCTTATTTGAGGATTTCTATGCAACTAGGGTTTCATTATGTGACTTGAACAATGAAAAAGCATCTCATGCATAAACATCTAGGGCTCGGGCTTTTTATAAATTCTTCATTTAGGGCATTTCATGAATATTCCAAAAACAATTATAAGCATATCAGGCATACCTAGGGTTTCATCATATGTTCTAGGGCATATCTCATGTTAGGGATTCTTCCAAGCTAAGGCTTATAAGATAAGGGCTCCTTCACATATGTTTGTCATCTAGGGTTCTTTAACACAACTAGGGTTTGTCATGTACCTAGGTTATTCTCAGGACACTAATGCAAGGGTCTCATCTATACACTTACAGTTAGGGTTTGCTATCAACACCTAGGGTTAGCACTTAGGATCCTAGGGTTTGCATCTAGGGTTTCATCTAGGAAATGCTTCAACAATGCACTTAGGTTGCCATCTTATTGTTGGGTGTGGAGCCTGATTATCTTCTATATTCAAAGGTTTCAGCCGGATGTATACCGTAGGAAGATTGTACACCCCTCCATGCGGGGGGGTGGGGTGTGTGGGGGGGACTTCTCCCCACCGTGAGGGTCCGGGGGGGCTAATATCCCCTTGCTGGGGGAGTCTGGGGGCTAGCGGTCCCCCGGCGGGGGTTCGGGGGCAGTGCCCCTGAAGCTAAAAATAGATGTAAAATTGCCTTGTAAAAGTCTAGTAATTTCTAGTCAATTTGGGCCATTCATTAGGCGGATGATCTGACGGTAGAAGTTATGTTTAGTTTAGGGTTTTTTGCCCTAGAAAGAAACCCCTCACTATATATATGAGGGAATTGTATAGCATCTATGTAGATCTGTATTCTGAGTGAGGAAGAGAGAGGAGATTGAGAGTGAAGAGGGTGTTACAGCGAATCTGCTATAGGTTGTATCTCTTCAGTTTGCTGCATAATATAAAAAGAAGGACTGGCTGTTTCTCCGTGGACATAGCCCAAACTGGGTGAACCACATATATCTATGTCTCTCTTGTTTTATACGTTTTCTGTGTGTATATTTCTGCAATATTTTATGTGTTCCATTGCTCTATAATATATAATTTTCTAACAACTGGTATCAGAGCCAAAGGTCTATTTGGTTGATAAACTCGCAGGAGAGAAGGGTTCCTAGTTCGAGTGGGAGCAATGGTGGAAGATGGTAGGTTTAGGGTCGAAAAATTCAGAGGCCAAAACTACCAGCTGTGGAAGATGTAGATGGAAGATTATCTGTATCAGAGAGATATGTACGTACCATTGAGCGGAAAGACAAAGAAGCCGGCGAGTATGACAGACACAGAATGGAACATTCTCGATAGAAAGGCACTTGGAACAATATCGCTATGCCTAGCGACGTCGATAGCATTTAATATTTCAAAGGAAACAACAACAGAGGGTTTAATGTTGACATTGGCCAAACTATATGAAAAACCCTCGGCCTCAAATAAGGTATTTATTATGAAGCATTTATTTAATATGAAGATGTCAGAAGGTGGATCTGTTGCTGATCATTTAAATGATTTTAATATAGTTACAAGTCAGTTAAGTTCTGTAGGGGTAACTTTTGATGATGAAGTTAGGGCTCTATTATTTCTGTGCTCATTGCCAAAAAGTTGGAATGGTTTAGTTATGGCCATTAGTAACATTGTCTTTGTATCTAGTACTTTAAAGTTTGATGATGTTGTCAGTGCAATCCTTAGCGAGGAAATGCGACGGAAAAGCTCCGGTGAGACATCAGGTAATGCTTTGACTGCAGAGACTAGGGGAAGAAAAATGGAAAGAGGAAAGAACCCAGGATATCACAGTATGTCAAGAAAAGGAAGATCCAAGTCCAAATCAAGGATAGTGTGCTGAAAATGCGGGAAGAAAGGACACCTGAAGAAAGACTGCAGTCTCGAAAGGGAAACGAAGGAGACGCGCAACAAGAAACTAATCATGAAGCGAATGTAACAGGTCATGTGTTGGAATATGCTTTGATTATTTCATTAGAAAATATTATTGATGCCTGGGTGGTAGATTCAGGGGCCTCATTCCATGCCACACCTGATAAGAAACATTTTCATGATTATGTTCAAGGAGATTTTGGATAGGTTCAATTGGGTGATGATAAACCCTGTAAAATCGTTGGAATGGGTACAGTTTTTATAAAACAACAGAATGGAAATCAATGGCTACTGAAGGAGGTAAGGCATGTTCCAGATCTGAAGAAAAATCTGATTTCAACAAGGCAGTTGGGAGGTGAAGGTTGCGTAACTATTTTCACAGATAAAACCTGGAAGGTCACTAAAGGATCCCTAGTAATAGCAAAAGGAGAAAGGTTGGTTCATTATATTTATGCAATGGTATCTCTATTTCTGTTAATGCTTTAACCTCTACAGGAGAAGATACGGCATTGTGGCATCATAGGCTCGGGCACATGAGTGAGAAGGGGATGCAGATTCTTCACTCAAGAAATTTGTTGCCAGGTTTGAAACATGTTGATTTAAAATTATGTGAGAATTGTGTTTATGAAAAATAGAAGAGAGTCAGATTCCTTAGAGTTGGGAAAGAAAAGAAGAGTGAAAAATTAGAGCTTGTGCATACAGATGTATGGGGACCTACTCAGGTATCATCTCTTGGTGGCTCTCGCTATTATGTTACTTTTATTGATGATGCAACCAGAAAAACCTAGATTTATTGTATTCGAAATAAATCTGATGTATTTGATATTTTCAAGAAATGGAAAGCTTTGGTTGAAAATGAGATAGGAAAAAGGTTGAAGTGTCTCAGATCAGAAAATGGAGGTGAATATTGCAGCAAAGAGTTTGATAGGTACTGTTCAGATAATGGAATTCATAGAGAGGAGACAGTTCCAGGAACACCACAAGAAAATGGCGTGTCAGAAAGGATGAACGGGACAATCATGGAGCGTGCAAGGTGCATGAGATTGCATGCAGGATTTCCTTTACAATTTTGGGCAGATGTTGTAGATACTGTTGTTTATCTAATTAACAGAGGGCCTTCAAGCTCTTTGGATGGTGGTATTCCAAAGGAGGCATGGACAAGTAAAAGGTAAACCACTCTTTTTTAAAGATTTTTGGTTGTGAAGCCTTTGTCCACATTAATAAAGAAAATAGAACAAAGCTTGAAGCAAAATCAAAGAAATGTACCTTTATTGGATATGGTGTTAATGATTTTGGTTATCTCTTTTATGATTATGAAAAACACAAAATCATTAGGAGCAGAGATGTCATATTCAATGAAAAGGTTTTGTATAAGGATCAGCTGCAGGAAAAAAATAGGAAAAAGAAAACAGAGAATACACAGTTCTTGACGAGATCATAGAAAAAGTGATGGTGCCTAAAAATCATAATGATCAACAGCTAGAACAACAACCACAACAGCAACAAGCACTTCAAACACCTGAAAGTTGTGTTAGAATATCTACCAGTATGAGTAGACCCCCTAAATGATACTCTCCTTCATTATATTATGTATTGTTGACTGATTCTGGTGAACCAGAATGTTATGAAGAAGCAATGCAGGTAGAAACCAGGAAGAAGTGGAAGCAAGCCATGAAAGAAGAGATGGACTCCTTAGCACATAACCAGACTTGGGACTTAGTCAGGTCGCCTGTAGATAAAACAACATTGTAGAATAAATGGGTTTACAAGTTGAAGGAAGAAGATGGAGGAAAACAGAGGTACAAAGCTAGACTTGTGGTGAAGGGGTTTGCACAGAAGAAAGGTATTGATTTTGATGAAATATTTTCTCCTATTGTTAAAATGACTTCAATCAGAACGATTTTAAGTCTAGTAGCAATTGAAGATTTGCATCTTGAGCAGTTAGATGTAAAGAGAGCATTTCTCCATGGGGATTTGGAGGAAGAGATATATATGCAGCAACCACAAGGATATGAGGTAAAAGGGAAGGAGAAACTAGTGTGCAGGTTGAAGAAGAGCTTGTATGGCTTAAAACAGGCTCCAAGGCAGTGGTATCTAAAATTTGATAGGTTTATGTCTGAACAAGGTTATACTAGATGTCACTCTGATCATTGTGTTTATCTCAAAAGCCAAAATGATGGTAGCTATATTATATTGTTATTGTATGTAGATGACATTCTTGTTGCAGGTTCTAACATGCAGGAAATAAATGTGCTCACAAGAAAACTGGAAAACTCATTTGCAATGAAGGATTTGGGTGCTGCAAAACAAATCCTTGGTATGAGAATAACTAGAGACAGGAAGAATCGCAAATTAACATTGTCTCAAAGTGAGTACATAGAAAAGGTGTTGAAAAGGTTTAATATGCAGAATGCAAAACCAGTTAGTATACCTTTGGCTATCCATTTCAAATTAAGTAAGGAGGAGTGTCCCAAGACTCAGGAAGAAATGGCTCATATGTCTAAAGTTCCATATGCATCAGCAGTTGGAAGCTTAATGTATGAAATGGTCTACACAAGGCCTGATATTGCACATGCAGTGGGAGTTCTAAGCAGGTACATGAACAATCCTGGAAAATAACATGCGATGGCGGTGAAGTGGATTCTCAGGTATTTGAGAGGTACCACAAATCAAGCATTATGATTTGGTGGTTCAAACATTGCTCTACAGGGATATGTTGATGCAGATATGGCGGGTGATAGAGATAACAAGAGGAGCACAACAAGGTATGAGTTTACTATAGGTGGAACAGCTGTCAGTTGGATCTCAAAAATGCAAAGTGTTGTTGCACTCTCAACAACAGAAGCAGAGTATGTTGCTTCTACAGAGGCTAGTAAAGAAATGATTTGGTTACAAAGGTTTCTGGATGAATTGGGTAAGAAGCAGGAGTTGGGCAAGTTATACAGTGACAGCCAGAGTGCCATACGTTTTGCAAAGAACTCTGCATTTCATTTCATACGGTTAGCATTGGAAGACGGACAATTGAAACTGGAAAAGATACACACTAGCCAGAATACTGCAGATATGTTAACAAAAGTTGTAACCAGAGAGAAACTAAGAATATGCTCAGTTTCAATTAGTCTTCAGGTATGATGAAGAAGATGAGAAATAGCCAGGTCCAAAGTGGAGTCATTGTCTAGAAAATGAAGCAACGGTGGAGTTGCTATAATCAGTCTCCAAGTGGGAGATTGTTGGGTGTGGAGCCTAATTATCTTCTGTATTCAAAGGTTTCAGCCGGATGTATACCCCAGGAAGATTGTACACCCCTCCACGTGGGGGGGTGCAGGGGGGACTTGTCCCCCCCGCGGGGATCCGAGGGAGCTAATCCCCCTGGCTGGGGGGTTCGGGGGCCAGCAGTCCCCCGGCGAGGGTTCGAGGGAAGTGCCCTTGAAGCTAAAAATAGATGTAAAATTGCCTTGTAAAAGTCTAGTAATTTCTAGTCAATCTGGGCCGTTCATTAGGCGGATGATCTGACAGTAGAAGTTATGTTTAGTTTAGGGTTTTTTGCCCTAAAAGGCAACCCCTCACTATATATATGAGGGAATTGTATAGCGTCTATGTAGATCTGTATTCTGAGTGAGGAAGAGAGAGGAGATTGAGAGCGAAGAGGGTGTTACAGCAGATTTGCTGTAGGTTTTATCTCTTCAGTTTGATGGATAATATAAAAAGAAGGACTGGTTGTTTCTCTGTGGACGTAGCCCAAACTGGGTGAACCACATATAACTTTGTCTCTCTTGTTTTATGCATTTTCTGTGTTTATATTTCTGCAATATTTTATGTGTTCCATTGCTCTATAATATATAATTTTCTAACACTTATTGACATCAATGAAAACTTTATCCAACACACATTTACTACTTTAAATTTATAGTTAGATGATGCATCAAAATCAAACTCAGTCCACCCTTATGGTTAATTTTATTAAAAAAATAAGTATATGTTGAATAAATCATTATTGATTATTACAACAAATATATATATATATATATATATATATATATATATATATATATATATATATATATATATATATATACATTTTTACTATAAAATATTAATTTTAAGGGATAAATTTTGTATATTTTTCAATATACAAAGTGTAATTTTTATTTAATTTAATTTTAACTTTTTTCTATTAAATAACAAATTTTAATACAAATATTTTTCAACTTTAATATAAATGAAATTTAATGTCTTACCCCGGCCCTTTAAGAAAAATCCACTTCATTCCACAACTCATAAGTATTTATGCATACTACATATTTACAACAACAAAAATCATGTAACTATTAGAATCCTAAATTACACTATTTTACAATGCATATATTTAATATTTACCCAAAAAAATCATATAACTATTAAAATTATTTTAAAAATTCATATAACTATTAAAATTTTAATGACATTTTGTTCCCATATATATTGTGCATAATTTTTTAAATTATATGTTACTCTCAACACACACACACACACACACACACACACACACACACACACACACACACACATATATATATATATATATATAATTTTTCATAAAAAATATCATATTATTATGTTAATAGGCATATTTATTTTAGAATAGAGTTTTCATAATTTTACTTTAACTATAAATAATTATTAAGTGGGTGGTAGAGATTTAACCTTTATGTAATATATTAGAATGTTTTTAATAGTATTTGTTGCCACACAATCTAGCAAGGGTCCAAGGAGGGGTACCTAAGGGACAACTACTAGACCAAATGATAACAATGAGACAAAAACCCACTATCACCTCAGTCAATGTCCCCTGCTCTTTACGGCCTTTCACCGATGGGAGGAGTCACGTTACGACAAAAATCACTTAGGATAAGAGGTTCAATGATTGGGTTTATAATGATTTCCAAGGCCCATTCAGAAGAGAGGTTCAGTGTGAGGCTCGCTTCAATGAAGCTTAATGGCTCTCTAAGAAAGACCTAAAGAGGGAAATGAGGATCTAGGATTTTGGGATGATACAATTAGATTAGGTGTCCTATAATCAAGATTTCCGAGATGGTGAAGGACCACTCAGCTAGCTCTTTGAAATATGTAATTTCTTTCAAGGTGGATGATGCTAAAGTTGAGAGGACTAGGTTTGGTCCACACATGACCTAGGGTTTAAAGATTGATCACAAGTAAGAGACCCCGTAAGAGGACACTAGGTCAAGGTAGGGAAAAGAAGAAGGCCAAAAGTGATCAACTTCAATGGTAAAACGACCTTCAAAGGCCACTAACCATAGACATGAAAGATTAACTTTGAAACTTGAGCTAGGGTTTGAGTTTTTTCTCAAACTAGCCGTGGAAATTGCCTCAAAATTTGAGGAACACTAGAGAATACAATAGTGTAGTAGCATATCCACTTAGTTTATCAACGACATCCCTCTAATGAATTTTACACAAGGCCCTAGCTAGTTGTCTAGGGTTAAGGTAGAAATTTGGAAAAGGTGATGAAAAAAGTTTGAGGGTTGATAACCTAGGAATGAGACCCAGTGCCTTGAAAATATGGAGAAATGGAGTCTATATTTCCTTTAATGAAAGGACTTCGCCCTATTAAGGAGTCTTATGTATCCTTCGCACGTAGAAACTTCAATACAAGAGGAATTTATACTTTGTTTGGTAAGAGATTATGGAGTTTCGAGGATGCAAGATAAGACAAGCCTCTTGAAAGATTCACTCGCATTCCCTAATGAGTAATTCATGCAATGCTTCAATAACCAAGTGCTTTCAATAATTTGTATCAAATTAGGGCATAAACAAGATTATGATAAGACTTTCCATACATTAGACATGCAATGACATGAATATATAGCATCAAAAACACACTTACAAGGTAATGCAAGTATATCCATCCATCACAATTGCAATTAGAAGCTCCAAGACAAGATAACAAAAATCCCAAACAACAAAATGCATAAATTACATCCAATTTTGTCCATCGATTGCAGGTTTGAATTCTTTTACAAGATAAAATCCCAATCCAAATGATGATGAGTTACAAATTAGGCTCTTATTCAATTTATATGAGCCTTTAGAAGTTCGATTTGGTCTAATTAGACTAATAAGCCCCTAAAAATAAATTTAACGTGAAAAATAACAACCTTATTGGTGACAAGCCCACAAATAGCTCAAAAGTGTGAAATAAGCCTTCCTAATGAGGCCAAAATGATAAAATAATGGCATAAAAGGCTCATTGGAAGGCTAAGTTAAGTCCTCCATGTGTCAAGATGAAGAGGAGGGATCTCAAACTGATGACCAAGGGGGTGGCCCCTTGGTTTCCAAGTGAAACATTTTTGGTGCTCCAAAGTGGAAGTGGGGCACAATCAACGGTCTTATGGGTCTCCAACTAGATCAATCATGTTGATGCTCCATCAATAAGGGCGAGAATTATGACACGTGCCCTCCCATGTCTTTTCGGATGAGACAAAACCCTATTTGGCCCCTGGATCAGCTGCCAAGTGTCATGTGCAAGTATATGCCTAGTTGGGGAACATGGTCGAAGTGCATCATTAACTCTATACAAGTGGGGCATGAGAAAGAAATATGTGGTGTTGAAGAAGCCTGTGGTATCTTGCAATCAATGCTCTTTTATGGAGGAGGCCCATGGCTCTCAATACTCACCCTACAAGTGTCATTAAGACCCTCTAGAAATCTTGGACCGGTCATAGGGAGACCAAGTTCAAATGGAGACCCACCTGCAATCATGTATAAAATGCAATGCATCTCCTCACCTTCTAGTACAACAATTCATTAGTGTAATTAAGTAATTAAGCTTACATACCAGGGGGAAAAGTGGGCACTTCATAGTGGCATGCCCTTCCAAATGAGCTTTAGAAGGTACATGTGTTTCCTTACTCAATGGGAGAGGTTAATAAAGGACCCTATTAGGTGGTTTCAGTCTTCAAAGGAGTAACAGATCCATGGTACATTTATCAAATGGTATGTGTCATGTAAAATGATGGTGGAACAGAGTGTGGCAACAGGGAAGGATCTAAGCCACATGTCATGGTACAAGGGTAGTTATAATGAGAGAATCCCACACATTAGGTATATATATGTAGGAGGGATAAATTGTGGTACATGAGTTACCCTGACCTTTTTTTTTCCACCCTTCTTCATATTCCTTTTTCCTTTTATTGATTTTTCTTTCTTTAACTACTCAGGGCTCCAGGGAATGAGAGCATGATGTGTATGATAAAGCAGTGAATACCCCCTTAAGGTTGGGTAGTTCACTGTCCACTAGGGGTTGAGACATTCATGGGTTCCTAAATGATGCAAGGGGAATACATAGGATCCCTAGGAACTCAGGTGATGGCCATAGTGATAGGGGGTGGAGCCTATGTTTGGCTTTTTCCCCCATGCTAAATTTTTATGTCCCAACCATTTTTTGCATTTTATGGTGCATTTCCTGTTGTAAGTGGCAAAATTATTCTTTTAACTTTATTTTTAGTTGCATCAACCTCTGAGGCATCATTCCAGGCCCTACAAAAGTGTGGACAAGGGGAGGGAAAGGCTAACTCCTTATGGACCTAATGGACAAATGTCGACCCATATGGGAAAAGTATGAAAAGGGGTTATAATGACCTGAGGGGAGTGAGAAAATCGATATCGGAGAGTGAGACCACATAGCCAAAATTAAGGTTTACCATGTAATGCCACACCTAAAGCTAGTATCCAATAGAGGATATCTAATCCCATTATTTAAATCGAATCCCCCCACTAATGGATGTCCAAATGTATCCAAGGAAAGAAATATTAACACCCAATCACATAATGAAAATCCATACCTTCGGGCTTGACAGGCCCACTTTCAAATATACTATCATAACAGATGTGTGATGGCACATAGTAGCTAGATTAAATGGTAGATAATGATGGCACATTTAGCTATATGATGGCTGCAAGGGGTTGTTGGTTGTCGGCTAAAGAAAAACTTAAGAGAAAAAATCTCCTATATGGGTCACTCACTGGTGTTGGATAACATTTGGATCCAACTAGGACATGAGTTCTCAGTAGAGTGCACGAACCATGCACTAGAACAGGAAGGTCATGAGAACACCAGAACTCTCCTAGGACCACAAACCTATCACGTGCACATCAAAGACGAAGCGAATGGGGTAGCATGCTTTTTATGATGTCCTTTGATCGCCCATGACTTTTTTAGTCCTTAAAAATCAAGAGGAAATGAAATCTAATATATAATTAAAATTTAATTTAAACGTGCATAATCTAACATGATACCATGAAATGATGCAAGTGTTGACGGTTTTGGATGCCACCAACATTGTAAGGGGATCTCCATGATGTGAATTCCCAATTAGACCTCACACTGTTTCACGTAGGAGTCCCATCCAATCATATGGTTCCAGAACCGTTGGAATGGTTTCCCATGTTATGCCTTGGTTATGATCAAACATTAGAGAATGCAACGCCTCTTTTGGGTAGCAAGAATGTGATCTTTGTGAGACATACAATGTAAGGTCTATGGGAGAGACCTTGACGGCTGATGAGGGAAACAAGACACTAGTTAGAAAAATAATAGTACTATCCTAATGGGGGACCCAGGGATAAAAAGAAATACTTGTTGAGTACTTGTAGATTAGTCCACATAATAAACAACAATATTTAAAGCATAACACCATTCATTCAATAACAACCATATCTAAGCAACAAATTAGTTCATTAACTTAGTATGTAAATAAAACAACATATACCCAAAACATAATTGATGGGCCTCTAAATTAGACATAAATTAAGGCCCATGCCTCTAAATTAAACATAAATTAAGGCCTATGACCATCCTTTAGCACATTAAACCTCTATTTTTGCATTAGATAATGTATTTTTAACTTTAATATATTCATTAGGAAGGTTTACGAATAATTGCATATTTGTGCCTAATATTGTTTATTTTTGTGGAATACTATGAGAATATTGGGCAGATTATGAAGATTTGGAGGAGGAGATAATTTAGGGACTTGCTCCCTACTATAGGAGGATCACTATTAAATAAAAAATCAACAAGATATTATGGAATTATGGCACATATTGTGGAACTCCAATGATTGAGAAAATCTAGGAATGTGTTCCCTGCTATTTAATGCAGATTCCTAGTATTGGGAACCAGATCCACTAATCAAGGGATTTTGGTGGGGAAAGCTTCCTCCATTCATGGGGAATGATTCATAATCATTTTTTATAAGTAATAAGTCGAATTTTCCTCTAGAGATAGATTTTCATTAGTGTTATTGTGGAGAGAACTCGTATTTTTGCAGCTCCATTGTATTTTCTCGCAAGGATGTAATTGTATTGATGAAAATAATGAAGATTGGTGTCATGTTCAGCTTCAAAATCTTGTTCTCCTCCATATATCTTTGATTTTCCTTTGGCTTGGCCATCCTAGGAGCCTCAGAGCCCTTTTGTATCATTTCCTTTTCTTCTTGTCGCTTCTTATTCACATGCATATTTTGTTTTTATTTCTTTCTATTTCTGCATTAGTATTAACGATTTCTTGTTGTAGGATTGGGTTAAATGGTTGATGTAAGTTTTTTTACAGGATCACAAGCATTATTTAATCCTTGGAAAATCTTTGAAAGGTCATAGTAATCATTGAGCTACTTGGATTAGCTTTCCTATTCCCAAATCTAGATTTCTGGAACTCCTTTGTGGCAAAGAACAGTAAATTTCTGCTATTTTTAGAGCATGCTAATGAACTTCAATCAAGTTGGTTCCACTTGCATTAGATCATAAAAGCATTCTAGTTCATAACAAAAATTACCCTATTTCATTTTCACTTGATTAGATTAAGAATTTTATAGATTTACTAGCTCACTAGTTCTCGAATTTCTAGATTTTTCGACTAGTAATTTTCTGCTATTTTTTAGCATGGGTTAACAAAGGTATTTTTGAGTGATTCCACTTGGAATGGGGACCTAAGACATCCTAGTTAATAAAAAAATTGTCCCATCCAATTTGGATTTGATTTGTTTTTTCATTCGATGAATTATAATTTCATATATTAAATTTGTAACATATTGTAGTAAATCAGGGGATCCTGTAGGAGAACTAGTACACCCTGTAAGAAAACGTCTAGCGGCCTGTTTTGAGCCCAAATTGAGAAAAATCATCATTGAAGTTGGGATTAGGCCTCTACTTTACCTCCATGCCATCAAGACAATTTTAACCCTCTTCCTCCATACATGTCTCCCCTGCCAAAGAACAAGTGAGGATTAACATTTGCATTTATAAAACAAAAAGATAAAACAAAAGAGTTCTTTTATATTTACACATGCACATAGCAGTTAATACTCCCTAGATTAGACTCCATGCCTAGTTAGTTTAAATCATCACATGTGATAAATAGGGTTAAGTTAGGTTTCTTTTACATTTAGTTCATGATCTTTATGCAATTAGAATATGTTTCTTTCCTTGTAATTTATTTCTTGCAATAAGTTAAGGCTTCCATTTCGAGCATTTCGTTTTCTGCAATTAGTTTAGGATTTGGTTTCAGTACATGCACTCCATTACATCATGAGCAAATGAATGACACATTGTATGTTGCGCATATAGTGTCGATACCTCTTAAGTTTGTACGAACCCTGGGTTGATAATTAAAGTCGGTAGCCTTGGGAGTTGCAACATTCTTGTTGCAATACCGAGGCTCATCACTTTTTGGTGCATTTTCTGGGCAGGTGTCAAAGTATGCATTGTTTTCTTCCCTATTTGATTCATTTCTTTTCACTTTTTGCAAAAGCAAAAAAATTGCATTAGGCATATTTCATTTCAAAAATAGAAAAGTGAATTGCATTAGTGTTTTCATTCAATCAGAAAAACAAAAAAAAAAAATCTCCAACACCAACCCCCCCCCAATTTGATCACATGGTGAAGAAGATAACAAAGAATGTAGAAGAAATGGATGAAGATGATGACAATGAGGAAGATCCTCTCAGATTTCTCATTCGAGATACTGATGGTAGTGTGCACATGAAGAACATTCCTTCATCCTTTCTTCCAAAATTTCATGGTCTAAGGTCAGAGGATCCGGAAACCTTTCTCTTTGAATTTGAAATTGTTTGTAAATTTTATGGTTACTTATTAAAAACTCAAAAACTGAGATTGTTTCTGGAAACAATGAAGGATAGAGCTCTTAAATGGTTCATGAGTTTAGGGACTAATTCAATAAGATCATGGAATGATATGCAAAAGATATTTCTAGAAAAATATAAAGATCATGTTCTTAAATAATAAATCTTTAGAATGAATCAAAAAGAAGATGAGAGTCTAGAGGATCTAATAGAGAGGTTCATGTATAATGTTAAGAGTGATAAAACACATCATTTAGGATCCGACACACTAAAAACCCTCTTACTTAGAAAAATTAGGGATGAATGGATTAATCTCCTTGATCTCATGAGTAGAGGTGATGTATACCAATTATCATTTGAAGAAATTTGTGAAACATGCAAACACATATCAAGAGGAAGGGAAAGAGTAGGTAAATCGGCATCAAGATCGGTAAGTCAAGCTAAACTTGGAAATTTGTTTGATGATTTTAAAACAGAAATTCTTAGCAATCTAACCAAACAAGTAGAAATGTTAAGAATGCAAGATGAAGAAAAATAAGATGTTGATATTTGTGTTGTCCATGTAGAATCACATGATGTTAAACATTGTCCATCATTACCAAGGTTGAATGAATTTTACCAAGAAGACAATGGAGCAATTCAATTACCAATGCAACTCTATTATGTAGCTCCAAGAGGACCATGGCAACCTATTCAACCTAGTATGACGCAAGAACCTAATTCAAAATTTCAATCTTATGCACATCCATCTCAAAGTAATTGGAGCACACCCTTTCCTTTGCAACATTGGTCATCTCAACCCCAAAACCAATCCACAATATCCTCAGTATTTTCCTCAATATCCTCCATACCCAACTTCGTGTTATCCCTACCAGTCAACTCCACCACAACCACAACCCCAACCACATCCATCTCAAATATACACTCCCACTCAACTACCTGTACCACCATTTCCAAACCCACACATTGAAGTAGCTCAGCCCACTTACAATGTTGAGGTACAACACTTCCAAATATCTCTGTTTGATCTTAATGGTATTCATCTTAGCTCATAAAGAGTATTGCAAAAAAAAGATTATCTTGATATCATTGAAGGACCACATCGAGAAGAAGAAGATTCAAATGAGAAGACCACATAATCATGGGCTACACTTGATGAAGTACAGACATCAAAATCAGAGATTGAGAAAGCTCCCTCATGGTTACCATCAAATCCTCCATGTATTCAAGAGAACAATCAGCAAAAATAGGAATATTTGAAGGTCATGGTAGAAGAATACATGAAGAATGATCCAATTAAGCAATCAAACCAAGAGCATGAAAGTTATATTGAGGTTTGGTTCTAGACAGCCACTAAGTTGCAGCAACACTCTCTTCTTCAATTGCACTTGATATCATCAAAGTCAAAACATTTGATCACTCAAATCTAGGTACATGTCAAAGCATACATTTCAAGCCTCCACATCATTTTTTCTATCATCTTGATGTGCACATGGCTCCATTGGAAGTATTCTTATACTTGAAAGTGATTTTGTTTTTCAAGTAGGGTATGGTAGAAAGAAAGAAAAAAATAAGAGAAAAAAATAAAAATCTCAGGTGAAAACCTCCTTGGAGGTGCCTCAGATTGGCTCATTGATTGAAAACCTCCATGAGGAGGTCAATGGGTTGGAAAAAAAACAAAACAGAAAAAAGAGAGATCCTAGGTGAAAACCTCCTTTGAAGTGCCTAGGAAGACCTACTATTTGAAAACCTCCTTGAGGCAGCTAGTAGGCCTAGAAAAAAAAAAAAAAATCCTAGTTGAAAACCTCCTTTGAGGCGCCTAGGTAGACCTACTAGTTGAAAACCACCTTGAGGCGGCTAGTAGGCCTAAAAAAAAAAATCCCTTGCTCCATGTATCTCTTTGATGAGTTTAGGTGCTCTCCAACATCTATAAAGAACAAAAACGAGTTGGTACCAAAAGAAAAAAAATTGGTCAAGCCTAGTCAAAAGAAGTCAAATTTTGACTTTCTCCTCCTTTTCTCAAATGCTCCAACAAGGCCAATGCCATGCCAATCCATCACCCTCATCTATTTCCACCATCCACCCATCATTCTCAATATTTTCCCATTCAATTTGCTTGTTGTCCTAAAAAACTATAGGAAGGCTTTGTTTTACTACAGGAAACAAAAATACATAGATCAGAAATTTGTTTTTGCCATAACTTGAAAACCATGCATCCATTTGAAGAGTTGTTTTAGGGGGAGACACATATGGATGATGGTACATTCTCAAGAAATTTCAACAAATTCCAATGCATAGGTTTCGAGAAATCAACCTCCATCACCTACAGCCAGTTTTGCATTTTATCGATATCCGTGCATCCATTTAAAAAGTTGTTTCATTGGGAGATGAATATGGATGATGGTAACATGCCCAAGAAATTTCAGCAAATTCCAGTGCACGATTTCCAAGAACTCGATCTCCATCACCTTCAGCCATTTTTATTTTTTCTCAAGATCCGTGCATCCATTGACCAAATTTTTTTTATGGGTAGGTGCATAATGATGATGGAAACATGCTCAGAAAGTTTTAGGTCAATCCATTCTACCGTTTGGGAGATATGGACAAAACAAGTCTGCTACAAGAGGTTGTCCTGAATTACTACAGGAGTTTCCTGTAGTACTATAGGAAGAACGAGAAGAAGCTATAAGAGGTAATATGATGGAGAAATGGCTCAAAAGGTTGGGTATTCTTTAGGGAAGGTTGATATAGGTCCCCCAACACCTTCACATCAACTTAGTAGCAGCATGCATGTCTCTCCAACAACCATCAGGTAGGTACATGTATGCAATATTCTTGACCTCTTCTCTTGAGCATATTATAGTTAGAAATTTGTTGTCAATGCATAAGAGATGAAGTTTTATAATCTAAGGATGGGTTAGCAGTCTCAGCCACCTTCAACTAGTTAGTTGCAGCTCACTCTTTCACTCATGCAATGTTGAAAAGTCAAATTATGAAGGGTGATGATTTCAAGGAATGAGGACAGCAGTTAAAAGAAGAAATTTTTGCAAAGGCCAAGTCACTACAGCACTCCAAGCCCTCCATCCACTTCATATTCACTATCTATCCATCATTCATCCATCTCATTTCATAATTTCAAAAACAAAACCTACACTCTGTCTCACCCTGAAAATTTCTTGAAAAAGCAAATAGAGCATCCTCTCCATTTTCACAAACCTACATCATTTCTCATCACTCTCATACAGTTAGAAGAATCTGAAGGAATAAGGAATGACTACTACAGGAAGGAAGAATGATGCTACAAGAAGGAAGAAAGAAAAAAATTGTGTTAAAGCCCAAAATGATAGTGCCTAAGAGAGACCTAATCAAAACAGAGAACTCCAAGGCCATTAGGCAACCATCTAGGCAACAAGAGAAAAGAAGAAGGCAACAAAAAGAAATAAGGCATTCACCATCAAAATAGAACACAAATTGCAGTTATGAAAAGAGGTTTTCTAAGAGGTAACCAATCTCTTTCTAGATTTTGTCCATGGCCTAAAAATGGGAGAAAGGCATGGGAGTCAAGATGAAGATCTACCCCAACCTCAAACTATCATTTATGCTCAAAACTGGTTTCTTGCATTTTTAATAGGGTTTCATGTAGGTTTAATGTAGTTTTGACAGGAATTACTACAGGATGTCCTAGTTCTTGTCGGAAGGAATTTTGAAGGTTTTAGAGGTGTCCAAATGTTGGAACAAGGCAGTATAAGTTTGATAAGGATGTGGAAGACCTTGCCAAACTGCAAAATATTCAAGAACCCATCTTGAATAAGGGGAAGAAAGAAAGCTAATGGTCTCAAGAAACAATGATTTTTCTTTGCACAAATATGTTTTTGGGCTTGTCCTTGCAGAAGTTACAGCCAAGATTCTTAATGCACAAGAGAGAGGCCACCAGGGCCATGAATGAGGCACAATGAGATCACTAAATTTCTCATAGGATGAGCAACACTTTTAGCAGGGGGTATGATGGGCCTCTAAATTAGACATAAATTAAGGCACATGCCTCTAAATTAAACATAAATTAAGGCCTATGACCATCCTTTAGAAAATTAAACCTCTCTTTTTGCATTACATAATGTATTTTTAACTTTAATATATTCATTAAGAAGGTTTATGAATAATTTCATATTTGTGCCTAATATTATTTATTTTTGTGGAATATTATGAGAATATTGGGCAGATTATGAATATTTTGAGGAGGAGATAATCTTGGGTTGTGTTATATTATTTCCATGACTAATCGACGTAGTGAACCAGGGGGTTAGAGGGGGGGCAGAGGCCCCCCTTCATTGCGCCGATTGCGCAGCAGGGGGGTCACAGGGGGGGCGGCAACCCCCACTATTCGGGGGGTTTAAGGGGAGCGGGTAGCCCCCCTCTACGGGGTCCGGGGCAGTGCCCCGAGAAAATTTTTTTTGGACCCTATATTAGGTTGGGCGAACCTACCTATGGTTTTCGGTCCATGGTTTTGGACGCGATGGTTTTGGGTCCATGGTATTGGATGCTTCGACATGTATAAATATGTATTGTAACATTGAAAGGAATATACTGAAAAATCAAGCTGGTAGTCCTTGTTTTGGAATCCAGGGGAAAATCTTTGTGTATATGTGTTTTATGTGTTATGCTCTTGCATTGTTTATTTTCTGTGTTTTAGAATTCATATGCAGGTAATTTCTGTACGGGGTTAAAACCTACATTTTGTATCCGAGTTTTTTTGGCTTCAAGGGGAGGCCTTTGCTGCTGAGGGGTTTCACTTGGGCCTGTGGTAGACCCTGTTCAGTGTGAGATCTGCGAGATCGATTCTGGTGGTGATAGAAGATGGCGAGCAGTGGAAAGATAGAGATCGAGAAATTTAATGGTTAGAGTTTTGAGTTGTGGAAACTCAAGATGGAGGATTTTTTGGTGGATAAAGATCAGTGGATCATGGTAGATCCAGGTACTAAACCAACGGGAGTGTCCGATGAAGAATGGAAGAAGTTGGATTGGAAGGCAAAGAGCACAATACGATTGTGTCTCTCAGATTAAGTATTGCTGAATGTATCAGGGGAAGCTACGGTGAAGGCTTTGTGGGACAAGTTAGGGACTTTGTACCAATATAAGTCTCTGGTGAATAAATTGTTCTTACGGAAAAAGTTGTATAACCTGAGGATGAAAGATGGAGACTCAGTGACAGAGAATCTGAACACATTTAATATTGTGGTAAGTCAGTTAGCATCTGTTGATATTAAATTTTCAGATGAAGATAAGTGCATCAGTTTGTTGTGTTCTCTACCAGATTCGTGGGATAGTCTGGTTATTGCAATAGGTAGTAATGCAACTACCTTGTAGTTTGATGAAATAGTCTCAGCCTTGCTGACAGAGGAGATGAGACGGAAAAATATGGAGAGCCAGAATGGTGATGCCTTGTCTGTACAGTGACGGTCCTAGAACAGAAACAAAAATAAGTCATCGAGTGGGAGATCTAAATCTAGAGGGAGATCTAAATCTCCAGGAAAACCTGTAAAGGTGGTGTGCTGGAAATGCGGAAAGGAAGGGCACTTCAAAAGGGACTGTAAATCTAAAGCTCCTGATAAAGGAAAGGGATCTGATGATGCTCCTTCTATAGAGGCGAAAACCACCTCAGATGAAGGTGGGGATGTGTACTTAGCTTCTTCAAGTACACATGTATATCATGAGCCATGGTTGATTGACTCAGGTGCATCCTTTCACTTCACTCCCCATAGAGAGTGGTTCTGCAGGTATGAGAAATACGATGGTGGTGATGTCTCCTTGGGGGATGATAGGAAGGCTAGAATCATTGGTCGCAGAAAAGTAAAATTGAAGTTGCAAGGTGGAAGGGTTAGAACACTTTTGGGAGTTCTACATATTCCTACATTGGCCAGAAATCTGATTTCTGTAAGCATGTTGGATGATGCAGGTGTAAAGACAGTGTTCGATGGTTCAGGGAGCACTGGTATTGATGTGAGGAGTTCGGATCAAAACTCTTTACAAGCTACAAGGTAGCATTGTTGTTGATGGGTGCAACAATTTCGTGGTTCCTGAAAGTGGAGCTAAAAATCTAGTGGTCTTTAGGGAGAAGACCATGTTGTGGCATCAAAGGCTTGGACATATTGGAGAGAAGGGCCTTCGAATACTTCATGGTAAAGGCATGGTAGAAGGTATGAGTAATAGCTCTCTGGATTTTGCTTTCTGTGAAAATTGTGTATACGGGAAGCAGAATCGCGTGAGTTTCCCCTCTGGTGGTAAGAGGGTGAAAGAGATATTAGATCTTGTGCACAGTGATGTGTTTGGACCTGTGAAGGTTCCATCACTGGGTAAGTTTGTGTACTATGTATCATTTATAGATGACTTCTCAAGGAATACATGGATATATTTCCTTAAGAAGAAATCTGAAGTCTTTGACAGGTTTAAAGAATTTAAGGCTCTGGTGGAAAACCAGACAGAGAAGAAGATAAAGGTGCTAAGGACAGATAATGGTGGAGAGTTTTGCAGTAAGGAATTTGAAGAATTTTGTAAGAAGTGTGGTATAGCACGATAGAAGACTACTCCATATACACCTCAGCAAAATGGAGTTGCAGAAAGAATGAACAAGATGTTGATGGAAAGGGCAAGAAGCATGCTTAGTGGTGTCGAGTTAGGACAAGAATTCTGGGCAGAGGCAGTGGAGACAGCATGTTACCTGGTCAACAGATCACCTTCATCAGCGTTGGAGGATAAGACTCCACAAGAGGTATGGACTGGTAAGAAACCCTCTCTTTCACATCTGAGGGTATTTGGATGTGATGCATATGTACATGTTCCAAAGGAGAAACGAACCAAGTTGGATAGTAAATCTGAAAAGTGCATCTTTATTGGGTATAAGGATGGTTTAAAGGGTTATAAGATTTGGAACCCAGCAACAAGGAAGGTTGTGTACAACCAAGATGTGGTGTTCAGAGAGGTGAAAGATGTTATTAAACATGAAGTCCAACCAAAGGAACCTGAGAAGATAGAGTTTGAGCTAAAGGAGGAAGAATCAGACTCTACAACAGAGGAGGAATCAGAAGATGAAGAGCCACAAACTCCGGATGTAAGAAGATCCATTCGAGATAGAAGCCAGCTAGAAAGGTATAGTCCATCTGCTTTCTATTCAAATTTTTATTTATCTATTACTGATGATGATCCCAGAACTGTGAAGGAAGCAATAGATTCAGAGGATGGAAAACTCTCGAAAGAGGCCATGGTTGATGAAATGGCATCTTTGCACAAAAATGAGGCTTGGGATCTGGTGGAGTTGCCGGCTAGAAGGAAAGCCATTGGTAGCAAATGGGTGTTCAAGAAGAAGACAAATGCAGAAGGGAAGGTGGAGAAATACAAATCTGGGTTGGTAGCAAAAGGTTATTCCCTGGTTCCGGGAATTGATTTTGGTGATATTTTTTCTCCTATTGCCAAGGTAACTTCTATTAGATTACTTTTATCTGTTGTTGCTGCTTTTGATTTTGAGGTAGAACAGATGGATGTGAAGACAACATTTCTTCACAGAGATCTGGAAGAGGAAATCTACATGAAGCAAATTGAAGGCTTTGTGGTGAAGGGTAAGAAAGAACTAGTATGCAAGTTAAAGAAGTCTCTTTATGGGTTAAAACAATCACCAAGGATGTGGTATCAGAAATTTGATACATTTATATGGGGATTTGCCTTCACGAGAAGCAAAGTAGATCACTGTGTATATTTTAAATTAATTGGTGACCGTTTTATTTATCTGGTCTTGTATGTGGATGATATGTTGCTGGTTGGAAACGACAAAGACCGAATTGTCCTCCAAATTTGACATGAAATATCTTGGTTCTGCAAACTATATTTTGGGCATGGAAATTAAAAGAGATCGAGCAAATATGAAGCTCTAGTTAAACTAGAGGAATTATGTTGAGACAATACTGTAGAGGTTTAATATGCAGGATAGTAAACCGCTGAAGGTTCCTATTCCTGTAGGTGTAAAGTTATCTACTAAACAGTGTCCCAAGACACAAGAAGAGGAAGAGGATATGTCCCATGTTCCATATGCAAGTGCAGTTGGTAGCCTGATGTATGCAATGGTCTGTACTAGACCAGACATTACACATGCAGTGGGAGTATTGAGCAGGTTTATGTCAAAACCAGGGAAGGAGCATTGGACAACAGTGAAGCGGGTTTTCAGGTATTTGCGTGGCACTAGTGATTATGGTTTGTGCTACCAAGGAAGACCGGGATTGGATAGAGTTTTGGATATCTATGGCTTTGTTGATGCAAACTGGGCTGGAGATTTGGATCAAAGAAGATCTACAAGTGGGTATGTGTTTAACCTATTTGGAGGTGCAGTCAGTTGGATGAGTAAGAAACAATCTGTAGTGGCACTATCAACTACAGAGGCAGAATACATGGCAGCCACTCATGCAAGAAAGGAAGCAGTTTGGTTGCAAACATTGTGTTCAAGTATGGGGTTAGTACAGGGGGCTATAAGGATAGACTGTGATAGCCAAAGTACAATTTTCTTGGCAAAGAACCCTGCTTATCATTCAAAGACAAAGCAAATTTATGTTCAGTATCACTTTGTGAGGGATATGATAGAAGACAAAAAGGTGTTGCTGGTAAAGGTGGACACTTTGAAGAATACTGTAGATGCATTGACAAAATCTGTGAGCTCTGAGAAGTTCTCCTGGTGTAGAGAAACAATGGGCATTTCAAGGCTGGAACAATGACTAAGCTCTATTGTGGCCCCCTGTGGAAAGAAAACAACAAGTGGGAGAATGTTGGGTTGTGTTATATTCTTTCCAAAACTAACCCACGTAGTGAATTCGGGGGTTAGAGGGGGGGCGGAGCCCCCCCTTCGTTGTGCCGATTGCACAGCAGGGGGGTCACAAGGGGGGTAGAAACCCCCCCTATCCGGAGGGTTTGAGCGGGGCAGGTAGCCCCCCTCTATGAGGTCCGGGGTAGCACCACGTGAAAAAAAATTTTGGACCCTATATTAGGTTGGGCGAACCTACCTATGGTTTTCGGTCCATGGTATTGGATGCTTCGACATGTATAAATATGTATTGTAACATTGAAAGGAATATAATGAAAAATCAAGCTGGTAGTCCCGGTTTTGGGATCCAGGGGAAAATCTCTGTGTATATGTGTTTTATGTGTTATGCTTTCGCATTGTTTATTTTCTGTGTTTTAGAATTCATATGCAGGTAATTTCTGTACAGGGTTAAAACCTAAAGATAATTTAGGGACTTGCTCCCTACTACAAGAGGATCACTATTAAATAATAAATCAACAAGATATTATGGAATTGTGGAACTCCAATGATTGAGAGAATCTAGGAATTTGTTCCCTACCATTTAATGCAGATTCCTAGTATTGGGAACCGGATCCACTAATCAAGGGATTTTGGTGGGGAAAGCTTCCTCCATTCATGGGGAATGATTCCTAATCATTTTTTATAAGTACCAAGTCAAATTTTCCTCTAAATATAGATTTCCATTAGTGTTATTGTTGAGAGAACTTGTATTTTTGTAGCTCCATTATATTTTCTTGCAGGGATGTAATTGTATTGATGAAAATAATAAAAATTGGTGTAATGTTCAGCTTCTAAATCTTGTTCTCCTTCATAGGTCTCTGAGTTTCCTTGGGCTTGAACATCCCAGGAGCTTTAGAGCCCTTTTGTATCAATTCCTTTTCTTCTTATCACTTCTTATTCACATGCATCTCTTGTTTTTATTTCTTTCTATTTCTGCATTTAGTATTAATGATTTCTTGTTGTAGGATTGGGTTAAATGGTTGATGTAAATTATTTTGCAGGATCACAAGAATTACTTCATCCTTGGAAAATATTTGGAAGGTCATAGTAATCATTGAGCTACTTGGATTAGCTTTCTTATTCCCAAATCTAGATTTCTGGAACTCCTTTGTGGCAAAGAACGGTAAATTTATGCTATTTTTTAGAGCATGCTAATGAGCTTCAATTGAGTTGGTTCCACTTGCATTAGATAAAAAAAAAAATCTATTTCATAACAAAAATTACCCCATTGCATTTTCACTTGATTAGGTTAGGAATTTTATAGATTTACTAGCTCACTAGTTCTCGAATTTCTAGATTTTCGACTAGTAATTTTCTGCTATTTTTTTGCATGGGTTAACAGAGGTATTTTTCAGTGATTCCACTTGGAATGGGGACCTAGGACATCCTAGTTAATAAAAAAATTTGTCCCATCCAATTTGGATTTGATCTTCTTGGTCATTCGATGAAATATAATTTTGTATAGTAAATCTATAACATCTTGTAGTAAATCAGGGGATCCTGTAGGAGAACTAGTACATCTTGTAGGAAAATTTGTAGCAGCCTATTTTGAGCCCGAATTGAGAAAAATCATCATTAAAGCTGGGATTGGGCCTCTACTTGACCTCCATGCCATCAAGACCATTTTAACTTGCTTCCTCCATACCTGTCTCCCCTGCCAAAGAACAAGTGAGGATTAGCATTTGCATTTATAAAACAAAAAGAGTTCTTTTATATTCACACATTCACATAGCAGTTAATACTCCCTAGATCAGACTCCATGCTCAGTTAGTTTAAATCATCACATGTGATAAATATGGTTAACTTAGGTTTCTTTTACATTTAGTTCATGATCTTTATGCAATTAGAATATGTTTCTTTCCTTGTACTTTATTTCTTGCAATAGGTTAAGGTTTCCATTTCGAGCATTTTGTTTTCTACAATTAGTTTAGGATTTGGTTTCAGTACATGCACTCCATTACATCATGACAGCAAAGGAAGGACACACTGTATTTTGCACATATAGTGCGGATACCTCTTAAGTTTCTACAAACCTCGGGTTGATAATTAAAGTCGGTATCCTTGGGAGTTGTAGCATTCTTGTTGCAGTATCGAGGCTCGTCAATAACCATAATTGTCAAACTATATCTATGATACATGTAGGAAGGAATTTTGGTTCATTTAGCTTCTCATTATAAGTGTAAGATCCCGATTACAATGTTACATGAATGAAACATTGTATCCAATAGTGGAACATGAAGCCACAACTTGCTTCTCCAAAGAATAAACTATCTCCTATGTATTGGAAGAGAAGCCAAGGCTAAGCCTCCCAAAAAGCCGTTTACTTGAGTTATGAGGAGCTATTTATAACAAGTAAAATGACCTTTGACCTTCGTCGTGACTCTTTGACTTCTATTACTATTCACATTCTAACACAACTCATTACATTCCAATATGTGGCCATTCAAATTCCACTTGTGTCCCTTGGAATTCATTACATAACATTCATTACATAAGAAAAATCACAAATGAGACAACAACAATATAAGACAAAAATTAGAATGGGGCAAAGACTCATCAAATGGATAAGTCGTGTCTTTCTACATGGAGTTCAGTTGTAATATAAGTATTCCAAGCTTTGAACCCAGTGGAGATGTCTTTGACCCGAGCTGGATAGTCCCCAATGAAGCTCGTGTTGACCTCCGATGCCTCTGACAATATATTATTGGAGTTTGATTTTACATTATTCCACATCCATGAAAGCTTCATATGAAATTTGGCTGGTGCAATGGCATACTGTAGGATAACATCTTTGGTTACCTCCAAGCCTTCCTGTTTTGTTGCCTATATGATCCACTCCATGTATTGTTGGATCTCTAGGATGATGATATCCCTTCCCCTGATTGCCTAGGCATGCCATTCTTTTATGTTAGAGACTCAAATGAAATGTGTAGTCAATTGTATGCAACAATGGTACTAATTGACTATTCACCAAGGCGTATGAAATTCTGGTGATGGAGTCTCAACTAAACTCTATTTAATTTTGTAGCAATCTTGTCTTTCTTCTCCAAATGTTGTGGAGCATCTAGATACATGGTAGTCTACTCTTGAAGCTGATCGACTACTCTATTTGTCATTTTCAGGAGTTTCACCACTTCATGTGCCTTCTTCTATATGCCAACAAGAGGAGACACCACATGTTGAAGAAATATCATCTCATCATATAGTCGCACCATTGTGTCCTCAATTGGCCCTAACTCTTCTTGCATGGTTGGTTTCCACTTGGTGGTATTGGTGCTTTGTGATAACAACAGTTGGTTTTCCACCGTGATTTACTTCGCCTTTTTCTTCACCACAACAAGTTATCTTCTCAGTCTGGCGTTCTCATTCAGCGAATACTCAGAATAATCCTACGTTGTTGTAGAGAATGCGACATTTGTTGCCATGATAGCTCTGGGCTTCCTTCGAGTGTTGGAGGTTATCACATTTTCTCTTGCTACTAAGACTAGATTCTAAGGATCATTCATGAAATATCTTTGCCTCTGCTACATGATCCTCATTTTCATTCGGTGGAGGTGTGATTCCCATTTCCTCAAATAGAATATGACCACCTGTAAGAGGAGGTTCCTCTTGAGTGCTTGGTTCATTGTCCATGGGTTGGATGGTATCTTCTTCCTCCATCGCTTCTTGAGTCTAACTCTTGAGTCATCTCCTCTTCTTCTAGTCTATGCATAGCTTCCTTCTCTCGAGACTGCCTCTACTGCTCTTCTTCTATCCTTCTCCTCTCTTCTTCTTTTGCTTTTCGCTTCTTGAGAAATCATCCTGCTTCCTCTTCTCCTCTTCTTTTGCATCTTTCTTTTCTTGTTATTCTTGAATAGCTCCTGAGTTTAATGGATAGGCCTTCCATTTCATGTTACTCTCTCTTGATGAATACCTTATCATTTTCCTGGGAGTTATCTTCTTTGCTTGAGGTTTTATCTCCTCTTCCTCCGGCACCTGCAAGTTCGAAGTTGGTGGATCGTGGCATGAACTGATCTCCATGGTTGGATGTGTCTTCATTATGGCATTGTACCAGTTCTTTATCTTCTCATCTTCTGTTGTGGATATTAATGAGTACCTTGTATTATGATCAATCATTTGACAATGTTTCTTAATAATTCACCTGGGATCATATCCATGTAAGTATTTGGTGGAAAAGTGTAGGCGGTCTAGCTCCTTTATCTTTTTTGTTATCACCTTATAACTCTTTAACTCGTACAGTCTGATCCTAAATGGAAATATATGCCAAGGGGCTTTCTTCCGCTTGTGCAACATTCCTAACAACCCCTTGTCCAACTAATTTGCATCATCTTGCATGACCACCTTGTTGGTCACATATCGCAGCATAAGATGAGGGGATATCTGATAACTAAATCACCTAATGTACGTACCCTCTAGATCTATGAACCAATACACGATATCTCTAAGTGACTCCTTTACCTGATCTGTCATACAAGGAGGATCGATCTCAAATATCATGTGAAAGATAATTGTAAATAAGTTTTCATCCAATTTGTTGTACATCTCTCTAAAGCTTGCTTCTGATAACACCCTACAGTGAAAGTAAACCGAGAACTTATCTTCAAGAGTCCAGTTCCAATTCAATCCCAAGAACGCATATCGTGCACAAATTTCGTCTAAGATAAATGCAGACATATAAAATTCTGGTGCTTGGTTCACCTGTAAAGGTGTTTTAGTTTGTCCCACCTAACACTGCAACTCATATGATAATATATCAATTCACTTGAAATATATACCATGGGTCACCACTATATTGAGCATATATATCCAATTCTCTTCGAACACCTCAATGTTCTATTGATAGTTCTAGACCAGCCAACATGTCAGGGGATCTGTTATGAAACCAGCTCATAAAAAGATAGAAAAGATAGATGAATGCCTTAGAAATAAGCCTCTTCGAGGGGGCAACCTCCTTTACATTACACAAATGAACAATTCTTCAATGATACAAATGACAAGACCTCCTTTCTATATATAGGAGTCTAAGGAGTCATAATATAATCAAAGCCGACATAACAATAATAATGTAAGGGCACAATAATAACAATAGTGGGCTTCTATGGGGCACAATAGTAACAATATGGGGATTTCATGGGTACAACAATATAATAAGGGGGTTGTACTAATAACAATAAGGGGTTACACTAGTAGTATAGGGGCCTAACATGCCCCTCTCCTTCAAAAAGTGTTGTCCTCAACGCTTGAGTAGTGCTTGATGCTTCTATAGAATATCCTTGTCCTCCCATGTGGAATCTTTAGCGGGTAAGTTCTTCCACTTGATGAGATACTCTGAAATTGATCTATTTCGTAGCTGTCAGGTTCTTGTTTTTGTGACTGCTCCAAGTTCCAATATGATTTTTCCTTCCTTTTCAAGTTCTGGCAATATTGTTTGAATTGGGATCTTCTGCAACTTTTGAATGAGTGGCCACACTTCTCCGTCCTTCTTCCATTCATCCCTTGCTTCATTTATCCAATCTGGTTGGATAATAGAAATAACACAAAACAATGCTTCCACATCCTCATCCTTTCTTGAGAGTGCATCTGCAACAAAATTTTGCTTCCCTTTTCTATAGATGATGTCAAACTCATAATCCAATATATTTGTGACCCATTTTTTCTTTTCTTCTATAGATAATATTTGTTCTAAAAAGTATTTAAGGCTATCATGATCCATTTTTACCTTGAAGTGTCTTCCCCTTTGGTAAGGTCGCCATTTCTTAAGTGCATGTAGTATTTCCAACATTTCCTTCTCATAAATAGCTTGCTTGAGATGTGGAAGTAAAAATACCCAATCACCTACATCAAAACATTTTTCACTACAATGTTGATCTACCTATTGTTTCATTCAATTTTGCACCAAAGTGGCGTTATCCTTTAAAAGTTGGAGAACTTGTTGTTGATGCTTGATGTGATATTTCACTGCTTGAAGCTTTTTCTTCTTGATATGCCCTTCTATCTTGAGAGTTTGAGAAGTGGTAATTTCTCCCAATGCTTTACAAGATATGGTCAGATTCATTTCTTGATGCTCGATGTGATCTTTCACTTCTTGAACATTTTTCTTCTTGATATGTCCTTCTATCTTGATAATTTGAGGAGTGGTAATTCCGGCCAATGCATTACAAGATATCTTTGGATTCATTTCTTCTTTCTCAATGTGATCTTTCACTTCTTGAACCTTTTTCTTCTTGATATGTCCTTCTATATTGAGAGTTTGAGGAGTGGTAATTCTAGCCAATGCTTTACAAGATATGGTCAGATTCATTTCTTCTTTCTCTGGGGTTGGTTCTTGGTGTATATACTCTTCTTTTGATGTTTCTTGATCATTTTCTTCCTCCTCTTCATAATCTATGTGAAATAATTTCTTCTCAGCACACTTATGACCTTTAGTGCATTTGCTATCACAATTGTAACAAAGCCCTTTTTCTCTTTTCTCTTCCAACTATTGTAGTGTAACCCTTGTAGGTTGTGGAAGGCTAGGAGAAACAACACTTCCATTATTATAGTTGTGAGGGGTAGACTTCCTTGTTGCCATAATTTTACTTTCCACTATTTAACAAAGCTCTTTTACTCTTTCCAATTGTTGTGGTGTTGCTCTAAAGAAGGTGTTGCTCTTTGTATCCTCATAATGTGCTATCATTTCCTCCGTGAAAATTGACCACGTAACAATTTGTTTACGAGAACAAAGCCCTTTATACCATAAAAATTGATCTAGTTCTAAATATGAAGATGCAATACATACCTTTTGTAATAGTGGTACACCATGTAGATCAAAATATTGCTCCATCTGAAGTATCCAATTTACTGGATCCTTGCCATCAAACTTCCTCATATCGCCTTTTCTTGATTTTAGGAGCTCGATCTTGAAACTACTATAACTCTATAATTTCGGTTGTTCCAGTTCTGAAATTGCGACCTATGGTAACCCTCTACGTCCTATTTCTAATGCCACCATTCTGATCAAATTTAGATTCTCCAAGAAAGAGTTATGCACAATCTCCCAAGATGACCTGATTATATACCTTTTCAGAAGAGCGAACTTGTATGAAGTGCCACGTGTCACTCTTTCGACCTTAGGATATGAAAAATGTACAAAAGAAACCACAGTCCATATTCTTTCTATAACTTCTTACGAAATTTCAATCTGATGCTCAAAACAAAAGTTATGACTATTTTCCCCAGGTCACTTGTTTGGAATATAATTCAGGAGTCTGAAAAAAGGCCGAATTCCTCAGATCATATCTCTGCAAATATTGCGAAAAAAGCTCTGAAATTTGGACCCGAGGTTCAGCACGATTTATTCTCAAATGGGTTTTTTTTGTAGCATCTAAAACGTCACCGAAAAAAAACTTATAGTGCAAATGCCACGATGACCTATTTGGAGTAGCGAAACCCTAGAATTCAAAGCTCTAATACCAAATGTTATGAAACCTGCTCACAAAAAGATAGAAAAGGATGATGGATGCCTTAGAAATAAGCCTCTTCGAGGGGGAAACCTCCTTTACATTACAAAAATGAACAATTCTTCGATGATAAAAATGACAAGACCTCCTTTCTATATATATGAGTCTAAGGAGTCATAATATAATCAGAGCCAATATAACAATAATAATGTAAGGGCACAATAATAACAATAGTGGGCTTCTATGGGGCACAATAGTAACAATATGGGGCCTACATGGATACAAAAATATAATAAGGGGGCTATACTAATAACAATAAGGGGTTACACTAGTAGTATAGGGGCCTAACAGGATCTCCCCGGTAAGAAGTCCCAACTATACCTCAGACCGTTAGGTGTAGGAGTCCCAGCAATGGGTCGTACGTTATCGCCTTAACCATGGTTGTGTGCAGAGGTAAGTAGAATTTCCTTCTTGGTAGAAAGGGTGTGACCAGCACAACAAGCCAAGGAAGGTGCATGAAGGGTTCTAACACACTGAATGCGGAATGAGTGTGCCCCTTAGAAACTTGTGGAAGTAATGTGGCTTGAAAGGGAACACACGAGAAAAGATACATCACAATATGGAAGGCAGGTTAAAAAAAGATCCCAAGTGATGGTTAAACCAATAGCATGTCTCAGTAAGATTCATACAAACATATATAGAAAGAGTCCATACATACATGCATAAGCAAACAGCTACATATATCATTAGAGTAACCAAGACAGCTAAACTACAATATCAACATATGCAAGAAATATGTTGGCTTCGTTATATTAAGAAAGTGAAAGTTCCAATCGTACATACAACCATGACCAACCACTAATCCCGACAACGAAACATTACAGTCATTGTCGCCTACTCCTCCAAAGAGATATACTAGCTCTGCACTGTGGAGAAGCCAAGGCGCATTACAATGCAATCCAAGCTTTCTCTAAGTTACAACTATAGGAAGCTTGGCTCCCAAAATCTTGTACAATGAGTTATGAGGTTCTATAAATAGCAAACGGTGGGGTGACCCTTTACATTCCCCTTTTTTACTCTTCACCTACCCTCATGACTCTTCAACTACTACATGACTGTTACATTCTACTATCGACACTTGTTCTTTCACTTTTACAAGATGTTACATTACAGTCTACACATGTGACCATGTGAGACAAAATAGGCTTGAGAAAACCATGCAAGACATCACTAAGACTCAGACAGCTGTGGGAAGACTAACTTTTCAACATCCTCGCGATGATCAACGGTGGCGAATTGATGCCAAGCTTAGTAGTTCATGGTGGTGTATGTGTACTCTGTGGTGACATCCTTTTAAAAGCGAACTCTTGCCTCCATTGCATCTGGGTACACTATTTTGGCACCTATTTCCAACTCATTTGTTAGCATGTGCATCATTGTCTTGAGTGCAGTTGAACCAGCAACATACTGATGCATAGTGTCTGTGTTGATCTCCAAATGTGTGATGGCGGCTATGCGCATCGACTCATCAAATTACATGTCTAGCTCGAGTCAGACTTGGTTCTTTCTCTTTGCCTCAGTGAGTGTGCCAATAGATGAGATCGTATGCATGTGCACAATGACATGCATGCTCTTGACGTGCATGTGATCGACACCACTGCTCACCCTGTCTACTATGTGCCAGCTGTTGGGATGGGTCTATAACCTGTATGGGTGCAGTTTCATCAATCTATGCATGTTGCGCCTCCTGTTGTATATGTTCCTATTGTGCTTCCTTCTCTCCTCTGCGCAGCTCCTGTTCTTCCCTGAGTTGTCGCTTCAACTCCTGCAACTCCTTCTATGTTTCCTCCATCCTTTATTTCTCTCTTTTCCTTTGCGCGATCCTCTTGTCGTGTTGTCGCCTCTTAGCCTCAATCTCCAAAGCTGCTTTCATCACAAGTGGATCTTCTTTGAACTTGCAGCTTTTCTCCGCCTCTACATTATCAACAACCTTCCTCTTGCCTTTGTCATTCGTAGGTCTGCTACCTTCAACTGTTGTTGATGGTGCTGCTCACTGTAATGCCACTGCCATTTCATCTTGATATCCTTGTCTATGAATAGATTGGTGTCTTCATAGATAGGTAAGCTCATAGACACTTGCTCAACTGCATCTCCAATTGTGCTCTCAATGGTGTCCTTTGACCCTGCTCTCTTGGAGGCCATTGTAATTGTATTTTTGAGAGGCAGACAAACACCTGTGATACCTAGAGACATAGAAACACTCATGGCAATAAATCTATAAGTTGAAAACCAAAACAAACTTGAGGACTGACTTGGAACATACATGTGTGACTGATTGTGAAGATTGCGCAATTTCCACCAGGAGGCTGGGAGACTGACTGCCAAAACTGTTCAAGGCATAGTCTGGGCTATCAAGAGGCTCACTGACTGCTGGAACTATGCAATGCACAGTCCAACCTAGCTTACCGAGGACTGAAACTGTGCAACGCACAATTTCAATCAGAAAGGGAATGCAAACCCAACAAATTGCATTGCGTAGTTTCTGGGGCCAGCTGGGCACTGCATCCCATAATTGCGCAATACAAACCTGGAGGCTAGTTCTGGGCCAGGTTTGTGCAATTTCTGGAGGGAAGGCAGAGCCTTCACTTCCATAAATGCACATTGTTAGCCGGGAAAAGCAAGGTTCAGGCCAAGGCAACCCAGACCCCCCGATGAGGGACTGAAAACATGAGATGTGTGAATGCATGGTGAAACTAAGTTCAAACAAGAGTGAATGATCATGCATACAATTAGTGAGTGTAGGATTCAAAAAACAGGAAAACAAGCATGTGTGTGAAGCGAATCACCGCAAATGCGACCGTTAGTGTGGAAACAATTTCATGTATGCGACAACAGCAAGATGCAATGAAAAACTAAAACAGTTCTTTTACAAGCTAACATTCATCAAAATGACAGCAAGCATTCATTGAAACCAAGCAGACAACACTTACACAAATAGAAACACAAAAAGCGACAGAAAAGCAGTAAAAGACATGAAAAGCAGACTTACCCAGAAAAAGCTGAGCTAAATGTGCCGAAGACTCCTAGAGGCGATGTGGGATGTTAGAGCTCCAAGATTGATGTGAGGGATGAGCTCTGCAGCGTCAAATGAATGAATTTTTATAAGATCAAGGTTATGACATGCATGCCACAAATATAGGAAAAAGCGACACTTGGTGAGAGGTTTCTAAAATGGCTTTTGCATGTAACCTCCAGCTGCTAAAAATGGATCCCTAAAATCCAGGGATGCTTTATGCTTTTTTTATTTTATTTTTTATTTTCAGGAAAAGTAGCCCATGCATGCAAATCAGGATTGCTCAGTCCATGAGGGAACCGGTCAACCTGAAAGCACATACAGAAATCTGCAAGCCTATGGATGATATTTGCACAATTTCTGGGTTGAGCAAGACTGGTTGTCCCTCAACTGTGCAATTTCTCGACTAAAGCCCTAGATGTCAGTGAAAAATGCACAATTCTTGAGCTGAAGCCCAGTGTCGGGCTAAACTACGCATTTTTTAGAGGGAAGGTTTCCTTGCTTAATTGTGCATTTCTAGAGCCTAGCAGGATTGCACAATTTCTGGAGGGAAGGTTGTTTCCCCTCCAGAATTGTGTAGTTTTCAGGGTGCATCTCAACCAGAAAATTGACTAAGTCCGGAATGATAGCCTACAGTGGGAGACAAACAAGTTGACATGTATATGTTGGCAGGCCACTGAAACATAGCTGAAGCCTATGTACTTGGACAGTGCAAGTCATGTTGATAAGGATAGTTGGTAGGGAGGCTCCAAAACAAAGCTAAGGCAAAATTTTGGAGGGTGGTTATAGCTGCTACAACACTTGGTGACACACTGGTAGAACTCTAGTTCTCTGAATGGACCTTTTTTATCAGGAAATCTAGTGTCCACTCGGAGCTGCTAGTCCCACTAAGACGGATAGCTATCTTAGAAACAAACAAACTAAAGTTATTTTTGTTTTCCTTTATGAGAAGTAGATAGGAGAGAAGCAGGGTACCAACCTCAGTCTTGCGCTTGGTTCCTTGCTTAGTTCCTCTCCCTTCTGACAGATCTTTGTCGCCTCCTTCCTTGCTTCACCAGCTTCAAGGAGTACCTGTAGAGTCAAAGCAGCACAATACTATTGAAGAACAGAGATCTACAAGCATAAACAATATAGGACTAGATATATATTGGCCACACAAATGCATATACCATCAAACATACAAGAATGTGGAGGAAAACTCGAATAGCTTTATTAATATCAAGAATAGCAAAGAGGATTACAACCTATTGTTCTAACCCAGCGTCATCCTCCCAGCATGAAAGCCCTTCTTCACCTCATGCAAAGCTTAGATCACCCAACACTATGATATTCCACCAGGAAACCAACAACACTTCCTTACAAAATACAAGATTCCAGCCTCTGAATCTCTGTGATGAGGGATCCATATATAGATGTTTGCAGGGGGGTGAGTCAGCTACTGGGTTTTGATTAGTTTCCTCTCTCTAATAGTTCTTGGTTCCACTTGGAGATTCAAGATCTCTTACTCATCCCTGGGCGAATTCAGAGAGGCAAGTGTCATAGGAGAAGTTTCTAGAAGATTCCATGATAATCCACCTTGCAAACTGTCTCTGCCATTTGTCTACTCTCACTCACCGCACCCTACAGAAGGCCTTTCTAGTATGCATCGTGCCTTTTGCACTGAGCAGGTGGGATGCATCGCACCCCTAGAACTAAGCAGTCTGTATGGTCCAATTTTGACCAGTTCTGAGCGGTTTTCCATGGAGAACTTCTGGGAGATGATGTAATCAACTGACCTTGTTCCTTTAGGGTGTGAAGCAACACTTTTAGGGACTTAGAAGCCCTTGGTTTATGGACATATATGATTGGGGTTGCAGTGCCCAAAAATGTCTATAACAGTTGCCCCCTAAAGCATGAGGTCGTTAATCTTTTGATGTCGGGTGAAATGCTTTATCATGAGGATCCGAAGTTTTTTCGAACTGGAAGGCGACCTGTAATAAGATACAATACAATACATTATCTTCTTAATATTTTCATGATCTAGCTGAGGCGGGCATTCCCATGCTCAGCTTTATAGATTCATTTTCATGTACATAGGATAGACAATCGTGTGTGTAGCAGACTAATGATTCGGACGGAGCCATCATCCTTTGATTCGGATGAACATCTGTTCGGTAATGATGTACATTTGATGTCTTTATTTCCCTGAATGTATCGCAGCCCGGATGGATGAAACTAAATCCAGAGTCTTCAAACTCGTTCAATCTTCGCTTAGAGTACAAGTCAATCCATGTGAAAGATGTTCTGGAGTTGAACATGGAAAGACATCGCCTGATTACTAGCCAATGATGTAAGCCGTTAATAGGCGCGAGAGGAATCACCGGTAATGATGATGACCCTCAAGGTATGACATTACAATTCACGTGGTGTGAAAAAGGGACTTGGTGTCAAACACCACGTAAAATCTTTCGGTTGAAGGCCATTGATGTAAACCTGTCGCTGGAAGTGAGAAACTTGCCATTGAGGCATGCAAGCTTCAAAGTACTGAAAGGGTTGTTCCTAGGTCGAATTCTTGGTTAATGAGCTGATGTCGACAAGAAGCGACCCATTGTAGGAGGGCCTTAATGAATCCCACATCTACGACATGGAGTGGAGCAAATGATTTTGGAGGTGAAAACGATCTGATGACACAAGGTTCAGGGTGGCGATCATGAAAGAATGGAGCGTGAATGCATTGCAGCGGATGAGACACAGGTGAATTCTCTGAGTGACTTCTCTTGAACATACCGGTGACACTGAAAATGGATTGGTAGCATTAACCCCAAAGATGGATGGTACGAGGGACCAGTGGTGATATGACCAGTGAATGGAATAACCCAACCCGACTCAGACGTGGAGTGAAAGTGTCATGTTCAAGAGTGACTTGCTACCAATAAAGTTTCTTCAAGTTTTCTTCCCAATTTTCCCCAATCATTGTTGACCAATACCTCTTTATTTTTATCAAGCTTGAGGAGGATAACATATGTTTGTTCTATAATCCGCCCTTCGGGCGAACCCATCGCTATGTTTTAACGAGCCTAGCGACAGTGAAACTCGTTCTCGTCTACATGGACAAGTTTGTCGCTATTGATTTTAATGAGTTTAACAACAATGATAACTCGGTCCTTTTTCAATTTTAGAGAGTCTGAAAAGGGACGGAAAGGAAACTCCAACAATCCTTTTTCGTCATATAATCCCTTAAGTCTGAAAAAGTATAAAACAATACGAAAGGGATGAATTTTCGATAATTTTAACGAGCCAAACAAGACAAGCGTTTGATATTTTTGTGTAATAATCCCTCAGGTCCAAAAAGATTAAAATTTAGAGGAGGGATAGCACTTCCGGTAGCTTTAACGAGCTAGAGAGGCCAATCGCTCGGTAATCTTTTCATATTTTATGAGTCAGATGAAAAGAGCTTAAAGGAGACTCGTTTTTTGAGGAACGAGTGATAATTTGGGCTAGCAGTTGATTCCAGGTAAGGTTTGGAATTTTCCAATCATGGTAGTGTCACAAGGATGGCTAACAAGATCACTCGTCGCAGATGTTCCTCAAAAAGGGTAAACAATCAAGTGGAGGCGTATGATCGGCCAAAACAGAGTGGAGGTGATGATGAGAACACGACCAAGGCTCAAAAGCTGATGATAATGCATTCACAATGGTTATTTACCGGATATGGTTCATTTTTTAGTGAGCTTAAACTCTGGGGGAAACATTTTCTCATTGCTTAGGTTTAATTTTTAACTAGCTTTAACTTCACATAAAAACTGCTCGTGTCAATCATATAATATGGACATCTCATCGATAGATTCCATTTTTATGGAGCTTGCACCTTTCGAAGCTCTGCTCCATATCCTTTCGCACGCAAGCTAAGAATGACCAACTACTGTCCTAGGTGTTGTGGGGAAAAGTATCCGATGTGGATGACCCTGTCCCTACTCTAAAGGTGACAGTCTTTAGCAACAACTGAAAGTAAAGTTTTGATGATTTCCTTTATGAAAGTACAGAGAGAATGAAGAAATATTAACCAACCTGGTGTCTTTCGCTTAGTCAATCCTTATCCTCTCTCTTTGTCTCTTGTTCCCAGCTCCTTGCTCTCTTTGCCGGTCCAGCTACACACAGATCCTGCACAAACAAGAGAGCAAACTACAAGATACATGTACTCATAACTGAAGCATGGATTAGGATGAATCAAATATACATGTAAATACAATACATCAATGCAATACAAGTATATAGGAGAACATGCAAAACTTTATTGATAGAAGTAACAGGGTTCTGAGAAGGTTACAACCAATGATGGCTCCAATCCAGCAGCACCTCCCCAGCAGCAAGAACTCTCCTCTTCACCTCTAGTAAAACAATCACCCAATAGCTCTAACTGTAAACCAACAGCACCTCCTTGCTTTACACAAAATTCCAGCCTCCTTAGACCTCATAGAAGAGCTCTATATATAGGAGAGAAGAAGAGAGGATGAGTCAGCTTGAGACTGACATGAAGCTGCCTTGTGTCCTCTCCCTCTTCAGTTAATCTTCAGTTCTTGAGTCCACTTGGAGATCCTTGCTTACACATGGTGATCAAGTACCTCTTACTCATCACAGGGTGAATCTCATGAACCAAGTGTCAGTTTGGAAGCTTCCTGGGCAGTTGACACCTTGCAGAATGACTGTGCCACTTGGCCAATCTCGCCCAGCGCAGGTAGCCTTCATTAGATTTGACTTCCAGCGCAGGTACAAGGAGGAGCAGTTGCATTCCAGTGCAGATGCTCAGTGGAGCAGCTGACATGATCCAAAATTAGCCTGTTTTGAAGTGTTTTCAGGTGGAGAACTGATTGGAAGTGCTGTTGTTTGATGACCTTGTTCTTTTAGGGGTAAGAACAACATGTTTAGGGACTGAGGATCCCTGTAATTATTGACATTTCATGCTCCATGTCGCGAGGCACAAAAATGTCTATAACAGTTGCCCCCTAAAGTATGAGGCCGTTTATCGGGTGAAATGCTTTATCTAGAGGGTCCGAAGTTCATTCCAGTGCTGAGAAGGCGCCCTGTAATACAATACAATACAATACATTATTTTTCATTCTGTTTTCATGATCTAGCTGAGGCGGGCATTCCCATGCTCAGCTTTATAAATACATTTTGGTACATAGAACAGACGATCGTCTGATGGTAGACTGATAATTTTCTGCTGAAATTATCATCCTTTGAGTAGGATGATCATCTGTTGCAATGATGTACATGACAAATGCTTTTATATTTCCTGAATATGTATCGCAGCCCGGATGGATGAAACTAGATCCGGGGTCTTCAAACTCGTTCGATCTTCACTCTAAGTACAAGTCGATCCATGTGAGAATTTCGCTGAAGTCGAACATGGAAAGACATCGCTTGATTACCGGTCAATGATGAAAACCGTTAACAAGCGCGAGAGGAATCACCGATAATGATAATGACCCTCAAGGTACTGCAGTACAATTCACGTGGCGTGAATAAAGGACTTGGCGTCGAACGCCACGCAAAATTTTCTGGTCGAAGGTCATTGATGTATACCTGTCGCCGGAAGTGAGAAACTTGCCATTGAGGCATGCAAGCTTCAAAGTACTGATGGGGGTGTTCCTAGATCAACTTCTTGGATAATGAGCTGAAGTCGACAAGAAGCGATCCGTCAAAGGAGGGCCTTAATGAATCCCACATCAATGACACGGAACGGAGCTAATGATTTTAGTGGAGGTGAAAACAAACTGTGACATATGATTCAGGGTGGCGATCATGAATGGATGAAGGATAATGTATGGCAGTGGATGGGACACGGTTGACACTTTCAGAATGACCCCTCTTGAACATATAACGACACTGATGTGATGGATCGGTAGCATTACCCCAAATGTGGATGGTTTGGCGAGGACCATGGCGGTGAGACCGGTGAATGAAACAACCCAACCCGATGTGGTACGGAGGAAAAGTGTCATGTTCAAGAGTGACTTGCTACCATTAAACTTTGATGTTCTCCCAATTTTTCCCCAGTCATTTCTGACCAGTACCTCTTTATTTTTGTCAAGCTTGAGGAGGATAACATATGCTTGTTCTATAACCTGCCCTTCGGGCAAGCCCATCGCTATGATTTAACGAGCCTAGCGATAGGGAAACTCATTCTCGTCTAAAGACAAGTTTGTCGCTATTTAATCATTTTAACGAGTCTAACGACAAAGAAAACTCGGTCCTTTTCATTTTTAGAGAGTCTGAAAAGGTACATAAAGTTAACTCCAAAATTCCTTTTTCGTCAGCTAATCCCTTGAGTCCGAAAAAGTATAAAACAATACAGAAGGGATGAGTTTTCGATTGCTTTAACGAGCCGACCAAGACAAGCGCTCGATCTTTTTGTGCAATAATCCCTCAGGTCCAAAAAGATTAAAATCTAGAGGAGGGATAGCGTTCCGGTCGTTTAATGAGCTGGAAGGCCAAAACTCGGCAAACTTTTCATATTTTACGAGTCAGTGAAAAGAGCTCAAAGAAGACTCGTCTTTTGAGTGATAAGCAGGGATAGCAACTGATTCCAAGTACAAATTGGAATTTTCCAATCACGGTAGTGTCACAAGGATGGCTAGGTGAAATCACTCTTTGTAGCTGTTCCTCAAAATAGGTAAACACACATATGGAGATGAACGATTGGCCAAATGAACAGATGGAGGTGACGGTGCACAAAATACGACCAAGGCTTTAATATGGCTGTCAAAGGTTACATTTACCACGGTTATTTACCGGTTCATTTTTTCTGGATGAGCTTGAACTCTAGGGGAAGATTGCTCACAACTTATGTTTATTTTTTAACGAGCATGAACTATGTGCTAAAACTGCTCGATAATGCTAATCATGCCCCCAGCATAACAATGCAACCGAGGTGCATGCCCCCCAAGCTTCATTGCATTCAACTTTGTTGATTGGAATGAAGGTTTACCATTGAGATCTGGAAAGGGGATTGTTTCATTTTTTAATGAGGTTGACATAGTAAAAGAACTATCCTCATGGTTTTTCATTTTTTAACGAGGTTGACCTGAGATAGGAACTATCCTCGAAGCCGACCAAATATCTAGGAATCTTCTGAATCCAACCAGAAGATTGGATTAGATTTCATTTTGTAGGTTTCCACCGTGGCCACTCCCGCCAGATTAATTGGAGGCGGTAGGGCGAAAGTACCCATTAAGGCAGGGTCTTTTAGGAGACCTACTCCGATATTTTGAAACGAATGGTCGCTTCCATGGATCAGAGGAACGCTTCCTATAACTTGTGAACCATTAGGGAGGAAATTTTGTTGGTCAATGATCGTAATCTCTCCTTGAAAGGGGAATGCGATTTTCCTAAAATAGGTCGACACAACAGCTTCCATGGCATAAATCCATGGTCTTCCCAGTAGGATGTTATATTCAAGATTGCCATCGATGACTTCAACATCTATTTCTACTGTTTTGCCCCCTAGTTCAACTCTCACGTTACTAAGGATACCGTAAGGGGTATATGTCCTTCCGTCGAATGCTTTTAATGTTGTTGATGATCGCGTCAAGGTTGGAGATCCTAAAGTTTTCCAGCAACTCATCGACATAATACATGTCGATGCCCCCTCATCAATAATTGTTCGATGAACAGTTTTGTTGAGGGCTTTCACTTGGATGAGGAAAGCTAGTTGAGCTGGTAACTGAGGATCATATCCTTTGTGATCAAAGGATACAAGATTGGAATCTTTAGGATCCACTCCACCAATTGCTGATAACAATGCCTGCCTTTGGGATGGGCAATGTTGTAGTACTTCAAGAGTCGACATAGCAGATGGCGATTGCGCCAAATCTTCCACTATATTATAATGTTGTGCCGCTCTGGCACGAGGATTAAATGTCGACTTGTGTACTACTCCCTTTGGCGGTTTTATTGTTAATTCATGTGTGATGGGGGGTACAACTTCTGCCGAACTTGTTGTCGAACTGCTAGGTTGATCTTTACCTTTATCGTTCGACACCTGTGGATTCCCGTAATCTTTGTTCCTTGTCAAAATTAAAGCATCATCCTGTTGCTTCGATATCGATAACATAAGCACTTGCGACGGTGAAGCATTTCCACTACCAACCAGATTTTTTCCCCGATCGGGAAATGGATCAGTTAACACAGCTGGAGTTTGCGAACTCTTTAAGAATCTTTTTAGATCAGCTTTGTATGGACATTCTCTCGTCCAGTGATCCTCATCACATATCTGACACCCATAAGGTGGTTTCCTATCTCGAGGAGGGCTTGAAGAAGTTTTTCGAGGAGATGACTCTCCTTGTTTCTTCTTCTTCCCTTTGTTTTGATTCTTCTTGCTTCCTGGTTGATTGGAGTTTTTGCCTTTATCCGTAGATACAGCATTTACCTCCGAAGCAAGAATCTCTTGATTTGCTTTTTGATTCGAAGTCTTACAGGCTTTCTTATCTGAATCCCTTGTCGACTTAGCGTTTGCAGTTCCAATCACGCCATCACCGGCATGAGAGTCACTATTTGATCCGGGAGGAGGAGGGATTGAAAATTCCGGTCTGGGGGCGTCAGGTATCTTATCATAGAGCGTGCCCGACTGAGTATATACTAAGTCCAAATATTGAGCACGAGCAATAACCTGCTCCTCTGTTACGACGCCTCCCTTGGCCACATCTTCTGTTATAGCAGGCAGAAGCGACTTTATAAACCACTCAGCCAATAGCTGATCTGGAACATAGGTCTTTACCATTCTGCGATGACGACGCCACTCATGTATATGATCTGATATATGTGTGGCCGTTGTCTGCTTGAAATTGGTCAAGATCTCCGTTCCAGTTTCGTACCTTATAGGTAACTGAAAGTGTGTTAAGAAAGTCGTGGCTAGGGAACTAAAATTGTCGAACGAGGCTCTAGGTAATTCAATATACCATTTGGCCGCCGGACCAGTCAATGTCCTCTGGAAAAGACGAAGCCTTATCGAATCATCATTCAAGGTATTCGATGAACACCATAGATGGAATGTCATCACATGATTCGACGGGTCTTCGCCAGGATTTCCATTGAATTTAGGAATGTCCGAAGGAAGTTTGTGAGGAATCGCTGGCCACCAATGGGCATAGGCGATTGGATCGTTCGTTAATCGATGTAAATCTGGTAATTCTAGGGTCGCCACGAATGGCAACTGCTGATTCTGGTTTGGCGAGGCGTACCCAGGGTACGATGGAATCGCCTGAGCAGTAAGTCTTTGCATACCAGCATAATGCAACTGATGTTGATATGACTGATACGGCTGGTGGGCTTGGCCACTGTAAAGTGGTTGATTTAACCCGTTCTGAATATAGGGTTGCCCACTATTCGCAAAGATTTGTTGTTCAGATCCCTGGTACACCTGTTGAAACTGAGGTTGTTGGTATTGCACCATCCATGGTTGTGAAGCCATGTTTTGCTGTGCGACACTAACTGACGGACCAAGATGCGGGGTTATAGTTCCCGTTCGTATCTGTGTCGTCCCGGCAGTTGGCGATTGTGGTTGTGTTGCAGGGTCAATAGGTTGTTGCATTACAACTTGGGGTTGACATACAACAGGCATCGATTGAACTTGTGACACGGTTACAATTGCTGGCGTCGTCGGGATACTAGACATAGGTACACACTGTTGCATGGAATATACAACTCTTGGTTGTTGGGGTAACATAGGTACCCAACCACTCGTCGTTACTTCAGTCAAACCTGAATGTTGTTGAAAACTGCCGTATGGGTATCCCCCCGGAAGGGGAAGTGAAAGGGCATATTGCCCCCCATACGGTAATAATCCGGAGCTCAAGGGTATAGATGGCCTTTGAGGATTGGATGGCCCAAACTGATTCCCAAAGGGATCAATTTGTCTAGTTTCAACATAAGAATTACCGGGTATTATACCGGAAGAACAAACTGGAACAAACCAAGTTGTCATAATAGTCCCTGGGTGGACTCCTTCTAGTTGATGAGAACTAGTTGGGACAGATGGTATGCCGGCAAACATCGTTGGAGTGACAGCAGGAGCTTCTGCTATCGCTGTGTCATTTGGCACAGTCCTAGATGTCGACGGTTGTTCAGACATTTTAAGTCTATCCAATAAACTTCCTAACGATTCTTCAGGAACTTCTGGTGGCGATAGACAAACTTCTGATGCAGAAGGAAAAAGAGGGGTACCTACTCCAAAATGAATTGGAGTATTTGCTTGCTGGTCCTCTACGATTTCCTCTATTGCAATCAGACCAAGAGGAAGAGGAAGACCGTCAGGTCCGTAAAAGATTTCTGGTGCCGAAGAAGGGGTTGCTTCGACAGCGACAGTTGTTTGAACAACAAGACTCTGTGGACCGGTTTCAGATGGAACTGGTTCAGTTATGCAAGTACTTGTCTTCAGACTAGGATCAGTACCACTGTCCTTCTGTTGCTGTTGAACTTCTTCAATAGAGGCAGGGATTCCAGAAATATCAGGAGTGACCAGAATCTCAGATGTTGTTGGAACTTCCGTTCTAACTTTAAAAGGAGATTTTGACCTGGTCGAGCGAGTTCGCTTCGTCCGTACTACTCTCGGTTCTGGAGACAAAGATGGTTGACTCGCAAGTCTCCCCGAACGACGGAGTTTTAATTGACTTTCCTCCACGGTTGCGGATTACTTGATCAACTAAAATACAAAAAAGGGGAATTATGTTTCCGTATTGAATGAATTTTATTAGACGCTTTTAGACACAACTTTGCTTTTTCATGTTTTAAGAGTCGAGAAAAAGCTAAAGATGACTCTAGTTGCCTTCGATGTATTAACGAGCCCGAAGTGACAAATGCTCGGTTGGACCTTTTCAGTTATAGAGTTTGAAAAGGGCCAAAAGAAACTGCTCTGGAGATCTAGGCAGAGGGTGTGCCAAACCTTTCGCGAAACCACAGAATACGTTTTACGGTACGGGTGGTCGATCTTCGTGAATGCTGTGTTCACTGCATCGCGATCAGTAGGGCGGCCGACACAGCTTCCTAAGGATAAAGGATAAATGCCTATAGGGGTCTCCCAATATACGCGACGGTACGCGGGAGCACAAGTCCGTATTAGTGCTATCGTCCCTCAGGAGGAATCACCCACCTTCGTAGAGATCGACAGTCACTACGTTTAACGACGCCGGAACACGTCTCTACCTAGACCTCTATTGTGAGCGTTATGTTACAATGCGTTTTTAGATTCATTCAATATATTTTAAGTTGATCTTGTTTATCAGTTTGTCTTTCAGGATCACCACGAGATGTATTGGTACAAATTCCTAAATGCAGCTAAAATGATAAGCAAGCTTTTACAATCTTTTTAGCTTTGAAAATCCTAACTACTGAGGGGAGAGAAAAACAATATCTTTCCACACAGAGCACAAAGCACAAACTAATGCACTTTCTCCTAGATCAGACACACAAACTTATCAAAAATGCAAATGCAAGATGCATGTATTTCTTTTCTTTTCCCTTAATGTTGATGTAGACAAAAGGAAATTGTTGTATAATTTTCGAATTCAATTTGAAGTGTAAACAAACAAGTTTCGTCTAACATGAAAAGACACCTTACAGGTACTTGTTTTAACACTAAAAATATACGAATTCAAACCATAAGATGAAAAACAAACAAACTCAAACAGCCATGAACAGTAATAAAACTAGCTCTTAAGATCACAAAGACACTTTTACAGTTCAGGATCTAAGAGGTCACAGCTATACTGGTTCACTTTTCACAATGGGAAATTGTAACTGAAGCAAGAAATACAAAAAGAACATTCACAGTTTCATCACACAACTGAGGCGGAATAATGTCAAGGAGAAGTGGTCTACAGCAAGTACAATGACCAGCAAGCAATCAGCTAAAACTCAGTGAAAACAGGGCCAAGACACAAAGGGAACGCTGAGCAAGACAATGGCTAACTGGACCAGCGCAGGTTCTAGTCTGCCAGTTTGACTCTCAGCGCAGTTCCCGAAGGGAGTACCTGTGCTGTAATGCAGACTGCCTGTGGACAGCCTGCACTGACTCACGAGAGTTTCGTCTACAAAGAATTCCGGGTCATAAAAAGCTCAAAAATGCACTGTTTTTGCTGAAATAAAAAGCTATAGGTCAAGTACAGGCTAAGGGATGATCAAGAGGATGAAGATCTATCACAAAGAGTAAAGAGTCTTTTGTAGATAAGCTCTTCAAATCTTGAATTTGCTCAGCAAATGAGCAAGAGTAGCAGTCCCTCTACTTCGCTTTTGATATAGTCAAAAGCTTTTCGATTTGGTACTCTTTTCTTCAAGAAATGAATAGCAAAATACTACAAACACCAACAAGATACTAGGCTCCCCAGCGGAGTCGCCAGTTTGTTGTGGGGAAAAGTATCCGATGCGGATGACCCTATCCCTACTCTAAAGGTGACAGTCTTTAGCAACAACTGAAAGTAAAGTTTTGATGATTTCCTTTATGAAAGTACAGAGAGAATGAAGAAAGATTAACCAACCTGGTGTCTTTCGCTTAGTCAATCCTTATCCTCTCTCTTTGTCTCTTGTTCCCAGCTCCTTGCTCTCTTTGCCGGTCCAGCTACACACAGATCCTGCACAAACAAGAGAGCAAACTACAAGATACATGTACTCATAACTGAAGCATGGATTAGGATGAATCAAATATACATGTAAATACAATACATCAATGCAATACAAGTATATAGGAGAACATGCAAAACTTTATTGATAGAAGTAACAGGGTTCTGAGAAGGTTACAACCAATGATGGCTCCAATCCAGCAGCACCTCCCCAGCAGCAAGAACTCTCCTCTTCACCTCTAGTAAAACAATCACCCAATAGCTCTAACTGTAAACCAACAGCACCTCCTTGCTTTACACAAAATTCCAGCCTCCTTAGACCTCATAGAAGAGCTCTATATATAGGAGAGAAGAAGAGAGGATGAGTCAGCTTGAGACTGACATGAAGCTGCCTTGTGTCCTCTCCCTCTTCAGTTAATCTTCAGTTCTTGAGTCCACTTGGAGATCCTTGCTTACACATGGTGATCAAGTACCTCTTACTCATCACAGGGCGAATCTCATGAACCAAGTGTCAGTTTGGAAGCTTCCTGGGCAGTTGACACCTTGCAGAATGACTGTGCCACTTGGCCAATCTCGCCCAGCGCAGGTAGCCTTCATTAGATTTGACTTCCAGCGCAGGTACAAGGAGGAGCAGTTGCATTCCAGCGCAGATGCTCAGTGGAGCAGCTGACATGATCCAAAATTAGCCTGTTTTGAAGTGTTTTCAGGTGGAGAACTGATTGGAAGTGCTGTTGTTTAATGACCTTGTTCTTTTAGGGGTAAGAACAACATGTTTAGGGACTGAGGATCCCTGTAATTATTGACATTTCATGCTCCATGTCGCGAGGCACAAAAATGTCTATAACACTAGGGGTTAGTTAACTACTAAGGTCAGGTAGGAAAATCTTTTCTTTAATTTTTCGGTGCCATTTGGCTCCTGCAAAGGCGAACGGTCGATTTGACAACTCACCCAACTTAAGCAGTTGAAGTCAGCAGAACTATAGAGTTAGCATTACACTAGTCGCTTGTCATTTGCGCACAAAAGGTTTGCATGCCCCCAGGTATAGTGAAGTGGAGTTTCTAGGTTACCATATGGAAGTTCTTGCATCTGCAAGATAGTTTCCATCCGCATAGCAGATAGAAACACTTCCTCGGCTTAGTCCATTTGGACAAAGGCTCCAATCACCTAATATTGACGAGGGAATCTTATTCTGGTCTAATTCCATTTTCCTATACGGAAGGGTGTCGGATCGGTCATATATCCTTCGCGGAAACCTACTCTATACCTAGAGTTTCCCTACCGTAGCAGGACAGGGTGCATGCCCCCTGGGTTTCAGTCATGTCCTCCCGAATTACTTGCGTTCTTCGGGTGGACGGACTGGATATTGATGAGACATTCCATGCATGAAATGACCATTTAGGGATGGCATTTTACTATTAGCTATGTGTGAGCCGGGGAACGAAAGCTGGTCTACGAGCTGGACCATTCTGCCTTCATGTGGAAAACACATTACTCAAAAGAGTGACGAGACAATGACTCCCATGCAATAAATATAGTCACACCCAAGGAGTAGATTATAGTCTAGAGGTCCTTGGACTACCATTATGTTCATATAAACGGTTTTCCTTCTCAATGTTATAGGCACATTGGGGAGTGTTACACAGTAATTTGTCACCATCCCTGTTACTCCTCTTATCGTACCTTGGAGGACCCATCCCAGGAGTTATAAGAAGTGACAAAGTCTAAAAACACTTGCATTATGTTCCCCTGAGCATGTACTCCATGTTCCCTGAGGACATCCTCTGCAGATTACCCCTGGAAAGTGATCTTTTTCCATTGATGCAAGTTCACAGTATTATACCCGCGCCAATGATGGAAATCCTCAAAAGAGGGCGCGACCATTGGCACCCTGTCTCAGAACAATAGTCGCGCCAACCAAATTTAGTCATGCTTTTTGCCTTAATGCACATCCGACTCTTGTTTCCTTCATTACATGGAGCTTTTCTGAGGATAAGGAATCAGTCTTTTGTCGAGCTTTATCCATCTTTATGGCTTTTGAAGCTTTTCATGGATATTTCCCATTCACAGAAGTGTGTCCCTGTACATTGAATCCTTCTACCACCTTCAACTATAAAAGCCTGTCATTGTTCATTAAGACAAGCTAGTTTGTGATGGAGTTTTTGAGAGTTCTGGAGTAAGAGTGTTGTAGTTATTGAGTTGTCAGAGTCATGCTAGAGGGGTTATGCTGCCAAGATTCTGAGAGAGGGAGAATGCTGCTGCAGGACATATAGCTGCTCGCCCAGCCAAAGGGAAAGTTCACAGCGTCAGAACTTGGTTGTAATTTTTCCTTTCTATTATTAATAAATGAGCGACTGCTGTTATAGTTCCAATCTCATTATTCATCATAGTAATGTGATTTATTTCCTTTTTTATTGAAGTATACTTGTTATTATCAGTGGATTGTATGCTTGTATCTGTTTCTTCATTTGCATGTGCAGGAGCTCACTTATAAGGATCGTGAGGACTGTGACTTGTCGGAACGAGGGAGCGGGGATACGAACTCAACTGCTTCAACCATAGCGTGGACTACAGGTTGGTCCCTTCAATTCACTTTTAATATATAAGTAGGAACTTGCGCGACAGCGCGGATTGTTTGTGGCTAGTTCTGTATTAGGCTAGTGGGATCGCCTCTGTCCGCAGAGGGGATTTACCTCACCACCAAATTGGCGACTCTGCTGGGGATTGTTCCATTTCTTGCATGTCAGTTGTTCTATGCCTCGCATGTCAGTCTTTCTCGCTTGTCATAAACTTTCTGGGTTGATTCTGAGATTACTACTTGCTGTTTGAATCTTCTGGTCATTATCAGTCAGACCCTAGGCTGTCCTATTTACTTTTTGTTTCAGTCAACTCGTCTGGCGCGGTTTTTCTTCTCACAGTCGTGCCAGTTGGCGCATGTTGCTCCACAGACACCCGCACCAATCTATTCTTAGCGCGAGTTGCAGGTTCACAGTCGTGCCAGCCCTGTGAATTTTTCCTGTTTAGTACTTGACAGCTCTTCAAACTCTGATTTTTTGCTTTTTATATCTTTTCCTGCTTCTGGGAGTGTGCTGGACCTTAGTGTGGCTTTGCATGTTGATCATCGAGTAGGTTGGTCAGTTGTTTTCCGCGCACGTCTGGTAGTTGTTGGAATTTGATATTCTATATTTTTGAGTGAGTTACTTTTATCTTGCTTGGATCTTACTTGGCTTGATTGAACGCCCTCGTGTTTCCTTTGCTTTGATAGTTCGTCTTCTTGTTTCTGAATCGGTTCTGTGTCCATTGACTAAGTTTTATTTGTGGATATCTCCTACAGTTTGTTTACATGCATCATGCTGTTTTAAAAAAAAAAATCAAAAAACAAAAGAGCTTTTTGCATTATTAGTTTGCATTATTAGTTAGCTTTTCTTATTGTTTATCGCATTTGAAAAAGGAAAAAGAAAAACTTTTATTTCTCATTCGTAGCTGCATTAGGAGCTGTGGTGCTTGTTTGATAATCATTCTGTTTGAAAGAAAAGATCTCTACTCTTCTGTACGTAGGATTCATCGAACAAAACGGTATAATTACAGCATATAGATTGCATTTAGGAACTTTGGAGAGACCACATACGGTAGGACCAGAAACAGAGACATAATTAAAGATAAACTATAAAATGAACTCAATGAACATAACAACGCATTGGAACCTAACGCAAACATTCTAGAGGTCTAGGCTAGAGACGTGTTCCGGCGTCGTTAAACCTGGTAGCTTACCATCGAGTTGTTGGGTGATTCCTCCACGGTGAAACGATAAGTGCCAATACGGACTGTGCTCCCACGTACCGTCGAGTATATATTGGGAGACCCCTATAGGAATAAAGCCTTTATCCCTAGGAAGCCGTGTCAACCGCCCTACGATTCGCAATGCACTGAACACAGCATTCGGGAAGATTGACCACCCGTACCCTAAAAAGTATTCTGTGGTTTTGCGAAGAGTTTGGCACACCCTCTGCCTAGAATTCTAGAGCAGTCACTTTTGATCCTTTTTGGACTCCTTAAACGAAAAGGTGCCTGTGAGCTTCTTGTCACTTCGTGCTCATTAAACATTCAAAGGAGACTAGAGTCATCTTTTCGCCCTTTTCTCGACTCTTAAAAAGTGAAAAGGACAAGTTCAAGTCAGTGTCTTAAAATTTATTTGACCACGATTACATATCCCGGTTAAGATTTGCTTAGCTTGAGTAGGATTCTTTCTCAATGGCTTCCTTCTCTGGGCCCACCGGCCAAGGTGGTCCCCCGGCTGGTCCCATTCCTACTGTCGGAAATGTTGGGGTTCAGTACATGGCAACTTTGTCTTTGCCTGGATTCACCATCGGTTTGCCCGTATGGTTGTTTCCAAATACGATGGTCTCAAGTGTGGTAACTCCTGTTCCGCCACCGCCTCCTCCGCCCGAACAACATCATGTTCGTTCTAAAATGGATCCCTCCCCTTCTTCGCCTACGGCTGCGTCTTCATCTTCCACTTCGCCTGGTGACAATGTCGATTTCAGTAACCAGGTGGCTAAGAAGAAGCGGAAGAAGACCAAAAAGAAGAAGTCTCCTAAGGGAAAGGTCGTATCTACCCCGAAGCTATCCGAAGTGGAACCACCTTCTGCTTCTCCACGGAAGCTTCGGTCTCCTTGTCGACTATGCAAAGGGGACCATTTTCTTTCTGATTGTCCTGGTATTTCCAGGGTCTTAGACATATGGTCTCGTGACCCGACTCGCCCCTTGCTGTCGAAAGTCGACGATACCTTACTAGTTGGTAACAGACAAGGGAAGGTTCGTTTCCCTTGTCGACTTTGTGAAGGTAACCATCTCCTTCGCCTTTGTCCACTTATGCCTGAAGCTTCCCGTCTTTTGGCAAGTCCGTCGGATTCCTTACCCCGACTACCCGCTGCATATAAGCGTCTTTTTACAACTACAGAGCATATCTCCGCTAACCAAGTGGTCAAACATGATTCTTCTTTGGTACAGCTTCCTCTTCCTGAACCTACCTATACTCCACCTGCCCCCGGCCAGTCCCTGGTCGGGACGAGTGTTGATTTACCTTCATCATCCACACCCCACTTTGTTCCCAAAAAGTTTATCATCCAAGGTGAACCATCTGAATACAAACCGAACGAAAGTCCAAAGGTCCAGCTCACAAGTGACCCGGTCTTTCAAAACGTCCAGCTCACAAGTGACTCGGTTATGTCTTCAGATGATGAACCACCTGAGTCCAAACCAAATGAAAGTCCACAGTTCCAGCTTACAAGTGACCTGGTCTTTCTTTTGCCTACAGAAGTTCCGTCTTTAGGTGCTCTAAAACCTGAATCCAAACCAGACGAAAGTCAAGCGGTCCAGCTTACAAGTGACCCGGTTTTGCATTCAGAACTTCCAACCCTAGATGATCCAACATCTGAATCCAAACCAGACAACAGTCAAACGGTCCGGCTTACAAGTGACCCGGTTTCGCATTCAGATGTTACCTCCTCGGATGATGTTATCACTACCAAGAATGAAGAACTCACCACTCAAATTCTGTTCATTGACATAGACGTTAATGATCAAGTGAGCGTCCCTCTTATTTCTGCACGCCAGGAAGAAAGTCCATTAGAATCATATCCGGCTGTCTATCCAGTCCCACTTCCAAGCAACCTAGTTGTTTCCTTTAATTGGGATCAATTAGTCAATCCTCGGTTACCAGTGTCCATACCATTTCGAATTATAGTCCAAGTCTACCGAATGGTCATGGTCGATACCATTATTGATGAAGGATCTCCTATGAGTATCCTCTCTTCAACAGCTCGGGAAGCACTTGGTTCACCACTGCTCCTACCCGAGATGAGAAACCTTACGGGTTTCCATCAAGAAACCACTCGACCTTTAGGAATTCTTCCCAACGTACCTATCACGTTAGAAGGGAAGACTATTCAACTGGGTGTCATGATAGTCCAAGGTCCGTTAGATTATAATTTACTCCTTGGACAAGACTATATTTATCGCATCCGTGCTATTGTGTCTTCACTCTTTAGAGTGATGTGTTTTCCGCATGAAGGAAGAACGATCAAAATCGTCGACCAACTTTCATTCCCCGGTACACACTTCACATATAGTCATCTACCGTTCCTAAATGGTCTTATTTCCACAGGCAACCCCTCAGCACCCAGTCCGTCATCCTAATGGCAGCAGCTGACCCGGGCGCGTGACTGAAGCCCGGGGGGCATGCATCCTCCTTTTCAAAATCGAGTCTTTCCAAGCGAACCTTCATTCCTTCCACTCCGTGAAAGCCATGAAGCTTGGGGGGCATCTACCTCGATTTGCGCTATCACGATTTGCGCTATCATACTGGGGGCATGCAAATTTATAACAAGCATAGTTTTTCGTTTCAAGCTTGTGTAAACATGAAACCAAATTCAAGCAGAGTTCTTTATGGTTCAAGCTTGTATAAAAATGAACCCACACTTGATTTACACCTCGTGATTGCCTTTTACCTGCCAAATTCTGCTAGATGAGCCTTGGTTTCTCTCCATCGCCACCATCTCTTTGGCCGATCATATACTTTCACTTGGGTGTTTTCCTTTCCTGAGGAACCGCAGCGATGAGTGGTTTTACTAGCCAGCCTCTTGAACTTTACTTGTTTTGAGCAGTTCCATCATTACCGGAACCAGTTGCTACCCTTTATACCACTCGTTCCTCTAGGACGAGTCACCTTTAAGCTCTTTTCTGACTCGTAAAATATGAAAAGATTGCCGAGTATTCCTCCTTTTGACTCGTTAAAGAGAATAAAATGGAAGGTCTTCTTTCAGCTCTTTTCCGACCATTTAAAGAGAAAAAGATTGTCGAGCTACTCCTCTTGGCTCGTTAAACATTAATAAGGGGCGGTCGTTTTAAGTTCTTTTTGTCGACCGTCAAAACTTAAAAAGATTACCGGGTTTTGTCGTTTCGAACTTGTTAATGGTTATGAAGCGACGTGGTCTTGACAGCTTTTTTACTTTTTTCGGGTCAAAATCACTACTTACGAAAAGTACTCCTCGATCGTAAAGATCGGGCGGTTCTTTCGGGTATTATTTTATACTTTTTCGGACCCGAGAGACACAACTTTACGAAAAAGGACACCCCTGGAGTTTCCTTTTTGCGATCTTTTCAAACTCTCTAAACATGAAAAGACGCCGAGTTCCTCCTTTGTCAGACTCGTTAAAACTTAATGAAATCGGATTTTGTCGCAACACAAGCATATGCTATCCCCATCAAGCTTGTTAAAAATAATTGGGGTACTTGCCAGAAATGGCGGGGGGAAAAATAAACTCTTTTAACCATAATTATTACCGTAACGGCAGTATGTCGCTCTTGAACATGGCACTTTTTGCTTTCGTGTCCAGGGTGGGGATATTTCATCTCATATCTTTCACTTGCTTCCATGGACTTGGGTACCCTATTTGACCTCTCATCTACTCATTGCCTCGTCATCATGACCTTTGATACATTGATGTCAAGTACTGCCATTTCCGTTAATGTGCCGCCGATATGTTCAAGAGAAGTTAACCTCTGAAAAAACAACCTCCCTCTGATAGCTCACACCATCTTGATTCACAAAATTCTTTCTCTGTCTCGTGTCGATGATGTGGGAAACATTATGGCCCACCTTTGATCAAGATCACTTCCTGTCGACTTCAGCTCATTATCCGGGAAGATGATCTAGAGACTCCCTTCCGGTACCTTGGAGCCTGCATGCCTCAATGGAAGGTTTGTCGTGTTCGACGTGAGGTTTTCATCATTGGCCTCCGATCGAATGATTCTACGGGTGTTTGACTTCAGATCACTAATTCGCACATCGTAGATTGTACCTATAGTACCTTGAGGGCCATTGTCATTATTGGTGGTACCTCTCGCGTCTGTTAGCAGTTTCCATTATTGACTGGTAATCAGACGATGTCCATGCATGTTCGACTTCAGCTCATATATTCACATGCTTGGACTTGTACTCTTGCTCGGGTTGAGATGGAGCGCAAGACCCTGGATTGTGTCTGTTGTAATCCAGGCGTGATTCTTGATACTTGACTCATTCACTGGATGGCTGCGACCATACCTGAGTCAATCCATTGATCCTCACCAGATGGCTGCGTCCATGCTATGGATCTATTTTGTTATGTACTCTCTTATGGATGGCTGTGACCATGCCACGTACATCATGTATTTGGGTTATCAATAGCACCTCTCAATACAGGTTCTCGGCACCAGCTATATATGTTCTTGCAAAGCTTTTCACCCCTCTCTCTCGCTCGGGCCTCATGCTTTGGGGGGAATCTGTTACACAGTAATTTGTCACCATCCCTGTTACTCCTCTTATCATACCTTGGAGGACCCATCCCAGGAGTTATAAGAAGTGACAAAGTCTAAAAACACTTGCATTATGTTCCCCTGAGCATGTACTCCATGTTCCCTGAGGACATCCTCTGCAGATTACCCCTGGAAAGTGATATTTTTCCATTGGCGCAAGTTCACAGTATTATACCCAGGCCAATGATGGAAATCCTCAAAAGAGGGCGCGACCATTGGCGCCCTGTCTCAGAACAACAGTCGCGCCAACCAAATTTAGTCATGCTTTTTGCCTTAATGCACGTCCGACTCTTGTTTCCTTCATTACATGGAGCTTTTCTGAGGATAAGGAATCAGTCTTTTGTAGAGCTTTATCCATCTTTATGGATTTTGAAGCTTTTCATGGATATTTCCCATTCACAGAAGTGTGTCCCTGTACATCGAATCCTTCTACCACCTTCAACTATAAAAGCTTGTCATTGTTCATTAAGACAAGCTAGTTTGTGATGGAGTTTGTGAGACTTCTGGAGTAAGAGTGCTGTAGATATTGAGTTGTCAGAGTCATGCTAGAGGGGTTATGCTGCCGAGATTCTGAGAGAGGGAGAATGCTGCTGCAGGACATATAGCTGCTCGCCCAGTCAAAGGGAAAGTTCACAGCGTCGGAACTTGGTTGTAATTTTTCCTTTCTATTATTAATAAATGAGCGACTGCTGTTATAGTTCCAATCTCGTTATTCATCATAGTAACGTGATTTATTTCCTTTCCGACTGAAGTATACTTGTTATTATCAGTGAATTGTATGCTTGTATCTGTTTCTTCGTTTGCCTGTGCAGGAGCTCACTTATAAGGATCGTGAGGACTGTGACTTGTCGGAACGAGGGAGCGGGGATACGAACTCAACTGCTTCAACCATAGCGTGGACTACAGGTTGGTCCCTTCAACTCACTTTTAATATATAAGTAGGAACTTGCGCGGCAGCGCGGATTGTTTGTGGCTAGTTCTGTATTAGGCTAGTGGGATCGCCTCTGTCCGCAGAGGGGATTTACCTCACCACCAGGGAAGATCCCTAACGGTCGACTGGTTCCTTTATCGAAGCCTGTCAGATTTCTCATTTCAGGCAGAAGCAATGGCAAGCCAAGTGCTTTCCAAGCAGTCGAGGAAAGGACACTCACAGAAGCCCCTTCATCTATGATGGTACCGACCATGACCATTCTGTAAGCTTGTACAATGATATGGAATGGTACACTAGCTGGTAAATGGGGTCTACCATCGGTGATTGTCATTGTCATTCTCTTCGGTGATTGTATCATCTGAAGATGGACCTTCCGAAGGAAAGACTGGGTCGACTGCCGCCTCGACCTTTTGACATTCATCTGGTGTGGATTCAGAGGGTTTATCTTCAATGATAGATGCTTCGACCAACCTCAATGGCATTTCAGCCGGATTCTCAACTAGTGATGGACTTGGCAAGAGTTTCTTGTATCCAAGAGGAAGATGTAGTGATGAAGCAGGAAAATTACCCAAGACTCTGTTTGCTTCGTATAGGAAGGGACAACAGTGGATGACGTGATCGCCTTTCATAGTTTACAAGCAAATTTACATTTCCTTTTCTGTCCAAATGCTTCGCTTTCACTAGTTGACGGTGTACTTTCAATGTGATTTTCATAGGTTGATGAGACCGGATTGTGCAAACGAGGAGACCAGTCCCTTAGGATCCAAGGGATGCAAGGACAATCTCGATGATAGTGGTCTTCTTTGCAAATGACACATGGAGATTTAGGCTTGGACGGTGCAGTGTGTGGATTTTTGCTAGATGACGCACGGTTACCCCTTTTTGCCTTTGGCTCCTTCTTCTTCTTTTCCTTCTTCTCTTTCCCCTTCTTCTCCTTCTTAGTTACTTGATTTTGGGCTTTACCAGCTTCATCAAGTGAAGAGGAAGGAGGAGAGGGAGAAACAGACAAAGTAGAAGGTTGGGGGGTAACTTCCATATCATCTAGTTGCTGACTTGACTGTTCAGGAATCACGGTGTCATGAACGAAGGAGGTCAAGAAGAGCCATATTGGCAAGCCAATCGTCAATCCTGGAAGTGAAAATGTGGCCATATGAGGTGCACCAACATCTCCCCAAGAGGAGAAAGGACTAGGATTCCCCCTAAGGGGAAATCCTTGGTTGGTGGACTCCATTTTCCTTAACCTAAGACCAAAGCAGGAATAGGGATATTATTCCGATTAAAATAAATTTTAGATGCTTTGACACAACTTGTTTTTTCAATTTTTAAGAGTCGAGAAAAAACAAAATATGACTCTAGTCGCCTTCGATTTTTAATGAGCCTGAATTGACAAGTGCTCAGATGGACCTGTTTCTTTAAGGAGTCTGAAAAGGAATGAAAGAGACTACTCTGGAAATCTAGACAGAGGGATTACCAAAAAAATCACAAAATTGTAGAATACTTTTTACGGTACAACAGTCAATCTTCCCAAATGTTGTGTTCAGTGCATTGCGATCGATAGGGCGGCAGACATGGCTTCCTAAGGATAAAGGATATAGCATATTGTGGTCTCCCAATATATACTCGACGGTACGTGGGAGCACAAGTCTGTACTGGCACTTGTCATCTCAAAGAGGAGGAATCACCCAACCAGCAATGAAAGCGATAGTTACCAGGCTTTACGATGTCGGAATACGTCTCTAGCCTAGACTTCTAAATGTTGTGCGTTAGGTTCCAAAGCATTTTTATGTTCATTGAATTTATTTTACAGTTGATCTTGCTTAAGAAATTTGCCTTTCAGGTTCACCACGTGATGTAGATATACAATTCCTAAAATGCAGTCTAAGATGATAAACAATCGTTTAATCTTCTTTTTGCAATGAAAATCCTAGCTACTAAGGAAAGAGAAATGAGATTCTTTCAACATAGAGCACAGAGCACACACTAGATGCACTGTCCTAAATCAAACCAACAAGCAGTCTAAATGCAAATGCACATGCATGTATTTGTTTTTCTCCTTCTTAATGTGTGAATGACAAAAAGAATGCTGAGTAAAAATTTGAATCGTTTCAAGTGACAGTACTAACAAATTTCTCTTCAAAAACGAAAGGAAGATAATGACGACACTTTGCGAATTCGAATTGAAAACTGCTTTCGACACCTGAAAAACCACTAATTCAAATCAAATACAAGAGTAACAGTATAATCGACCATCAAGAACAATAGGATTCTTTTCTTTGACTGAAAACGACACTTTCAAATCAACAAACGACAGTTCGATTACGCTACTTCTTTGTAAAAGAGAACTGAAAATGGCGCACAATACATAAAAACATTCACAGTTATTTGCACGATGGAGGTGGAATGATGGAAAGGAAAGGAGTTTCCACAGTGGTATACTGATTACAGACAGCAAAACTCCTTAATAGAGCTGAAGAGAGTGAAGAAAAACCAAAATCTGAAGGCAAAATGAGCCTTTTCTGACCATCACACCTGTAACACAGGGAAACTGGGATGCATCCCACCTACTGCACATGGGAGGTGCGATGCATACTGATTTCCTTGAAGAGAGGGTGTGATGGTACCAGTACGAGACTTTAACTTGGTTCTTGATCACAGTTTGCAGCTCAGTTCAGGGATTTAGGCCGAGCAAGTGATAATCAGTATGTATAAATCACAGGGGTTGATCTAATGAGGTTACTAGAGCCACCACCAGGGCAATTAGGATGTTTTCAAATCGATTGTTCAATTTATAAGCAAAACCCGGAGATAGACTGAAGAAACATTGATCTACTTTGCACTTTCATAGCAAATGTAGTTCGAAGGCTAGTTGGCTTGACTTCAGGCTCCGTTTGTAAGTTTATAAAACAAACAAATATAGACAAGCAAACAAGCTATTCAGTTCCCCAGTGGAGTCTCCATTTTGTTATCGGGAAATCTAGTGTCCACTCAGAGCTACTAGTCCCACTAAGACGGGTAGCTATCTTAGAAACAAACAAACTAAAGTTATTTTTGTTTTCCTTTATGAGAAGTAGATAGGAGAGAAGCAGGGTACCAACCTCAGTCTTGTGCTTGGTTCCTTGCTTAGTTCCTCTCCCTTCTGACAGATCTTTGCCGCCTCCTTCCTTCCTTCACCAGCTTCAAGGAGTACCTGTAGAGTCAAAGCAGCACAATACTATCGAAGAATAGAGATCTACAATCATAAACAATATAGGACCAGATATATATTGAACACACAAATGCATATACCATCAAACATACAAGAATGTGGAGGAAAACTCGAATAGCTTTATTAATATCAAGAATAGCAAAGAGGATTACAACCTATTGTTCTGACCCAGCTTCATCCTCCCAGCATGAAAGCCCTTCTTCACCTCATGCAAAGCTTAGATCACCCAACACTATGATATTCCACCAGGAAACCAACATCACTTCCTTACAAAATACAAGATTCCAGCCTATGGATATCTGTGATGAGGGATCCATATATAGATTTTTGCAGGGGGGTGAGTCAGCTGCTGGGTTTTGATTAGTGTCCTCTCTCTGATAGTTCTTGGTTCCACTTGGAGATTCATGATCTCTTACTCATCCCTGGGAAAATTCAGATAGGCAAGTGTCATAGGAGAAGTTTCTGGAAGATTCCATGATCATCCACCTTGCAAACTATCTCTGCCATTTGTCTACTCTCGCTCATCGCACCCCACAGAAGGGCTTTCCAGTATGCATCACACCTTTTTCACTGAGTAGGTGGGATGCATCGCACCCCTAGCACTGAGCAGTCTGTATGGTCCAATTTTGACCAGTTTTGAGTGGTTTTCCATGGAGAACTTCTGGGAGATGATGTAATTATCTGAACTTGTTCCTTTGGGGTGTGAAGCAACACTTTTAGGGACTTAGAAGCCCTTGGTTTATGGGCATATATGATTGGGGTTGCAGTGCCCAAAAATGTCTATAACAACCTTGTTCCATGAAAAGAAATTCTAGCCCCTCTAGAAGTATTTTTCAATTCTCGGATCATCTTGATTTCCACACTAGCTTGATTGAAAGATGTATCACCTACCATGCTCTTGGTTGGTCGTCACACATTCCAAGCCAATTCAACACAATTGTTTTGATTAGGGATGAGGGGTATATTGGTGCACAAGCAATATGATAGTCAGAGTTTAATTTTCATCTTTGGTGTTTCTCCACTGCTAGCAGGTCTGCACAGTACCCTGGAGGAGTCACGCAGGAACACAAGCATCACTTTGCTACCAGCAAGCCTGGTTAGTACCCCAGCAGAGTTACTTGCATCACCTCTGTACACAAGAATCCTTTCTCTTCTTTCACCTTATTCATTTTTCATTTTTTCAATAACTGTGCATAACACTTATTCACTTTAGAGGCAGAAGAGGGATCCCGACTTATTGAGAGCAAAAGAGGTTGTTCCTTTAGAGAATAATTTTGTATATACCTATGACATACTTGTTAAGGTTTTCCCCCTCACCTTACTCTACTTGACTGAGTTGACAAGTGTTAACCCAAAAACAACCGATTAGAGTAGGTGATACTAGTTAGCACGCAAGTGTTGTGTTTTCATCAAGGTTCACTTCAAACAGAATGGATTTTCCATTGGTGTATCATGGACTAAAGACAACAAGTTCTTCATACAAAGACAGGACGATAAATAACCAAGTATTGATAATTTCACAAGTCCTCTTGTACTTTACCAAGCTTGTTTCAAGAGTCGCTCGCAGTTCATGTGAAACTAACCTATGAACGTAAACAAGCAACAAACAACAAATGGATGAAGAGCAGAAGAAAATGCAAAAGAAAATGGAGTAAGAAAACAAGAAAGAAAGAAAACAAACAAGCAAACAAGAAATCAAACATGCATGCAAGCAAACCAGCAAGAACACTACTCCTACTCCTAAGCTAATGGTGCATGGGTCTGCTCATGTAAAGTGATACTTCCAATGCAACCACCGACGCATTGGTTGACCCATGTTGGTGAAGGCTTGGTTCGGGAATAGAATAATCATGCAAACCAACAAACATGAAAGATATAATGATGAAGACAAACGCACTCTGGGTTTAAATGTGTCCACAAAAAAGAAATGAGTGAAAGCACATGACATGCACTCTTTGGACTTGCCATGGTGTTGTGTTACACTTCATGTAGATATTAAGCATACGCATTCTCTTGACTGTGACATGCAAGAAAACATGAGAAAGGTAGACCACTTACATCACACAAGTGTGCTTGTTGTGTAAGATTCCTCCAATGCAAGAGCGATGGGATCATGTGATTCGAGTAGAGGAAGAAAAATGTGGGTGTTTGGTTGATCTTAAATGTGAAGCAGAGAGTGATGAGGAGCCTTGAATGTTTCAACAATTTCCTAATCGGAAGTGAAACCAACCTCAGGGCAACGAGGGCCTAACATAACCATCAGCTCAGGCTGAAGTGCCTCGAAAGCCTTCGATACGTAGATCATCGGATACCAATGGCTTAGATAGATTAACAACGAGTGAATCAACATTGTAATCAAATGAAGGAGTACATAGATCTCGACAACCACGATCAGAAAATTCAGGATGTTCGTCGACATCCTCATGATTTGATGAATCGTCTAGAGGGGTAGATGAGAAGCAAGGATGTTCACCCTCTATGTTTTTAGAAATGATCGATGACAGATTGGACAGGTTTTCAGAGGAACATGTGTCCTCTCTGTAATGTAATGACAGACTGACATCCAATGTGTCCTATGAACGATCAGAAGTAGAAACATCCGGAAATAAGTTTTCACGGGGGAAATCAACAGTGGTAGAATAAAAAGGGATGTTAGGAAAAAGTGGATGAGGCGTGGATGGAATGGAGTCGTCCTTCACTGTGGGTTCTTCTTTAGATTCCCACACACACTCATCATGATAGTGCAGGTTAGTTGCACAACACCAACTCCATCAACAACTTGATCCTTGTTCACAACAGGTGTGGAGATCAGAATGGAAGAACACAAGACAGTATAATTCAGAGGATCAATGGAACGTGAGGATGGAGGTTGAGGGAACAAATCCATGTGACAACCAGTAGGCTTGTAAGACAAATCTACGCAAATGTTGAGAGCAGGTGGGGTGGAAGGATGTGATAGTTCAACAGATGTGTGTGCATGTTCTCCAACATCACTCTACCGTGGTGGAGTTGTTTGATGAGGTGAAGGCGGACAATCACTTGTGACAACCACTGTGCCTGCCTTTGATTGCGTAGCTCCATCACAGTATGTTGAGAGGGGTCTGAATGATTTCAAGAATTGTGTATTCCCAATAAATTTCATCTTCGGGAAATTGGTATGAATGATTACAAAAGCATGAGTGAAATTGTTCAATGGATCATGCTTTCTGTAATTTCATAATTTCTTTATTGAGTGCCATTAGGAGATTTTTGAGGTCTAAAATGGGCCTCCTAAGAAAAATGTACAACCAAAATAAACTTTATAAGAACCAATAGGATTCAATATGATGATGTCAACCATGGGGGATGATTCACCATTTTTGGAGTAAAAAAGTACAAAGATTAAAAAATAATAAAATAATAAAACTGCTTTTTCAACTAGTATTTTTAACTTACCTCCTTAAGTTTTTGCTCAAATTTCAATCAGGAGTAGTCGTTGGATGCCAAATTTAATTCCTCATCCAAGGAGTACCCATGTTGCATACTTTCGATGGACCCTACTACACGAGAAATGAGAAATACATGAAAAAAATGTGATTGCAATCATGTTTTTCATGTATTTCTCATTTTTCGAGTAGAAGGGTCCATCGAAAGTATACAACATGGGTACTCCTTGGATGAGGAATCAAATTATGCATCCAACAAGTGTTTCCGCTCGAAATTTGAGTAAACCCATACAGAGATAAATTGAAAATACGAGTTGGAAAAATAGTTTTGTCTTTTTTCCCTCTAAAATTTGATGATGTAATCTTATTATTTCCACTAGTATTTTATAATTTCCTTAGGAGTCCCATTTCAGACCTCAAATATCCCCTAATGTTTATGGTCAAACCTATTGAAATCATGGTCTATCTCTGTGACCAGATGAGAGAGAGAATGAATAGATTTTTCGGGCAGCATGGCAGACCAATGCATTGTGTGCCCTCGAAGTGTGTAGGAGAACAACTCGCAGGTCATGTAATCTTCAAATATTGCATGTCTTTCACATGAGCCTACAACGCCAACCGCATGCCTGACCAAGGCTACTTGGCCTCCACCATCATATGTTTTATGTGACAAGTTATCCCAGAGCTCTTTTGAGATTTCAAAGTCGTTTCCATAAGACATACACTCCGAAAGAGAAACTCTATAGTTAGTCATGATAAGTATGCAGAGATTCAAAATAGATATGAGGAATCATCTTGTCATATGGCCCTCCTTCTAGTGCCAAAATGTTGATGGTGCTGGACCCGGCAACATGTCAGTGGATCTCCCCAATAAGAAGTCCCAACTAGATCTCAGACTATTTGGTGTAGGTGTCCCAGCAGTGGTCTTACGCTATCACCTTAACTGCAGTTGCGTGCAAAGGTAAACTGGATGCCATTTTTGGTAGTGAGGGTGTGACCTGTGCAGCAAGCCAAGGAAGGTGCATGAAGGGTTATAACACACGGAATGGGGAATGAGTGTGCCCCTTAGAAACCTATGGAAGCACGATGCTTGAAAGGGAAAACACAAGCAAAGATACATCACAAGCTAGAAGGCAGGTTAACCAATGATCCAAAGTGATGGTTAGACCAATAGCACATCTCAGTAAGATTCATACAAACATATATTGAAAGATTCCATACATACATGCATAAGCATATAGCTACATATATCATTAGAGTAACCAAGATAGCTTAACTACAATAACAACATATGCATGAAACGTGTTGCCTCTATTATATTAAGAAAGTAAAAGTTCCAATCATACATACAACCATAGCCAACCTCTAGTCCCAACAACAGAACGTTACAGTCACTGTCGCCTGCTCCTCCAAAGAGATATACTATCTCTGCACTGTGGATAAGCCAAGGCGCGTTACAATACAATCCAAGCTTTCTCTAAGTTACACCTATAGAAAGCTTGGATCCCAAAATCTTGTACAATGAGTTATGAGGTTCTATAAATAGCAAAGGGTGGGTGATCCTTGACATTCCCCTTTGTGACTCTTCACCTACCCTCATGACTCTTCAACTACTACATGACTGTTAAATTCTACAATCGACACTTGTTCTTTCACTTTTATAAGATGTTACATTACAATCTGCACATGTACCCATGTAGACAAAATAGACTTGAGAAAGCCATGCAAGACATCACTAAGACTTGGATAGTTATGGGAAGACCAACTCTTCGACATCCTCGCGATGATCGATGGTGGCGAAATGATGCCAAGCTTGGTAGTCCATGATGGTGTTTGTGTACTTTGTGATGACATCCTTCTGAAAGCGAACTCTTACCTTCGTTGCAACTGGGTACACTATTTTGGCACCTCTGTCCAACTCATCTATTAACATGTGCATCATAGTCTTGAGTGCAGTTGGACCAACAACATACTAATGCATAGTGCCTGTGCTAATATCCAAGTGTGCGCTAATGGCTATGTGCATCGACTCATCAAAGTACATGTCCAGCTCGAATCAGACTTGGTTCTTTGTCTTTGCCTCGATGAGTGTGCCAATAGATGGGATCGCATGCGTGTTCAAAATAACATTCATGCTCCTGAACACCCATGCATGTGATCGACTTCACTACTCACCCTGTCTATTCTGTGATAGTTGTTGGGTTGGGTCTATAACCTATATGGTCACAGTTTCATCAATTTGTGCATGTTGCACCTCCTGTTGTACCTATTCCTATTGCGCTTCCTTCTCTCCTTTGTTCAGCTCATGTTCTTCCCTAACTTGTCGCTTCAACTCCTACAACTCCTTCTCTGTTTCTGTCTTTTCCTTTTCATGATCCTCTTATTGTGTTGTCACCTCTTAGCCTCAATCTCCAAAGTTGTTTTCACCACAAGTGGATCTGCTTTGAACTTGCAGCTTTTCTCCACGTCTTCGTTGTCAACAACCTTCCTCTTTCCTTTCTCATGCGCAGGTCTTCTATGCCTTGTTGTTGCTGATGGTGCTGATTGCTACAATGCCGCTACCATTTTATATTTATATCCTTGTCTATGAAAATCTTGGTTTCTTCATAGATAAACAAGCTCATAGACACTTGCTCAACTGCATCTCCAGTTGTGCTCTCAATGGTGTCCTTTGAACCTGCTCTCTTGGAGGCCATTGTACGTGTACTGCTAAGAGGCAGACCAACACCTATGATGCCTAGAGACTAGCAACACTCATGGTAAGAAATATATAAGTTGAAAACCAAAACAAACTTGAGGACTGACTTGCAACACACATGTGTGACTGATTGTGAATATTGCGCAATTTCCACTGGGAGGCTAGGAGTCTGACTGCCAAAATTGCGCAAGGCACACTCTAGTCTTTCAGGAGGCTGACTAACTACTAGAACTACACAATGCATATTCTAGCCTGGCTTACTGAGGACTGAAACTGTGCAATGCACAGTTTCAGTCAGTAAGAGCATGCAAACACATCAAACTGCATTGTGCAGTTTCTGGGGCCAGTTGGGCACTTCCTCCCAGAATTGTGCAATGCAAGCCTAGAGGTCAATGTTGGTCCAGGTTTGCACAGTTTCTGGGGCCAGTTGGGCACTTCCTCCCAGAATTGCGCAATGCAAGCCTGGAGGCCAGTGTCGAGCCAACTTTGCACAGTTTCTGGAGGGAAGGAAGAGCCTTCAATTCCATAAATGTGCATTGCTAGCCGGGCAAGGCAAGGTCCGAGCCAAGGCAACCCAGAGCCACTGACGGGCGACTGAAAACATGAGAGGTGTGAATGCATGGTGAAACTGAGTGCAAACAAGAGTGAATGATCATGCATGAAATCAGTGAGTGCAGGATTCAAAAAACAAGAAAACAAGCATGTGTGTGAGCGAGTCACTGCAACGGCGACTGTTAGTGTAGAATCAATGTCATGTATGCGACAAGAACGAGATGCAATGAAAAAATGAAACAGTGATTCTACAAGCTAACATGCATCAAAACGACAGCAAGCGTTCATTTAAACCAAGCACACAACACTTACACAAAGAAAAATACCAAAAACAACAGAAAAGTAGCAAAAGACATGAAAAGCAGACTTACCTGGAAAAAGTTGAGCTAAATGTGTCGAAGACTCCTAGAGGCAATGTGAGACGTTAGAGATCCAAGATCGATGTGAGGAGTGAGATTTGCAACGTCAAATGAATGAGTTTTAATAAGATCGAGGTTATGATGTGCATGCCACAAATCTAGGAAAAAACGACACTTGGCGGGAGGTTTCTAAAACGGATTTTGCATGTAACCTCCAGCTACTAAAAATGGATCCCTAAAATCTAGGGATGCTTTATGCTTTTTTTGGTTTTTTCTTTTTTTGGGAAAAGCAACCCACGCATGTAAATCAGGATTACTCAATCCTGGAGGGAACCGGTCAACCTGAAAGAATATGCAGCAGTATGCAAGTTTGTGGATGAGATTTGTGCAATTTCTGGGTTGAGAAAGATTGGTTGTGCCTCATGCACTGTGCAATTTCTGAAAAGAAGCCCTCATTGTTAGTCAGAAATGTGCAATTCCTAAGTTGAAGCCCAATGTCAGGGTGAACTATGCATTTTCCAAAGGGAAATCTTCCTAGCTGAACTGCGCATTTCTAGAGCCCATCACGCAGCCCAGCAGGATTGTGCAATTTCTGGAGGGAAGGCTAGTTCCCATCCAGAATTGCGCAATTTTCAGGGGGAGCATCTCAGCTAGAAAATTGACTAAGTCCAGAATGAAAGCCTGCAGTGGGAGACAAACAAGTTAACATGTACAGTCTAGGAAGCCATTGAAACTCAGTTGAAGCCTATGTACTTGGAAAATGCAAGACATGTTGCTAAGGATGGTTGGTAGGGAGGCTCCAAAATGAAGCTAAGGAAAAATTTTGGAGGGTGGTTGTAGTCACTACAACATTTTCTTACTCCCATATAACTGAGAATACATGGCTATCAAGTATTGATATACATCTCTCAGGATCTTTATTGGATAGAATGCTAATGGGCAATGGCAAAATTTGGCAGGCTCTCAACACCAATGTTTGATAACATCAGTTGTGTCGAGGGTATCCCATCTCATGTAGAATTTTTCATTTGCATACTCATTGGGCTTGAGCATCTTATAATATGTTTTCATGTCCTTATCATAATAGGTGGTGATTTGTCTGCCACTATCACTAGGAAGCACGAGGTGATAGTGATCCATATGTGTAATGATCCATTCTATCACTTCTGCAAATGGCATGACCTGGCACCTGCATGTGATCATGTTCATCATGTTCTTCTTAATGTTGATGTATGCACATCTTCTAATCCCTCGAGAAAACTTTCCTGCATGAATGTGTTGTATATTTTACTCCATGTGACCTATGTGCCTTTGTCAATAAAGCATTGTGTGTCTGCATATATGGGTATGTTTGGTTTTATAACTTCTACAGGTTCATCAGCACTTGCTTCTAAATGTTCCGTGGAGTTCATTTTGCAAGGTGACATGGCTGCAATAGATGACAACAAGGTAACAATACTTGCAGCGTGAATACTTGTTTGGGGAAACACACTCATAGCAATAATATCAGCTTAAACAACCTAACTATGCAACAATAATTGTAAATCACGTGAAAAGAGTCATTACATTTGATAGAACATGAAGATATATGAACGATAGTGGAAAATCATTTACATGCAAGAGAAAATGAGCATGCAAAATAGGAGGGCACACTTTCAAATCACGAAGCGATGAGTTGGGTCATTCATGGCTTTGAAATGCGCTTATGAGCTCAAGCAAGTGAAATAAACCATATAGGTAGCATTGGCACACTCTAAAGGGCTGAAGGGGGAAGTTGATGGGCCTTCAAGTCTTCCCTATGCATTCATTCTCTCAAAGAGACAGGGAGGGTGCATTGTTGTACTCCGAAGGGATGAAGGAAGAGATAGACAGGGCTTCGGGCCTTCACAATGCCCCCATGCGCTCAAGGAAAAGGAGGGTGCACTATCACATGTTGATGGGTGAAAGGAATGATGCTTTGTGTCTTTGTGATGTACTCATGCTCTCAAGAGGAAAATTGGTCAAATAGGGCACAATTTTCGAGGTTGATCGGGCTTCGAGCTCAAGAAGTGTTCTCTACCTATTGGAAGCTTGGAAACAAATTTGAACAGCAGGATTTGATGGTAAGGTGAGAGAAAGAAATATCAAAAAGACTTTTATAGTTATTGTCACATGCATGGTGAAATATGAAAGGTTTAAAGAAGATGAAGATTTTATGCATGTGAGAGTGGAATAACACTTGCAACATGAAGATCCAGCATAAACAATAGCAAACAAACTGAAAAGTGGAGGATCGACAGCAAGGAGAGAAAGAATGATGGAGAAATCATGAAATGCAACTGAAAATTCGACATGCAATACTTACTTGCAGCATTGGCTGATGAAGAGACCCTTGATTACCAATTGTGTGCCCAACTAAGATGGAATGATTATGGAAGAAGAATGATTAACTGAGATGATTTAAAGAAATCTACATGCAAAATTGATTCATGCATGAGTGTCACTTGTCGTCACATTAAAGGGTTAGTTAAAACAAGATTGGATCATGCCTTCATCAAGAAGGGCGCATGTCTTCGACATGAAGAAGTGCACTCATGGAGGGCGCATCTATTCAACATGAAGGAGTGTGCTCAAGGAGGGCGCACTCCTTTAGACCGAAGGAGTGTGCTCATGTTAAGCTCATGGCTTCATCAGCTTGGAGTGCATTTTTTCTTTTCTTGAGCGTTTTCTTGCTTTTACTTTCTTTTTCATGCTTTTTTAGTTTTTTTCGAGTATGTGCATGGAAAGAAGGCAAGGTTCTAAGTCAAGAAAGATCTTGAGTTCATCTAACCATAGACTTACTAACTCAAGTGCTTCTAATGGTTTAGTGATGGCACTTATAAAACATTGACTTAGGAGGATGCGACACTAGGATAAAACACATAAATAACAATTCAAACAACATAACGACTTAAGGGGGATTAAAATGACAATTATCATAGACTCCAAAATTGACATTAGAAAACATTTGTAGGGTCATTGTCACAGTGACAACACTTGGCGACACACTGGGAGAACCACAACTTCTCTGAAATGGTTTCATTGTAAGCGTAAAGTGTTATTTCTTCAGGAAGCATTTATTCAATCAGCAGATTACCTCAATTCCCCAATTTTACCTAGTTAAAGAAACAATATTCCATATTCTATTTCTCGATGTAACACAACATATAGCAAGCCATATCACCATCTTGTCAATGTAAGTAAGGGTAATAGATTATAGCGAATCAAAACAATCAAAGTGTGAGTTTTACATCGCTGGCATTGCTCTGCTGCCAGCACGCATGGACAGTACCCCAACGGAGTCACTTTAGGAATACAAACATTGCTTCGTTTCCAGTGAGACAGGATAGTACCCCGGCGAAGTTGCTTGCTTCACCTCCCTTCATTGGAAGCCTTTCTCTTCTTTCACCCTTTATATTTTATTTTCTTTTCATAGGACTATGCATAGGCATTTATTATTTTTCAACGGGCAGAAGAGGGATCCTAGTTTATTAAGAGCATAGGAGGTTGCTCCTCCAGAGACATGTTTTTTATCTCTAATGCTTTGCTTGCTAAAACTTTTCCCCATATATTACTCTACACATATAGATAAGAAAGAACACGCATTTTCCATAACATGTCTGAGCATAGGAATGAGAATCTTGAATAGATGTGGGTTTCATGGTTTTCTTACAACTTCCCAACTAAAAGATCGTATTTTCCATTGAAAAATCATTGACTCGAAAAGGATAAACCAAATCAAGGAAGAGGGTGGAATATAAGCCAAGTATTGCATGTTACGACAACTTTCCATTCACAAAATATTACCTAATTCATCTCAAAGCTCAAAACCAACTTTATTCAAAGAGAAACAAAAAAAAGCATAAGCATAAAATCAAAACTTGAAAGAGGAAAATCGCATAACAAGAATGCAATGCATCTAACTACATGCAACCTATCCTAAATAGGACAAGGTTGGATCACGTAAAGTGAAACTTCCAATGCAACCATAGAAGTTGCTCCCGACCTTTAGACCAAGGATTGTGAGCATGTAGAATCAAAGCAAAAAGCAGTGCAGTGAACAAGATAAACTATGCAAACATTTTCACTAACCGATGGAAACATGAAGTGCAACCACAACGGTGTATTACACTCAATTTTTCTATCAAACAAAAAACTCCACAACAGCAGGAATGACCATGTCGGTGACCATATAAGATTTTACGAAGAGCCTACAAGCAAAGGCCATGAGACATGGATTCAAACTGAAAAGAGGCTTCTTGGGATTCTGCAATGGGATCATGGAAACAACCTTTGGGGAAAGATAGAAAGGAAATATTGAACAGAGATAGATCCATGTCATAATAAATATTATCAGGTTGACCACAATCCAAGTTGTCGCGCACATGGGATTCTTGGATGAATGATGCAAAAGATTCAATAATATTTTTCTTTTTTTATACATCACAAATTTGAGATTCACCTACGATGGGATGTAACGAGGGAAGCTCGATATTCAAATTAAATTTCCTCCCTTGAGGGTTGAAAAATATTATGCGAAGAAAGTAAGTATCCCTCAGGAGAGATTTTGTATCCCATGTGCTAACATGAATGATAAATTTATGCAAAAGAAATAAGAATTTACTGAAAACACAAACATGGTTGTAGTGACAGGAACCTGACATAACCATCAATGTAGGCTGAAGTTTCCTACTCACCTAACTTAGCTTTGAATTCTGAAAAGCTTGATAATTGATTTGAGAAAACACGGTCAGTTTCTTATCAAAACATGATTCCTTATTTAATTCATGAAATTGAGAAGAGGATAGATTTTCAAGATTGTTGCAAAAGTCTTCGATAATAAGCATATCATTTTCTAATTCAAACAGAGATATAACCGAAATAAAATTGTTGATAATTTCATAAAACTCCATTTGAAGTTGCTATAAACCCGAATCCTTGTGTAAGAACAAAGATTCATCAATATTACCAGAGAAATCATGATTGTATAATTCAGAAAACAAGAAATCATTGAGGTCATGATCGTCCAAGGGTTTAACTTGATTAATGGGTCAAGAATCAACTGGACAAATATCAATATTAGGAGATGGTTGATTGATAAGATTAGATGCATCACCATCTCGGGAAGATGCAAAATAAAATGTAGTTCTTCATCAGATAATTTCTCTTTCGATTTAATGACTAGTTGAGGTTCAAAACACGAAACTTCAAAAGGAGGAGGACATGGAACAAAAGGCGGGTCTAGTTCTTCCTCGGGACGATTAAATTCTTTTGGATCGAGAGGACATGATGAACCATATTCTAAATATTTCCTTGACATCTAGACTAAGAAATATAATTTCTCATTTAAGAAATGTCAGTCCACATCCTCATCTAGAAATTCATAACAAAGATGAAGGAATTGATCAGAGAAATGTTCGAGAGGTTCGTTAGGTTCCATTATACATTGATCGATTTCATTTAGAACATCTTGATATTCGTACTTGTAAAAGACGCAACGAAGTTCGTTAACCAAATGCTTAAAAGATGTGATAGAAGCAGTCGGTAAAGAGTAGCACCATTGCTTCACACGACCATCCAATGTAAACATAAACAACCATGTTAGGATTTCTTCAGAATAAATGCCACTTGAAAAAAAATTGAATGCATTCAATCACATAATCAACGATTGTTGTCATACCCTTGCCATCGAATACAAGGTGTGACAAGGTATGCAAAAATACTGTGGGGATTGAAACATTTAAAGCTTCAGTAAAACACCTCAGGATTATGATTTGGAATGAATCCATTAAAGGTAAAAGGTTTGAACATACTTCAAAGGCTCAGCTTGTCATCTGTCCCTCCTTCTAGTGACAAAAATGTTGATGGTGTTGGTTGTCACCAACATTGTAAGGGGATCTCCTCGATGTGATGTCCCAATTAGACCTCACGCCATTTGTTGTAGGAGTCCCATACAATCTAGCCACCATTGAAATGGCTTTCCAGGGTATGTCTTGGTTACCATCAAACATAACATAACACAATGCCTCTTCGGGGAAGCAATAATGTGAGCTTTGTGAGACATACAATGTAATGTGTATGGGGGAGACTTGGACAAATGAGGGAAACGAGCCACTGGTTAGAAAAGTAATAGTATTAGCCTAAAGGGGGGCCCAGGGATAAAGAGAAAGACTTGTTGAGTACTTATAGATTAGTCCACATAATAAATAACAATCGTTAAAGCATAACAACATTCATTCAATAACAACCATAGCTAAGCAATGAATTAGTTCATTAACTTAGTATGTAAATAAAACAACATTGATCCAGGTGGGTATTGGTGGCCACTCGCCTATTCCACTTGAACCCCCAACACTACCTCTTTCAGTTTTTCGGTTTCCTTAATTGTAGTATAGTTTACCATTTTTGGCAGTTTTTCAGGTCCTGAACTTATGGAGCTGTTTTGAGGCCCTAAACGACGTTTTTAGGGAAAACAAAGAGATCAAAAATGTCCCAAATCATTTTGTAAGTTTTTTTCGTTCTTCTCTTCAAGATCTTCAAAACGAGGTATTATGATATCCAAATGGAGATCGTATGCCAAAGTTACGACCCCGGGAAGTTGATGTACCAATTTATCCAAACGGGGTCCATAGTTTTGGCGCTTTATCTCTTAGGGTCAGGTTTTTGGATGTTTAGGGTTTTCCATTGTTTCTCAATAATAAATAGGTCTTTATGCCTCATTGTAACATAGTTCAGAGGCATGTAGCTGCCACATCTCTTCTCAAAGATAAGATACCATCGCCTGAGCTATCTTCTTTCCATTTTGTTTGTAAGCATAGTTCAATATTTTCTATTAATGAAATGAAGTGTTTTTCTGCTGCATCTCTGTATTTATGATTATATCTGTAAGTTGTTGCGTTCTTATTTAAGTTCGAAATAGTGGTATCAGAGCGGTCTGCTCTTTCTCTTTTTTTCTTTGCATGTCCCCAACGAGGTCAGGGTATAAGGAGTTAAGGCTCGATCTAGTTGAACCGTTGCAAGATTAGCCTCACAAAACCTGATGACCTCCCATGGTGGAAGAAAAGAAAGATGATGGTGTAGGAATTTACTATAACCTTTTACATCTTCAGAATATCCAACAAAAGGACACCGCTCACAACCAGATCTCAAATCAATACACCAGTATTTTTGACGTGGTTAAAACCCTCAGAGTGCAATGAGGGAAACAGTCCACGGCCTGCGCCAAATAGCTACTACAGGCAATTTATTAATCAAAGAATGAAAATTTACATAAGCTTCTCTCATGCACGGATTACCCGAACAATGACCCTCCATGCGCTTTAAATAGAACTCATGGACCAATCGGGTGTCAAGCCACGGATCAAGTGTCGGTAATACCGAGGTGAGAGTGAACCGTCGGATCACTACATATCGTGACCGTCGGATTGTAAGTTACAAAATGTACAACGGTAAAGAAACACACTTTACCTAACTCTATACTAGACCAAGTTGAACTTAACTATATCTTATGTGTCGGAATATCCTAACATCCCCCCTTAAGAACAACTTGGGATAGGATTGAAGGATTTACAAATATGACACAATAGGAGAAGGAAGGAGGCACTAGAGCCTATCCCCCCTTAGGGAAAACTTCCTGAACTCCAAGCATATATCGAAGTTTAGTGAACTTCGCCTCTGTGAGAGCCTTTGTGAAGATGTCTGCAACCTGATCATCTGTGGAACAATATTGCACTTCAAGAACATGGTCATGAATGTGTTTTCTGATGAAGTGCATGTGTAGTTCAATGTGTTTGCTGCGCTAATGCTGGACTGGATCTTTGCATAGCTGAATGGCACTTTGATTATCACACCAAAGTGTTGTTGGATGCTGCTGCTCAAAGCCGAACTCTGATAGGATCTGACGAAGCCACAAGGCTTCCTTACTAGCTTCCACGGCACCACGATACTCTGCTTCTGCTGACGAAAGAGAAATGGCAGCCTGTTTCTTACAAGCCCATGTAATAGGTCCTGAACCAAGAGTGAAGACATAACCGGCAGTAGACTTCCGATCATCAGGGTCACCAGCCCAATCAGAATCAGTGAAACCAACCAATAGAGGAGCTGCTTCAGCACTGTAATGAATCCCAAAATGCACTGTACCTCGGACATAACGAAGTATTCTTTTAGCTGCTTTCCAATGACTTTCACGGGGGTTTTGCATAAAACGAGCAACAAGGCCAACAGCAAAGGAAAGGTCAGGACGAGTATGGGTTAAATACAAGAGTTTTCCTACAAGTTGACGGTATAAGGTAGCATCAACTTCAGGAGAAGTACAAGAGACTGAAAGTTTGACTCCAAAATGAAAGGGAGAAGGGGCTGGCTTACAGTCTTCCATGTGAAAATGATGAAGAATATCACAAGCATACTTGGACTGGGAAAGGAAAATACCCTCCTTGGATTGCAAGACTTGAAGACCGAGAAAATAGTGTAAGTGTCCTAAGTCTGTCATTTCAAATTTCTTTTTAAGGATGGACTTCACATGGTTTATAAGGTTGGGATCACTACCAGTAAGAATAAGATCATCAACATAAAGAACAAGGATGATAAGAGAGTTGCCCACTTTCTTGGTGTAGACAGTATTGTCAGAATAACACCTAGAAAAGCCAGACTCTAAAAGAAAGCTATCCATTTTGGCATACCAAGCCCTAGGAGCTTGCTTGAGACCATAAAGGGATTTCTTAAGTCGACAAACAAGGCTGGAGTCTGTTTGTATGAAGCCAATTGGTTGTTCCATATAGATTTCTTCCTGCAAGTCCCCATGCAAGAAGGCAGATTTAACATCCATCTGATGGACTTCCCATTTTAAAGAGGCAGCAAGGGAAAGAACAAGGCGGATAGAGTTCCTTTTGGCAACAGGGGAGAAGGTTTCAGTGTAGTCAATGCCTTCAACCTGTGAAAAGCCCTTAGCAACAAGACGAGCTTTATGTTTATCAATTTTCCCATCTGGTCCATACTTGGTTCTGTAAACCCATTTACATCTAACAAGTTTGCGTCCCTTTGGTAGAGGAACAAGATCCCATGTATCATTTGTCATTAATGAATGATATTCTTCATTCATAGCTGCTTCCCAATGTGGATGGCCTGAAGCTTTTGCAAAAGTGTCAGGATCATGATTTACTGGAGCTTGAGCTAGTAAAGAAGAGGCTCTTTCAAACTGAGAACGAGTACGTCGCTGATCTGTAGGATCACCGGCAAGATCACCTGCTGCATCCCGAGTAGCGCGGACCCATCTTGGAAGTTGAGGATCCTGAGAAGGTGGGGGAGGATTATCATCCTCACTTTCATCATCTGAAGAAGAAATGTTTTCAAAAGTAGAAGAGATAGGAAGAGGTGGCACATCCGCCGGACTAGGCTCGCAGGCCGATTTATTTTCATCAAATTTTACATCTCTTCTAATGATAACATTTTTGGACTTAAATGGAATAAGTCTATAACCTTTTACATCTTCAGAATATCCAACAAAAGTACATTTCTCACTCTTAGGTTCTAAAGCTTTATGCTTTTCATCTGGAATATGGGCCCATGCTTCACTTCCAAACACCCGAAAGTGGCTTACATCTGGTTTAATGGAACTCCAAGCTTCTTCTGGAGTGATATTCTCTAGAACCTTAGTAGGAGTGCGATTGATTATATAATTTGCACAATTAATTGCTTCTGCCCAAAAACTAAGACTGAGTCCTTTAGATTGCAGCATACAATTAGCCATTTCCTTTAAGGTGCGATTTTTCCTTTCAGCTACACCATTTTGTTGTGGAGTGTATGGAACAGTATGTTGCATTTGAATTCCATTTTCGGTGCAAAAGTTGATGAATGTGTTTTTAACATATTCTCCACCATTATCAGTTCTTAGCTTAAGAATTTGATGTCCAGATTGTTTTTCAACAGAGGCTTTGAAGGCCAAAAATGTGTTAAATACTTCGCTCTTGAGTTTTAAGAAGTATACCCAAGTGCGTCTGGAGAAATCATCAATGAAAGTTAAGAAGTACTTGCAGCCAGAGAATGAAGCAACAGGAAGAGGACCACATAAATCACTGTGCACAAGCTGTAAAGGGGCTGAGGCGTGCTAAGAGGCACGTTTGTCAAAATTGTCCCGATGATGTTTTCCGAGTACACATCCGGAACAAACACCATCTCTGCAAGATACCATAGGAAGACCTGTCACCATATTTTCTTTACATAGATGATGAAGGGAGCGATAGTTTAAGTGACCAAATCGCTCATGCCAAAGTTTGCTCACTTCATCATTATGAGCAACAAATACTGAGGGAAGATTTGATGACCCAAAGTTGTGAAACTTATACAACCTTGTGGAATCATCAGCAAGACCAGTAGCTAGAATCTGTTTAGGATCTTTTAGATCCTTGATTACAACATCATGAGGTGAAAATTCAACAATTTTACCTTCACCTGAATGAGTTATCTGATAGACAGATAGAAGGTTGCAGGATAAGTTTGGAACACATAATACATCATTGAACTGACCATTGTCTAGATGAACAGTTCCAGTACCTACAACATTAAGAGATCTATCATCACCAACATATATATTTTTGGTGTTACAATCATTTAAAGAAGAAAACATGGCTTGGTTTTTGGCCATGTGATAAGAGGCTCCAGAATCAATGAGCCACTTATGAGAATGAGAAGAAGTAGAAGATACATTTAATGCATAACCAGACTGAGATGATTGACAACGACATGCAGAAAGTGCCATTCCGGAAGTTGAAGTTGAAGTAGGCTCCACATGGATGTTATGTTTCTTCATTGTGGCTTCCAAGGCTTCCATCTTCTTAAAGCATTTAGATTCTAAGTGGCCATCTCGATTACAAAAGTTACAATGTCTATCAGTCTTCTTCCATTTGTTTTTATTGGTCTTATCATTTTGCTGAAATGATCTTTCATTTTGAGGATGAGTTGGTTTAGGACCATTCTTTTGAGGATATGACTTCTTAGGATTCTTTGAGTTTGGTTGCTGCTGGGCGGCTAATGCTTTCGTGGAAGAGTTTCCAAGATTAAGAAGACCAAGTTGAACTTAACTATATCCTATGTGTCGGAATATCCTAACATATGGGGCAAGAGATCCTTTCAAAATGTTGCTCGAGGAAGCCCTCGAGCAATAGAGGGACGTGATGATGGATAAATTTGCTAAGATCCTTTGATGGCTACCCACAGGCAACGCATCTTCATCCAACAACCACTTTGGAGGTGCCACTCCTTTTAAGGTACAAGTTAACTTCGATATTCCCATATTTGAAGGCCTGATAGATGCAGACGCCATAAATAAATGGTTAAATCTATTGGAAGGATATTGAGACTGACATAGGTTCTAAATCTTGGGTGAGAAGAACCTGCAAATAAAGGGCACTCGACAGACAGGCTTTAGGTAATCCAGACCTTTATCCTTACTTTTTACACTAGCAGCCATACAATTTCGGAGAAAGCGGACATACATACCCACCATCCTGTGGGACAAGGTTGAATCCAAACAGAAACCCTCCCTTTTTTGCCAGACCATTTAGTCGATTCACGGATCTCCCTTATCACAAAGCTGAACCGGTTTCCAATCGGGAAAAGGTTACTTTTTCACTTCTCAAAGCCACCCCACACATCAAGGATTGGTGGGAAACACGCTGTGAACAAAAGGACGAGAGTGAACCCTCATTTTTTTTAGCCACACCCACTTGGGATTCTTTCTGAGACACCATCAAGGAACAATATTACCCTATCAGGAGATATGAAGATAAATACATAAAGTGGACCATGCTACGACAGGGAAGGGACCAAGATGTATCGAAGTTCACAAATATTTTCCATACCCTTCGCACGAAGTTGGGTATCAAGGATACTAAGTGGCATTTGGTGCTCAAGTACCGCGACTGTCTACACAAGTACATCCAGGACGAGGTGGAGTTCCTGGACATTTCCTCGCTTGGCACGGCGTACCGATACACTGGCAAGATTGAGCAGAAGTTTAAAAAGAAGAAGCGGGACTTTGGATCTTCGAATCCAAAGTAAGGAAAAGGCAACCCCAAACCACATAACAAAGGACCAAGCCAAGGCAAGGCTACCCAGGACAACCCACCGAAGCCGCAAGCAAAGAAAAAGATGATGAAGACAAAGAAGGACATGGGAAAATGGTGTGAGTTCCATAAGATATCCACTCACAATAAAAGTGAGTGTCAGGCCAAGCAGTCATTTGTGGCTAAGATGAAGACTTTTAAATCAAACGCATGTTCCGACTCTAAATCAAAACCCGATAATGGAACTGACAAAGGGAAGCATATCATTGATGCAGAGCCCAGTGCCACTGTGGGCACCACCAAGATCTAGAAGATTGAGCCTGAAGATCCAGAGGAAGGGGAATGCCTCTTCCACTCACAGATGTGGGTGAAGGGTTCTCTACTGCAGTTCATTGTCGACAACGGGAGCCAAAAGAACCTCATTTCAACAAAGGTCATGAAGCGGCTGGGCCTAAAGACTACAACACATCCACAACCGTACACCATTGGGTGGCTTCACCAAGGACGAGATCTTCGCATCATCCAATAGTGTCGCCTTCCCTACAGCATCAAGCCCTTCACAGATGAGGTACTGTGTGATTTTTCTCCTCTTGAAGTTTGTGATGTATTGTTAGGACAACCATACTTGTGGAAGTGACATGTTGTGTATGAGTCTAGACCTTGCTCTGTGATTATTACCTTGGCCAACAAGTTGTATAGGATACCGAAGGTAGCCCCGCCTACCGCCATCTCTTTGGTCAGTGCAAAGAAATGCAGTAAGATCATTTCCAATACTAGGAAATTTGTTTTCCTTATTATTCGTCCTTAGGGCAAGAAGAAGGTTGTGGCCACGGCTTCCAAGCAAGGCTCCCCTGCACAACAGCAACAAATGGACAAGGTTGTGGAAGAGTATACGGATATTTTCGCCTCACCTACAGGGGTACCTCTGCACTGTCAAGTCAAGCACTCCATCGATCTAACCCTGGGTGCGCCGCTACCCAATGGGCCGATCTATTGGCGCTTTGTTCTGGAGAACGATGAGATCAGGAGGCAGATTCAAGAACTATTGCAGAAATGGCACATCAGGCCAAGCTCATCACCATGTGGGAGCCTGATTATATTGGTACAAAAGAAGGATGGTACCTAATGGCTCTGTATTGACTACCAGGAATTAAACAAGATCACTATCTGAAATAGGTACCCAATCCCGCGGATTGATGACCTTATTGACCTGCTCAAGGGGGCCAAATATTTTAGCAAGATTGACTTGAAGTCGAGTTGTCACCAGGTGCCTATCGAACTCTCTGATGTGTGGAAGACTGCCTTCAAATCCAAGGAGGGCCTTTTCGAATGGTTGGTCATGTCGTTTAGATTGACGAACGCCCTTGCAACCTTCATGAGACTGATGTACAACATCTTGCAACCCTTCACCAATGCATTCGTGGTGGTGTATTTAGATGACATGTTGATCTTCAGCCAGATTTGGGATGAGCACCTCCACCATATTCGACAGGTCCTTCAAACCTTGCGACAACACAAGCTGTGTGCTAACTTGGAGAAATACACCTTTGGCTTGACCCAGGTTCAATATCTTGGGTACATAACTGATGAGTAGGGTGTACATTTGGACCCATTCAAGATACAAGTCATTCGGGATTGGCCAGCCCCAACCACTCTAACAAAGCTCTGCATATTTTTGGGCCTTGCCAACTTCTACTGTAGGTTCGTGTTGGGTTTCTCTCATATCACTTGGCCTATAAGTCAAGTCAGCAAGGGCGAAGCAAAAGCAAAGTTTTTTTGGTCTAAAACCCAACAACAAGTGTTCTTCGAGTTAAAGAATCACCTATGTTTTTCCCCAGTGCTCACATTACCATACCTGCAACAACCATTTTAGATTGAGACAGATGCCTCAGATTATGCTATTGGTGTAGTTCTTACTCAGCATGGGCATCCAATGGCTTACCACAGTGAGACACTTTTAGACACAGTCCAGAAGTACCCCACTTACAACAAAGAAATGTATTCCATTGTGCAGGCCTACTGTCAATGGAAGCATTACATTCTGGGGAAGGAAACGGCCATCCACATAGACCACCGACCTCTACAGTTCATACAGACACAAGGGAAGTTGCAGAACGATCGCCATCAGAAATGGTTCACCTACCTGCAACAGTTCCTGATGCAGGAGCATCCTGCTTCAGAAAATCATTGTATATTTGGTTAACTAGGGGTGTGATGTTTTAATTTATTTGTATATTTTTAATAAATTGAGTGGAAAATTTGTGTGTGAGGTTTTAATTGTAAATATTCTCAATTATGAGAGAATATGAGTGATGATAGACTTATAAAGATCTCATAGAGATCTTAGGGATTAGGGGATACTAGAATAGAGGATTAGTTGAGTTAAAAGTGGGATTAGAGGATTTTTAGGATTTGGATGAGAGATTTTAGGAATCAAGAGAGATATTGTTGGAGTTTGTTAAGGGATCTAGAACCTACTTGGGTTCTAATCCATTTGTATAAATTAAGAGGAGCCCATGAGGCATGAGGGGAGAGGAGTGTGAGAGTAAGGAATGAGAATTTCTCTTGTAAATATTTTATGTCTTTAATAAATTATATTTGAGAGTTATATAAATTCTTATATTGTGGATTTTAGAGTTTTATTGTGTGTTTGATTTAAGCGGCGGAACCTATGGTGGGAGTGCTGCATCAGTTCCATTTAACATTAAGTATAAGAAGGGTAGCACCAATAATGTCGTTGATTTCCACAGTCGACCACCAGTCATGGAGCTGATCACTGTGCTCGACTCCTGTGGGCAAAAGACATTGAGGTGGCCACATATTTACAAGAGTGATCCAGAATTCGGCAGCACATATCAGACACTCGTGGAATGGAAGCAAGTTCCAAAATTTTACCTTCAGGATGCATTATTATGCCACCTGGGACACATCTGTGTTCCTTCAAGCGAGTGTGCCAAGATGATTTTGGAGGTGCACTCCATTCGGGTCATTGGACATTTCGGAGTAGAGAAAATAGTGGTGGTATTGCAGAAGTATTTTTATTGGTTGAAACTTCGTCAAGATGTTGGGAAGTACATTAGATCCTGCACTGCCTACGCCATTGCCAAACCAATCATCAAGAAGTAAGGCTTGTATACTCCTCTACCTGCTCCTAGTTGGCCTTGGGAATCTGTCTCCATGGATTACATGTCGGGCCTTCCTTCTACTAAGCACAACAATGATTGCATTTTCGTGGTCGTCGACAGATTCTCTAAGATGGCCATCATGGTAGCCTGCAGGAAGAGTATCACAGTAGAGGCCACTACTAAGCTCTTCTTTGAGCATGTGTGGGTACACTTTTGGATCCCACAATCCATTGTCTCAGATTGGGACATCAGATTCTTGAGTGAATTTTGGTCAAGTCTCTGGTCGATGCTCGATACAAAACTTACTAAGTCCACAGCTTTCCATCCCCAAACTAATGGCCAAACAGAGGTTGTCAACAGGATGATCGTACACATTCTACACATGTACAACTCGAAGCATCCATGCACATGGGATGAAAGCCTCCCCTATGTCTAGCACAGCTACAATAGAGCTCTCCACATCTCAACGAGCCACAACCCCTTTCAGGTAGGGCTCAGATTTCAGCCATTATCTCCCATTGATGTGGCCATACCATTTGCAACTACTCAGGCATATTCGGCTCATGTCCAGTCCGAAGTCGATAGGGCTAACAGCTTCATTGAGTGCTTTCAATACATTCACCAGCAGGTCCATGATATATTGGATAGATTCAATGCTAAGTACAAGCAGCGCCATGATCAACATCGGGTGTCGCACAAGTTCCGGTTGGGCAACAAAGTTTGGCTACATTTGTAGGAGGAGTGCCTCATTGGACCCCACCGCAAGATTTTCCCACTCCGATATGGGCCATACACCATCACCAAGGTTGTAGGGGACAATGTCTTCAAGCTTAGCATTCCATCATTCCTTGGTCTGCACCTAGTGTTCAATGTAGATCGCCTTCAACCATACTTTCCACCATTGCTGGACACATCTGACATTGCATAACAACTCACACCAATAGAGCTAAATCCATACTACATGGAACAGGCCATCACCGATCAGATCATGGACACACAAATCAAGAACACTCGCCAGAAAAATATCCAACTATATCGAGTTGTCAAAGCTGGCCAACTCGTTCACCAAGGCAAGTGGCTCACCAGGGACCAAGTTCAACAGAAGTTTGCCCATATCATGGAGGCACTCAACGTAATGGAGACCATTGGTTCCTAAGGGGGGAGGAATGATCCAGGTGGCTATTGGTGTCCACCCTCCTATTCCACTTGGACCCCCAACATTGTCTCTTTCATTTTTTCGGTTTCCTTAATTGTAGCACAATTTACTATTTTTGGCAGTTATTCGGGTCCTGAACTTCTGGAGCCATTTTTAGGGAAAACAGAGAGACCGAAAATGTCCAAAACCATCTTGCAAGTTTTCTTTCGACCTTCTCTTTGAGATCTTCAAAACGAGGTACTATGACATCCAAACGGAGATCACATGCCAAAGTTACGACCCCGAGAAGTTGATGTACCAATTTACCCAAACAAAGCCCACAGTTTTGGTGCTTCATCTCCTAGGGTTAGGTTTTTGGATGTTTAGGGTTTCCATTGTTTCTCAATAATAAATAGGCCTTTCAGCCTCAATTTAACATAGTTCAGAGGCATGTAGCCACCACACCTCTTCTTAGAGATAAGCTACCATCACCCGAGCTATCTTCTTTTCATTATGTTTGTAAGCATAGTTCAATTTTTTTATATTGATGAAACGAAGTAATTTTCTGTTGCATCTCTGTATTTATGATTATATCTGTAGGTTTTTATGTTCTTGTTTAAGTTCAGATCAAACATAACCAAAATAGTCCAACTATATATACGATACATGTATGAAGGAATGTCGGCTCATTGAGCTTCTGATTAAAAGTGTAAGATCCCAAGTACATTGTTACATGAATGAAACATTGTATCCAATAGTGGAACATGAAGCCACAACTTGCTTCTCCAAAGAATAATATATCTCCTATGTATTACAAGAGAAGCCAAGGCTAAGCCTCCCAAAAATCCCTTTGCTTGAGTTATGAGGAGCTATTTATAACAAGTACAATGACCTTTGAGCTTCCCTATGACTCTTTGAATTTTATGACTATTCACATTCTAACATGACTCATTACATTCAAATGTGTGGACATTCATATTCCACTTGTGTTCCATTCATATTCCACTTGTATCCCTTGGACTTCATTACATAACATTTATAACATAAGACAAATCACAAATGAGATGACAACTTATTACTTGTGTCCCTTGGACTTACTGAAGCCACAACTTGCTTCTCCAAAGAATAATATATCTCCTATGTATTACAAGAGAAGCCAAGGCTAAGCCTCCCCAAAATCCCTTTTCTTGAGTTATGAGGAGCTATTTATAGCAAGTACAATGACCTTTGAGCTTCCCCGTGACTCTTTGACTTTTATGACTATTCACATTCTAACATGACTCATTACATTCCAATGTGTGGCCATTCATATTTCACTTGTGTCCCATTCATATTCCACTTGTGTCCCCTGGGCTTCATTACATAACATTTATTACATAAGTGTTATAGACATTTTGTGCCTTACAGCTCTGAGCATGAAATGTCCATAATCCAAGGGATCCAAAGTCCCTAAAAGTGTTGTTCCTGCCCCTAAATGAACAAGGTCAGCAAACTACAGCTTCTCCCAGAAGTTCTCCACCAGAAACTACTCAGAATCAGTCAAATCAGGATCATTTCAGTGGCTCCACTAGCTACCTGCATTGCATAGCACCCCAGTACACTAGCTAGGTGCGTTGCAACGCACCTAAATGCACTACCAGGGTGCGTTGAGCGGGAAATGACAAGTGGCAAGGTCATCATGCGAGGTGGAAAGACACTGGAAGCTTCCAGAATCTTCTCCAATGACACTTGCCTCACTGAATTCGACCAAGGATGAGTAAGAGGCTCTCAGTCTCCAAGTGGAAGGCTCTCACTCTCCAAGTGGAAGCAAGAACTGACAGAGAGAAAGGACACTAGTCAGATGACAAGCTGACTCATCCTCTTTGCAAACATCTATATATGGATCCCTCATCCAAGAGATCCAGAGGCTGGAATTTTGTACTTTGCAGAGAATTGTTGTTGGTTTGTGGATTGAGATTAGAACTATTGGGTGATTTTGCTTTGTTGGAGGTGAAGAAGGGATTCCTTTGCTGGGAGGTTGATGCTGGATCGGGCCTCATTTGGTTGTATCTCCTCCTGAACCTTTATTATTCTATCAATAAAACTATTTGAGTTTCTCCTACATACTTGTGTTTCATTGATGATTGTTGCATTAGTATGTTTAGCTTATAATCTGATCCTAAGCTTTTTATGCATATGAACCTATGTCTTTGTGTAGTCTCTCTCTTCTTTGATCTTGCAGGTATTGTGCTGCTGGGCAAGTGAAGGAGCAAGGGGTTGGAAGCTATCAAAGAGAGGAGGAACCGGGCCAAAGGAACTAGCGGAAGACAACGGTTGGTTCATCCCTTCCTGTTTGTTCATAGTTCATAAAGAAGAATACTCAAGTAGTTACTTTGTTTGTTGCTAAGGCACTGTCACACCTTAGGTGGATAGGGTCGTCCTGAATAGGCACTTTTCCCCACAACAATAAGACAAATCACAAATTAGATGACAACTATATAAGACAAAAATGAGAATGGGAAAAAATCTCATCAAATGGATAAGTCATTTATTTATACATGGATTTCAGTTATAATATAAGTGTGCCCAACTTTGAAATCAGTGGAGATGTCTTTGCCCTAAATTATATAGTCCCCAATGAAGTGTGTATTGACCTCCAATGCCTCTGACAATAATTTTTGGAGTTTTATTGTACAATATTCCACAACCATGAAAGCTTAATATGAGATTTCGTTGGTAAAATGGCATACTGCATAATAACATCTTTGGTTACCTCCAAGCCTTCCCGTTATGTTTCTAGTTTGATCCACTCAATGTACTATTTGATCTCTGGGAAGATGATATCCCTGCCTTTGATTGCCTCAAGTGTACCGACCGAAGGCATCCCATGTGTTTGTGTTAGAGACTCAAATGCATTGTGCAGTCGATTATATGCAGCAATGGTACTAATCGACTGTTCACCAAGGCATATGAAATTCTGGTGATGGAGTCTCAACTAAACTCTATCCAATTATACAACAATATTGTCTTTCTTCTCCAAATGTTGTAGGGCATCTGGATACCTAGTAGCGCACTCTTGAAGTTGATCGACTACTCTATTTTTCTTTTTCAGGAGTTTCACCACTTCATGTGCCTTCTTTTGTATGCCAACAAGAGGAGACACCAATTTTTGAAGAAATATCATCGCATCATATAGTCGCACCTTGGTATCCTCCATTGGCCCTAACTCTTCTTGCATGGTTGATTGCCACTCGACGATATTGGCGCTTTGTGATAGAAACCATTGGTTTTCCGCCGCGAGTTGTTCTTCCTATTGCTTAACTATGACAAGTTCTCTTCTCATCCCGGTGTTCTCATTCAGCAGATACTCAGAATTATCCTGTGTCGTTGTAGCGAATGCAAATTTTCTGCCATGATAGCTCTAGGTTTCCTTCGAGTGTTGGACGTTATGACCTTCTATGTTTCTACTAGGAATGGATTCTGAAGATAATTTGGGAAATATTGTTGCCTTTGCTGCAAGATCCTCTTTTTTAGTTGATCAAAAGTTACGCTACATACATCCATAATTCTATTAGTTGGTGGAGGTTTGAGCCCCATTTCCTCAATTGGAAGATGACCACATGTAAGAGGAGGTTCCTCTGGAGTGCATGGTTCATCATCCATGGGATGGATGGTTTCTTCTTTCTCCATCGCTTCTTCTTCCAACTCTTGAGTTATTTTCTCTTCTTCCAATCTTTGTGCAACTTCCTCCTCCTGGGAATGCCTCTGCTACTATTCTTCTATCCTTCTCCTCTCTTCTTCTTCTTCTTGTTGCTTCTTGAGAAACTCATCTTGCTTCCTCTTCTCCTCTTCTTATGGTGCTTCTTATGCTTCTTTCCTCTCTAGTTCTTCTTGCATATCTCTTAATTTTAATGGAAAAACTTTCCATTTCTTTCTGCTCTCACCAGATGAATACCTGATCCTTTTCCTAGGACCTATATTATTTGCTTGAGACGTATCTCCTACTCCTTTTTCACTTGCAAGTCCTAAGCTGGTGGATTGTGGGGTGAACTGGTCTCCATGGTTGGATGTGTCCTCATTTTGGCATTGTACCAATTCTTTATCTTCTCATATTCTTTTGTGGATATTGATGACCAATCCTTTGACAATGTTGTCTGAAAATTCGCCTAGGATCATATTCATGGAAGTATTTAGTGATGAAGTGTAGGCAGTCCAACTCCTTTATCTCTGTTACTATCGCCTTATGACTCTTTAAATTGTAAAGTCTTATTCTCAATGGAAAGATAGGCCAAGGGGATTTCTTCCACTTGTTCAGCATTCCTGACAACCCCTTGTCCAACTAATTTGAAGCCTCTTGCATGACCACCTTGTTGGTCACATATGGTGACATAAGATGAGGGGATACATGAAAATAAAAGCACCTACTGCATGTACCCTCTAAATATGTGAACCAATTTGTGATATCTCGAAGTGACTCCTTTACCTGATCTGTCATGCAAGGAGGATCAATCTCAAATATCATGTGAAAGATAACTACAAAGAAGTTTTCAGCCAATTTGTTGTACATGCCTCTAAAGCTCACTTCTAATAACATCCTACAATGCATTAGGGGAATTTTGAGGTCGAAAATGGGCCTCCTAAGAAAAATGTACAATCAAAATAAAATTTATAAGAACTAATAGGATTCAAGATGATGATGTCAACCATGGGGGATGATCCAAAATTTTTGGAGTAAAAAGGTAAAAAGATTAAAAAATAATAAAATAATAAAACTACTTTTTCAACTCATATTTTCAACTTATCTCCCTAAGGTTTTACTCAAATTTTGAGTGGGATTACTCATTGGATGCAAAATTTAATTCTTCATCCAAAGAGTACCAATGTTGCATACTTTCGATGGACCATGCTACACAAAAAATGAGAAATACATGAACAAATGTGATTGCAATCATGTTTTTCATGTATTTCTCAATTTTCATGTAGCAAGGTCCATCAAAAGTATAAAACATGGGTACTCCTTGGATGAGGAATCAAATTATGCATCCAACGAGTATTTCCGCTTGAAACTTGAGTAAACCCATAGGGAGATAAGTTGAAAATACAAGTTGAAAAAATATTTTTTTCCTTTTTCCCTCTAAAATTTGATGATGTCATCTAATCTTATTTTATTATTTCCACTATTATTCTATAATTTTCTTAGGAGGCCCATTTTAGACCTCAAAAATCCCCTACTGGAAAGTAATCAGGAACTTCTCTTCAAAATTCCATTTCCAATTCAATCCTGAGAATGCATATCATGCATAGATTTTGTCTAAGATAAAAGCAGATATATAAAATTTTGGTTACCGGTTCACCCGTAAAGATTCTTTAGCCTGCCCCACCTGACATTGCAACTCATATGATAATATATCCGCCCAATTGAAAGCTCTACCACGGTTCACCACTAGATTGAGAGTATATATCCAATTCTCTTTGAACACCTCAGCGTTCTTACGCCCATATAATCGACAATACATGGCTATCAAGTATTGATATACATCTCTCAAGATCTTTTTCGGACAGACTGTTGATGGGAAATGGCAAAATTTGGCAAGCTCTCGACACCATTGTTTGATAACATCAGTTGTGTCAAGGGTAGACCATATCATGTAGAATTTGTCATTTCCATACTCATTGGGCTTAAGAATATTATAATATGTTTTCATGTCCTCACCATAATAGGTGGTGAGATATCTGCCACTCTCACTATGAAGCACGAGGTGAGAGTCATCCATATGTGTAATTATCCATTCTATCACTTCCAGACATTGCATGACCTGGAACGTGCATGTTATCTTGTGCATCCTGGACTTATTAATGTTGATGTATTCATGCACATCTTCTAAGCCCTCGAAAAAAATATCCTACATGAATGTGTTGTATATTTTACTCCATCTAAAATGTGTGTCTTTTCCAATAAAGCATTGTGTGTCTACAAAAATGGCGATGTTTGGTTTTTCAACTTCTACAGGCTCATTAGCGTTTTCTTCTGAAGGTTCTCTGTAGTTTGTTGGCATTATGACACAAGTTTGGTACTATGGCATAGGTGTTGTCCTTGATGGCAACTCACTCTGATGACAGATCACAATTCAGGCTCTCAGAATGAAGGAAATCATATATACGTAGGTTCACCTTGACAAAGCCGCGTATACACGTGGGTTAGACGTTCCAAAGTCGCGTATGCGTATACACGCACTTTCATGCAAGGGAAAGTGCGTACATGTGGGAGAACTTATTTTTGGTCTGTGGTATTTTGTCCTTGGTATTTGAACCTATGGTTTTGGACCTTGGTATCTCGTCTAATGTGTTGATCCCAAGTATTGGGTCCTTGGTATTGATTTGTTATGGTTTTGGGTCGTGGTATTGTGAAAGGCAAGACTATAAAAGAGGAAGAAGATCATTAGGCAAAGCATCATCTGAATAATTGAATATCTGAAATTGTGCTAGATCTGGAATACTGGTGATCGGGTTATGGTGCAGATCTAGATTTGAAGGAAGGAGGAACCTGAGCGCAAGAAGAAGGATAAGTTCTCTTTATGCGTCAAAATCTTAAGGCTTGAATAGTGGTATCTCTATATGATTTTTATCTGTGATATGTGGTGCACGCTTGATCTATAAATCTGATAATCTGGGTTAACTAATGTCTGAATGTTTGAAAGAATGAATTATCCTTTATATATTTGTACACAGGTTCAGTGAAGCAAAGGCGCATATACACGCGGGTTCTGTAAGTGAAAGAAGCGTATACGCAGGTTGGTCTTAACACAGAAGCGTATGCATGCAGGTTTCTGAATAGTGAAGTAGCGTACATCTCTTGAACTATGTTCTAGCTACTTCTGTTTATTGCTGCGGTGTTCTGGTTCAGAATTGGTGTGTGGTTACAGTTACTTTGTTCTGGGTACAGCTGTCAGAGAAGTGTTTATTTTTATTTAGTTTCGATTGGTGGAAAGGAGATTGTTTGATGCAGAAATTCTTGATGTTTGATTAATGTTATTCATGGATCCAGTATGAAAATTTATGAAATGAGGTCCCTAGAAGAAAGGAGAAGGTTGTAGCCTTATGCAGGTAGAAGCCTGCGTACTAGTATCCCAGCTAGTACAAGAACTAAGGGGGTTGTAGCTCCCTTCCAAGAAAATCTGGAGAACGAGAGAGGGTTGTAGCTCTCTGCAGGTAGCAGCCTGCATACTGGTAAAGACTGCACCAGTACAGAAACATTGTAAAAAGAAGTTTCTAATTAAAATAAGATAGAGACGAATTGCAGCAGGGGGTTTTCAACCACATTGGGTTTCCTCCTTATATTTTGTGTTCTTGTGTGTGATTGTCTTCTGCTCTGTTTTATTATTTCTGGTACTGTCTATTTGATTCTGATGCACAGATTAATGATCAACATCTGTAAGATAAATTAAATTATAAGTCTGCATGGTATACGCAGGTTTCCTTATCTGTAGTTGCGTATATACGTGGTTTTTACTAATTGAAGTAGTGTATATGATCTGGGTTTGAAAAAGAAAATAATTGACTTGATAATACTGATTCACCCCCCCTCTCAGTATTATTTCCAACAATTGGTATCAGAGCAGGTCCTTCAGAAGAAGCTTGATCGCTTGAAGGAAGATCAATCATCATGAGCAACTACGAGAGAGAAGCATTGATCAGGCCACCAATTTTTTATGGAACCAACTTCGTCTATTGGAAGGTAAGATTCACAGCCTATCTTCAATCTCTTGGTACAGAAGTCTGGGATATCATAGATACAGGGTACACTTTTCCATCAGCAACTCCTACAGATCCGGCTGGTAAGAAGCAATATGAAACAAATTGAAAGGCTGTCAATACTCTATTAGGATGTCTATCCCAATCAGAATTCATCAAGGTTATCCAGTATAAAATCGCAAAAGAAATATGGGACAAGATCGTTCTGAGCTATGAAGGAGACGAACAGGTAAAACGAGCAAAACTTCAAACCCTCAAAATTCAGTATGAAAATCTCAGAATGTACAATGATGAAAGTGTGGCTAACTATTTCCTACGTATAGATGAGATTGTTAATTGTATGAAAAACTTGGGTGAAGAAATAAAAGAGGTTGTTGTGGTTGAAAAGGTTCTAAGATCTTTGTCCTCTAAATTTGAATCAAAAGTTTCTGCAATAGAAGAAAAACAGAATCTACAGAACCTTACCATGTCACAGCTGCACGGAATTCTAACTGCTTACGAAATGAGGAAAGGAGGACCATCAGACAGGAGAGAAGCTTCTTTCAAGGCTTCAGGCAAAGGAGATTACTATGAGTCAGGACATATGTTAGAAGAAGAGGAGGAATCAAATTTTGTCAAAAACCTTCAACGGGGTGCTGCCAGATTCAGAGGTAAGTTACCCTTCAAATGTTTTGCTTGTGGAAGAGTCGGTCACTATGCTGCCAAGTGTCCTCATAAAGATAAGCTTGACAAAGGTAAGGAACCAGTTAGATGGAACAGAAAATAGAATGTAAATAAGAAAAGCTATTACACTCATGAAGATAGTGATGGACTTTCAAATAGTGATGAAGAAGAACAAGGTAATAATAATTATAGACTTTTAATGGCTTTTGAAGATGATGATTTCTTGGATGCTATAGATGAAGAAGGTATTTATGAAGAGATTTCTAGACTCAAAATTTGTTTAGAAGAGAAGAATGTGATTATAGATACTCTACAATTCCAACTTGCTAAAAGGGAAAAACATCATGAAAAGTTAGAATGTGAAATTGTGGGACTTAGAAAAGAGACTGAGAAAGCTAAAGCTCTTAATCTTAGATTTGTTAAAGGATTTGAAAGTTTAGATGAGATTATCAAAGTGCAGCGCTCTCCTCTAATCAAGACAGGTCTGGGATATAATGAAGAAGCATCTCAAGCGCAGAAGCCATCCACCTCCAAAAGTTATATTGATGCAGCAAGGAGAAGTGAACAAATTGACAATCGACAGCAAAGGCACAATGCTGCTCACCAGGTAAATCAGGGACATTTTTCTTCAAGAATGAACAGAGATCACCAAGTAAATCAGGGGCAATCTGCTTCAAGGATAAACAGAAGCTACAACAGACCACAGGTAAATCATTCTCAATTTGCCTCAAGAATGGATGTCAATGAAAACTACAATCATTCGGTCTGCAGGGTTGATAATCGCAGGAATTTCTTCAATGGCCAATGTTTCTCTTGTCACAACTTTGGACACAAAGCAACTCAATGTGTTGCCTACAAAACTATCATGACTAGAGAAGCTCAAAAACAAAGGAGTATGACTGGGATCATGAAAAGGACCTACAATAACTTTTCTGCTCTTGAAAATGAAATAGAATGTTCTATTTGTAATAATTTTGGTCATGAAGATTCTGAATGCAGGAGCAGGTTTCGGCAGACAACTCAGAAGGAGCAAGCCTCAAATATCAAAACATGGAGAATGAAAGAACCACAACCAGAAAGATGTGGTATAGCCTTATATGCAGAAGGACAAGAAAATCAATGGTACATCGACAGTGGATGTTCGAAACATATGACAGGTGATAAAGAGAAACTTCAGTCTTATAGTGCCTTGGAGAAGGAGAAGAAGGTCTCATTTGGAAATGACACCCCTGCGCTCATAAAAGGTAAAGGTTCTATTCTTTTAAAAGAAAAGGTCAAAGCAAGAAATGTTATGTATGTTGATGGCTTAAAGCATAATCTATTGAGTGTCAGTTAGATGTGCGATCAAGGAACAGAGGTAATATTTCGATCAAATGGATGTAGTGTTCATGATCTTGATATAGGAAAAACAGTGATCAAAGGCATAAGAACTCCAAATAATTTGTACATATTCAAAGAAGGACAACATCAATGCTATCTAAGCAAGAATGATGAACACTGGCTATGGCACCAGAGATTGGGGCATCTAAGCTTCTCACAAATAAGGAAAGCATGCAAATACCAGGCAGTTCGTGGTCTTCCAGACATCATAATTCCAGACAATACAATATGAAAATCATGTCATTTTGGTAAGCAAACCAGAACTAACTTCCCTGAGAAGGAAGGATCAGCTAGCAGGCCACTTGAACTTGTCCATACTGATGTATGTGGTCCATCTAGGAAAAGGTCACCTCAGGGAGAAGAATACTTTATATTATTCATTGACGATTTTTCCAGGATGTGTTGGATAGGACTTATGAAGCAAAAAGACGAAGCCTTCGAAAAATTCAAATCTTTCAAAGCCTTGGCTCAAAACGAATTAGATCACAAAATCAAATGCCTCAGATCTGATAGAGGTGGGGAGTTTACCTCAAATGAATTTTTCGATTTCTGTGAAGAACATGGAATAAGAAGGGAATTCTCTACTGCAAGGACTCCTCAGCAAAATGGAGTAGTGGAAAGGATGAACAGAATGGTTCAACAAATGGCTCGTGCTATGCTAGATGAGTCTGGAACTCCCGCAACTTTCTGGGGTGAAGCTGCATTTGTTGTCGTTGTTATTCTCAACAAGACAAATGTCCGGGTCAACAGCACGCAAACTCCTCATGAGCTCTGTTATGGTGAGACTCCTACGGTAAAACATTTCAAAATCTTTGGAAGCAAATGCTATATTAAAAAGACTGATGAAAATCTTGGCAAGTTTGAACCTAGAGCAGATGAAGGCATTCTTCTTGGATACTCTCCTCACAGCAAAGCATACAAGTGTTACAATAAAATACTTGGAAGAATTGTTGACAGCATTGATGTAGTGGTTGATGAAGAAGGAAACATTCCTAGGCAAGTACATTCCGAGAATTTTGAAGATGATGAGGATCATCCTTCAACATCAAATCAGACTTATGATGAAGAAGAAGCTCAAGAGGCACCAAAAGAACAGATAAGGATAGAAGAGAATACTCCATCCAGATATGTACAAAAGAACCATCCTGAAAATCAAATTCTGGGGCAGAAAGAAGCAGGTATACAAACAAGAAGAACAATTGCAGAAGCTTCAAGCTATTTGGCATTGCTCTCGTCCACTGAACCACAAAATGTAAGAGAAGCATGCAAAGATGAATGTTGGGTCAAGGAAATGGATGAAGAACTTGAGTAGATTGAAAAGAACAACACTTGGGAATTGGTTCCTAGACCAAAAGATAAGAATGTCATGGGGACAAAATGGATATTAAAAAACAAGTTGAATGAAAATGGGGAAGTTATTAGAAACAAGGCCAGACTTGTTTGTAAAGGGTATGCTCAACAGGAAGGAATAGACCTTGAAGAAACTTTTGCTCCCGTTGCTAGACTTGAGGCCATCAGAATGTTCCTTGCTCTCTCTAGCTTTCAGGAGTTCAAAGTATTTCAAATGGACATGAAATCTGCCTTTCTGAATGGAGACTTAGAAGAAGAAGTATACATTGAGCAACCAGATGGATTCATCCTTGGTAATGATCCAAATCTTGTATGCAGACTAAAGAAGGCTCTCTATGGTCTCAAATAGGCTCCAAGGGCTTGGTACTATCATCTGGACAAATATCTTCATCAACAAGGTTTTTCAAAAGGATCAGCAGATAGAAATCCTTATATAAAAATTGAAAATAACAAATTGCTAATACTTGTTGTGTATGTAGATGATATCATCTTTGGCAGGAATGAAGAAGCTATGAGTCAAAACTTTGCCTTGGTGATGCAGAAGGAATTCAAAATGTCTTTGCTTGGAGAACTGACATATTTTGTTGGCTTACAAATCCAACAAAATAAAGGCGGTATCTTTTTATCTCAAACCAAGTACCTCAAGTAGATCTTGAAGAAGTATGGCATGGAAGATTCGAAACCAGTATGTACTCCTATGGTCACAGGATGCAGCCTCAGTGCAAATGATGAATCAGCAGCAGTGCATCAACCAACCTATAGATCCATGATTGGAAGTCTGCTCTATTTAACAGGTACCCGACCAGACATCATGCATGCAGTGGGAATGGTTGGAAGATTTTAGGCAAATCCTAAGGAAACTCATCTTCAGGCAGTAAAGAGAATTTTCAAGTATCTTCAAGGAACTCAAAACTATGGCCTATGGTATCCTAGAGATGCAGATCTCACTCTTCATGCTTATACAGATGCAGATTGGGCTGGAAGCGTGGATGACAGAAAAAGCACTAGTGGTGGTGCATTCTTTATGGGTTCCAGATTAGTATCTTGGTTCAACAAGAAACAAATTTCTATTGCATTATCTACAGCTGAAGCCAAATATGTGGATGATGCAAACCTTGGATGATTATATTGGATGATGCAAACCTTGTAGGATTATAAAATCACTTGTACTCCACCTATCTCCATCTTATGTGATAATACAAGTGCAATCAGCATTTCAAAGAATCCAGTCATGCATTCAAAGACCAAGCACATACCTATCAAATATCATTTTCTTCGGGAACAAGTGTTGGAACAAAAAGTCAAGTTGGAGTATGTTCCCTCTAAGGAACAAGTTGCTGATATACTCACCAAACCACTGCCCAAGGAAACATTTGAATACCTCAGACAGAAGCTGGGAGTAGTTGATGCATCATCCTGCTGTTGAAACTTGTCTGTTTCAGAGAAAAGTGGTTGTACGCGAGTTGGCTGAGGAGGATCCGCGTACATACGCTGGTTTATGCAGATACAATCGCGTATATGGAGGTTTGAAAGATATCAGTAGGGACAGACTCTGGTTGAAGAGAGACTGATATGGGTCTGACAGAGACTATCTGGCACAGGTTCAGGGGGAGCAGATAAACTTATAATGATGCATTGTTGGCATTATCTTAGAAGCTTTTGGTTCAAGGTCACAACTGTTATTGGTTTCAGGTGGAACACATGCAGAGGGAGAACAAAAGGAGAACATGGTTGCTGATCTTAATAATGATTGGCAGATACTACTATTGATGACTTTCATAGTCTTGATCTAGATATTTTGTCTCTATGTCATGTATATCTTCTTTTTATCAAGGTCATGTAACGGCCTACTTTGGTTTCCCCACTATGCCTGGGATGAATGATGTGATGTATTTGGTTGTCATATGTAAATTTCTGATGTATCCCCACTTGGTTGGGTGATGGATGTATGTATAGAGTCTTTTGGTGATAGGAAGGTCATTTATGATGTATAAGTCATGGTTCTTCTTGAAGAACATATTTTTGCAGATCGTGCCTACAGTCAGGGGGAGCATGGTCAGCACAGCAAAACAGAGATTTTAGCAAGTACTCAGGGGGAGCATATCCCTTTGCCCTTGATGACAAAGGGGGAGAATGACTTTGGGATCTTGGGGTTGCCATCAAGTCCAAAGGGGGAGATTGTTGGCATTATGACACAGGTTTGGTACTATGGCACAGGTGTTGTCCTTGATGGCAACTCACTCTGATGACAGATCACAATTCATGCTCTCAGAATGAAGGAAATCATATATACGCAGGTTCACCTTGACAAAGTTGCGTATACACGCGGGTTAGATGTTTACAAGTCACGTATGCGTATACACGCACTTTCATGCAAGGGAAAGAGTGTACATGTGGGAGAACTTATTTTTGGTCCGTGGTATTTTGTCCTTGGTATTTGAACCTATGGTTTTAGACCTTGGTATCTCGTCTAATGTGTTGATCCCAAGTATTGGGCCCTTGGTATTGATTTGTTATGGTTTTGGGTCATGGTATTGTGAAAGGCAAGACTATAAAAGAGGAAGAAGATCATTAGGCAAAGCATCATCTGAATAATTGAATATCTGAAATTGTGCTAGAACTGGAATACTGGTGATCGGGTTATGGTGTAGATCTGGATCTGAAGGAAGGAGGAACCTAAGTGGAAGAAGAAGGATAAGTTCTCTTGATGGGTCAAAATCTTAAGGCTTGAATAGTGGTATCTCTATATGATTTTGATCTGTGATATGTGGCGCACGCTTGATCTATAAATCTGATAATCTGGGTTAACTAATGTCTGAATGTTTGAAAGAATGAATTATCCTTTATAGATCTGTACGCAGGTTCAGTGAAGCGAAGGCGTGTATACACATGGGTTCTGTAAGTGAAAGAAGCGTATGCACAGGTTGGTCTTGACACAGAAGCGTATGCACGCAGGTTTTTGAATAGTGAAGTAGCGTACATCTCTTGAACTATGTTCTAGATACTTTTGTTTATTGTTGCAGTGTTCTGGTTCAGAATTGGTGTGTGGTTACAGTTACTTTGTTCTGGGTACAGCTGTCAGAGAAGTGTTTATTTTGATTTAGTTTTGATTGGTGGAAAGGAGATTGTTTGATGCAAAAATTCTTGATGTTTTATTAATGTTATTCTTGGATCCAGTATGAAAATTTATGAAACGAGGTCCCTGGAAGAAAGGAGAAGGTTGTAGCCTTCTGCAGGTAGAAGCCTGCGTACTAGTATCCCAGCTAGTACAAGAACTAAGGGGGTTGTAGCTCCCTTCCAAGAAAAGATGGAGAATGAGAGAGGGTTGTAGCTCTCTGCAGGTAGTAGCCTGCGTACTGGTAAAGACTGCACCAGTACAGAAACATTATAAAAAGAAGTTTCTAATTAAAAGAAGATAGAGATGAATTGCAGCAGGGGGTTTTCACCCACATTAGGTTTCCTCATATTTTGTGTTCTTGTGTGTGATTGTCTTCTGCTCTGTTTTACTATTTCTGGTACTATCTATTTGATTCTAATGCACAGATTAATGATCAACATCTGTAAGATAAATTAAATTATAAGTCTGCATGGTATACGCGGGTTTCCTTATCTGTAGTTGCGTATATACGCAGTTTTTACTAACTGAAGTAGCGTATATGATCTGGGTTTGAAAAAGAAAATAGTTGACTTGATAACACTGATTCACCCCCCCTCTCAGTATTATTTCCAACATAGTTCACTTTGTGAGGCGACATGGCTCCAATAAATGATGACAAGGTAACAATACTTGCAGCATGAACACATGTTTGGGGCAACACACTTATAGCGACAAAATCAGCTTAAACAACTTAACTATGTAGCAATACTTGTAAATCATGTGCAAAGAGTCATTACAAATGATATAACATGAAGAACTATGAACGACAGCGGAAAATCACTTGCATGCAAGATAAAATGAGCATGCAAACTAGGAGGCACACTTTCAAAGCATGAAGGGATGAGCTAGGTCATTCATTTCTTTGCAATGCACTCATATGCTCAAGCAAGTGAAATAAATCATCTAGGGTGCATTGGTGGACTCTGAAGGGTTGAAGGGGGAAGTTGATGGGCCTTTAGGTCTTCCTTATGCGCTCATGTGCTCAAAGAGATAGGGAGGGCGCAATGTTTCACTCCAAAGGGATGAAGGAAGATATAAACAGTGCTCTGGGCCTTCACAATGCACTCATGCACTCAAGTCAAATAAGGGAACATTGTTGCATGATGAAGGGTTGAAGGAATGATGCTTCGTGTCTTTGTAATGCACTCATGCGCTCAAGAGGAAAATTGTTCAAATAGGGCAAATTTTCTAGGTTAATCGCGCTTCGAGCTCAAGAAGTGCACTCTACCTGTTGGAAGCTTGGAAACAAATTTGAACCCCAATATTTTATGGTAAACTGAGAGAAATAAATATCGACAAGACTTGTATAGATGTTGTAGCATGGATGGTGAAATATTAAAGTTTTTTTAAGAATATGAAGAGTTTTTGCATGAGACAGTGGAATAACACTTGCAACATGAAGATTCAACATAAATGCCAGCAAACAAACTGAAAAAATGGAGGATCGATAGCAAGGAGAGAAAGAATGATGGAGAAATCATGAAATGCAATTGAAAGATTCGACATGCAATACTTACTTGCAGCACTGGTTGATGAAGAGACCCTTGATTACCATTTGTGAGCCCAACTCAGATGGAATGATTACGGATGAAGAATGATTAACTGAGTTGATTTAAATAAATCTACATGAAAAATTGATTCATGCATGAGCGCCACTTATCATCGCATGAAAGGGTTAGTTTAAAGAATTTAAGTGGGCTCTTATTTTCTAGGAGTGCGCCCTCATGCAACAAGATTGGCTCATGCATTCATCAAGAAGGGCACATTTCTTTGACACAAAGAAGTGCAATCATGGAGGGTGCATATGCTCAGCATGATGGAGTGCACTCAAGGAGGTCGCACTCCTTCGGCCTGGAGGAGTGCGCTCAAGTTCAGTGCATGGCTTCATCAACTTGGAGTGCACTTTTGCATTTCTTGAGTGTTTTCTTTCTTTTAATTACCTTTTCATGGATTTTGAGTGTTTTTCGAGTGTGTGCATGACAAGAAGGCAAGTTTCTAAGTCGAGAAAGATCTTGAGTTCACCTAATCATAGACTTACTAACCCAAGCACTTATAATAGGTAAGTGATGATGCTTATGAAACATTGACTTAGGAGGATGAGACACTAGGAGAAAACACATAAATAAAGAATCAAACAACATAATGACTCAAGGGAGCTTGAAACAACAGTTATCGTAGGGTCCAGAATTAACATAGGAAAAATTTTGGAGGGTCGTTGTCACAACGAAAATAGTTAGGTTCTAATGAAAAAATCAATATGCAGTGCATCCTACTCTAACATGCATATGATATAGTTTCAAGTATCAAGGAAAGGGTGATATGACTTATTTTGACCAGATCTGGCCAAAGTACATCATCAATTATAGAAATGTAATAATATCCCTCATCAACCTTACTATGAATCTTGACCAGAATAGGATTTTTATCGACCAACACAACCAAACCAACTTTGAATTCCTTTCTAGGATTTTTCACCCATTTCTTATTTTGATTTTGACTAGGTCTTTTTAGGATCAAGACTGCTTAAGAGGGTAGAATAGGGGATTGTTCCTATTATGCAACCTCCTTTACATTACATAAATGAAAAATTCTTGGATGATACAAACGACAAGACCTCCTTGGTATATATAGGAGTCTAAAGGGTCACAATACAATCATAGCCTACATAACAATAATAATGTAAGGGAATAATAATAACAATAGTGGGCTTCTATGGGGCACAACAATAACAATAAGGGGCTGCACTAAAAATAACAATAATGGGGCTACACTAGTAGTATAGGGACCTAACATGCCCCTTTCCTTCATAAAAGTGTTGTCCTGAAGGCTTGAGTAGTTCTGGATGCTTCCGTATAGATTCTCATCCTCCCATGTGGAATCTTCAGTGGGTAAGTTCTTCCACTTAATGAGATACTCTGAAATTGATCGATTTTGTAGTTTTCGGGTTCTTGTTTCTGTGACTACTTTAGGCTCCAATATGATTTTTATTTCCTTGTCAATTTTTGGCAATATTGCTTGAACTAGGAGCTTGTCACCGATAACCTTATTTAAGCATGAAACATGGAAAATTGGGTGTACTCAAGAAGATGCAGGCAACTCTAATTTGTATTCCATATTACCAATCTTTTGCAACACCTTGTAAGGACCATAGTACTTGGGTGATAGTTTATTATCCTTCTTAGCTTTCCTTAGGGACATTTGTTTGTATGGTTGTAGTCGTAAAAATAACTAGTCGCCTACATCAAAACTTATTTCACTACGATGCTAATATGCTTTTTGTTTCATTCAATTCTGTGCTAGAGTGAGATTATCCTTTAAGAGTTGGATAACTTTTTGTTGATGCTTGATGTGATCATCCTCTGCTTGAACCTTAGAATTGTCTCTTAAATATGATGTGGTAGACGATGGATGATATCCATAAAGTGACATAAATGGGGTCATTTTTGTTGTAGTATGGAAGGAATTGTTATACCACCATTCAACTAGAGGTAACCACTTGACCCATTGTGTTTGTTTGTCATATACAAAGCAATGAGGATATCCTTCCAAACATGTGTTCACTATCTCAGTTTGCCTGACAAATTGAGGATGATAAAATGAGATATTAGCTAATTGAGTAACAAGACAAGAAAATAATTTTGTCCAAAAATTTCCAGTGAAAATGGGATCTTTGTCACTTACAATAATCTTTGGGTTTCCATGTAGGTTTTGAATTGTTTCAATAAATGCAGTAACAATTGCACTGCTTTAACATGATGAGATAAAGCACAAAAGTGTGCATACTTGGTAAGTCTATAAACTACCACCATGATGACACTCCTTCCTTTGGACTTGGGTAAACCAGTGATAAAATCCATTAAGACCTCCTAATGTTGACTTGGAATGGATAAATGTTGTAACAAACCTCGGGTCTTAATTGTCTCAACTTTATTTTGTTGGAAAACCAAACAATCTGCCACAAACTTCTAAATTTCAGATTTAAGGCCATTCCAAAAAGAAAAATCTTGGCCCTATGGGAAATTTTTAGAAATCCTGAGTGCCCTCCTAAAGGAGAGGTGTGTAATTCCAAAATAATCTTTTGTTTGAGTTGGGAATTCTTATATAGATATAGTTGACCTTTGTACCATAATGAGTCATTTTTCCAGATAAATGTATCAAATGTATTGGGATCTTGCTGCAACTTTTGAATGAGTGTCCACACCTTTTCGTCATTCTTCCATTCCCCCATTGATTCAATTATCCAGTCTGGTTGGATAATAAAAATGGCATAGAGTAATGCTTCCACATCCTTATCCCTTCTTAAGACTGCATCTACAACAACATTTTGCTTCCCTTTTTTGTAGATGATTTCAAAATCATAACCCAACATCTTAGTGACCCATTTTTGTTTCTCTTCTGAAGGTAATATTTGTTCTAAGTGTTTCAGACAATCATGATCTTTTTTTACCTTGAAGTGTCTTCTCATTAGGTAAGGGCACTATTGCTTCAGGGCATGCAGCATTGCCAACGTTTCCTTCTCATAAATATGTTTGTGTAAATACTTTCCCTTTATTGGATGATTTTCAAAAGAAATGGGTCTTCCTTATTGTATTAAAACAACACCAATTCCATTTCCCAAGGAATCACATTCCACCATAAAGGTTTTTGTGAAGTCTAGAGTAGCTAAAACCGGAGCTTGGCACATTGCCTCTTTAAGATGTTCAAAGGACTTAGTTGTTTCTGGAGTCCAAAAAAATGCATCTTTCTTCAGTAATGTTGTTAGAGGTGTTGTTATTTTCCCATAATTGTTAACAAACTTGTGATAATAAAATGTCAACCCAAGAAATCCTTGAAGATGCTTTAGGGTTGTGGGGATTTTCCATTCCTTGATGGCTTTCATTTTTTTAGGATCTACCTTAATGCCCTCATGAGATACAATATGACCCAAATATTCCACCTCTTATACCCCAAATAAATATTTGGAGGTTTTTGCATACAATTGTTTCTCCTCCAATAATTTGAGCACCATGTCAATATGTTCAACATGATCCTTCCAAGACTTGTTGTAGTTTAGTATATCATCGAAAAATACTAACACAAATTTTCTAAGGGTTTGAAAATGGAATTCATCAAACCTTGAAATGTGGAAGGTGCTTTAGTAAGGCCAGAAGACATAACCAAAAATTCATAATATTCTTCATGAGTTTTGAGTTTTTTTTTCAAAATGTCTTTAGTATTCATTCTAATTTGATGATATCCTGAACGAAGATCCAACTTGGTGAGGTAAATTTCTCCGTGTAATTTGTCCAACAATTCATCAATGGTAGGAATGGGAAATTTATCTTTGATAGTGAGCTTTTTTAGCTCCCTATAATCGGGACACATGTGCCATGATTTATCCTTCTTGTGTACCAATACTACTGGAGCAGAGAAAGAAGTTTGGCTAGGTTGAATTATACCTGCCTCTAGCATTTTTGCAACCATACATTCAAATTCAATCTTTTGGGCATAGGGATATCTGTAAGGTATGATATTTGAAGGAACACTTCTTGGAATTATGTGAATAGCATGATCATGATCACGAATAGGTGGAAGGACTTTAGGAGTCTCAAATACCTTGGATTGATTGTCCAAGATTCTTTGGAGATTTGGAGAAACGAATGATTTCGATGTTTGAACATATAGTGAGCATAATTGTGTAATTATGCCTCATTGTTCTTTCTTCAAAATCTTTGTCATGCCATTGGAGCTTATTATCTTCCTCGATTTCCTTGCGATGCCCTTTAAATTAATTTCCTTTCCTTCGTAGGAAAATTTCAAGGAAAGTTCTTAAAAATTAGAATTTATCATCCCCAAATATTGTAACCATTGGACTCCTAATACAACATCAGCACCACCCATTGGAATGGAAAGCATTAGACTATTCAATACAAATTCCCCCATGGTTAGATTGATATTATGGCACTTCCCTGAGCAATTTATAGTTCCCCCATTTGCAACCATCACTTGATACTCTGGTTCTAGATATAGAAATCAATTCAATTACATAGCTATCTTACAACGAATAAAATTATGGGTACTACCAAAATCGATCAGAACTATTACTTTTTTCTTATTGATATATCCTTCTATATCGAGAGTTTGAGGAGTGGTAATACCTGCCAATGTATTACAAGATATCGTCGGATTCATTTCTTCTTTCTGAGGGGTTGGTTCCTAGTGTATATCCTCTTCTTTTGATGTTTCTTGTTCATTTTCTTCCTCCTCTTCACAATCTATTTAAAATAATTTCTTCTCAACACACTTATGAGCCTTAGTATATTTTCTATCACAACTATAAAAAAATCCCTTTTTCTCTTTTTTCCTCCAGTTGTTGTGGTGTCAACCTTGTAGGTTGTGGGAGGCTAGGAGTAGCAAAACTTCCATCTTTATAGTTGTGAGTGGTAGACTTCCTTGTTGCCATAATTTTGCTTTCAACTTTTATTACCACCCTAAATGCCTTCTCCATTGAATTATGTTCCCAAAGGCAAACCTTGTGTTGGATGTTATCCTTTAAAGTACCTATGAAGATATCAATCCTATGATCCTCAAGAATATCATTTACCTTTATATTCAATATTTGGAATTCCTCAATGTGATTCACCATTGAACCCTTTTGTTTTAGATTTATCAATTGGCTAAAGAAGGTATTTCTCTTTGTATCCTCATAATGTGCTATCAATTCTTCCGTAAAAATTGACCAAGTTACAAGTGATTTATGAGAAAAAATTCATTGATATCATACAAATTGATTAGGTTCTATATATAAATATGTAATGCATACCTTTTGTGTGTGTTGCACATCATGTAGATCAAAGTACTGCTCCATCCGTAGTATCCATGTTACTAGATCATTTCCATCAAACTTCCTCATATCAATATTTGGAATGTGGTGGGTCTTAAACCCAATGTTGGAGTCTCTAAAATCATATTTCATATTCCTTTTATCCTCATCCTGATTTTCATGGAGTACCTTGTCGCCACTAGGAAGAATTTCTTGTAACAATTTTTTTAAACCTTCCATGTTTACTTTTAAACCATCCATCTTAGGTTCCATTTCATTTTTTGCTACTCTTTGCGAGAGAGAAATTTGGTGCACTTGATCTCGTAATTTTGATATATCATGTTTCATTTCCTCCTCTTCTTCATGCGTCATAGTAGAGCTTTCTAGTTTCTTACTAAGTGTGTCCATTTTTTTGTTTTGAGGAATTTTTAAATCAAACAATGATATATATGCTTCACTATGCCCTTTAAATCACTTCAAACTGATTTTTCAAACAAAAGTTATGCAAAATTTTAAGAAAATACACACCTTTTTCTTTCTTTTTAGGAGCTCAATATTGAAACTATTGTATCTTTGTATTTTCAGCTCCCCAAGGTCTAAAATTTTGTCCTATGGTAGCCCTTAGAGTCTTATTTCCAATGCCACAAGCTAGACTGATATTGGATTCTTCAAGATAAATTTATGCCCAATCTCCCACAATGACCTGATTATGGACTGGTTCAGTAGAGTGAAATTGTACGAAATGCCACATGTCACTGTTTCAACCTTCAACCCTGAAAATGATACACAAAAAACTAAAGTCTGTGAAATTTTAGTCAATTCTTACAAAATTCAAATATGATGCTTTTAGAAAAAGTTATAATTATTTTCCCTAAGTCACCTGTTTGAGATTGAATTTTGGAGCTTGCAAAAACCCTAACTTCTTTGGACAATATCTCAGAAAATATAGCAAACCAAGATCTAAAATTTTTACAAGAAGTTCACTAAGATTTCGGCTCCACGTGGTCGAAATTTTTACTTTTGAAACTTCTTATAAAAAAAATTTATAGCAAAATTTCCAAGATTACTTTTTTGAAGCAGTGAAACCCTAGAATCCAAAGCTCTTATACCAAATGTTATGCAACCAGATCACAAAATAGAAGAAAAGATAGATCAATGACTTGAAAATTAGCCTCTTCAAGGAGGAAACTCCTTTACATTACATAAATTAAAAGTTATTGGATAATACAAATGACACTACCTCCTTGGTATATCTAGGAGTCTAAAGGGTCACAATATAATCAAAGCCTGCATAACAATAATAATGTAAGGGCACAACAATAACAATAGTGGGCTTCTATGGGGCACAACAATAACAGTATGGGGGATAAATGGGCACAACAATAACAATAAGGGGGCTACACTAGTTCCTTAGTATCAGTCATTTTATAATACGGGATAGGACCAGCATTTACCACATGAGTCTAATACAGAGGCTCCCTATAAATAATGAAAGGGGTTCCATCATGTTGTGGGATGGTGGCATAAGATAATGTTGAAAATGCAACAAGAATTTCCTAATTTAATTTTGCCTTGATTAAATTAGGAGAAATTTGAATTTCAATTTCAGCAGAATACTTGGAGGTATTTAACTTAGGTGACATGGCTCTTGTCACTCAGTTAACTTAGTAAATTCGAGTTGGAAGCACTTGAGTTCAATTCTACATGATTGATTGCTAATTTTTAGCAATCTATTTCAGTTAATTTGAGTTATTGTCAATGTAACTAGTTCTCACTGTTAGTAGAACTAGTGGAGGTTCAGTCAAGGGTGTGTAAGCTTTTTCACACTCAGTGACAAGGGTGTGTAAATTTTTTCACATTGAGTAATCATCCTGTTAATTGATCAATCAGCCTAAATTAACTCATGCATGCAGATAATTCGAGTTACCCATTTTAGATTGGAGTTTAAGGGTAGTGTACCATCAATTATAAACTAAGAAAAGTTGTACAGTTCATGCATGCAGTCAAAGATGTACCTATAGGAATTGCACAATCCAAATTGAGGAATTTCCTAATTAATAGGGGCCTAATTTCCAAGGGGAAATCGTAAGGAATTGGAAGCTCGAAATTTTGGCTAAGTATTGGCCAAGGTCAGTCAGTCAAGCAGAGGATAGAAGATACAGGTGCAGGTTGAGCTCAAGCTTGAGCAGAGCATATTGTATTCATCCATATTATTTGATTAATGCAATACAGATAGTAAGGGGTTTTGATAAGTTTCTTTCCCCGGGATAAATTTGTGTATGTGTGTTGAATCTTGATGCATGTTAATGATTTGTGTTCTCGATCGTGAATTTTCTTCTGCAGATGAGTAGAGTAGCTTCTAGTCTTGTGATTTAGAAAATTTCATGAGAAATTGAGAATCTAAACATTAATTTCTACATGGCATCAGAGTTAGATTCATAGTAGAGAAGAGAATTCAAAGTTGTCATTACAAGAGGTTCGAATTTGAAAATCAATCTCACAAGTTTTCTCTGGGACTAAGAAGATGGCTTTCAATGGACTCAAGTTTGAGTATGCTTCGGAAAGGACCACAAATTTTGTTGCATGGAAGATATGAATGGAGGCAGTATTGGATGATAATGGGTTGTTTGGATACATCAAGACAGATGTAGCAAAACCCCCATCATTTGATGCTCAAGATCTTACTCAGTGGAAGTGGGATGTGGCTAAAGAAAGGAGGATCATATTGGAGGGAGTTCAGAATCATATTGTCTTGAATATCAACTAGAAAGAAAATTAATTCACGATGTGGAAAACATTGACCGAGTTGTTTGAGAACAATAGTGACCACACAAAGCTGGAACTCAAGGATAATCTTCGTAGTATTAAGATGAAAAAGAATGAAACAATTTCTCGGTACCTAAGTAGGTTTACATAGTTCATGATGAACTTGGCAGAGTTGGTATTATTTTCCTTGAAGAAGATCTGGTAGCTCTAGCCCTCTTGGGTCTTCCCAAGACCTAGCATAGTTATCAATATTTGGTAAATGGTAGAGAGAAACTACCAAGCTGGGAGCGGTTATTGTCCGATCTTGTGCAGGAATAAATAAGGTGGAGCAATAGAGATGGAAATTCATCCAAGGTCAGGGATGATGAGAATTATGCCTTGGTTGGAAAGGTAAAGAAAGGGAAAGGGAAGAAATACAAATCCAAAGTAGAATTTGGTCAAGGGGGCAAGAAGAAATACTTTTCCAAAATTAAATGATTTCACTGTCATGAATTAGGACACTATGCAATGAAATGTCCACACAAGAAGGCAAGAAAGAAGACCACAGGAGGAGCGGTGGATGAAGTCTTGGCTTCACGGTTTGAACTTGATTTTACCCTCATTACATACATGGAAAGTATATTGATGGGTAGTGTGTGATATCTCGACAGCGATGCCTCATTTCACATGACGAGTAACAAATAATTTTTCAATGACTTGGAGGAGAAGGATCTCCAGATGCACATCAATATGGGAGATGATGGAAGGTATAGCACAACCGGCATTGGTATCATTACTTTTCAGAGGGAGTCTGGCTCCTCTCTCAGGCTCAAGGATGTGATGTATGTATCGGGTCTGAAGAAGAATCTATTTTATGTCGTGGTGTTAGAAGACTGTGGCTACGATGTGATATTCATCAAAAGTAAGGCTTTCTTGAGACACGTCGCCACATGACAAGTGAACCAGATCAGGATTCAAGTAAACAATCTTTACAAATTAGATGTGGAAGATTGTACAGCATTGAGTACAAAAGCAGAGAAGGTGTGGAGCCGAGATGTCAACGAATTATGGCATATAAGACTTTTCCATTTGCATCATGGAACTTCGAAGATCATGCAACAGATTTCTATATGCCTCCCAAATGGAACACTAGAGTAGCGATGTACATGCAAAGGGTGTACATTGGGGAAGTACACAAAATCCACCTTCAATGATCCAGATAACAGGGAGCATGCAATCCTTGAAAGGATCCACTCTGATGTATGTGGGCCTTTCTCGACAGCCTCCACTTCTAAGCATAGGTATTATGTTATATTTGTGGATGATTTCTCACGGAAGTGTTGGATCTACTTCATGTAGAAGAAAGACCATACATTCTCCAAATTTTTTGAGTTTAAAGAACTTGTTGAGAAAGAGACTGGTGGGAAATTGAAGGCTCTCAGGAGTGATAATGGTGGTGGGTATGTGTTGAATGAGTTTAAAAATTTAAGTGAAAGGGAAGGAATTCGATGGGATTTGACAACACCTCATAACCCACAACAGAATGGGGTGGCTGAGAGGAAGAACAGAAGTATTGTGGGAGAAGTATTGGCGATGTTGCATGACCAAATCCTACCTCTACACTTGTGGGTTGAAGCATGCAACACAACAGTCTATTTGTGAAACAAGAGTCCTCACAGGATTCTTGGCATGAGTACTCCAAAGGAAGCTTTTTCAGGGAATAAATCAGATGTGTCACACTTCAGGATCTTTGGGTCATTAGTTTATTTCCATGTTTCCAAGGAAACGAGGAAAAAGCTAGAGCTGATAGTAGAGTTAGGCATATTTTTGGGGTACACAGATACACCTCACAACTATCGGGTGCACTTGACATCTCTCAGGATGACAGCGGTCATAACAAATATAAAGTTTGATGAGGAGAAGGCAATGAGGTGTTCTCTTGAGAGGGAGCTTCAGTTCCAACCTGACCATGAGCTTTTGGCTCCAAAGGAAGAACCTCAGGAAGTTGTGGAGAACCCACAAGCAAAGGAATAGAGAGTGGAGAAATTCGCTCGGGCAGAGACATCCAGAGAAGGAAGGAAGCAGAACAGGGAAGCTGATAGATTATTGCAGGATTCTAGAGAGAATGTGGGAGCACCCACATCATAGTTCAATAAGAGGAGGTCACAAGATCGGTACACTAGGTACATGGCTCTGATGACTGAGCTAGTTGAGACAGAACCATCCTCATTCGAGGAAGCAGTGCACTAACCAATACAAGTTGATGCTATGGTAGAGGAATGTGATTCCATTGTTAAAAACAATGTTTGGGAAGTGGTCCCAAGACCATTAGATAAACCAGTGGTTGGTTCAATATGGATTTACAAGGTAAATCATGCAGCAAATAGGAGCATAGAGAAACACAAGGCAATATTTGTGGCCAAGGGGTACTCTTAGGTGGAGGTAATTGACTATGAGGAGACCTTTGGTCTTGTAGCAAGGTACTCATCCATCAAGTCAATTCTAGCACTGTCAGCACAGATGGGGTGGAAGATCCACTAAATGGATGTGAAGACAACATTCCTCAATGGAGTTATGGAATAGGAGGTGTATATTGAGCAGCCAAAGGAATTTGAGACTTTCAATAGAGAGTTGCATGTATGCAGACTTAAGCGAGCATTCTATGGACTCAAAAAAGCACCATGTGCTTGGTATACCAGGATCGATAATTATCTCACTGGTTTGGGCTTCACCAAAAGTGAAGCAAATGCAAACCTTTATCTCATTGTGGTAGAAGGTAAATTATTTATTATTGTTTTATATGTCGATGACTTGATCCTTACTTGTGATGAGTAGTTGATCAAATCTTGCAAGGAGGACCTTTCAAGAGATTTCAAGATGAAGGACATGGGACTCATGCATTATTTCCTTGGTTTGGAAGTATGGTAAGGAGATGGGGAACTATTTATCTCTCAATACAAGTATGTCAGTGAGATACTGAAGAAGTTTTGCATGGAGAGTAGCAAACTCATAGACACTCCTCTAGCAGGTAACTGGAGGAAAGAGGATATCAGTTCAAGTGAGCAAGTGGAGGCTACCATCTATAGGAAACTTGTGGGTTCACTTATGTATTTGGTGAACACACAACCAGACATAGGTTATGCAATTAACCATAGTATTAAAGCCATGGTTAAGCCAACCAAACTATATTGGAAGGAAACAAAGCATGTGTTGAGATACCTCTAAGGCACTCCTTAGTTTGGTCTTTGGTATATACAGAAAGAGGGAGTGAAGCTACAAGGCTTCACAAATTTAGATTGGGTGGGGATTCCATTAGATAGGAAGAGAACTTCAGGAGGAATTTTTAGTGTTGGGTCAGCAGCAGGAAGCAAAGATCTGTGTCATTCACCTTAGCAGAAGCAAAGTACATGGATGCAAGTCAAGCAACATGTGAGGCTATCTAGATGAGAAAGATTCTTGTTGAGATATTTGGTCAGAAGATGGATCCTAAGGTGATTTACTATGACAATCAAAGGTGTATCAATCTCTCTGGGAATCCATTAATTCATGACCGATCAGAGCATATTGACATCTGATATCACCATTTATGAGATTGTGTGCAAAGGCAGATTATGTTGTTGTAGTACATTCCGACAGAGGAATAAGATGTAGATATTTTAACAAATGCTTTGTCAAGAGGAAAATTCATGTTCCATAGAAGCAGGATCGGGGTATATGATGATCCCTTTCTTATTCAGAGGAAGTGTTGAAAATGCAACAAGAAATTCCTAATTTAATTTTGCCTTGATTAAATTAGGAGAAATTCGAATTTAAATTTCAGTAGAATACTTGGAGGTAGTTAACTAGGGTGACATGGCTCTTGTCACTCGGTTAACTTAGTAAATTCAAGTTGGAGACACTTGAGTTCAGTTATACATTATTGATTTCTAATTTGTAGCAATCTATTTCAGTTAATTTGAGTTATTGTCAGTGTAACTAGTTCTCACTATTAGTAGAACTAGTGGAGGTTCAGTCAAGGGTGTGAAACGTTTTCCACATTGAGTGACAAAGGTGTGTCAATTTTTTCATAGTGAGTAATCATCCAGTTAACTAATCAATCAGCCTAAATTAACTCATGCATGTAGATAATTTGAGTTACCCAGTTGAGATTGGAGTTCAAGGGAAGTGTACTATCAGTTTTAAACTAGTCAAAGTTGTACAGGTAATGCATACAGTTATAGAAGGAGCTATAGGAATTGCACAATCCAAATTGAGGAATTTCCTAATTAATAGGGTCTAATTCCCAAGGGAACATCGCAAGGAAATAGGGGCTCGGAAGCTCTAAATTTTGGTTAAGTATTGGCCATGATCAGTCAGTCAAGCCGAGGATAGAAGATAGAGGTGCAGATTGAGCTCAAGCTTAAGCAGAGCATATTGTATTCATCCATATTCTTTGATTAATGAAATACATATAATAAGGGGTTTTAAGTAGCTTCTTTCCCCTAGATAAATATTTGTGTATGTGTGTTGCATCTTGATGCATGTTAATGATTTGTTTTATCTATCGTCAATTTGCTTCCATAGATGAGTAGAGTAGCTTCTAGTCTTGTGATTTAGTAAATTTCATGAGCAGTTTAGAATCTGCACATTAATTTCTACAAATAAATCCATTTGGATTTGACCTCCCACAGTAGATGTAACAACCTCCAGGGTAAATGTGCATAAAAAAAAACATAATAGGAACAGAAATACAATAAACATATCAGCCATCAAAATCCATATATACATTAGTACATTTGCACATGAAAATCAAGGGAATGAATTTTTTTTTCATTAATAAATGCAATGAACCAACTGGATATGGAACTAACACGTTCCACCCAACCATATATTGACTGAGCCAAGTCTCTCTTCAGCCAATCACCCCCATGCCATATTCCAAGCATGAATGTGGGATCTCATAGAACACATCAATCAAAACTCATCCAGGGCTTCCAGAGCATTTGTCCAACCAAGGATTCCAAAACTAGTAACTCAACCCACAGCTTATACAGGGCTTCCAGAGCATTTGTCTAACCAAGGCTTCCAGGACTAGTAACACCTAGTACCTTCTCCTCAACCATCTGCATAGACACATAGTGTGTAGCACACACATACAACCAGATGACATACCACATCATGCAATACATGCATCTACACCTGAGATACAACACATACCCCTACACCCAGTATATATAATACAATACATCCATCTATACCCGGTGTGAAATACCACCCAATACATGTACCTAAACAGAGTACAACACAACGAGTACACACGTTGCAATGCCACGACTACATGATGCACATACATAATTTTATGTGCCCATAACACACCATGGATGACATGCACACAATACCACATGTACACTAGTACCATATGTACAACATGTATAAAGTATCACTGGTACACCGCACCACCTACACAATGTGTGCACAACATCACATGTACATGGCACCACCTGCACAATGTGTACACAACGCCACATGTACACTACACCACTATACAATGCATACACAATACCACATGTACACAGTACCACACGCATGACACGTATGCTACACCACATGTACATAGCGCCACATGCATGAAATGTACACAGCACCACATGCACACAGCACCACTTGTACAATATGTACACAGCACCACACACACATGACACCTCTTGTACAATCATGCACACCACACCATATGTACATAGTAGCAATGTACCACATGCACCCAACACCACTTGTACATAGCATTGCATATCCAACACGTACATAGCATCATATGTACATAGCACTGCATATCCAACGTGCACATAGTACCATATGCACACAACCATATTTGTACCATCCTGTACATAACATTTGGTAACTAACATGTACACATGCTATGTATACACAACACCACAAGTGTGCCCATCATAGATGCAACATGTACAACATATACAACATATGCATAACAATAGTACCACACATCCAGAACTACATTGTCCTTACCAAGAAACCTTGCTTCCGGTGTCTTACCCATGCTTGTCCCAACATGCCGCAAACCACACTGCTTTCATTTTGCTAATGTATCTTTCAGCATTACCTGTTATAACATAGACATAGGCATAATACAAGTATACAATATCAAATCATATCCACATGATACTAATCTCGTATATTTGTTGTGACTACTCTTCCCAATTGATTCCTCGTAAGACCAGGAACCCCTTCATGTTTTTCTCATACATAAGCAATCAATCCTCCACAAGAATGATCCTTGACAACCATATCAGATAGTAACATAGACACATGGATAAATACATGCATATATAAATGATGCATAAAACAATCATGATCCTGTAAGACAACGACATACATACAAACATGTATACATATATAAACTTCAACATAATCATGATCATAAAATAATTACTAGATAACATAAGCTCTAGGTTAAGAGAACTTCCTTATTTATGCATAGGTATTAAGAGCAACAGTTACCAACATAGCCAAGCATATGATGCCTCAATCCATTTACTTTATATTTTCCTCTTACCTTTCTCATGGCTAATGTTTAGTCAATTTAGTGTGATCTAAATTGCTAGTATTAATTGTCAACCCGGGGCTCGTAAGCTGATGAAGTGAAGGTGTACAGTATGTACTTAAGAAACCTCTTAGTTCTTTTTGTAGTTTGGGGGTGTTGTGGTGAATTTAACTTCCTAAGATGGAGTGATGATTTTATAAACAAATGAGTGATTTGTGTGTGAATGGTGAGTTCTAAATGAGTGAGTGTGTGTAACTGGTGGTTTGTAACTACCTTCTAAACTTGCAAAGAAAGAGCTGAAAGAAATGACTTGAAATGAAATTGAAAGCAAAGCATAAACCATGTTCTAATGGCACTAGTCACTACTCATGCTGCTGCAATAAAAAGGTAAGAAAAATCACTTTAAAGACTAGTTATAATGTTCAACTCTTCCTAACTCTCTGCTTCCAACATATAGTACTATGTGAAACACGATTAAGAAGTAGTTAGAGATAAGTCTAAAAAGTAATCAAACTCTAAGATGACAAATTATAACACTACTGTGCCTCTCTTCAACATTCTGCTTCCAACATACATTGTTATGTGTAACAAGTGAAGAAAGAGTTAGTGATATAAGTCAAAGACTACTCAAAGCAAGCTACAATATATTAGTATTCTGATCTCTTAAAGATGAACAGTTTATGATAAAGAGACCATCAATATGTTAGCATACAACTTGGAAAACTAAACTAGAAATTAAACTAGAAAAAAACAGAGTAAAGGCAGCAACTATGAATATGACAACTGAAAATACCATCAGATATAAAGCAAATACACAAAGACACACAATCCCGGGCTAACACCTGCAGAAAACAATCCTGATCAGTCAAAGTAAATGCTGGAAATGAAATGACAGTGAAAGGAAATCAAACTGTACATGTATTAAAGGAAAATTGTTGAATTTGAAATAGCAAGAAAACGAAATCAAACACTATGTACACAGGCTGTCATAGATAGGGGCCCTCCATCCATGCAACCAACTTAAAGATCAGCTACGAAAAGGTGAACAGAACAGCAAAGTCTTATATTAACTCATGTGCAAAAATGACAATAAAAAGTGTTGTAGGAACAGCAGTTCAAAACAGAGTTTCGGATAACCAAACAAGTGCAGCAATTATAATGATCAAAAAGCTAAATCATAAGCGTAGGCACACGCTTTATTTATAGACGCAGGGATAAACTACCCTCTGCGTACACTAAGCAACTACAGCCCATCTAATTACTGCGCAGTAACACGTAGTTTTGTCTAATTGTCTTATGCAACAACACGCAGACAGTATTCGTGCACTTCTGGAGGGAACGGTCATCATGGAGGTCAAATCCAGGGTTGGATTCTGTCTCCCATAACCTGCGTACTATGGAGGAATCGCCATCTGGAGTGACGTGACCTTTCAGCTTACGCAGCACCGTTTGAGCTAGCTGTGTTGACCAAAGTTTGCTCCTCGTTGACCGGAGGTGTGCGTGGCATCTTTGACCGAACCAATAGCATATGATCCATGTGTACACCCATACCAACGTGCCCATGTGGCTCGTTCCTTGAGAAGACACGTGGAACATAGAGAACAATAAAAAGGCTGTGGAATGACTAGATAGCTGCGGAATTGCTGAGTGGCTGCGGAATTGCCAGACAGCTGCAGAATCTCTGTGCATATGTCAAAAATCTAGACAAACAGTCAAACATTAGCAAAGTTAACCAATCATGCTTAAAGACATCAAATGTAATGATCTGGGTAGGTTTATGAGGAAAATGAGGCAAAAGAGAGGGACAAGTGAGGAAAAACTGTAGGAAATGATAGATAATTAGGTGCAAGTTAGAGGCTCTACATACCCCCACTACGAGGGTGTTGCATGTCCTCATGCAATGAAAACAATGTTTAATCCACCTGCTGAGATGCCTCTGCTAAGACATCTAGTCTTCTCTTCTTCCTCTGTGTAGCCACATTGACTCTTGGTTTCTTGACCAGGCATCTGAATTTCAAATTGACCAAAGCTCTGCTTAGCCTCCGGCATTTCTTCTTTAGTTTTTTGTTTTTCTTTTGCCAAATGCCCAGGTGAAGCATGGTGTTATTTGTGGACCATTTTGTCAATGTTAGCTTGCTCCTTCAATTTTTCATTCTCTTGTACAATGTGGCGATTTAACACTTCAAGCTCAAAAATTTCCTGTTTGAGTGAGTGTACTTGCTGCTCAGGAGGTAGAACAGTGCTTGGACCAGCAGCAGTTTGTTCTAATGTCTCAAAGTAATTGTACACTTTTTGCTGATCTGGGTCAATCTCTGGTGACCTCTTTGGACTATGTTCATACTCAAATTCAGTTTCATGCTCTTGTTGGAAAGGGCCGTCCTCCCGTGGAGGAGTAACCTCATCATGTGGTGGACTAGCCTCAAATTCTAGTTTTGTAGCAACCTTCTCAGGTGTGCTCAAGTCAATAAAAAGTGACTTTGTGGCTCCCACTTTGCTTTGTAGCCTGCTGCTCCTCCTCACAGTGGTGATGCTTTGTTTTTCCTTTTGTTGTTTCTGCCTTGGTTTTTGCATCTTCTTGGAAAGGACAGCCTCATGAAGTTGGGCCAATCTCTGTGCCAATGGCTGAGTGTCCTCTTCACTGGAGTTTTCAGGAGTATGGTAGGTTTCCTGGGTTATAGCTTTCCCTTTATCTACCTTTTGTTTCTTCCTACTCTCCTCTTTCTTTTGAGCAGTCTCTTGAACAATATCTTGCAGGGTTTCTGTGATGATTTCTTCAGCTGTTTGATCAATATCATTTTCAGGCTCAGGATCAATTTCTTCTTCAGAATGATGTGCAACAATTTCTTCTTCAATAGGGTCTTGGACAATTTCAGGGGTAATTTCCTCTCTTCTTTTTCTTCTACTCTTTTTAGGCACTTGAGGTGAACCACCAGAGGCTTCCCCTATCTCTTGGAAATGATTCCTTACAAGAAATCTTTCCCATGTATCTCTTTTTGTTTTCAACTGTTCTTCAACTAGCAACTTGACAAGCCCATGATGATACAAATGTGACTCAATGTTTCTTGGGTTTCTTTGGACTATTGAGCACATTTTTCTAAGGCTTTGGAATAAAAAGTATGGAAGGTTAATGTCATGCTCTCCTAAGAATTGCATCATTATTTTGGCATGGTAAACATATAGAACTCCAAACCTTCCCTCACATGTGAAAAATTTTTGTACTAGTAAAAGCAAAGCTGTCCATTCTTTTTTTACAAGATTAACAGGGATTCCCTTTGTAAAAATGCTAGTGTCCATACCTGGATCTTTCAAAATTTGCTTCCATTGCTGGTCTGTTACTGATCGGTTTTTGAACCATCTCTCCCCAGTTTGTGGTAGTGAAGTGGCCTGTGCCAAACTCCTTTCGGTGACTGTAAACTTCAAATCTCCTATCTCCACTTGATTGTCTTTGTCTTGGAAAGAACGTGCAAAAGCCTTCGTGACCTCTTTATGGTAACCCTTGAATTTTTTGATGCATTGGAGCCAATTTGCTTTCTGCAAAGCATCTTTGACTTGGAGATATCCTCCCAGAAATTTAGAGCCCTCTGGCTCTGCTCTCAAAAGTTTACCCATCAGCTCTCTAACTTGTCTTACAGCTCTGTTTTAATACTGTGGAGAGAGGGTTATACGGCCTCAGCAGCGGCTTCAACACAACAGATTTACAGCTTCAACACGACAGTCGTAATACTCTCACAACAGTAGTCAAGGTTTAGCAGGAAAAAAAACGAAACAGAGCATGGTTACGATGGCAGAGTAATGAATAAAGCAGAGCAGTGGAAGCAAGGGAAATGCGGAAGTGAATCAACAGCGTGAATAAGGTTATACCTGCGTAGGGGGTTATGAATAATGGGAGGAAACGGTTAGGTCCCGTAGACATCGGTCATGAGTGTACATTTGGCTGCGGAATCATAACACAGAGAGCCGTAGTACAATTGTCTACGTCACTCAGGTACAAAATTTTAATGGAGAAGTAGCCGTGTTTGAGTTTTAAAATCGTGATGAATAGGGACCGTTAGGGTTGAAAGATACGCGGATTTCTGGTCGAGTGGTGGAGAGGATTGGCAATCATTACATGAAATGGCTAAAAACACAATCCGAAAACCATGCAAAATGTTTATAACCGTATGTTTAGAAATTAAATCATACCTTATGTATCCGTGCTTTGATTCCTTTTGCTCACTAACCTTTTATTTATTGCTGCCTTTGTTTATGCTGTGTGTATTCACCCTTTAATGATGCTGGTACTTCTGACTGCAGACTTTAAAACAGACTGTGTTTTTTTATGCAGGTGCAGAACGTGTATCGGCTGCGGAATTGCTGAATGGCTGCAGAATTGCCAGACAGCTGCGGAAACTGCAGTGATACCCTTTGTCTGCACAAAAAAACTTTAGCTGTGTGAAAAAAAAAAACCTGACAATAGTTTTATTGGTGAGATGGAATGTAATGGATGGATGGATGGAAGAAAATGGGGTGAAGTGAGAGTGAGTGGATGGATGAAATGGTGAATGAAGTGGCGAAATAAGATGGAACAAGGAGGAAAGAAAGATTTTTTTTTTATAAAATGTGAGGTGTCAGGTGACCCTGATTTTCACCTCAGATTTTCTGCATAGAACTGCCAATCAGAGACTGGTTTTCAGGCCTATACATTTATTATTTTCTTCTTCTTCTTTTTTTTTTTTTTTTTTTTTCAATTGAAAGAAATAGAGATTAGGCTGATGGAGGAGAAGAATTCTTCTCCACCAGCCTCATTGCAGAATCTTCTTTGAACAACTTAACAAATTCCTCCTTTGAGAGTGGCTTGTGGTAGACTTTCAACCGGTGGCTATTCACAATGAAAGGATTCTGAAGCTCATCAATGGTCTTTACTCAAACTACTCCATTGTTAAAGACCTCATCAATCTCATATGGCCCAAGCCAATGAGTTTGAAATTTTCCTTTGAAGTCCTTAAACTTGGAATCAAACAAGAGTGCCCAATCACCCTTTTGAAACTTCCTTTCTTTGATGTGTCGATCATGCCATTTAGTTCTTTGGTGCTGAACTAGATCGGTCCTTAGAATTGCATCTTGTCTCATTTCATCTAGTTCATTTAACTGGTCCATTCTGTGCTTCTGGGCTTCTAATAAGCTCATCCCCAATTGAACTGCTGTCTTGAAGGTCTTGATTTGGAACTCAATGGGGAACAGGACTTCCTTCCCATAAACAAGTTCATAGGGAGAATGTCCTGTTGTGTTCCTCCATGTAGTTCTATAGGCCCATAAGGCTTCAGGAAGCCTTTCTGCCCAATCTCTTCTATGAAGATGAACAGTCTTTGTGATGATGCTTTCAAGAACTTTATTTGTAGATTCCACTTGACCATTTGCTTGCGGATGGTATGGAGTAGATGTTCTATGCTTGATTTTATATTCCTCCATCAGCTTCTCCATCATTCTAGATGTAAATTGGCTTCCCTGATCTGTCACAATTTCTCTTGGGACACCAAAACGAGTGAAAATATCCTCAAAAAGAAATTGAACAACTGAATTTTCAGTAGCAGAAGGAAATGCTTTAGCTTCTACCCACTTAGTAACATAATCAGTACAAACCAATATATACTTTTTTTGCTTGGATGGTGGATTAATTGGTCCAACGAAATCTAGAGCCCATTTCTCAAAGGGTTCGATGCATACCTGTGGCTGTAGTGGCATTTCATTTGAAAGAGTTGGTCTCCCAACTCTCTGGCAGCTGTCACACCTTCTAACATATTGCTTTGCATCCTTAAAGAGAGAAGGCCAATAATATCCTAAAGAAAGGATTTTATAGGCCGTCCTTTTATCAGCAAAGTGTCCGCCACATGGTTCGTCGTGACATGCCTTAAGGATGTCAGGCATTTCATCTTCCCGAACACATCTTCTGATCATATAATCTGGCCCTGTTTTGAACAATTCATTAGAAATCCAAGAATAATGTGAACTCTCCTGAATGATTTTCCTTTTCTCATTAGGAAATAAATGTAAAGGTAGCTTTCTAGTAACTAAATAATTAGCAATATCAGCATACCAAGGAGTTTTGGTAGTTATTGCAAACAAATATTCATCTGGAAATCTATCCTCTACAGGAGAATCTTCATTAGTGTTTTGGATTCTAGACAAGAAATCAGCTACCGTGTTCTGTTTTCCTGGTCGATCTAACACAGTAATATTGAATTCTTGTAAAAGCAAAAGCCATCTTGTAACTCTGCCATTTGTAACTGGTTTGTTCATGAGATACCTAATTGCAGAGTGATCAGTATGGACAAAGGTTTCATAGCCGGTTATATAATGTCTAAACTTGTTTATTGCATGAACAACGGCTAGGAATTCCTTTTCAGTAACAGTGTAATTTAACTCAGTGGGAGTCAAATTTTTGCTTGTGTAATAAATGGCATAAGGTACCAAATCCTTTTGTCCCAAAACAGCTCCTAGAGCTGTATCTGAAGCATCGGTGGAAATGTGGAAAGGGAGTTTCCAATTTGGCCCCCTTAAGATGGGTGCTTCAGATATTCTAGACTTTAAAGCTTCAAATGCAGACTGACATTCAGGATCCCATTTGAATTCATAGTCTTTGGTAAGTAATTTGAAAAGAGGAGATGCTATCTTGGTGAAATTTTCAATAAATCTTCTATAATATCCAGTAAACCCAAGAAAACTTCTAACATCTCTTTGGCAATTTGGAACAGGTAACTTAGAGATGACTTCGACTTTAGATCTATCAACTTTGATTCCATCTCCTGAAATATGATGTCCTAAAACAATCCCTTCAATAAACATCATAAAACACTTTTCATGACTTAAAGAAAGATTTGTTTCCTTACATCTTATCAGTACTTTTTCCAAATTTTGTAATGCTTCTTCAAATGTGTTACCATAAACTGTGAAATCATCCATATAGACCTCTACACAATCATGAATTAGATCTGAAAAGATTCCTAGTACAGCCCTTTGAAATGTAGCAGGTGCATTGCATAACCCAAAAGGGAGTACTCGGTAGGCAAAAGTTCCCCAAGGACAAGTAAATGTGGTTTTGTCCTGATCTTCAGGTGCTACCTGAATTTGATTGTAACCACTAAAACCATCCAGAAATGAGAAAAACTTTTTACCTGCTAAAGTATCTAACACTTGATCAATAAAGGGCAAAGGAAAGTGATCCTTCAAGGTCGCTTTGTTCAATTCTCTGTAGTCAATGCAAACCCTCCATTTACCATTCTTTTTGGGTACTATAACCAAGGGAGAAACCCATCGGCTATCTGAAATAGGGTAAATGAAGTTTACATTGAGCAACTTCTGGAGCTCTTCTTTCACTATCTCCCTAAGATTTGGATTCATCCTTCTTTGAGGTTGTCTGATAGGTTTACTGTTTTCCTCAATGTAAATGCGGTGAATGCAAGTCTTAGGGTCAATTCCTTTCATGTCGGTATACTCCCATGCAAAAGCGGTAGAATGTCTTTGCAAGAGTTTGGTTAGCTCCTCCTGTTGAGACTTTTCCAAGTTTTTGTTAATGTTTAATGTTTTTCCTGGAAAGATCTCAATAGCAGAACTACCAAATTCTTCCATAGAGAAAAGAGACATTTGCCTAGATGATAGACACTCTATGTCAGAATTCAACTGAAATTGTGTAGAGTCATATTCTGATGATGGTTCAAAATTTTCTAATGCATTCAGAATTTGACTATCTTCACTAATCTCAGAAATAGTAAAGACAGGTTGTATAGTATCTTCATCATCAATCCACTCATTGTCTCTTATTTCTGTGATTGCTTTTGCTGGAGGATACAGATTGAACTTCTTTGTTGAATTACCATCAGAGATATACATATCCCCAGACCTACAACTTATGAAAGCATCAGTCGTGGCCAGCCAAGGTCTTCCTAAAATAAGAGGATGTCCTCCTAGATTGTTCTTGGGAGTTAAAATCATAAAATCAACTGGATACTCCCAAGAGTCTAGGGAGACTGGAATATCTTCCAATACACCATCAGGTTTGATGATTGATCTATCTGCAAGTTGCAGCAAAGTAGGTGTAAAGAGAAGGTTAGGAAGCTTTAACCGATCCATGGTCTGTCTACTCATGATGTTGATAGCAGCTCCTAAGTCAATCAAAGTATTTGGGATTTCAACCCCATTAATATGAGTTTTGACAATAGGACTACCAGGGTCTACATATTTCTGCATAGTAATCTTACCCATCATAATGTCTGCAATTTTTCCAACTAGATGGATCCTTTTGGTATCTCTGGTTTTCTTTCCTGTTTTCTTCAAACTCAACTCCTTTATTGTCTTTGCTAGAATGGGAATTTCCTTAATGGCTTGTAACAAGGGAATCTTGATACAGACATTCTTCAATTCATCTAGAAAGTTATAGTCAGACAACCAAATTTGTTTTTCCACCCCTTTGTCAATTTGTAACCTTTCAGGGAAAGGAGGTGTAGTTAAAGATGTAGGTTGTTCAACTGTGGGAGTTGATTCTTTTTCTTTTTCTTGAATGTTTGGGTTTTGAAGGGATGCTTCAGAACCCTTATTAGCTTTAAGAGATTCTTCCTCGGAAATGCTTGGATGTTGAATATTTATAGAAGGTTGATCTAAGATTCTACCTGATCTGAGTTGTACCTCATTGAGAGGAACAATCATATAGGTAGGGAATGGTTGACCTTCCATCATGTAAGCATTTTGAGGGTTCCTATTATTGGGGTTTGGCTGTGGCTGAGAAGGAAGTTGATTTGGCCTCTGTTGAGATTGAAGCAAGAGTTGAGAATTTTGATTTTGTGGAGGAGGTTGTTGTTGTTGAGGGAATGGCAATGATAGCTGTTGACTTTGATTTGGAAATTGGGGAGCTTGCTGATTCTGAAAGGGTGGAGGATATTGATAGAATTGAGCAAATCTCCCATAAGGATTTTGCATGCTTTGCATCCATGCTTGGAAAGGATTTTGTGGTTGTGGCCAAGGTTGTTGCCAAGGATTCCAATTTGGTGGAGGTTGGAAATTCATAGAGTTGTTAAACCCTTGATTTTGCTGCCCCTGCCAAGGTCTCCTTGCAACAAAACAGAGAGATTCAAGCGTACTTGGATCTTCTTGAAAGACTGCTTTGAGCCCAGGAATTGAAGGACAATCCTTGGTCTCATGGGTTTCTGAGCAAATTACACATGTTTCCACAACTTGTGCTTCCAAGGGACATTCCCTTAAAGCATGTTTTTTCCTACATTTCGAACAAAAGATGGCTAAGGCCTCGGTTTCTGCTTTCTGTTTATTGTGGATCTTAAGGGTGTCTAATTGTTCACTAAGACCCCCTAAGATGTCAGTTTTAAATTCATCAAGCATATTACCGATCTCAGCCCTACTTACCGTTCCTGTTGCAGATTTATTGGCTCTAAGGAGAGAAGGATCTCTAGGCCCTTTTTGAGTTTTTGATTTTCCCCTTGAGAGATGAACACATAGGTCTGCTATATCACCGAGTGAAAGTTGAGATATATCTCCTTTCCCCATCATGTTTAGAATGTCTATCCATTCATCCCTAATGGCTTTTAGTAGGAGGGCTTTCAGGGTCTCCTCATCCAAGTTGCTCATTTTTGCTCTTTTTAAGTTATATTGGAATCTTTCAAGTAAATCTTCTAGGTTCTCATCTTCTCTTTGTTCCATTTTAAATACCTCATCCTTATGGTTGGTAGGCATACAGTAATCTAAATATCTGTCCAAAAATGTCTGTTTCATGTCATTCCAAGACCTAATGGACTGAGTGACTAACCCCATGAACCATTTCAAGGCTTGATCTTTCAATGTGGAAGGGAACAATTTGAGTTTTTGAGTGTCATCCAGATAGTCATAAGTTCGACACACAACTTCAAACTCAAATAAAAATGTTTCAGGGTCCTCAGTTCTCAACCCATGGAAGTTTGGGAGGACAGATGGCGATATGTTTTTCATAGTAGCTCGGGAATCCTCATCAACGATAGGAAACCCAAATGAGTTATCCCCATCTCTATTTCCTCCTCCAATGGGACCTCTACCTCCTCCATTGTTGTTTCCTCCACCTCCTCTACCTCTACCTCTACCACCTCCTTCCTCTGCCATAATGGTTTCCCTAGAGATTTCAGAGTCTTCTGGTTCCTCTACAAAGGGTGAATGAGAAGGGATTTCTCCTTCTTCCTCAGATGATTCTACTTCTTCAATTACAATAGGTCTTCCTACAGAAGAAAGGAAAGGATCTCTCTCTGATTCAAATTCAATAGAAGGTGTGGGAGAGTCAACTGTTGCCTCTTGAATTCCAGGAATTCTAGGGCTAGGAGTATCAGTTGGAGATGAGGGAGGTGTCTCTTGTCTATTTCTTGGAGTAGATGGACTTGTGAAAATCGAACTTTTTGCTCTAGCTAAAAACCTTCCCCTAGAATCTCTAGCTCTATGCATGTCATTTTTTATTATTTTTCTTCAAGTCAAGTTAATAGTTCTTTTTCTGATCTTCCAGGTCACTCTAGGTGCAAGAAGAGAGGATACTCAAGGAACTACTAAATCAATAACGTTCTCTTTTCTGATCCTCCAGATCACTTTAAAGTGCAAGAGGAGAGCATACTTTGATAGGTTATCAACTTCTTTTCTTGAAATTTTATGTTTTTTTTTCTAAGAATATGGCTACTTAATTTCACTTCCCCGGCAACGGCGCCAAAATGTTTAGTCAATTTAGTGTGATCTAAATTGCTAGTATTAATTGTCAACCCGGGGCTCGTAAGCTGATGAAGTGAAGGTGTACAGTATGTACTTAAGTAACCTCTTAGTTCTTTTTGTAGTTTGGGGGTGTTGTGGTGAATTTAACTTCCTAAGATGGAGTGATGATTTTATAAACAAATGAGTGATTTGTGTGTGAATGGTGAGTTCTAAATGAGTGAGTGTGTGTAACTGGTGGTTTCTAACTACCTTCTAAACTTGCAAAGAAAGAGCTGAAAGAAATGACTTGAAATGAAATTGAAAGCAAAGCATAAACCACGTTTTAATGGCACTAGTCACTACTCATGTTGCTGCAATAAAAAGGTAAGAAAAATAACTTTAAAGACTAGTTATAATGTTCAACTCTTCCTAACTCTCTGCTTCCAACATATAGTACTATGTGAAACACGATTAAGAAGTAGTTAGAGATAAGTCTAAAAAGTAATCAAACTCTAAGATGACAAATTATAACACTATTGTGCCTCTCTTCAACATTCTGCTTCCAACATACATTGTTATGTGTAACAAGTGAAGAAAGAGTTAGTGATATAAGTCAAAGACTACTCAAAGCAAGCTGCAATATATTAGTATTCTGATCTCTTAAAGATGAACAGTTTATGATAAACTAGAAATTAAACTAGAAAAAAACAGAGTAAAGGAAACAACTATGAATATGACAACTGAAAATACCATCAGATATAAAGCAAATACACAAAGACACACAATCCCGGGCTAACACCTGCAGAAAACAATCCTGATCAGTCAAAGTAAATGCTGGAAATGAAATGACAGTGAAAGGAAATCAAACTGTACATGTATTAAAGGAAAATTGTTGAATTTGAAATAGCAAGAAAACGAAATCAAACACTATGTACACAGGCTGTCATAGATAGGGGCCCTCCATCCATGCAACCAACTTAAAGATCAGCTACGAAAAGGTGAACAGAACAGCAAAGTCTTATATTAACTCATGTGCAGAAATGACAATAAAAAGTGTTGTAGGAACAGCAGTTCAAAACAGAGTTTCGGATAACCAAACAAGTGCAGCAATTATAATGATAAAAAAGCTAAATCATAAGCATAGGCACACGCTTTATTTATAGACGTAGGGATAAACTACCCTCTGCGTAAACTAAGCAACTACAGCCCATCTAATTACTGCGCAGTAACACGTAGTTTTGTCTAATTGTCTTATGCAGCAACACGCAGACAGTCTTCGTGCACTTCTGGAGGGAACGGTCATCATGGAGGTTAAATCCAGGGTTGGATTCTGTCTCCCATAACCTGCGTACTGTGGAGGAATCGCCATCTGGAGTGACGCTATCTTTCAGCTTACGCAGCACCGTTTGAGCTAGCTGTGTTGACCAAAGTTTGCTCCTCGTTGACCGGAGGTGTGCGTGGCATCTTTGACCGAACCAATAGCATATGATCCATGTGTACACCCATACCAACGTGCCCTTGTGGCTCGTTCCTTGAGAAGACACGTGGAACATAGAGAACAATAAAAAGGCTGTGGAATGACTAGATAGCTGTGGAATTGCTGAGTGGCTGTGGAATTGCCAGACAGCTGCGGAATCTCTGTGCATATGTCAAAAATCTAGACAAACAGTCAAACATTAGCAAAGTTAACCAATCATGCTTAAAGACATCAAATGTAATGATATGGGTAGGTTTATGAGGAAAATGAGGCAAAAGAGAGGGACAAGTGAGGAAAAACTGTAGGAAATGATAGATAATTAGGTGCAAGTTAGAGGCTCTACAACTATATTGCTAAAATCCATTTACCACAATGGACCCAGCTAATCCAACTAATTGTCATAGCCTTACCTTTCGTTGCGCTTACTCATACACCGAGCTTCATTTGAATCTTACATTACCTTTCGAGTACCACACAACTCTACCTGAGCTCCATCAACTTTCCTCTTTCCCAACCAATTCCAAAGACTCAAAACAATAAAAGAGAAGACAAGAAAAAACCAAGAAGAATACCATGAAAGCCCATAACGATATGACACTACAACAAAGTGACAAGGCCTTGCACCAAACATACAAAAAAAAACAACAAATCAAGCTCAAAAGACCAAAATCACAAGACTAACACCATGACTCAATCCCCATGGTTCCCAAGGAAAGCTCAACCTGAGCCATCTTCAAGATTTCATGGTAGTCTCTCTTGCCATGCAACTCCTTGAATCATACTTCTATAAACACATAAGTGTCAATGTATAATTAAGCATAATAATACACCAGTTACCTCATCTTATTGTGTCAAGAACGTTGCTTGCAATTGAACACATCCACACCATCTCTTAAGGGACTCCAATCCTTTAACAAATCCACCTGTAGCTAAAGACTAGCTAATATACTTGTCAAGTGCATGTTCATGAATATAGCACATATCCACATAATGTCAGACAAAATCAAGGTTAAGAAGACTTCATGTGTGCAAAGCACTCATTTTTTGAAAATTAGGGTTTCCAAACATAGCCAAAGGAATTCTTGCCCAATTCCTTTCTTTTACCTTTTTACCTTGTTGAAATTGAGGCTTACTATATGTTGTCACACCACCCAACTGTTAGTTATATAGATAGATCAAATATTACCTCGTCATGCTAATACCAAGCATGTTACCCTATAACTGCTCACACATGTCAACCACATGTTCAAAATATCAAGACAATAATATCTATTAATTTGAAATTAATTGTTACAAAGACTAACAATCATGTCATAATCCATAGTCAAAATACTACAACTATCACCTACTAAACTCAAGTACATATCAACTGTCTCAACACATATATTTTGGTACAATCATCTTAAAACAAGATCATTTGAACACATACTCATATTATGAAATTCATGAAACATTCATACCATGTTAAATAAATCAATTAGATGACATAATAGGCACCAAACATTCAAATACCAAATAGACGACATAATCAACTATGAAACACCAAGTATAATACATAAGCAAACTCATACCTTAGTGTACCTCAAGGGAGGCTATCTTGTCTGCATAATAAATCTAGTTAGTACAATATAAATTTACAATACATCAGCTCAAGCACTCATAAGATCATGATATCCATAATAATATCTAACTAACATGTTCACATCGCAAACTCATATACATATGCAAAGTCAATCTAGATTAGTATGACACCATCTCACAAATATGTTGGTTCATACCTGAATATCGCAACCATAACCATCTACATAGGTCAAACCAGGTTAACACAATACATATAACATCAAGATCTTCAAGGCAATGAATATAACCATCACGCATATGACCAACCCAAATTATAACATCAATATATCAATGAAATGACCCTAATCATCAATTTAATAGCATATAACAACAATAAGCTATATATCATACTCATCAACAACATACAACATAATCATCAAGTTATCTAATATAAAACAACAATAGCAATGCATACAAATACAGGTTACTATCATTCTTGACTATCTAACACATGTGCATATAACCACACTAATAATCTAACATCTATCATGAATGTAACCATAACATCAAATACATGTTCATAAACCTAATGTATATAACCCTAAGGCATATAATAATCCTTAATTTATGTACCTGCATGCCAAACATACAATACCTGTATGATGATATGCTCTTACCCCAAAGTCCAATGTTGCAACCTTATTATGATGATCTACATCTCTTGCTCTATCTCATCCAACACATTAACATCATAACAACCAATAGCATCATCATGACCTAAATTGCATACAATTACTTCACAAGGCATGTTTGACCTACTACACATGCATAATGATATCCATGACCATACATGCATAACAACAACCATTACTCCATTGAACACATTGCCACATGCAACCAACAATATGCATAAGCAATGCCAAATCAACTATACCTACACATAAATGCATGTAGTAAAAAATAAGCAATCAATTCTTGTAATCAACCTACAAGACTGATACATGTAATCAAAATATTAAAAAATGTAACCTAACATACAAGGATGTAAGTAGGTATCATGAAATCAACATGTAAGCGACATATAATTCATACACAGTCAGCCACATGTTCCAAAAATCAAGACATCATGCTATTAATTTGAAATCAACATTCGCCAATACTAACAACCTATAAGCATGGCCCCTTTCTATCCATGGTCCACACTAAGCTAGAAGGAGGAAGCTACTATAATGGCCCGATCTCCAACGTCCAATTATGGAAATGGGATCTCCAAATCTCTATTAAATTTAACCATACTTGAAAAGAAATTGATTTTTATTTCTCATACATTTGTATGAGACTAAGTCAAAAATATTGCACTTATACCATTCTATAACATCATAACTAAAAACATGCCACTTTTCCATTTCCTTACATGCAACTTTTCAAATTCCTTGCATGCAACCTTTCAAATTCCCTACATGTAACTCTTCAAATTATTTGCATGCAAATAGGCATAGATCAGCTACATCCATATTATCATACTACAATACTATCCCATCCAAAAAATAACATTTTCTTCAAACAATTACCATACTTTTACATTTTTCTTCAAACAACTACTATATTATTACATTTGCATGTAAGCATTTCTTCAAAAACTTTACATGCAAACTAATATAGAAAACTTCTTGCATACAAGGAAGCATATATCAACTACAAAAGACTAGTACACATCAATACTATCCCCAGCCACAAACAACATACTCACCGGGGAATTTTATCAAACAATTTGTATGCAATTAATCATTGAACCATTTAAGCATTTCATCAATCACTTTGCATGAAAACTAATATAGTGAATGATTTAATGTATATATCCTAAAATGTAGTATTAAAAGTTATGGAAACTAAACTATATAATCAGTGGTATTTTCCCTCACTATGGTTCAAGTTTCAACTTCTAAGATTTCATAGATGAAAAGTTATAACAAAATACCAACACAATCATATTTGGTGCACAATTCTAGGAGTATCCAGAAAGCTCACCTTCCACTGGTCATATATCCTAAAATATAGCGAATAAATGTCTGAAATTTTTATCACAATATCAGTGGGATTTCCTCTGATTGTGGAAAAAATTTCAGCTCCTGAGAGTTCCCATAATAAAATTTATAATAAAAATGTCATCGTGACTTGTTTGAGACCTGATTTTAGGAGCATTCAGAAGGCTCGACGCCCTCTGCTCATATCTCCTAAAATATTTCGACCCAATATATTAAATTTCTACCACATAATCATTGGTATTTCCCCTCAATGTGGACGATTTTTCAGTTTCTGAAAGCTTACAGAAGAAAAGTTATCGCAGAAATGCCAACGTGACCTGTTTAAAGGTGCATTCAGGAAGGTCATCTTCCTTAGATCATAATTCCTAAAGTATTGTGAACCAATATCTGAAATTTTTACCACATTATCAATGGGATTTACCTTCAGTATGGAAAAAATTTTGACTTCTAATATTCCACATAAGAAAAGTTATAAAGATATGACAAAAAGGTCTAAAATTTAACCTTTGTTCTTCATTTTACCTAGGATAGAACCCATCCAGTCCAAGTGTTTGAACCATGCTCTGATACCACTCTGTAACAACCTCCGGGGTAAATGTGCATAAAAAAAACGTAATAGGAGCAAAAATAAAATAAACATATCAGCCATCAATATCCATATATACATCATTACATTTGCACATGAAATCCAAGGGAATGAAATTTTTTTCATTAATAAATGCAATGAACCAACCAGAGATGGGACTACCATGTTCCACCCGACCATAGATTGGTTGAGCCAAGTCTCTCTTCAGTCAATCACCCTTGTGCCATATTCCAAGAATGAATGTGGTATCTCATAGAACACATCAATCAAAACTCATTCAGGGCTTCCAGAGGCCACCCACCTCACCCCATCAAACAGTGATTCCACCTCACGGTCGGACATCACCAAAAACCATCATCAGATTGGTCTCCATCCAAGCCTTCCAGGGCATTTGTCCAACCAAGGCTTCCAGAACTAGTAACTCAACCCACAGCTTATACAGGGCTTCCAGAGCGTTTGTCCAACCAAGGCTTCTAGGACTAGTAACTCAACCTGCCAAGGGCTTCCAGAGCATTTGTCCAACCAAGGCTTCCAGGACTAGTAACTCAACCCAAGCTGTTACAGGGCTTCCAGAGCATTTGTTCAACCAGGGCTTCCAGGACTAGTAACTCAACCCAAGCTATGGAAAAATGAGAACCAACCAAAACAAAGCAATGAAAGTAAACCCACAATCACCATGGCTATCCAGGAAATGGCAAGGCTAGGCAATCCACTATCAATCCCGACCATCCTCCATGCCAATGATAGATCATAACCAAGAAACCAAATGCATGTGCCATCTGTTAGCGCTTGAAATTTTACCCTAGGTTGAAGAAGGCAAACCTCAAGGCAACATCAAACCATTCAGCCTCGTAGCTAGCCCTACGGGGCAGGAGAAGGCTCTCTCCGGTCAATCTCGGTAGATCTTCAAATGGAATGAGATGACCAACAAGTTAACACTGATATTAGGCTAGTAAACTGATTAGGAAGGTTGATTTGGGGTTTTTGAGGTTTTTGGTGGCAAAATGAGGAACTGCAATTTAGGGTGTGGGGATTTGACACAGTTTTTGCAGGGGGGTATTTGGGGCAAGGTAGGAGCCTGTATTGATGTCTTTAGCTGCGGTGGATGGTTAGGAATGAAAGAGGAGGAGCTAAAGAGAGCAAACAATGACTTTGAATTCTCTTTAGACAGCAGAAAACATAGAAATTAAACAAATTTAAAAGCAGAGCATGGCAGGCATGAGTTCATACTTTAACACTTCATTTGTTTAATATGCAGAAGTAAAGAAAGGAAATGGATCACATAAACACACTTAAAAATACATTAGGAAACACACCATCAACACATGAGTCCACAAGAATCCCAAAGATGACTGCAAAACCCTGGTCTTCCTTAGCCAAAAATTGCAGAGATACAAGTGAAAAATACAATGATAGCTTCTCCCTCAAGAGTCCAACCATGAAAATGAGCAAGAAAGTACATAATATAGATGATCTAACCTCTTTCCCTGCCTCCATGGGTCGAGTTCACTATCCTAGGAGCTGTTTGAACCACTTCTAAACTAAGCACTAGAAAATAGGCAGTCAAAACAACTTGCCTCTATAAACTTGGAAACCAGTTCATACATTCAATTTTTACCCTTTACATGCAAGAATCTTCTAGAAGAGTTAAACAAGAGTAAAAATATCCAAAAAGTGTCACAATTACATCCAAGAGGACCACCATCCACCTCAAAAAGTCAAACTGGAGCTAAACTGCGTTTTCTGAGCTGAACTCGTCAAATCTGGCAAAATTTCCTCAACGGGTTGCGCACATTTCCTCAACGGGTCGCGCACTTTGGAGCTCTGTTTGGAGGTCTTCCAGATGTCAGAATGAGGTGTAGGATAGCTCGTTGGAAAGGTCTCTGAGTCTACTTTCCAACCCAACTAGAAGTTTTGGATTTGGAGGTCATTTGCCTAGTCAAACGTCAATTCTCCCAAGACTGCTTCTGCAACTCAAAAAAGGGGCAGAAAGTCAAATTTTTCCTGTATTTTGACCTTTTGGAGGCCCAAAACTCCATAAAAACTCAAGTCCATTCATAGGAATGTGTAACTTGGCATGAAAAATCTAGAAATTTTGAGTTTTTTCAAAACGGAGCTACGATGACAAAGGGTCTCACCGGGGTGAGACCCGTTGAGAAGCCAAAACCTGTAAATTTCCCAAAAATACCAAAATTACCCAAAATTCTCGAAATTTTTTTGGATTTGTGTTGTGGCTGATGCTAGTGAGTGTCATGATCCTTGAGGGATGCCTCAGCCAAGATACAGAGTGGGTTGGTCTTCTTCTTCTGCTTAAGCGCCTCGAACAACCTCCTTTGGAACATTTTCATCTTGGCTTTGCATACATGCATCCTCGCCCAATAGTGATTCTTCATGTTTCTCAGCAGCTTTTTCTCTTGGTTGGCCTTAGCCAACAACCTCTCTAAGTGGGCATTCTCCTGAATGAGCAATGACTCTCGGTCAGCAGGCAATGGATCACCGGGCCTCCTACGGTTCAAGACTCGGTCGCTACGAATCCTCCATAGCTCATCCAGTGCCTTCTCCTCCTCTAGCTGTGTGTTCCGCTGCTCCAGGTAGGTGATGGTCCATTGGGCACCCTCAAGTCTCCTCTGTAAAACATCATTTTCAGCTCTAAGATGCTGAATGATCTCCTTCACCTCTTGGCTAGGAGAACTGGCCTCGAGATCAATCACCGGATCCTCATGAATCATGGGCTCTTTGTCCCTCTGCAGTACCTGTGCTGGTGAAGAAAGCGAGGCCCCTTCCACCTGATGTGGAGATAACACTCGCTGAGCAGAAGATGAAGGCGAGACCCCTTCCACCTGCTGTGGAGATAGTACTCGCCTAGCTGCTGCAAATAAGGCCCTTGGGCCTTTCTGATAAGTGACCAAAGGAATGGAACTGACATGTCGGGTGACGGGAGAATCAGGCTGCTGAGATGGTCCTCCCTCCTCATGAATGACCTCCTGATGTGGCTGAGGTGGCACTATGAAAAACTCACGGGAGATGAACTCCTCCCATGAGATGCCCTGCTGTGTCAACTGATGCAATACTACTAGCTGAATCAAACCATAATGGCAAAGGCTCCTATACTGCTGGGCCGGGGTCTTCCTCTGCAACATGGGCACCATCCTCTGAATGTTATGAAACAAGAAGACCGGGAGGTTCATCATCCTCACTTGGGTAAAATGCATCAAAAGGCGAATGTGATATGAATACACCTGTGAAAATCTGCCCTCACAGGTAAAGTAATGCATAATAAGTCTCATGAGGGGAGCATACTCACTCCGAAGAAATCTGAATGGGAAAACACCCGTCAAAAGTCTCAAAAATGATGGCCGGACATAGGGCTCAAAGTGAACAAAATCAAGTAATCTACGCTTAGGCCACACCTCACCCACATTTGGTATCCCTGTAGCCTGTGAGATCACCTCAGGTGTCAATGTGAAGTTCACCCCTGCTAGAGTGACATGTCCATCATGGAGGTGTAAGACAAACAAGCGAGCCAACTCTCTATGATGCTGAATCTGAGAGATCCTCTCACAAAACTGATAGCAAGACATGTACTGGAAGCAATTCACTGCCAAAGGACAGGCCTGTAATTCTGCCAAAGAAGTAGGCTCCTCCCGCTTATGATGTCCTCCCTTACCCCCTCTACGAGGCCTCCTCTGTTCCTCAACCTCTCGACCGATTGAGATGAATTGAAGGGAGATGGAGAAATTTGTTTGAAGTTTTGGAGGCAAATAGCTCAACGGGTCGCGCAGGCCTCCCAACGGGTCGCGCACCTCCCAACGGGTCGCGCACCGCCCAACAGGTCGCTCACCACCTTCAACGGGTCGCGCACCACTCTGCTACCCGAAATCACTGCAATTTTGCTCCTTTTGCCAATCACTCTCTCAAAACCTCTCTTGCAAGCTTTAGAATGCACAATGAGAGTGAAAGGAGGGAATATGACCTTTTATAAACTTCATTTGAAAAAATTTCATCCATAAACCCACTTTATAAAGTTTATTTTGACACTTTTTTAAAACACTGATTTTTTGGTTTCCTTTATCCTGAATTTGACTCTTTGAGTGCTTTGACTCGATTCTTTTTGCAGGTAGATCATCTGAAGGACTGTGGCAAGGGGACCAGGGTTATTGCTGCCATTTTGAAGATTTTTTTGAAATTTCATTTTTTTTACAAAAATTTAACATGACCTTGGCTTTAAAAACGAAGTTTTTAAATCCAAGGTTAAAAAATGAACTGTACATGATGAAAATATCTAGGAAACATGTTTACCATCCTCCCTCCGGCTCGCTGGGCATTCAAGGACTCTCAAAGACATGACCTTGCAGAGATAAATGACCAAAACCCTAGACCTAGGACCTTTGACCTCAAGACAAAACGAGACAAGCTTGAAATAATTTTAATGACTGATATGACCTGATCCAGCAAAGCCAAGAGGGGTATAAATAGACCAGCTCCTCCATCAGGGTTATGGCATGCCTAACGGGATGCAAACTTTGACACTGATGAGACACCTACTAATGCAAATGCAAAGAGCTTTGATCACTGATGGAGGGCTTTCAAGACCGACACTAACACCATGCATGCCAAAACTAGTGAAGAAATCATACATGCAACTTGGTACCTGCAAGAAAACATTATGTAGTCACTAATGCCAATGCCTTCTTGCACTTTCATGCTCTTCCCTTGCCTTCTTGCTCCAAGAATCCAAGTATGCCACACCCTCCAAGAGTGCTCCAAGAAAACTCTAAGTAACCAAGAGTATGAGAGAGAGAGAGAGAGAGAGAGAGAGAGAATAATGAGAGAGCTCCAAAACTAAACTGACCAAGTCTTGCCCACTGATCCTCATAGGACTTTTTATTAATGAGGCCTCTGTTTTCTTCATTTTCCATTATTTTCCTTCAATTTCCTCCTCACATGAAAAATGTGACCTTTCACCTTCCTTTTCTCCTAATTTCCATTATTTTCATAAATAAATGTGCCAAAATACTTTTTTTCCTCTTTAATGCCTTAGCCATTTCCTTTGCCAATTTCCTTAGCCATAAACAACCAAATGAACACCCCCTAGGATGTCTTTCCCACCATTTAGCTTGGAATACGTGTCCCATCATCTACGGTATATCTATATATCTATATATATATATATACATATACATATACATATACATATACATATACATATACATATACATATACATATACATATACATATACATATACATATACATATATATATATATATATATATATATATATATATATATATATTACATGGAATTTTCACCAGGGCTGTTACAGTAGCACCCCATTTCCTAGACAACAACATTCCCCACACATCAGGTATATCAATGACCCCAACATCCATGAGTAATGATTTTTCCTTGTTCATAACGAATGACACTTTAAGATCCTTATAAGGCCCTCAATATCAATAGATTTAGAGTTGAAACCACACATTCTTGTATTTTCAAATAATATTAAGTTTAAGTTACCTCATAACTTTCAACGGTATGATATTTGTAGAAACCATAGAATCCAACATACAATTGTGTAGGAGGAGGTCACTAATAGCTAAGGTGAGAAAAAATGGCTCATGGCCAAGATTGGTGTTAGAGAGGTGTATATTTTGTAGCATTATAGGTGGGTCCTCTACATCTTCAATCCCTAAAGTGTTCTTTACATGCCATTGTTGGGACAGGAGTTTGACAATTTCTTTGATAGGAACGTGCATGTTCATCTTTCCTGTAGCAAACCTTCCATTAATATCTAGATCAACCTATTTATCATTGGCCTTGGACTTGGTGTTACACATCATTTTGTCACCATTGGGAAAATGACCGCAAATTTGGACCTCTCACTATATGATGAACTCTTGCGAGCAAACCCCTATAATGTTGGAAGCAAAACCATTCTAAAAATAACAAGAATCCTATATTGCATTTCTTAAAAGCCAAATTTTGAGCATTTTCGCACTTTTCCTAGAAATTACCTATGCAAACACAGTTCTAATCATTATAGCCTATGCAATCTTGTGCTTTTTCTTCCATTAAAAATTGTGACAACCTTTTAATGTAGGTAAAAATAAAAAGCAATTTCTAGAAGATTTATTGGGGAGTATTATACCAACAAGAAGGACTCGAGCCTCTACCTATTTGGGCCTCATCCCATGGTTCATGAATCTATTCCCTCTAAATATGGAACCCTAATCCCCATCTTTGTTGATATGATACTTAAGAAGAGGATCCCAAACCTCCTCCTCTTGGCCTATAAATTCAGCACATACCAGAGGATAAGGCGTGGACTTTTGATGTAAACTTATGTTGTCAATTTGAGGCTAGAATCTTGTCACTGGAATAAGGAATTACTGAGAGGGGGGTGAATCAGTAATAGTGAGGTTCTAGGAAAACTTTAAGTATAAGTCTTTAATTATTTTCACTACTGTCAAATACTTGTGAGGGCATTCATACATAGTATAAATGAACATCAAGATAAGGCATCCACATGTACATATAATCCATCACATGAGTAGCATACACATATTGACATGAGTATTTTTTACGTGGAAACTCAAATGGAGAAAACCACCAATATGTTTGTTGTTATGATGTAAATTAAGAACCTACTTAATTACATCAATTTTTTTGTGAGCAACCACTCACACGAGGCCTCAACCCCCTTAAGATATAAATCCACTACTTTCCAGAGGCACCAACCTTTTATAAATGTAGGAAACTACCTACTCTAGCCATTGTTCTACTTTTCATACAATTTTCAAACTAAAAATAAAGGAAAATGAATATACATAGAAATACAAATATGGTATGCTCTAGTACCAGTTCCTTTCTTTTAGCTCCCCAGTTCTCCTTCGAACTGTGCTCTTTGTTTCTCAACCAACTCATGTCTCGCCCTTGTGATACACTATCTCTTAGTTACGCTTAGCTTAGTCACACACCCACAGTAATGCACTTTTTAACTCTCAATTATTCTTCATTCCCCACATTGCATAATTTCTCTCCTCAGTTTTGTTCCTCTGTTGCATTGTTACCGATGTCGTCTGTGTTGTCTTTGTACTAGATAGTGTGCTATAGCATGGCATGGTCTGTTTTTTCTCAATCAAGTTACTTGCACACTTCAACAAGGCTCCCTATTTTGTTGTAACTTGTTTCTCATTCACGACAGTTGATTTAATGCAGAGGATGAACTTTTGAGTGATTCCCTATACTAAGAATTAATTCTCACTAAAATCATGCACTCCAGAGAAGTGTTCCGTGCTAACAAACTGGTCCCAGTGAACAACCTATACCTCAATCATGTATTTCTTGTTTCAAGTCAATCTCTTCTACACCAAGTTGTCTTTTTCATTTAATTCTTCATGATGTGCAAGAAATATCTAGGAAATCTAGTTTTCATTTGAGCCAGGCCCATTAAATTTCATTTGCAAGCCAAGGTCCTTACCGCCTTGTTTATGTTTTATGCAGTCGCCATTAGTACTAGACCATCTTTGACCCTCTTCCATAGTTAATGGAGTCATCAATAACACAAGAAGACCATGCGAAACTAATTCATGGATATGTCTTTCAATGTTGTTCGAGAGGTCGTGAGTCTTCCCGATCTTCCTGCTTGTGCGCCCATATTAGCCTCGACCCCTGACTTGCCAGTAGGCACGACTAGGGACCTTTTCCACTATTTTGGGCTCATTATATCCATTCAACGCTGACCATTGAATACATGGAAAAAACTTTACAAAACAAATCCTTGGCACAAACTTCAAGATTCTACCACATAATCAATTTATGTCATGTTGACATCATCTGTGTTATGTGTCTCATTATATATGATGACACATGTCACCTAATTTTGGTCCACTAGGCCATCCAAAAATGTCAAAATTTCCTACCACGTTTCCTCCATACTTCCACATCATGCTGACATCCTCTACCACGTTACTGTCAACACACCACCACGAGTCAATCGCATTCTGCCATATTTTTGCTTGAACTACGTCCCACATGGGTCGAGGTTTGGGATCCAGGGCTTCATTATGTTGAAGAAAAGTGTAACTAGGTTTGGTATTTGTAAATGAAAATTTGATCTTTGTACTTGTCAAGAAAAAAAATATATTATTTTTGTAAATTAAATGAATGAGTTTCTTGCTCATTTCATAAGTCTGGAAAAAGTCAAAGAGTCAAAGTCATATTTAATAAGCTCTTTTTAAGTCTTCGTGTAATTTATATGGGTCAACCTAGTGTCAAATAGCCCTCCAAGATAAGAACCATCCTCTAAAGAAGAAGACTACTAACAAACGATGAAGCAATATTCATATAACTATCAAGTCGGTTCATAAAAGGTGACACACCAATTTAGTGGTCATGTCAGCTAATTTATGTAGACTAACTACTATGTATACCCCGTTGAACTTCACAGAATAGTGGAACAGAAACTCGCACATCTCTGAGATTTCAGACATACTACAACTTCGGATAAGGAGCGGAAATATCTTCACATACACCTCTGAAGTCTCGGTCAAGCACAGTGGTATAGGGTCTCGGATGAGGTGCAGGAATACTAGTCTCTACAACTTCAGGTATAACTATAATATATAATTATAGTGTGATCTTCTCGGTGGTAGTACTCTAAACTATGGAGCTCTCAATGCAGGAGTAGAATCACAGTCATGTTATGGGCATAGTTGTGATAATAAGGATCTCAGTGATACACTCAGCATGCTCTTTAATCAAGTTACAGTCTTCGTATAGTTGTAGAAGCTCGATGATATCACAGTGATGCATTCACATACTCAACGCAGTCATAATTTCTGTAATATAGCATTCGTGGTCTCTGTCATAATGAGTACAAGATCATGATCTCAGTGCGCAGTATAGAAACCTTGTTGACATGATGAAGATCTCAAATAAGAATGAAGCAATTAAGGAGCAGCAGTCATGACCTTGGGGAGCCTAGGTACAGACCTTAAGAAGATCTTGGTACAGTTAAGACCTTGATGAAATTGCAAAGATGTTACAGCAATAGTGAATATCTTGATGATGACCTCAGTGGTTCAGCAATGATGATTATCTCGACAGTGAGAAAGAAGGGGATATGTGTCTTGGTCTTGGAGTGACATAGTAAGTCAAGGGTCATGGTATTGGTGTTCATCAATTGGAATCTCTATAAGAAGAATTGTGTGCGGGTTTTCCTCTCCAAGAGGGAGAGGTTTTGGCCTAGGCACAATGCCAACATCTTGTGTTCTTGACTCTTTGGTTTTGGTAGCTATATGATGAAATAAAAAACACACATTCTAATAATGTCAAAGAGAAGATTGTGCTAATAAGAAAATCAAAAATTCCTCGCAAATAGTTATCAAGTCAAGAATAATCTAGTTAATTGCATATGCCCTAGATTCTTCAACATCGTATCGGAGCTATGGTTGCAGTATAAGGAAGGGCAGAAAAGAGACATACAAAGATCTGTATTCGAGAAACATCAAAGCAAGGTGGAAGGTTTGAAGGAGAAAGTCTATATCAAGAAAGTCTACAACAGTACATGGAGCATCAACTTCAGTGATTATAGTCAAACACTCAACTCATGTTTAGTTTCATGGAATGTATCAGTACCATTCCTGGGATCCTCACTTCTTGATCATTGAACCTTCTCTATGAGATAAAAGACAATCTTAGCATAAATTACAGACTCGTGGATATATATATGGTAGAACTAACCCAATGAATGTCTCTCACAATCCAGGTTATACCATTGTCTCAATCTACTGCAACAAGGCAGTTTTCATAAGTACTACACATAGTTTAGTTATCTATTAACAAGTTTGGGCTCTCCATACAGTGCCTCTCTAAACAAATCATATGTACAATGCATCACTGTCTGAGGACAGTGCCATTCCAATGCAATTATCATAGTCCTAAATTTTGTCTATGATCTCAATGGCATAGTGCTCGGATCATAAGATAAGTCTCTTTATCATAGGTAGGATAATGCTCGATGTAGGTGCTTGTCAATACACTCTGAGGAATACATAGTGTGACAAAGTCCACTTTTGGAATAATAGTATCACTAGCATGTCAATAATATGCTCAAAAGTAGAAGTCGAAAGTACCTTAAAATATGAATTGGGAGTCAAGATGATCTCAAAATAGTCTCGGTCATGTCAAGAACACAAATGTCATGATGCTAGAAGGTCCTGTTATAGCGGCTACAACCACCCTCCAAAATTTTTCCTTAGCTTCGTTTTGGAGCCTCCCTACCAACCATCCTCAGCATCATGTCTTGCACTGTCAAGTACACAAGCTTCAGTGGTTTTCTAGTAGATTTCCAGCCTATGCATGATAGCTTGTTGCATCCCCCTCACAGGTTGTTTCTCCAGACTTGGTCCAGCTCCAGGCTGAACAAGTCCTTCAAGAAATTGTGTAATTATGGAGGAGAACCATCCTTCCCTCCATAAATTGCATAATCCTGTCTGGAAACCTGCTGGGCTCTAGAATTGCACAATTCTACCTGTCAACCTTCACTGGAAAAACTACACAATCTAGCCCAGCAGGAATGCTCAGCCCAAAAATTGCGCAATTCTTGGAAGTAGTTAGCTGCTCAGCACAGAAATTGTGCCAATCCCTTTGGGAAGCCAACCCAGGTCCCTCCCAGAAATGCGCAAATTTTCCCCTCAGTCAATCAGGTTGTTGCATGTGCCATTGGGTTGACCGGTTCCACTTGGGACTGAGAAAACTTGACATGCATGCATGGGTTGCTTTTTCCTGAAATAGCAAAAATAAACATGCAAAAAGCATCCCTATATCTTATGGAGCTACTTTTAGCAGTTGGAGGTTACATGCAAAGACCATTTTAGAATCTTTCCTCCAAGTGTCGCTTTTTCCTAGATTTGTGGCATGCATGTCATGGGCCTCAACTTATTTATTCGATGCTTCAGAACTCACTTATTCAAATCAATCTTGGAGCTCTGACATCCCACAACACATCCAGGAGTATTCGACACATCCAGCTCAGCTATTTTCAAGTAAATCCTCTTAACTTGTCTTTTGCAGCATTTCTGTTGCTTTTTGTGTTTTGGCTTGTGTGAGTGTTATCTGCTTGATTTTTGTGAACGCTTGTTGTCGTTTACATGCATATTAGCTTGTACTAGCACCATTTCAGTTTTTGTTAGCATCTCACTGTTGTCAAATGCATGACATTGTTTTGCATGAACGGTCGTTGTTTCAGCAACTTGCATCACACACATGCATGTCATTCCGTTTTTTGAATCTTGCATTCACTATTTGCATGCATGATCATTCACTCCTACTTACACTCAATATCGCCATGCATTCACATTCACATTTTCTTTCAGTTGCTCGTCAGCGGGTCTGGGCAACCTTGGCCCAGACTTTGCCTCACCAAGACAGCATTGCATAATCTTGAGAGGGAAGGCTCTGCCTTCCTCTCAGAAAATGCACATTTTTGCCCAGTGACTATCCTCCAGTCTTGCATTGCACAATTCTGAGAGGCAGTGACTGTTGGCCCAGAAAATTACGCAATGTAGTCACTGGGCCTGCAACCATTGCTAGTAGAAATTGTGCATGGCGCAATTCCAATAGCCAGTAGGCCAGTTTGGATTTCACATTGTGCAATTCCAACAACCAAGTAGCCTCCCATCAACCCAGACTGCCTTTTGTGCAGTTTTGGCAGCCAGCCTCCTGGCCCCCTAGGACAAATTGCGCAATCCTTGCTAGTCAATCCCTAGGTATGTTGCATGTCGTTCCTCAAGTTTGCTTTGGTTTTAGCTGACAAATTTCTTACCATGCATGTCACTATGTATCTAGATCTAGCAGGTGTTCATCCATCTCTCAGTAGTTCAGGATCAATGTCCTCCAAGAGAGCAGGATCAAAGGACACTAGCAGAAGTGCAACTAGAGCAGCAGTTGAGCGAGTGTCTACAAGTTTGTCGATCTATGAAGACACCAAGTTAATTGTAGACAAGGACATCAAGATGAAATGGAAAGAGGCCAATGATGCATTTGCAGGCACATTTGGGGAAGAGCTCGAAGACCGCCAAGTCTATGTGAACATCCACAATTCTGGCTTGTACTGGATTGTATGCAGGTATCTATGCTCCCACGCATGGACATGATACATTGGATTGTCTCACACACTGACCCCGAGACAATGAAATTGAGCATTGTCAGCGGGACGTAGATTGCTACCTTCAGGGCACAGGATTATGAACATATGTATCATATCTTGAAACCCGTGATTGCCATGGACACACCCTTTAGCATACCCAACAACAATGCCAACTCCATAGATATCTTAAAGAAATAGGTGAAGGAGTCGGCCAAATTCATAATGACACCCAACCAAATCTACAAGACTGAAATACTACAGAAGGCATATCAATACTTGGTCATCTTTACATGTCACTTATATGGCCAAGAGAGCACGGAAACCTTCCCGCAGAGTTGGGTGATCACGTTGGACCAAATGGCCAGAGAAGGAAAAGCATGCAATTGGTCTAGCATGTTGGCCCACCAGCTGAAGGAACAAGTAACAAGAGCTCGATAGTTCCCCAAAGGTCAGCAAGCAGAAAGCTACATGTCCTCTTACATCTTGGATGCAATTTGTGCCCGTCAGGAGTTCCTAGGCTTGAAGTGGGCATTGACGTCAGCAGAGACCTCTGTGACCACTTATTGTAAGATGTTTTCTAAATGCATCTTCAAAGGATTTATCACGCAGCTGCCCGATCATTTTTTCACCCTGATGTACAAGATGATATTTAAACAAGATCCACCCTACATGTCGAAGGAAACAATGGAGGCACTGATCGATATAGCAGATTGGTATGCCTCATCATCCGGCACCTTCATACTGATGTACAACACAAAGAAGCCTCCACATGTTCTGGAAGTATCATACCACATCTCGGCAAGATTGTCAACTAGGCTGCACCGGAATAAGAAGGCACCTTGGCCCACTCTTCCATTGCGGATCGGGTTATATGAGATACGAAATTTCAAGCATGCAGATGTCAAAGCAAAAGAGATCAAGAAATATCCATTTGATGCCCAAAGTTATAATCCGTATGACCCACATTGTTTTGTAAAAAATATTATCACGAGAGTATGGTTCCCATGGATCCACAGGGCATTTCATTGGGCGGAGGAAGACCCATGGAGATATTGTCACAACTTCTCTAGACCCAATGAACCGGTCAGCCACGTTGTGGAATGGTTCAACATATAGGAGAGCACCAACACCAACACCAGCAGAGGTAAACATACCAGTGCATGACAAGGGCAAGAGGAAGATTGTCGACAACATGGAGGAGGAACAAAGCTACAAGTTCCGAGTATACCCACTTGTGTAGAAAGTAGCTTTGGCAATATAGGCGAAGAGGCAACAGTGTGACAAGAGGAATGTGTAAAGGCAGAGGAAAAAATGGAGAATGGAGGAAACATAGAAGGAATTGCATGAATTGAAGGAGCAACTCTAGAAGGAACAAGATTTGTGCAGACATGAGAAGGAAGCACAGCAAGAACAGGTACAACAGGGGGTGCAACATGTACAGACAGATGAAACTACACTGTACAGGTAGTCAACTCATCTGAACAGTTGGCACCAAGAAGACAGGGTGAACAATCGCAGGAGCAGGACTTTTCTCAAGAGATTGAACAAGCACTTGAGCAGATGGATACGGACATGGAGCAATAGGAGTTAGAGAAATATATCGACCTCATGCCTCATCACCAAGAGGTCGATCCACCAGCTTCACCGGATCTAGAAGCAGAGCAAGTCCCAAGCGACCAAGGAGACACTGAAATCCTTGGAGACAATCCAGAGGGAGAGATGCACAACATCTCATTCGATGAGTCCTAACATAGAGTTGTGCAATCTCACAGAGTGTCGACTCCGGATGATCACACATATGCTACACAGATTGAGGAACGAGTGATCGTGTCTGACGTGTGCAAACATCCAGCAGCATTAGTCGATGCTACTAGAGCATATGTCGAAGCCACTAGCTCGAGTGTTCACTTCTTGATAGCTGAGAATGAGTGAATGGATAAGGAGTTAAAGACGGCCAAGAAGGGAGGAGAATTGGTTACAGCATCCACCCGAACAGAGTTGAAGAAGGAAATATTGGATGAAGTATTATCCCTTGGCACAGTCATGTGGGCATTGTATTCCAAGTTTGGTACCGTGCATAAGGCAGTTGTCCATCTCAACGGTTGGCAGTAGCGATGTGCTAGGAGAGTACGTATCTTGTCGAACGTGCATGCTACTGTTTATTACATGAAAACATGGACAATGAGATATAAGGGAGCCCCATTACACTTGCCCTAGATGATGAAGCCCAGAGTGATCGAGCTAAAGGCATGCATCTGGAGTCAGATTCGGAACTGCGAAGATCTCACGTAGCTCATCACTAGTCTACAGGCTTCCCATGCATAGGTATTCAGGAGTATGCATATTTTTGTGTGCGCACATGTGATCCCATTTATTGGGACACTCACCCAGTTGAAGACAAAGGCACAAGTCCAATTGGAGCTTGACTCATACTTTGACGAGTTGGTGCCCATAGCCACTAGCCCATACTTGGTGATCAGTGCAGACACCATGCAAAAGTATGTTGTTGGTCTGGCCGCACTCAAGACAATGATGCACATGCTATCAGTCGAGTTGGACAGAGGAGCACGAGCAGTGTACCCAGATGCTATGGAGGCAAGAGTTCATTTCGAGAAAGATGTCACTTTAGACTACATGGACACCATCGTGGACTACCGAGCTTGGTATCAGTTCGTTACTATCAACCACCATGAGGATGTCGAAGAGTTGGTCTTCTAACAGTTGTTCGATTCATAGTGATATCTTGCATGGCTTACTCAAGCCTATTTTGTCTCTCATGTTTGCATGCGCAGATTGTATGTAATGTCTTGTTAAGTGTAAGTTCAAGTGTCGATAGTAGGATGTAACAGTCATAGAGTAGATGAAGATTCATGAGGGTAGATGAACTGTCACAAAGGGGAATGTCAAGGGCCACCCCACCCTTTGTTATATATAGTCCCTCATAACTCATTCTAGAGGCTTTTGGTTAGCCAAGCTTCCGATAGGAGTATCTTAGAGAAAGCTTGGACAGTATTGTAATGAGCCTTGGCTTTTCCATTGTGCAGAGCTAGTATATCTCTTTGGAGGAGCAAGCAGTTGTGACTGTAACATTCCATTGTCGGAACTAGTGGTTGGACATGGATGTATTGTATGACTGGAACTTACACTTCTTAATATAACAAATCCAGCATGTTTCATGCATATGTCATATTGTATTCTAGCTATCTTGTTTTCTCTAAATGATATAAGTATTTATTTGCTTATGCATGCATGTATGGACTATTTTGTATAAGTATGTATGAATCTTACTGAAATGTGTTTATTGGTTTAACCATCACTTTGGATTGTTAGCTAACTTGCTTTCCATTTTGTGATGCATCTTCGCTCGTGCGTTCCCTTCCAAGTTGCGTGCTATCACAGGTTTCCAAGGGGCACACTCACCCCACTTTGTTTGTGTTAGAACCATTCATGCACCTTCCTTGACTTGCCACATAGGTCACACCCTTGCTGTCAACAAGAACATTCTACTTGCCTCTATGCAAAACCATGGTCAAGGCGATACTGTACGACCCACTGTTGGGACTCCTACACATGGTCTGAGGTCTAATTGGGACTTCTTACCGGGGAGATCCCCTGACATGCTGGTGGGTCCAGCACCATCAACAGGTCCCCAAAGAAGTTTTGGTAAAATGATACTAGTGGTTCATGATGGGAAGCTCAAGCAAAAGAAGCATCAAGGTGAATATCTCCTCTTCACATGCCAAGTAAGTATCTTTCATGTTTTTGGTTTAATGACTTTGTTTTGCAAATAGAAATATTGGAGGATAGTCATAGTTCTCATGAAAAATGTCCTTGCATAGAATAAGGAGGATTATCATAATCCTCATAGAAAAGAGAAGTCATTAATATCTATGGAAAGGTCTCTGAAGATCAAGCAGTGCTTAAATGTATCAAGAGACTCATAGGAATCATATGAAGTCACTCAAAGGTCCTCACATGCCAAAAGAGGAGAGAGATATATGAAATACTAGAAGATATATTATCTGAAATCATGGTAAAGAAGGTCACATCACTTAGACCTACACAAAAATTTGGTCCACTAAGAAAAAGCAATAGAGATATGTCCAAAGTCCAATGCTTTGGATGCCAATAATATGGACACTACAAAAGGGATTGTCCTAAACTTAAAAGTACAACAAAAACAAAAGAAAAAGGGAATAAGCTCATGTCACTCAAGAAGTGAAAGAAGAAGACAAGAAGCAGAAGAAGGAAGATCCACCAGATCTCTACTATGACTAAGTCAACCTCTTTACTTAAAGTCTTCTTTCAAAGTTTTGAGTAGTATAGGAGCATGTAGGAATAGAATAGAATGCATGGTTAAATATATCTTCTAGAATATAGGAGCATGGTGTAGATAAAGCTCAAGATATTCATGTAGAAGGAGCATACCTATTATAGGACCTCATCCACGATGAAATAATAATTGATCATGATTAAAATCTTAGAAGGCCTTCATCATCAAGAAGAAGAAACATTTGCAAGGTAAGTGTCTTCAAGATCCTCTGATATAATCTTCAAAAGAAGGTTCATAAATAAGAGAAAATTTCTCATTGGGAGTCCCACTCATGGGATTCAAGAAAGGATGATATGCAGGCAAGAAAAGATGGAGCAAGAAAGGCTACACCAATCAAGGAGAACCATCAAATGAAGCTGAGATGATCAAAGTAGAATCAAGATGAGGTATGTATGCATCAAAATTTAAGTCGTGTCATCATATATATTATTGAGCCATGGGAATAGTTCTATAGCATGATCGAGTATGAAATAATATCTTTCACCAATGACATGCTTGAAGGCATGTACTACAATGCAATAAAGGTCAACATAAAGAAGTGCTCCCATAAGGAGTATAAGGTGGTTGAATAATCAATATAAGAAGAAGAAAATGAAGAAAGAGATCAAGCATGTGAAGAAAACCATGGTCACATTATCTAACAGGATCCATTAAAAGATATTTCCTGAAAGAAAGCATGACAACTCTGACAAAGGAGGAAAAATATCCAAGGACCCTTGACACCTATGAATGCCTCGAAGATATCAAGATGCAGATAACTGATTCAACTCTATAAAGATGTCATGATGAAGAAGCCATCTAGCAAAAGCATTATTTGATGTTGAAGCAATGTCAGGATGAAGCCATGAAGGGCTACTAAATCAAAGTATGGGAACAAGCAAGTACAACTAAGAATCTATGTAACAAGTATTCTGAAGCATAGACAAGATGACAAAGGAGTAGCCAGATGATGAAAGAACCTGACATATATTAAGAAGGCTACTTTCCATAGAGGGAGCAATGACATGAAAAGCTAGGAAGGAAAGTGATCGATGGTCGATGCCCTACCAAGAAGAAGTTCAAACAAAGACTTCATGACATCAAATGAAAGAAGGAGATCAAGCAGTTGAAGGACCCATGAAGAAGAAGTTGTGGATGAATGGACAAGTCCCTAGCTAAGAGGGAGTTCTAAACAAGTTACCAATTACAAAGGAGCTTGGGAAAGTTCCTTGTGAGAGGAAACTTAGGCATGTCTTCCTCAACTAAGGAGGAAGAGATGGACACAACATTCTTGTCTTCAATTGGGAAGAAAGAATGGGAGGATTGGGTAATCATATGGAATCTGATACTCTTTGAGGATGTGTAGGGAATCCAAGACAAGAGTGGGTAAGAGGACCGATACTCTTTGAGGGTTAGGAACCTAGGACAAGAATATTCCTAGAAGGTCATACTCAGTGAACACCCGAGTGGGTATGTACCTTGAGAGACAATGACTAAGGTGTCTATAAGTCATTGGTCTCGCCAACATTGTTCTCTGATATTATGAAAGATACAGTTGTTATTCAAGGCCTTGCTATGAATAATGTTGGTTACTATGATGCTATACAGATGGGTTACCAATCTGATTCTTCTTATGAGAAATTATTCAGATTGAGAATGACCAAGTACCATTGTAAATACCTCCCTAGTTAAGAGAGAGTGTTGAAGAAAAGTGTAACTAGGTTTGGTATTTGTAAATGCAATTTTTATCTTTATACTTGTCAAGAAAAAGAAATATTATTTTTGTAAATTAAATGAATGAGTTTCTTTCTCATTTCATAAGTCTGGAAAAAGTCAAAGAGCCAAAGTCATATGTAAGAAGATCTTCTTGAGTCTTCATGTAATGTATATGGGTCAACCTAGTGTCAAATAGCCCTCCAAGATAAGCACCATCCTCTAGAGAAGAAGACTACCAACAAATGATGAAGAAATAGTCATATAACTATCAAGTCAGCTCATAAAAGGTGACACACCAGTTCAGTGGTCATGTTGGCTTATTTATGGAGACTAACTACTATATATACCCCATTGAACTTCACAGAATAGTGGAACATAAACTTGCACATCTCTGAGATTTCGGACATCCTGCAACTTCAGATAAGGAGCAGAAATATATTCACATACACCTCTGAAGTCTCGGTCAAGCACAGTGGTATAGGATCTCGAATGAAGTGCAGGAATACTAGTCTCTCCAATTTTGGGTATAACTACAGTATGTAATTATAGTGTGATCTTCTCGGTGGCAGTACTCTCAACGATGGGGCTCTCAGTGCGATAGGAGAATCACAGTCACGTTCTGGGCATAGTTTGATAATAAGGATCTTAGTGATACACTCAGAATTCTCTCTAATCAAGTCACAGTCTTCATATAGTTGTAGAAGCTCGGTGATCTCACAGTGATGCATTCACATACTCAACACAATCATAATTTCAGTAATATAGCATTCATGGTCTTTGTCATAATGAGGATAAGATCATGATCTCAGTGCACACTATAGAAACCTTGACATGCTGAAGATCTCAAGTAAGAATGAAGAAATGAAGGAGCAGCACCCATGACCTCGGGAAGCCTAGGGACGGACCTTAAGAAGATCTCGATATAGTTAAGACCTTGATGAAATTGCAAAGATGTTACAACAGCAGTGAAGATCTTGATGATGACCTCAGTGGTGTGGCAATGATGATTATCTCAATAGTGACAAAGAAGAGGATTGGTGTCTTGGTCTTGGAGTGGCATAGTAAGTCAAGGGTCATGGTCTTGGTGTTCGTTAATTGGAATCTCTATAAGAATAATTATGTGTGGGTTTTCCTCTCCAAGAGGGAGAGGTTTTGGCCCTGGCAGAATGCCAACATCTTGTGTTCTTGTCTCTTTGGTTTTGGTAGCTATTTGATGAAATAAGAAACACACATTATAATAATGTCAAACAGAAGATTGTCCTAATAAGAAAATTAAAATGCCTCGTAAATAGTTATCAAGTCAAGAAGAATCTAATTAACTACATGTGCCCTATATTCTTCAACACATTGTTCTTGCTAAACTTTGTTGCACTACCCAACCTCCAACTGGTCCAACTAACTTTGTTGCACTACCCAACCTCCAACTAGTCCAACTAGACCCAACTCCCTACTTGACTAGCTATCGAATACCAACTTGGAGATGGTCCCACATATGTTGGGGGTCGGGGGCATCGAAGCTTTGTTCTCCGGTTAATTCTTCTATGCAGTCGGACCTCTGACTAGGGATGACTCACATGAGTCCCGACCTTAGTTCAAAAACTGCCTAAGTCCTGAGCGAATGAGATTTTATGTCTGCCAAATTCAACTGACTATAAATTCTAATCCAAAAGGCCTTTTCTAGAGTCCAACATACCATTGAAAATCTCTTCTAGAGCATTATCCGACTATGCCATAACCAAGAGCATATGAACTAAACACGTGGGGCAGAAATACCTCCAAAGTCTGGGACTCCACGGCCATCATAGTCATATTTTTAGGGCTTCTCTTGTATGCCTGCTAATGTGATTATTATCTACAGAATACTGCAGCAACCATGGGACTCCCCCCGAACAACATGCTCATGAATGCTGACAAGTGTTTTCTCTATCCTTAATGATAGTTCGATTGACATCAATGCCAACATAGTGAATCCCACCAACCATCTAAACATTTACAACTATCCAACAATCTCCCCCTTTCGCATTGCTTTCAACACACTAAGCTCCCCTTGAAACCAGGCACAGAATATTCATTATTTATCTTCTCCTTAGCACTAGTAATCTTCTCCCCCTTTTTCATCAATGGAAAAGAATTCTCCTAAAATATCCCCCTGAACCACTGCATCCTATTATTCAATTGATCCTTCAAGTTGGGTAGTTGCCAACACTTATTGTAATTGGTTCATTGGGAGGAGGAGTCACAAATCCTATCTGTTGTTGGAGATACACAAAGGTGTTGGAAATAATACTGAGAGGGGCGGGGGTGAATCAGTATTATCAAATCAATAAAACTTTTTCATTTCCATATTAAGATTCATATACGCTACTTCAGTTAAGTGAACCCGCATGTATACGTAACTGTGTCTAATGCAACTAGCGTATATCAGAATACTTATGATTCAGTTAATCCATTAAATGTTGATCTTTAGTTAGTGCATCAGAACTTCATTAACCATATGAATAGTAAGCAGGTGCAGTAAGAACAGAACACATCATCACACATAAGAAGCACACATGAACACCATGATATAAGGTGGAAACCCAATGTTGGTGAAACCACCTGCTGCAAGTCGTCTCTATCTTCTTTTAATAAGAAACTTCATTTTACAATATTTTTGTACTGGTGCAGTCTTATACCAGTACACAGGATTCTACCTACAGAAGGCTACAACCTTCTCTCATTCTCCAAACTCTCCTAGAAGGGAGCTACAACCTCCTTAGCTCTTGTACTAGCCGATCCATTTACTAGTACGTAGGTGCCGACCTACTGAAATGCTCCAACCTTTACTTGTTTTCCAGCTGCTACTGGAAGAGAGCTACCACACCCTTTGCTCTTATACTAGCTGATATCCTAGTACGTAGGCGCCGACCTACAATCTCCTTTCATCCTCCAGGGACCACATTTCATACATTTTTATACTGGATACTCCTGAAGCACAACACTATAATCTGAAAGGCCACGTTTCATCCAATTTTCATACTAGACCCATTAATATCATTGAAGCACACAATCAATCAACACTAGCATCATCGATCTCTGAATCACGCAATACTAAATCACTGAAACCCTGTGAACAAAATGCAGTCACCAGAACACAGAGCAGAACACTGAACTCTGCAACAATATTCAGAACCAATTGTATCATCAAAAATCAGGCATCAGAGTGCATACGCTACTTGGAAGTGCCGAACCAGCATGTATACGCAACTTCACCAAAGCGAACCAGCATATATGTCATTAATTACTTATTCATAACTTCGCTGCACTTCCTGACTTCAGACATACCCAGATCATTACATATATAAGGATAATGCATAAGTTAGCAACTAGATCTAGTCCATTATATCACATAAAGATAAGTCATTATGATCCTGATCCATTATAGATCTCATCCATCAACACTGAAGCTAAACACAATCACCAGGAAACAGTCATCAGAACTCATCAACAACCAGAACCATCTGTAACTTCAAACATCATATCTCATATGGTATACGCTACTTAGATGTATCTAACCTGCGTATGTATGCGCTTTTATCATAGTCAACCAGCGTATATGTCTGTAAATATTCATTCATGATTTGCAACTATTCCAAACTTGAGTTATACCCAGATCATAACATTTACAGAACATTACATGCATCAGTATACAGATCTAGACTAAACAAGATCAAACCATATAGAGATGATTCATTCCAAGCCATTAGATCCCGATCTATCCTTAGATCTTGTTCTCCATCAATCGTTGAGATTCCTCCTTAGCTTAGATCAAGCAAAGCATCATGAACCCATAACCTGCATACTAGATCTCATACTTCATCATATATTCAAGACTTTCTCAATTGCATTTGCCTAATGATATTCTTCTCCTTTTATAGTCTTAGGCCTTACTCAATACCATGGTCCAAAACCATTGAGAACCAATACTAGGGACCCAATACCTGGGTTCAACACTTCGGATGCAATACCACAGACCCAAAGATAAGCTTTCCCACATGTACACGCTTTTCCGTGCATGAAAGTGCATGCATACGCATACGCGCCTTTTGATCAGCAATCTCGCGTGTATACGCACCTTTGTATATAGTGAACCTACGTGTATAACCTGTGTGTATACCCTACTTGGGATATAGCGAACCTGCGTATGTACGCGACTTGGTACATAGTGAACCTGCCTATAACCTACCTATGTACGCGACTTGGTATATAGTGAACCTGCGTATATACTCTTCTTTCTTCATTCTTTGTAGTCTGATCATCAACCCTTTGCTACTGACCTGTTGCACTATGATCTGTCATCTGTGTGAGTTGCCATCAAGGACAACCCTTGTATCATAATGCCAACAAAAGGGCTCTCTTGCAAGTGGCTTAGTAAAGATGTCTGCTAGTTTTTATTTAGTGGCTACATATTCAAGTCAGACAATATCAGCAACAACCTATTCTCCCAAGAAATGAAATTTGATAGGAATGTGCTTGGTCTTTGAGTGCATGACAGGAATTTTACAGATGCTTATTACACTTATGTTGTCACACATTATTGGAATTGGATCAATCAACTCTACTTTAATGGCCTTCAAGGTTTGCTTGATCTAGATAATTTGTGAGAAACAAGTGGTTTCTTCAATATACTCTGATTCAATAGTTGATAGAGAAAAGGAGTCTTCTTTCTTGCTGACCCAAGACACTAAGTAGTTTCCCAAAAAGAATGTTGCACCAAAGGTGCTCTTCCTTACTCCTTGCCCAATTAGCATCAATGTAGGCCTTCAATTTAAACTCTTTGTTTCTAGCATATCACATCCAATAGTTTGTTGTCCCTTGTAGGTATTTGAAAATCATTTGTATAGTAATGACATGACTTTCACGGGGGAAGGTTTGTTATCTGGCCACCAGACCCACTGCTTGCATGATGTCTGGTCTAGACGTTGTGAGATACATCAAGCTTCCTATCATTGATTTGTAGATAATTTGATTTACCAGTGGTGTCTCATCTTCTTTACATAACTTACAACCTGTAACCATGGGCGTGGTAACCAACTTGTAATATTCTAGTCTAAATTTCTCCATAGTTTCTCTCATGTTTTTTGGATTGGGAGATAAATACCCAATATTTTGATTGATAAACTTGCAATCCTAAGAAAAAGGATAGTTCTCCTATTATGGACATCTCAAACTTTGTTTGCATACAGTTTGTGAATTGATGTCTCAATTGTTCTAAGTCGCTGCCAAAGATTATGTCATCTACATACACTACCACAATCAATAGGTGGTCATATTTAGATTTTATGTACAGATTTCTATCTGCAGTGCCCCTATTAAAACCTTGTTCCTAAAGATATCTATCCAATCTAGCATACCAAGCTATAGGGGCCTATTTGAGCCCATATAAGGCCTTCTTCAGTTTGCAGACAAATCCTCCTTTTTTAATGAGAAGATTTTTCGGCGGAAATCACATTATATAAATATTCTCATTAAACTTGATATGGATCACAGAAGATTAAATTAAACAAATCCTCCTTTATCTGTGAGCATGAACCCCTCTGGTTGTTCAATGTATACCAGATCTTCGTTGAGGAAGGTCGGCTTCACATCCATCTGATATACCTTCATGCTTTATGACTCGAAAAAGAAAGGAACATTCAGATAGTTTCTAGTCTAGCTACTGGTGCAAAGGTTTTTTCAAAATATATCCCCTCTATTTGGGCATACCCTTTACAGACTAGTCGTGACTTGTTTCCTATTACTTGACCTTGCTCATTTAGCTTATTTTTTTAGAACCATTTTTTGCCTATGATGTTTTTCTCTTTGGGTCTTGGAACAATCTCCCAAGTGTTGTTCTTCGTGATTTGATCCATCTCTTCATTCATAGCTCTCACCCAAGACTTATCCTCACTTACCTAACTGAAATTATTAGGCTGAACTTGAGATAGCCAAGAAATATTTGCACAACTTGAACTACCAACAAATTTCCTCCTAATCTGAACACCAAGTCTTTGATATCAAATAATTTTACTCTCAGTGTGTTCTTTATGTACATACCTGGATGGTGTTTTGGGCCTTTGGGTTTTTCTCATTTCTTTGTCTTCATCATTCAACTTTGTTTCTTCATAGTATGAGTACATGATGGTTGAACTTTATTCTCCATATGAGTTCATGTTTCCTTTGGTGGATTCGGGTTATGGTATTATTTCATCTACTATTATATCCATGCAGTCCTTTACTCTCTTTGTACTTTTATTGTAGCATTTGTATCATTTTCTTCAAGCAGAGTACCCGAGAAATATACCCTCATCGGCCCATGAATCAAACTTCCCAGGATTTATATCATTTCCTTTGATAAATCATTTTAGTCCAAACACCTTGTAGTGTTTCACTGATGCAGGTATTCCCTTCCACAACACGTAGGAAGTTTTATCACTCTTAGACCTGAGTTCTGTTCTGTTTGATAGATACATTGTTGCTTGTGTTGCTTCTCCCCAAAAGGTGTGAGGTACATCTTCTCCATCCATCATAGCTCTTGCCATCTCCTGGATTGTTCTGTTCTTTCTCTTAGCTACTCCATTTTGTTGTGGAGTTATGGCCACGGTATACTACCTACTTATGCCATGTTCTTCACAAAATTCCTCAAACTCTATTGAAGTTTATTCTCCTCCTTTGTTTGATATTAAGCATTTGATATTTATATCTTTCTCATTTTCTACCTAAGCCTTAAATGTCTTGAAATTCTTAAGTGTTTCTAATTTTTCTTTCAAGATCATTATCCATGTGGCTTTGGTAAAATCATCAATAAACAACATAAAATATCTCTCTCATCCTGGGATTTTTGTTCTGGTTGGGCCACAAATATCTGTGTTAATTAGTTCCAGCAATCCAGATGAAGAGAACTCCTTTGTCTTGAAATGAGTCCTGGTCTACTTACCAAATTGACAAGATTTGCATATTGAATTAACAAACCATGATAGACTTGGCAATCCTCTTACAACTCCTATCTTGCTGACCTTTATCAGACTGTAAAAAATCATATGACCAAGTCTCTTGTGCCACATCCAGGTTTGATTCATCTTGCTCAAATAACAACTCACTCTGTATTCATCAAGCACATATACATTATTGTGAGTTTTAAATGCATTTCCTGATGATGATGATGATGATGATGGTTAACGTCCACTGAGACCAAATTGGTCTATCGGACCTACAATTTTCTTAATTTTTACTTGTCTGGCTCCTCGTCTTTCTTGGCGAGATTGGTGTTGTAGCTTTCTTTCTTTTCTCTACGGTCTTCCAATTTCCTTTGTCTTGCATCTCCTTCATCTCTTCTGGTTCTTGGTACATTGGTGTCTTAGCTTCGCGATCTATAGTCAGAGAAGTTTGGTTTAGGAGATCTGCTTTGCTGTTAACTGAAGATTTATTTTCTGCGGTATTCAGATCCTCATAACTGTTGATTTGTTGGGGTGGGCTTTCTCCTTGCTTGCTTTGAGAGTTGTTTCCTTCTTCCTTGATTTCTTGTGACTCAGAGTTTTCTCTAGAATATTCTTCTTTGATGACAGTGTAGTGTTCTTTTTGTGCTCCTTCCCACCATGTAGATCTGTGGTGGTTTTTTCTAGCAAAATTTTTCTCAGAGGCTTTTGGGCAATTTTTTGCTAGATGCCCCGTCTCAAAGCACGATCGACATTTGAAGAGGACACTTTCATAATCAAGCTTCTGGTTCCACACATAGTCTTTACTTGTTAGGTTTATTTCAGCTGGGAATCCGGCGCTGAAATCCATTTCCACACAGATGCGTGCATAGGTGGTTCTGACATATTCCTACCAGCTTTCCATTCTATTCATTTCAGATCTCATAGTCCTTGGATCGAAAGGTTACATTATAGCCATTATCACACATCTAGCTCACACTAAGCAAGTTTTGTTTGAGACCCTCTACATACAACATATTTTGTTCTTTAGTCTTTTCATCAAGACTAACTACGCCCTTACCCTTAATTCGTGTTGGGGCATTGTTGCTGAAAGTGCCATTATTCCCTCTGCCCTTTTCTTTTAGCGACATGAATTTTCTCTTATCTCTAATCATATGCTTGGAACAACCACTGTCCACATACCATTTGTTCTATTGATTATGTGCTAACAAAGCAAGCCCACATTCCATGTTCTTTCCGTATTTGTGTTTCCAATTCTTCTCGCTCTTTTGAAAGGTTGGCTACCAAGTATTCTGGGATTTAGGTGGATTCTCAGACCTGCTTTTACATTCACTCACCTTGTGCCCAAAATTATTACATTTGAAGCATTCAACATCATTCATCAAGGGAGAGAAGAAATTTCTATTTCTGGAAGGAAAGTTTTGAGATCTATAATGTTAATACTTATTGTATCTGAAATTTTCATCTCTTTCAACTTTGACTCTTCTACAATCAATAGCCTTATGTCCAAAGATATGACATTTATAACAATGACCATAAAATAACTTAGAGTAACTGAAGTTGGAATATTCATGAGTTTGTTCATGAAGGTACCTTTGTTGTCTTGTTGATTGATTCATTCTCTATTGCTATGGCTCTTTTGAGAAGTTGGAATTCTCATTCCAGTGATGGGATCCTCTCTTACTTGATACCTTTATATCTTCTTTTATTCTCCCTTGAAGCATATTTTCATAGCTGAGGGGTTCCTTGAAACTTGCAGACCTTAAGTTCATCTTTCTCATAGAATATTCATGTGGCCTAGAATATCCCAGACCTGTTTTGTTTTCTAGAGACCTTTAGTTGTTCATAATCTTATCTAGCTTTCTTTTCCCTTCTGAAAATTTCTCATTTACACCTTTCTCAGTATCCAATCTCTCAATATATGTTCTCAGAGAGAACACTTCTGCCTCGAGACTCTGAAAGTGTTCTTCCCATTCATGGATTAAATCATTAAAAACTTCTTCTTTTTGTTTATCATCTTCTAGTTTGAATTTCACGGACATAATTTCTTCTTTTCATGCATCTGAGATCATCTCCTTCTTTACCTTGAACAACTCCTTTAGATGCTTGTTCTCTTCTTCTAGTTTCTCACATGTTTTTTGTTTTTCTTCTAGTTGAAGAGTTGAGTTGTCTTACCTTTTAATGGATTCTTCAAGTTTTTCTTTTTGATAGACGAACTCCTCATTTTCAGAGTTATACATACCTTCTTCAACACATTGTAACTATTCTTTTAGCTTCCTATTCTTTCTTTTGGACTTATTTAACTCATTAACAACATTGATGAGATCTTCTTCAAATTCCACAACTCCTTCTTCTTCAGAGTTTGTAATGTATTGTTTCTTGGAGTCTACTCTAAATGCCACCAGTAAACATTCATTTGACTCATCCTCTGAGAAATTTTTGCTATTTTATTATGGAGCTCAGCTATCCTCTTTAGACTAGAGCCCCCTTTTCTTACAAAACCTCTTCTTTTGGTGCTTCTAAGCCCTACCTCTAAACTTCTAACCATCTTCTTTTTCTATATTTTATTTGTAATGGCATTTGGACAAGAAATTTCTGACTCTTCCACAATCGAAAATTGAAGGAAAACTTTCCTTTATACTTTCTTGAGCCATGCTTTAGTTTCCTGGAAAAGTGAGCCAACTCCTAATCGTACCCGCGGCTAGAGAAATAGTAATGATCTTGGTGCTCCTTAGCCTTCTTGGACAACTTGAATGTTTCCTCCTTTGGTTCAAACTTCTCTTTTCCTACCCTCATCTCATAGGTTGTGAGAGTACCTAATAGTTGGTCCATTGTGAGACTCTTTAGATCAGACATCTCTTCGATGGCAGAGATTTTGGAATTAAATATCATAGGTAGAGATCTTAAGACATTTTGTACAATAATATATTCTTTTTATAACTTCACCAAGCTCTCTAATCATATTGGTTACTTCAACAACTCTGAGGAAGTACTCTGCTATGATTTATTCTTCACTCATTCTTAAGCTTTCAAACCTCATTCTGAAGGTTTGAATTTTGGCCTATTTGACTTTCTCATCTCCTTCATGACTTTGATTGAGCTTGACCTAGACTTCCTTAATAGACTTATAGTGCATAACTTTAACAAGTTCATATTGATTAAGGCCAAAGAGAATGGAATTCTTGGCTTTAGCATTGTTTCCATACACATTCCTACCATCTGCATCTGCGGGAGGGACATCAGAGACAACATAGTATACTGAAACTGAGCTTCAAACATATACTCCTAGGGACATAAGATAGACTTCCATCCTAACTTTCCAAAAGGCATAGTGTGTCCCATCAAAGACTGGTATCTTGCTTCAGTAAGCATCCTGACTCTCTTGTCTAGACATAATTCCTTATGGATCTACCTTCCAATGGTTAAGATTTTCCTGGAGGAACTTGGCTCTTATACCAATTGTTGGAATAAAAAATTACTGAGGGGAGGTGGGGGGTGGTGTGACTTAGTAATAGTGACATTCTTAAAACTTTAAGTATAAGTCTTTAATTCTTTTCACTATTGTCAGATACTTGTGAGGGAATTCATACACAATAAAAATGAACAACAATATAGGGCGTCCACATGTACATATAATCCATCACATGAGCAACATATACATATTGACACAATTTATTTTACATGGAAACCCAAAGGGATAAAACCACCAATTTGTTTGTTGTTATGATGTAAATTAAGCACCTACTTAATTACATCAATTTGTTTGTGAGAACCCACTCACAAGAGGCCTCAACTTGCCAAGAGGCACTAACCTCTTATGAATGCAAACAACTACCCACTCTAGTTACTGTTCTACTTTTCATACCATTTTCAAACTGAAAACAAAGGCAAATGCATATACATAGAAATACAAATGTGGTCTACTCCAGTACTAGTTTCTTTCTTCCAGCTCCCTAGTTCTCCTTCAAATCATGCTCTCTATTTCTCAACCAAATCAAGTCTCGACCCTATGATACAATGTCTCTCAGTGACACTTAGCTCAATCAGACACCCAAAGTATTGCATTTTTTAACTCTCAATGATTTTGCATTCCCCGCATTACATAACTTCTCTCCTTAGTTTTGTTCCTCTACTACGTTTTGACCAATGTTGTCTTTGTTATCTATGTACCTGATAGTGTGCTACAACATGGTATGGTTTGTTGTTGCTCAATTAGGTTGCTTGCACACTTCAACAAGGCTCCCTATTATGTTGTAACTTGTGTTCTCAGTCACGACAGTTGATTTAATGCAGAGGATGATCTTTTGAGTGATTCCCTATACTAAGAATTAATTCTTAGTAAAATCATGCACTCTGAAGAGGGATTCCATGCTTACAAATTGATCCCAATGAACAAATTATACCTCAAGCATGGCTTTCTTTTTTCAAGTCAATCTCTTCTGCGTTGAAGTCCTCTTTTCATTTAATTCTTCATGGCGTGCAAAAAATATCGGGGAAAGCTAGTTTTCATTTGAGCCAGGGCTATTAAATTTTCTATGTAATCCAAGGTCCTTGTTGCCTTCTTTATGTTCTCTAAAGTCGCCATTAATATTAGCACCAGATCTAATCCTCTACCACAGATAATAAAGTCACCAATAACACAGGAAGACCATGTGAAACTAATTCTTGAGCACGCCTTTCAATGTTGGTCGTGAGGTCTTGAGTCATCCTGATTTTCCTGCTTGTGCGCCTGTATTAGCCTCAACCTCCAACTTGCTCGTAGGTCATACTAGGGACCTTTTCCACTATTTTGGGCATGTTCTATCCATTCAATGATGACCACTAAATACACGGGAATTACTTCACAAAACAAACCCTTGGCACAAACTTCGATATTTTTCCACATCGTTAGTTTATGTCATGTTGACATCATCTGTGCCACGTGTCTCCTTCTGTATGGTGAAACATGTCACCTAAATTTGGTCCACTAGGCCATCCAAAAATTTTGAAATTGTATGCCACGTGTCCTTTGTATTGCCACGTCATGCTGACATCATCTACCACGTTACTGTTAGCACACCACCATGAGCCAATTGCATTATTCCATTTGTTTGCCTGTACCGAGTCCCACACATGTCGGGGGTCAGGATTCATGGCTTCAATCTTCTGTCTAAACTTTGTTGCATAGCACAACCTCTGACTGGTCTAACTAGACCAAACTCCCAACTTGACTGACTACCAACTTGGAGCTAGTCCCACATAGGTCGGGGGTCAAGGGGATCAGGGCTTTGTTCTTCTACTAACTATGTTATGTGGCCCGACCTTTGACTAGGCCCAACTCACCTAAGTCCCAACCTTAGTTCAAAAACTACCTAAGTCTTGAGTGAATGAGCTTATGTCTGCCAACTTTAACTCGCTATAACTTTTGATCCAAAAGGCCTTTTCTAGAGCCCAACACACCATTGGAAATCTCTTCTAGAGCATTATCTGATTATGCCATAAACAAGAGCATATAAACTAAACACATGGGGTAAAAATACCTCCAAATTTTGGGACTCCCTGGCCATCATAGTCATATTTTTATGGCTCCTCCAGTAGGCTTGCTACTGTGATGATTCTCTACAGAATACTGCAGCAACCATGGGACTCCCCATGAACAGCATGCTCATGAATGTCGACAAGTGTTACCTCTATCCTTAGTGCTAGTCCATTTGACATCAATGCCAACATAGTGAGTGCCATCAACCATCTAGACATTGCTAATTGTCCAACACTTGTCACTTAAGGAAGGATTGGAGACTATTGGAAGGATATTTGTCAACATCAAGGCTATGTTGTATCTCTCCTTTTCATTCAATTATAATACAAAAGATTATTTATTTGTCACTATATTGTCCATTGGATCTGATATATTGGATGTTTACCTTCATTTTCCATTGGTTATGATATTAGGTACTAGTCTCCTTGATCAATAATATAGGTTGTATTGAATCATTTATATATCATATGTCTTTGATCTTGTGTTTATTAGTGTATTTGCACGTCCGGATTCTGAGCATTGGGAAGTTGCATCAAACCATAGCAAGGATCTTCAACGGGAATTTCATTTGAAAGGTATGGATTTCATACTCCATTACTCCTTCTTATCATTCAATAGAATGGACCTAAGGAAAGATTTACCAGTTTGTTTATTTGTTACTAGATTCAATCATTGATTCTATGGAGATCTTGTCTTGTCCGCAAGACAAGATTTGTCTTCCTAACACTTTGGTCTCCTCTTAGGAGGATATATTTTGATGGTATCTTTATTCGGGGGCTCCTTTGGAGGAGTTTTATTAGGAAGAGATTGCTTGGGAATAGGTTCCTTCTCTTTCAATTCCTTGGAGCTTGTGGAAGGGTTATTATCATTCTTTCTTGAGTATTGGACCCCTTTGAATCTTCCACCACCATATTTTTCATCCTTGAGTGTCACTTCACTAATCATAGGATGAGTGTATGTGTCACCTAACATAATGTTGAAGGCTTTGCTTTAAACTATATTCATTTGTTCATCACCCTCCTCATCTTCACTTTCTTCATTGTCACTTTGCTCATCTTCGGAAAATGATTCTCCTTGTTCCAAAGCATGGGATGGGGCCAAAGTGTTAGGAACCTCAGGTGGACCCTACTTGCCTTCATCATTAGCTTTATTGACAAAAGGCTTATTCTTGGGAATAAAACTTGATTTTTTAGCCTTTTCAAGAGTGGCGAACTTGTTGATATATAACCTATCCCTAGAGTTCATGTCCTCAGATAATTTGTCATGATTTTTAAGGGCAATGACTAGCGCTTCCTCAACCTGATACTTGGACTTTCTCTTCTTAGCTTATAACTTATACTAGGATGTTCAAACATCTCAATTTTGGAAACATTCAAGTTTTTCTCGACCTCCATGACAATTTCTTTGGCCTCAGCAAGAGTTTTAGGCTATTTATCCTTTAGTTGATATGTTAGGTGTCCTCCAATAGCCTTAGTGAATTTTCAAGTATAAGAGCATCATGAGGCTTAGGGTGATCAAGAATATCCCGAATAATCTTATCAAACTTTTGGATAAACTCCCTAATATCTTCATTACCTTTCTTTATGTGCTAAAACTTCTCAAGGTTAAAATCCCCTTCAGCATCAAATGACCATATTTTCATAAAGGCATCTTCAAATTTGTCAAATTCATCTATGCTACCAAGAGGGAGACTAATATACCATTCCATTACCTACCCCTCAAAGGATAAATCAAATAGCATCATTATCACAACATCATCCTTAATACCCCTTGGGGTAAGCACCCAGAAGAAATTATCTACATGGTCATGGGCACTTTTATCAACATTCTTGGGTAACCATTCATGATATTTTTTAGGCAAAGGATTGGGGTTGTCACTCAAATTCAAAGGTCTAGAAAGATTGGCAAGGAGCTTTTTGCTTCTTGGGATCTTGGGTTGGTTTTGATTATGGTTGGCATTAGCATCCATTTTAACGGTTGTGTTTCCAATGTCTTCAAATTCAGGGAGAATGTTAGTTCTACTAAATCAATGGAGTTCTCTCCTCCCTTTTTGCAACAAACCTAGTTAAAGGAGGAATGATGTCTTCTTCAAGCAAACTAGGCGATTTGACAATGAATGGAATCGCGAGAGGAATATTTATAATGTTGTCAATGAATCAATTACTCAATGATTCATAGGTGAAGTATACCTAGTTCTTACCCTAAACCGATGCCAAAAATGTTTCCACGCGATCTAGCAGGGTCTCCTAGGAGGGGTACCTAAGGGACAACTACTAGACCAAATGACAACAATGGGACAAAGACTCATTTTCACCTTAGTCTGTGTCCCTTGCTCTTTACAGAATTTCACTAATGGGAGTCCTAAAATGATGGAAAACACTTAGGATAAAAGGTTTAATTATTAGGTTTATAATGATTTCCAAGGCTTGTTCAAAGGATAGGCTCAATGTGAGGCTCACTTGCTTCAATGAAGCTTAATGACTCTCCAAGAAAGATATAAATATCGAAATGAGGATCTAGGATTTTGAGATGATATAATGAGATTAGCTATCCTAAAATAAATATTTCCAAGATGGTGAAGGACCACTCAACCAACTCTTTGAAATATGAAATTTCTTTTAAGGTGGATGATGCTAAAGTTGAGAGGACAAGGTTGGATCCATACAAGACCTAGGGTTTTAGGTTTGATCATAAGCAAGATACCCCATAGGAGGACATTAAGTCAAGGTAGGGAAAAGAAAAAGGAAAAAATATATCAAATTCAATGGGAAAACAACCTTCAAAGGCCACCAACCATAAACGTGAAAGATTAACTTTGAAACTTGAGCTAGGATTTGAGTTTTCTCTCAAACTAGCCATGGAAATTGCCTCAAATTTTAAGGAACACTAGAGAATACAAAAAGGTAGTAGACTATCCACTTAGTTTCTCAAAGTAATACCTCTAATGAATTTCACACAAGGACCTAGCTAGTTGTATAAGGTTAGGGATGAAATTTGGAAAAAGGTGAAGAAAAAGGTTTGAGGTTTAATCACCTAGAAATGAGACCTAGTGTCTTGACAATTGGGAGAAATGGAGTCTAGATTTCCTTTGATGAAAGGATTTCACTCTATCAAGGAGTCACTTCAGTTTGAAAGAGGTTATGTAGTTTCAAGGATGCAAGATAAGACAAGCCTCTAAGAACATCCATTCACAATCCCTAATGATGAATGCATGAAATGCTTACATAACCAAGTGCTTTCAATAATTTGCATCAAATTAGGGCATAAATAAGATTATGAAAAGACATTCCATACATTAGACATGCAGTAACATGAAGATATATCATCAAAAACACACTTACAAGGCAATGCGAGTATATCCATCCATGACAATTGCAATTAGAAGCTCCAAGACAAGATAGTGAAAATACCAAACATCAAAATGCATCAATTACATCCAATTTTGTCCATCAATTGCAGGTCTGAATTATTTTACAAGGGAAAATCCCAATCCAAATGATGATGAGTTACAAATGAGGCTCTTCTTCAATTTATATGAGCCTTTAGAAGTTCGATTTGGTCTAATTAGCCTAATAAGCCCATAAAAAATACTTTAATGTGCAAAATAAAAACCTTATTGGTGATAAACCCACAAATAGCTCAAAAGTGTGAAATAAGTGTTCCTAATGAGGTCAAAATGATAAAATAATGGCATAAAAGGGTCATTGGAAGGCCAAGATAAGTCCTCAATGTGCCAAGATGAAGAGGAAGGCTCTCAAACTGATGACCAAGGGGGTGGACCCTTGGTTTCTAAGAGAAACATCTATGGTGCTCCAAAGTGGTTGTGTGGCACAACCAATGGTCTCATGGGTCTCCAATTGAATCAATCATGTTGATTCTCCATCAATAAGGGCTAGAATGATGACACATTCCCTCCCATGTCTCTCTCGATGAGACAAAACCCCATTTGGGCCCTAGATTAGCTGCCAAGTGTCATGCAAGTATGTGTCCAATTGGGAAATGTGGTCCAAGTGCATCATCATCTCTATACAACTAGGGCATTGTTGAAGAATCCCATGGTGTGGAATCCAATGCTCTATTGTGGAGGAGGCCCATGGCTCTCAACGCTCACCCTACAAGTGCCATTATGACCCTCTAGAAGGCTTGGACCATGTATAGGGAGACCAAGTCCAAATGAAGACCCACCTGCAATCCTGTATAATATCCAATGTGTCTCCTCACCTTCCAGAACAATAATTCATGAGCGCAATTAAGTAATTAAGCTTGCAAACCAAGGGAAAAAGTGGAAACTTCATAGTTGCATGCCCTTCCAAATGGGATTTAGAAGGTATAGGTGTTTCCTTTTTTAACAAAAGAGGGTAATAAAGGGCCCTATTAGTGGTTTCAACCTCTAAGGGAGTAACAGGTACATGGTACATCCTTCAAATGGCAGGTGTCGGGTGAAAGGATGGTGGAAAGGAGTAGGGCAACAGGAAAGGCTCCAAGCTACATGCCATGGTACAAGTGTAGATATAGTGGGTAAAGCCCACACATTGGGTATATAGATGTAGGAGGGAGAAATTGTGGTACATGAGTTACCCCGAACTTTGTTTTTCCACCCTTCTTCATATGTGTTTTGTCTTTTATTAATTTTGATTTCTTTAATTACTCGAGGCTCCAGGGAATGAGAGAATGATGTGGATTATCCCTTGAGGTTGGGAATTTTATTGCCCATTAGGGGTTGGGACAATCATGGGTTCCTAAATGATGCAAGGGGCACATATAGGGGCCGTACGAACCAGGGTGATGGCCATAGTAATTGGGGGTGGAGCTCATGTTTGGATTTTTCCCATGCACTATTTTTTTATGTCTCGACCATCTTTTTCATTTTATGGTGCATTTCTTGTTGTGAGGGGAAAAATTATGCTCTTAACTTTATTTTTAGTTGCATCACCCTCTTGGGCATCGTTCTAGGCCCAACTCAAAGTGTCGAGAATGGGAGGGGAAGGCTAACTCCTTGTGGACCCAATGGACAAATGTGGACCTGGATGGGAAAAGTATGAAAAAGGGTTATAATGATCCAAGGGGAGTGATATTGTTAGGTACCTATACTACTAGTGTAACCCCTTATTATTATTATTAAAACCCCCTTATCATATTGTTGTACCCATGTAGTCCCCATATTGTTATTATTGTGCCCCATAGAAGCCCACTATTGTTATTATTATGCCCTTACATTATTATTGTTATGTCGGCTCTGATTATATTATGACCCCTTAGACTCCTATATATAGAAAGGAGGTCTTGTCATTTGTATCATCCAAGAATTGTTCATTTGTGTAACGTAAAGGAGGTTGCCCACTCGAAGAGGCTTATTTCTAAGGCATTGATCTATCTTTTCTATCTTTTTCTGAGCTGGTTTCATAACATTTGGTATCAGAGTTTTAGATTCTAGGGTTTCGCTGCTCCAAATAGGTTATCGTGGTATTTTTGCTATAACTTTTTTTCTGCGACGTTTCAGAAGCTAAGAAAGAAACCCATTTGAGAAGAAATCTTTCTGAACCGCGAGTCCAAATTTCAGATCTTGTCTCGCTATATTTTCGGAGATATGATATGAGGAATTTAGGGTTTTTGCAAGCTCCAAAATTTCATCTAAAACAGGTCATCGTGGTATTTTCGCTATAACCTTTTCGCTACAAAGTTTCAGAAGCTAAAGAAAAAACCCATTTGAGAAGAAATTGTTCTAAATCTCGGGTCCGAATTTTAGATCTTGTCTCGCTATATTTTCGGATATATGATCTGAGGAATTTAGGGTTTTTGTAGACTCCCGAATTACATCCTAAACAGGTGACCTTGGGAAAATTGGCATAACTTTCTCTCTGAGCAACAAATTGAAATTTTGTAAGAAGTTACAGAAAGAGAACAGATGGCAGTTTTCTGTGCATAAATTTCAGATCCAAAGGTCGAAAACAATGACACATGGCACGTCGTACAAGTTCGCTCTACTGAAACATTATATAATCATGTCATCTTAGGAGATTGGGCATAACTCTTTCTTGGAGAATCAAATTCTGATCAGAATTGCGGGGTTAGAAAGAGAGCTTAGAGAGCTACTGCAGGAGACAATTTTAGAACTTTGAGATTTGAAAGTACAGATTTATAGTCATTTCAAGATCAAGCTCCTAAAATCAATAAAAGGCGATATGAGGAAGTTTGATGGAAAGGATCTAGTAAATTGGATACTACAGATGGAGCAATATGTTGATCTACATGGTGTACCACTGTTACAAAAGGTATGTATTTCATCTTCATATTTAGAACAGGATCAATTTTTATGTTATAAAGGGCTTTGTTCTCGTAAACAACTTGTTACGTGGTCAATTTTCATGGAGGAAATGATAGCACATTATGAGGATACAAAGAGCAACAACTTCTTTAGAGCAACACCACAACAATTGGAAGAAAAAAAAAGAGAAAAAGGACTTTATTACAAAGTGGAAAGAAAAATTATGGCAACAAGGAAGTCTACCCCTCACAAATATAAAGATGGAAGTGTTGTTTCTCCTAGCCTTCCACAACCTACAAGGGTTACACCACAACAATTGGAAGAAAAAAGAGAAAAAGGGCTTTGTTACAATTGTGATAACAAATACATTAAAGGTCATAACTGTGCTGAGAAGAAATTATTTTACATTGATTGTGGAGAGGAGGAAGAAAAGGATCAATAAATGTCAAAAGAAGAGTATATACACTAGGAACCAACCCCAGAGAAAGAAGAAATGAATCCGACGATATCTTGTAAAGCATTGGAAAGAATTACCACTCCTAAAACTCTCAAGATAGAAGGACATATCAACAAGAAAAAGGTTCAAGAAGTGAAAGATCACATCGAGAAAGAAGAAATGAATCCGACCATATCTTGTAATGCATTAGACAGAATTACCACTGCTCAAACTATCAATATAGAAGGACATATCAAGAAGAAAAATGTTCAAGAATTGAAAGATCACATCGAGTCTCAAGAAATAAATCCGACCATATCTTGTAATGCATTAGAAGAAATTACCACTCCTCAAGCTATCAAGATAGAAGGACATATCAAGAAGAAAAAGGTAAGGGTGTTGATTGATTCAGGTAGTACCCATAATTTTATTGATTGTAAGATAGCCAAGGAATTGAATTGCTTCATATATCTAGCACCGGAGTGTCAAGTGATAGTTGCAAGTGGACGAACCATAAATTGCTCTGGAAAGTGCCATAATATCAAGCTATCCATGGGAGAATATGTATTGAATAGTCCAATGCTTTCCATTCCAATGGGTGGTGTTGATGTTTTACTAGGAGTCCAATGGCTACAATCTTTGGATATGATAGCTTTTAATTTTCAAGAACTTTTCTTGAAATTTTTTTGGGAAGGAAAGGAAGTTGAATTGAGGGGTATCAAAGGAAAACATGGAAAGATAATCAACTCTAACATCATTAAAAATCTTATAAATAAAAAACAATGGGGTGTAATTGCACAATTATGTTCACTAGAGGATCCCACATCGAAATCATGTATTTATCCATATCTCCAAAACGTTTTGGACAATCATTCCAAGGTATTTGAGACTCCCAAAGGCCTCCCACCTATTTGTGATCATGATCATGCTATTCATTTGATTCCACGAAGTGTTCCTCCAAACATCAGGCCTTACATATATCCATATGCCCAAAGGAGTGGGAACTCATTCAAAAGTTGCAGAAGATCCAAGTTCAAACAGTATTGCGGGAACTTGACAAGGAAGGAAAAATCATATTGGAACCTGAAGTAGTCACAGAACCAAGAAATCTAAAGCTATGAAATAGATCAATTTCAAAGTATCTCATCAAGTGGAAGAACTTACCCGCTGAAGATTCCACATGGGAGGACAAGAATTTACACAGAAGCATCAAGAACTACTCAAGCGTTGAGGACAACACTTTTTGAAGGAGAAGGGCATGTTAGGTCCCTATACTACTAGTGTAATCCCTTATTGTTATTAGTACAACCCCCTTATTATATTGTTGTGCCCATGTAGTCTCCATATTGTTATTATTGTGCCCCATAGAAGCCCACTATTGTTATTATTGTGCCCTTACATTATTATTGTTATGTCGTCTCTGATTATATTATGACCCCTTAGACTCCTATATATAGAAAGTAGGTCTTCTCACTTGTATCATCCAAGAATTGTTCATTTTTGTAATGTAAAGGAGGTTTCCCCCTCGAAGAGGCTTATTTCTAGGGCATTGATATATCTTTTCTATCTTTTTGTGAGTTGGTTTCGTAATAGATATATATGGTATTGAGGAGTGATACCATGCAACAAAAGTTAGGGTTTCCAATGTAGTGCCACTTCTAAAGCTATTAGCCAATGAGGAGATCCCACAGGACCAGGTTACAAGATTAACCACCAAGTTGGGATAAGGGAAAAATATTACAATCCAAGCCCCTTATTTTTGTTGAATTCCCCCCACTAATTCATGTCGAAATGTGCCCAAGGAAAGCAAGCCTAAACACCCAAACACATAATGAAAATCCATACATTTGGTCTTAGCAGGCCCACCTTCAAACATATGATCATAACAGATGGGTGAGGGCACATAATAGTTGGCTCAGGTGTCGGAGAATGGTGGCACATTGAGCTATCTGGCGGTTGCAAGGGGATTTTGGCTATCAGTTGAAGGAAAACTTAGGAGAAAATTTCTCCTATTGATGTCACCCACTGGTGGTGGGTAACAGTATACACAAATCAAAGGTTGAGATTTATCTCCAAAGCAGTTATACTTTTTTTTACTCTTTTAATTAAATTGATTAATTAAAAAAAAGTCATATGAACAAGTGGCATATGAAATGACTAACGATTTTTTGAGAATTTGGTATTGATAAACCATGGTATTGGCCCATTGTATAAATTAACAATCTCCAGGTAAAGCGGGTGTAAATCTCCAAGAATTAGAATTGCATTCCATGTTTTTTCAAATATATTTATGTTTATATATTAATATTTTTATAATTATTAATAATAATAATGAAGTATAAATTTAGTTAGTTTTATGATTTTTTTAAATTTTAATAACGTGGAATGTATTATGAAGTAAATGTTTTTATGCTTATTATGGATTAATATCTATCAACATTTACCATCCATTTAATTTATATAGTTGGGCTAGTATAATTATATTTCTTATTTATAAAGACTTAAACATTCTTCTTTACCTTCTAATTGCTCTTTTTCCCCTTAAAGAAAGGTGAAGTTTTCACCAAAAAAATATCAAAACAAATACATGCCTATAGTACTTCTTAGTTCAATGACACTTTTGGACACACCATTTTTTTTAATTAAATTGAAAAGCAAAAAGGGCATAACTATTTCTGAGATAAATCTCCACCCTTTATCATAACTACTACTAAAATATTCAATGAATATTTGTTGGAGATTAAATCCCTATCAATCACCTAATAATTATTGATTATAAAATTAAAATTTTGGAAGCCCTATTCCAAAATAGACACAAGCAATAATTCAAAAAATTTACACATTATCCTCGATGGGGATGATGAACAGTGGCAGGGGGCATTCAGTGAGTGTTAAGGCTCACACAATGCGGAGGTAATTGGATGCGACGTGGTACATCTAGGAGCAATTGGGATCAGCACCAGATCATTTTCGAGGTAGGTTGGAGTATTTAGCTCTGGGGTGGAATAGTGATGGGTATCATTTGCATCCGTGAATTGTGTGACAGGCTTAGAGGAGAGTATGTCAGTGATAATGTTGCAATGTGTTGCTCTGGAGCACCCTACAAACCTCATATTTTTGGTCATGTGAATTGGGCTATATTGGGTTAGGTTCTTATGGCTAGCGAGCTATATTATGAAAGAAAACCTGCAGCATGGGATCTAGGCACTCATTCTCACCATGCATGCTTCTGTAGCATGATATACTGGCAGGTAAACTTTGTCATTTGTATTTTCATTTCGACAAGACTTTGGTTTGTAGGAATTTCATTGGGGGAGGGGACACTTCTAGGACTCTTGTTTTCTCCCTCGGTCCTGGATGTGTTAATTTGGCTTCTAATCCATGAGAAGACACGTCTCTGGTGGGGATGGTTTTTTATATGTCGCCTCATCATTCTTCTAAGAGGTGGTTGGTATTCCATTATTGCTCGGAACTTCACCCTGGGAGTTTGGTTTCTTTTGTTGTGGGTTGATAGGCTCTTTTCTTTTGGTTTTGTGTTTTTTGTGATGGTAAGACCTTAGAGCTACGATCATGTTCTTCCCTATAGTCTTGTGAGGGTGTCTAGTTGGTTACTCATGGGTTTAGAAATTAGAAGTAAGCATCTTTCTTGGTGGCTTTATCTCTCCTCTCTGGACCCTTTCTTGGTAGTGGGGGTCATTTGTGTGGTCGTTAAACGTATTTAGAGGTGTAGGTGTCTAGGACCAGGATCCTACTTTCCTTCATCATCGTATTTTCCTTCCTCCTCGCAGCCTGTTGACCTAGGAAGGGTATGCTCAAAAATTACTTGGTCCACCTCAACTAGCAGTCGATCGGTTGGCTTCTTCAGTATGGCTATTTCGTTGAGCCAAAATGAAGGGTGCTCTTAGTGGTCATCATTAAAGGGGGTTAGCAGTCAAGGCTTTACCAGCAGGGTGTGGTCCTGACAAATAGGTCATCGAGGTCGGGAAGTAGTGATGATTTGGCAATGGGGTCATCCTCGTTGCGGACATGGTCATCAGGGGCATCAAGATGCTCAGGCAGACGCGAATGAGGTGGAAGGTGTCTCAACGGAAGGAGAGGTCACCCACACCCCAGATCAATCCCTGATCCATGTGGTCCAACAACCATATTTTGAGGCAATTGTAGAACAACTCCAAGACATCCATGCCAACATGGACATTCTTAGGGAGCACCAATACAAGGACCGAAATGAGTTGGTGGATTATATCAATGATGTGCAATTCAGTTGGAATGAGATCCTAGAATAGCTCACTACCATGAGACGCAGTCAATGTCACAACAATGAACAAATGGACGAAATTGAAGCACGCCTGGCCCATATTGACTTCCATATACATGAAGATCGTGGGAAACCAGATAAAATGGGTAACCAAGCTCAAAAATCTGAAATATGTCCCCTCAATAATATGAAATCTACAGATTTTGTAGCAATTTTGCTTTTGTTTGGTATATATGGCCATTCTTTCCATGGGACATATGTAATAAATGGGTATATCTTCTTTGTTTTATCTGGATCTCCTTACTAACAAATCGGGTAGGAGTGAAATGAGGAGAGCCATAGACCACCACAACTTAATCAGCGACCTTTGGATAATATAAAGAAGTTTCCTTGATCGACAAAAAAAAAATTACACATTGGGAGATTTAAAATTTTTAATGTGTGAATGACATACAATTAAATGATTAAAAAAATTTACACATTAAGAAATTGTATCCCTCTATATGCTTGATATGATAGTATAATATAAATAGAAATAAATAAATGATAAACATATAACAATTAAGAGCACATGAACACCATAATTTAAATTGAAACCCTTATGAGAAAACCAACTTTGAATAATAGATCTATTATCCGATGATAAAAGAAGCTAATTTGGCCAACATTTCGGCCTAGCCAAGTGAGCACTCCACTCAAATTAGGCATATTACAATGGAGGATCCCCAAGCCTTTTAAAGGTTTCATAATATGTAATCTAGGGGATCTAATACCACTGTAGACCTAAAAACTTTGACTCTTTTATTGAGTTAAGTTTACCCTAATATTCCTCCCTTTAAATTTCACTAGAGAAATCAACATGCTTTTCTCCCTCATCACATAGGTCTACTCCAAGACTTTATCAACAGGGATACATGCCTAACCATGTCTTAGAGTTGTATGCCCATATACATGCAATTTAGAAATATCATCTCTAAAGCTTTTCTTTTTTTAATTATTGTCCAACACTTGTGCCACCATTCTCTCTCGTTTGCACGCCAAGTGCTTTCCTCACTAGATCTCGCTTTTGTGGTTTCATCTCAATTTGTTGGACTTCTACATACAATGTGTCATCATTTGAAACCACCACTCATTTTTCCAAGTCATGATCCATTGACTTGATTCCACTTATTCCTTCTTTTTTTTGCATTTGGTTCATTGATCTATATCTGAATGTTAGTTTTGTTGTGCTAATTTCATCTAAATATTTAAAAACACATGCTTTTCTATTGCTTCATGTGCAGGGTTCTCTTATGATGTTTTCGATTGGAAACAGGGAAATTTTATGTCAAGTTTTATGTGAAATCATAAGCATAATAGCATGAAAGTAACTATTGAACAGCAATAAGAAAATGAATAGAAAACCATCAAGAAAAACACTCAACACAATGTCTTGATAAAGGAGTTCACCCTTCTTGGGCTACATCTCCTTGGTCCAGCTTCCATGGCTTGGGCCTCTGTTATAGACATTTTTGGGCACTGCAACCCCAAGCATAAATTGTCCATAAACCAAGGGCTCCTAAGTCCCTAAAAGTGTTGTTCTAACCCCTAAAGGAACAAGGTCAACTGATTAAAGCTTCTCCCAGAAGTTCTCCATGAAAAACTACTCAGAACTGGTCAAAGCAGGATCATTTCACCTGCTCCATAAGCAAAGTGTGTTGCATCTCACCTAAGTACACTCTGTGGGTGCATTGCATTTCAAAAAGCCCTTCTATGGGGTGCGATGAGTGAGAAGTGACAAATGGCAGTGTCAATCCGCGAGGTGGAGAGGCATGGAATCTTCCAGAAACTTCTCCTATGACACTTGCCTCTCTGAATTCGACCAAGCATGAGTAAGAGATCATCAATCTCCAAGTGGAAGCAAGAACTATCAGAGGTAAGACACTAATCAAATCACAAGCTGACTCATCTCCCTTACAGATATCTATATATGGATCCCTCATCCCAGAGATCCAGAGGCTGGAATTTTGCATCTTGTAAGCAATTGTTGTTGGTTTCTTGAGGCAACAACATAGTGTTGGGTGATCTAAGCTTTGCATGAGGTGAAGAAGGGCTTACTTGCTGAGAGGATGATGCTGGGTCAGAACAACTGGTTGTAACTCTCTTGGCTCTTTCTTGATTATCAATAAAGCTATTCAAGTTCTCCTCCATACTCTTGTGTCGTTTATGTTTTATGCATTTGTATGGTCAATTTACATCTAATCCTAGATTGTTTATGATAATAGATCCATGTTCTTGTATAGTGTTATGCTACTTTGATTCTACAGGTACTCTATGAAGCTGGGTGTACAAGGAAGCAAGTAGCAAAGGTCTATCAAAAGAGATAGGAATCAAACTAGGAGCCAAGCGCAAGACAGAGGTTGGTCTCCTTTATTCTTCTCTCTTCTATCTTTCATAAAGGAAAACGAAAGTAGTTTTACTTTGCTTGTTTCTAAGGTAGCTACCACACCTTAGTGGGATTAGCAGTTCTGCATAGACACTTTTCCCTGTAACAAAATGGTGACTCCACTGGGGAGCGACTAGGTTGTTTATTTATCTACATTTTTGTTTACTTTATAAACTTACAGACAGAGCCTGAAGTCGAGCCAGGTAGCTTTCGAACTGCATTTGCTATGCAAATGCAAAGTAGATAAATGCCGCTTCAGTCAATCTCCGGGTTTTGTTTACTAATTTCCCTTGTGGTGGCTCTAGTAACCTCCTTAGATCTACTCCTGTTGTTGATTTACTGATTACCACTTGCTCGGCCAAAATCCCTGAACTGAACTACAAACTGTGACCTGGAACCCAAGCAAAGTCTCGTCTCTGGCCTAGTGCAGTCTCTGTTCTGTGAATCTGAAATTCAACGCACTTCCCGAGTGTAGTAGGTGCGCTGCATTTAATATTCACTGTGTTACAGGTGCGCTGATCAGACTAGGCATTGTTCCTGAATTTTGGTTTCTGTGTTCATTCTTTTCAGTTCTATTCATGAATTTTTCTACTTGTAGTCAGTATACCTCTGTTTTAAACCCCTTTCCTTGCTCATATTCCGCCTCCATTGTGCAAAGAACTGTAAGTGTTTTTGTGTATTTGTTGAGTCATTTTCAGTTCTCCTTTGCAAAAAAGTAACGTAATTGTACTGTCGTCTCTTGATTTGAAAGTGTCGCAAGTGTTGTTTTCAGTCATAGAAGAGAGTCTGATTGCTTTGGATAGTCGATTACCCTGTTACTGTTGTATTTGATCTGAATTAGTAGTCTTTCTAGTGTCGAAAGCAAGTCTTCATTTTGAATTTTAAAAGAAACTTGTTAGTAATTGCCGCTTGAAAGTAATTCAGATTTGCGCATTAGCTTTCTTTTTATCATTCACATATTAAGAAGGCTGAAAAAAAATACATGCATGTGCATTTGCATTTAGACTGTTTGATTGGTTTGATTTAGGACAGTGCATATAGTGTGTGCTCTTTGCTCTTTGTTGAAAGAATTATGTCTTTCTTTCCTTAGTAGCTAGATTTTCATTGCACAAAGAAGATAAAAGACTGTTTATCATCTTAGATTGCATTTTAGGAATTGTACATCTACATCACGCGGTGAACCTGAAAGGCAAATTTCTTAAGCAAGATCAACTATAAAATAAATTTAATGAATCTAACAACACTTTGGAACCTAACACACAACATCTAGAAGTCTAGGCTAGAGACATATTCCGGCATTGTAAAGCCTGGTAACTGTTGTTCTCACTGTTGGTTGGGTGATTCCTCCACTTTGAGACGATAAGTGCCAGTACGGACTTGTGCTCCCACGTACCGTAGAGTATATTTTGGGAGACCACAATAGGCTTAATCCTTTATCCATAGGAAGCCGTGTCTGCCGCCCTATCGATCGCAATGCACTGAACACGGCATTCGGGAAGATTGACTGCCGTACCGTAAAAAGTATTCTGCAGTTTTGCGATTGGTTTGGTATTAATCCCTTTGCCTAGATTTCCAGAGCAATCCCTTTCATTCCTTTTCAGACTCCTTAACAGAAAAGGTCCATCTGAGCACTTGTCACTTCAGGCTCATTAAAAATCGAAGGCGACTAGAGTCATCTTTTTTTTTTTCTCGACTCTTTAAAATTGAAAAAACAAGTTGTGTCAAAGCGTCTAAAATTTATTTTAAACGGAATAATCATCACCTTTCCTACGTTGGTCTTAGGTTGAGAGAATGGAGTCCACCAACCAAGGAATTCCTCTTGGAGGAAATCCTAGTCCCTTCTCCTCTTGGGGAGATGTTGGTGCACCCCATATGGCCACATTGTCGCTTCCAGGATTGACAATCGGCTTGCCCGTATGGCTCTTCTCAACCTCTGTCGTTCAGAACACCGCAATTCCTGAACAATCGAGTCAACAACTAGATGATTCCAAAGTTACCCACCAACCTTCTACTTCCTCCAATTCCTCCTCTCCTCCTTCCTTTTCGCTTGATGGGGCTGGTAAAGCCAAAAATCAAGTACCTGAGAAGAAAAATGAAAAGAAGAAGAAAGAGAAGAAGAAGAAGGAGCCAAAGGCGAAAAGGGGCAACCAAGCGTCGTCTAGCGAAAATCCACACACTGCACCGACCAGGCCTAAATCGCCATGTGTCATTTGCAAAGGAGACCATTATCATAGATATTGTCCCTGCATCCCTCGGATCTTAAGGGACTGGTCTCCTCGTTTGCACAATCCGGTGTCGTCAACCTCTGATGATCATGTTGAAAACACACCGTCGACTAGTGAAAGCGAAGCCCCAGGACAAAAAGGAAAATATAGATTTCCTTGTAAACTGTGCGAAGGCAATCATGCTGTCCACCATTGTCCCTTCTTAGACGAGGCTAAAAGAGTTTTGGACGATCGTCCGGTTTCACCGTTACGACTTCCTCCTGGATATAAAAAACTCTTGCCGAGTCCGTCACTAGTTGAAAATCCGGCTGACCCGCCCAGGTGGTCGGCCGAAGCATCTATCATTGAAGACGAACCATCTGAACCCATACCAGATGAAAGTCAAAAGGTCGAGACAGCAGTTGACCCGGTCTTGCCTTCAGAGGTTCCATCTTCAGATGATACAGTCACCGAAGAGAACAAGGATGACACCGTCCAGATTCTTTTCGTAAGCACAGACTCCGATGAAAATGGAAGAAATTTATCCATTCCTTTACCGCAGGAAGGAAGTTCGTCAGACTCATACCCGGCCGTCTATTCGGTCCCACCTCCAAGCAACCTAGTTGTTTCCTTTGACTGGAATCAACTAGGCAGACCCTGTTTACCGGCTAGTGTACCATTCCGAATCATTGCTCAAATATATAGAATGGTTATGGCCGGTACCATCATAGATGAAGGGGCTTCTATGAGTATCCTTTCCTAGACTGCTTGGAAAGCGCTTGGTTCACCATCGCTTTTGCCTGAGATGAGAAATCTAACAGGCTTTGACAAAGGAACCAGTCAACCGTTAGGGATCTGTTGAGGGCCCCGAGGTCGGGTCAACAACAAGGGGGATACCCACCCGGTCCGGAACCTGGTTGGCGGCTCCTTGCCCGTTTGGAGTAGCGGGTCCGACTGGGGGTAATGGGACCAGTTTCCCAATTGTGATGGGTGTATGTGTGTGCGTAGAGTTTGATGGTATTAATCTAGGAGGATGTTCTAAACTAGTCTTAATTCTAACTGCTAAACTAACTCTATGCTAATGTAATCTAATGAAGAAAAGTACATCTAATCTACGCTAACCCGGGGTGTTTTTTGTCTTGTTATGCGATCTAAAAAGATTTCTAACAGCAGCTGGTAATAAAGATCATTCGACTGATATCAGAATATAAATCAATAAAGATAAACCATTCTGCATAAGAAGTTAGGCAGAGTAGTTGTAAACAACATATCGCATAATCAGTTTTCTATATGTTAAACATAAATAAGTGATCCCACCGTACAGAAGTGCCAAATGGTAATGCAGACATTCATGCAATAACATATAAAGAACTCAGCCACATGTTACTTATAGGAATACTAGGAGAATCTAGCCAAGAGATAAAAGTACCATTTATGACTAACTTCACTAATAAACTTCAAGTAACAATGATTTATTTCTACTTGTTCTAACATCTGCTAAGAGTACAGAAGTGCAACATCAGTAACAGATATTAAGATGCAAACATAAATAAATCTTGATCCATCCATTCATCAAAAACCTCCTCTGAGGGTGCAGAAGTGCATGTTCTGAGGATAAGTTTTTTGACAGATTTCCAGACCCTTCTCCAAAAACCATGAGAAGGGTTAAATACTACTAACTAATCAATATTAATTACATGAAATTAGGGAATCAGCCTCAAATGACCGCCCTTTTACTAAAAGCAACTTTATTTCTAAATTTAAAAGCTAATTTCTGACCGTTTCTGTATATTCTCTTTAGTGCTGTCAACCGTGCAATGCTTTCCTGGGAAGAGTCGGCTGGCCGCCTTCTTGTTTCGCTCGGGAGATAAAAGTGGAAATAGCAGGCGTTGGCACTTCCTTCTGGCAGACTAGAAGATATTTCCGAAAACCTTTCTCTAGTTGGGTGTATTCGCCGCGTGTACACTTAGCGTGTCCCAGTTTCTTATCGAACTGATTTTGCTGTTGCCGTTTTTGGTTTCCGGTCATGCGAATGACTGAGTGGGTTAGGAATTGTGCTGTATGGGCAACTCCATGTGTCAATAATTTCTTCCATTCTTTGTTCCAGGTTTTCCTGAAGCGTCTTCTTTTTCATGCCCTTCTTTCTCTGCTTCACTAGGTCTGAGCTTCAGGATCTTTTCTGAACATGCTGCTTTTGTGTGCCTTTGACTCTGAGTTGTGAATAGTCTAATTTCATCAGTGCCAGTCGGCTGATAGTCTGGAATCTGCGGCTCTGCTGCGTGCGGCATCCGTCTGCGGAGGCATTTTCTCTTTGCTGATTGACGCTCTCCTCTTTCCCTCAGATGTTTCCTGTTATATAAACTTATATCAGTTACGTGTCTTGTAGTCTACGCAAAGGGGAAGTAAAATGAAAAGACTTGACGTGAAAGCATTAATGTCTAATGAATGCATAATTCTGACATTTATCCTAACTTGACTCTTCGATAAATGTAACGCAATCATTCCTGGATACTTAAGCATGCGGTTATTAAATTCTTTCAAGGCGCGCGCTTAATGCATGGGTCTATCGTGTGATAAGTCTTTTCAGATCGCAGGTCGCAGATCGCAAATCGCAACTCGCCGCCATCGCAGATCGCAAATCGCAGCCATCGAGAGTTCTCGTTTAACGGCTACGTCGCATAGTGTGATGCTTGCGATTTGCGATATCGCATATCGGCGATCGCATTGCTCGAAGGTTTTTCTTTTAAGGGGCGTGCGTGAGGCATGCGATGCGATGAACTTCCCATCGCACTTTCGCAGTGTTCGCTTTTCGCGCTCGAGCTGTGTTTTGGCCTTTCTTTGCAATGCGATTTGAGCCTTAGGGAGAGAAATACAAAAACTTTAGAAAAAATATTTTTTGGGATTTTCGTTAAGGGTTCCCTCTTTGCTTGACGTTACTGCTAATGTCAAGTGAAGAAGGGGGGTTGTTGGTGACCACAACAATGGCGATTCACTGTGAAGAACCAGTTATCTCTGCTTGTTCTATTGCATTTTCACTTCCAAAACAGAAAAGGTTTTCTTATGCCTAACTTTTGTTATGGACAGATAGAGTATTACCTTTTATCCTGTTAATGATGCTTCGTCTTGCCTTCTTATTTTGCTCTGATTGTTTGTTTCCTCTGGGTTATTTTATATTCATACCTAGTCATTACTCAGTCTCCTCAAAGACAAAATAAGGTCTTCTCTGCGTACTGGCTTTGTAAAGTATGCTCATTTGTCGTAGGTAGAGCCTCTGCTGCCCGCAAGCGTCCATAGCCTCGACAGGGTTACCATATTATCCAGCGATGATCCTTTTTCCTACTTGAGGTTATTTACAACATTCCAGAGAGAAATCCTTTTGACACTTTTTCTTTTCTTTTTTGATTTTTTAAATAAATCTCGAAAGAACAATGTCTTGGTTTGGTGGCCAAATTATGACACAGTCATTCACTTGATTTACACTTTGCTGAACAAGCTGGCTCGTGATGAGACCCCTTGCCTTTCGATTGTATAATCTTAAGTCGTTACCCTGTTTTGGTAGACAGTGGTGGCAAAGTCAGCAAGTTATAATATCTGTGATCATGATAAGCCGGCTCGTGATGAGACCTCTTATTCTTTGAGATATAGTGTTCTCTTGGATTGTCTCTCTGGATGCTGCGATTCTCCGTAGCAAGGAGGAAGTCATTGTTTTTCCTTAAGAAAGCTTTGGACGACAATAATAGAGTTTTAAGAACAGCAGTTTTGCAGAGAATACTTATTTTGCTATCGATGATACCTTTCATAGCATTGGCATAAAACAATTTTTTCCAAAAGTTGCTCTCATCCCAGGTCTCTTGGTGAAGTTCGAGACTAACATCATATTCAGGTTTAAAGTTAACTCTATTTGTCAATAATAAAAGTCAGATTTTTCGAAAAGTTTTGCTATTTATACAAGTGAAATCAAAATCTGATACAGAAATGGTATGTTTCCTCATGAATACTATTTATGATCGTTCACAACCAGCCCTGTCTATGAAAAATGAAAACTAACATGAAAATTTAAAACTATCTTACAAAAACAGAAGGATTGACCTTCTATGGGAAATATATTTTGAGGGTTTGTCCGTTCACAGGCAGAGAATCTCTCCTGCCTGTCAAGTCCTGCAACACAAAAGTTGACGGGCCTATGACTTCCACGATTTGAAAAGGACCAAGCCATAGCTTCTGAAATTTCGTATGTTTGCCCTTTTCTTCGTGAGCCTTATCCCACTTTAAAACTAAATCACCCATTTGGAAATTTTTTCTGGTCTTTATGTTCGAATCAAAAGAGGATTTTATCAGCGCTTGGTGGTGAGCATGGGTTTTCTTGGCCTGTTCTCGTCGTTCTTCTAACTTGATTATCTCCAGTTGCCTTAGTTGTAAGGGAGAAGTAGGTACTTCATCAATGTATTGTACTAAGGATAAGGAGGGAATGAGTAGGTGAGTAGGAAGAACTGCTTCTCTCCCGTAAACCAAATTAAAGGGAGAAGTCCCGATAGAGGCCTTCTTGGTAATTCTGTCTGCCCATAAGGCATTTACCAGCGCTTTGTGCCAACTCTTTTGGTTTTGGTCAACTGTCTTTTTGATAATCCTGATCAGGTTCTTATTTGTTGATTCAGCCAACCCATTACCTTGCGGATAGTAATTGGCAGAATATTTCAGTTTGAACCCTCTTTTGAGTGTGAACTCAGTCATGGTATTTCCAGAAAAATATGAAGCGTTGTCAAATATTAAGGCCGTTGGCAATCCAAATCTAGTAATGATAAACTGATCTATGAATTCAACAATGTTTTCAAAATTAGCTGTCTTGAGAGGAACTGCCTCTACCCATTTAGTAAAATAGTCAGTTGCAGTGAGGATATACCTATGCTGTTTAGAGGAGTGAGGAACGATCTCACCTATTATGTCCAGGCCCCATTGGCTGAACGGCTGTTCGATGTTAACCGGCTGCAGTGGCATGGATGATTTCTTTTGTCTTCCCGCAGTAGTTTGGCAGACTTGGCATTTTCTCACATGATTGTACGAGTCTTTGAACAGCGTGGGCTAGTAGTATCCTGCACGTAATATTTTGTGTGCGGTGGCTTCTCCAGCATAGTGTCCTCCTGCTGGTACATCGTGGAGTTCCTGCAAAACCTTTTCGGCTTCAGTTTTCTCAAGACATTTAAGAAGCACAAAATCGTAGTTTCTTTTAAATAAGACATCATTTACGAGCTGGTATTGTTTATCTTTTAACCTCAGGGCTCTCTTTTTGATGTGATCCAAGTGAAATGGAGCATATTCGTTCTTTAGGAAATAAATGATGTCGGTATAAAACGATTCTGCGTCGTTTAGGCTTACCTCATACGCGTGTACCTCTTCAGGCGATTCTTCGGGGATTTGCGATGCTCCAGCTAACATCTTGCAGAAGCCTTGGCCTCTTACGATGTGTGCTGGCTTGATTTCCAGGTCGTATTCTTGCAAGGCGGTGATCCAATTCGCTCTCTTTTCGCCCACATCCTTTTGAATCAGGAGGTTCCTTACCACCGGAAATGGTACTATGACCTTGGTATGGGCCTTCATCAAGAAGGGTCTGAAATATTTGACTGCTTTAAAGACGGCATATGCCTGTTTCTCCACGTCCAAATATTTCAGCTCAGCACCTTGCAAGTTTGAGCTAAAGAATGCGATTGTGGCTTCTGCCTTTTCTTTGTTTGCCTGAGTCAAGATCGCAGCATAAGAATGTTCTGAGGCAAACGTGTATAAGACAAATGGTTCTGAAAAATTTGGGGTTGCTAGGGATGGAGCGTCGATGATGGCTTGTTTGATTAAGTTAAACGCTTCGTGCTCGTCTAGACACCATTTGAAGTTTGAATTCTTTTTTATCATTTTTTGTAAAGGAGAAATAATACATGAAAAATCTGGGACAAATCTTTTGACAAAATTGATCTGTCCTAGGAAGGATTGCATGGTCTTTTTGTTATGGGGCATGGATATCTCGGAAATTTCTTTGATTCTGGCAGGTTCGATGTGAATGCCCAATTTGGACACTATGAACCCTAGTAATTTTCCTTCACTCAACGCGAAAAAAGATTTCTTCGGGTTGAGCGAGATTCCATACCTTAAACATCTTTGAAAGATTTGCTTCAAATCTTTGAGGTGGTCGCTTCGTTTTTTGGAGTATACAGTTATATCATCCAGGTAAATCACCACTGATTTATTTACTAACCCTTTGAACGCAATATCCATAGCTCTTTGGAAAGTAGCGCCGACGTTGATCAGACCGAACGGCATCTTTCGATACGCGTAGGTACCCCATTTAGTTCGGAAGGTGGTCTTTAGCTGATCGTCTGGGTGCACCAGCACTTGATTATATCCTGAAAATCCATCCAGGAAAGACATCAATTCTGAGCCTGCTACAGCCTGTAATATTTGCTCCATAGGTGGGAGGGGAAAATTGTCTTTCTGACAGGCTTTGTTGAGATTCCGGAAGTCGATGCAGATTCTAATATCTCCATTTTTCTTCCTAACAGGTACCATATTGGATACCCACTTGGAATGTCTGACCGGAAAAATTATTCTGGCTCTCAACAACTTATTAAGCTCAGTTTTTATTTGATTTTCCAGGTTAGGGTGTATTTTCCTGAGCTTCTGTTGGACGGGTTTCTCATTGTCGATCATAGGGATAGTGTGCTGAATGATAGAAGTGTTATAAGTTTTCAGCTCATCGTAGTTCCAGGAAAAGACGTCCTTGTACTGTCGTAGAAGACGGATGTATGCTGATTTTTCTTCAGGAGCTCGGCCTTGGCCTAGATTGACGTTTTGGGGTTTTTCATCGGTTCCTAAGTTCATTGTTTCGTAGTTCAGAGTTGAACTGTAAAGTTTGGCGTTAGCTGACCTTTTGAACCGACTTTTTAAATCATACAAATCTTCTAACTTGACCACTGATTTGGGTATAGCGTTATCAGCGCCATTTTGTTGTATTTGGTGGTCATGACAGTCTTCGTCGATTATCTGGTTCAAGTAGGATCCTTCAGAGGTAAGGAAACTTACGATGTCTAGGTCATCGTTGAATACTCTCCAGTTGGTGATGTTGTCAGGGATAGACGGTTTGAAAATTAGTTCGATCGAAAACCTATCTGGACTAAAGTCTTCGGAGGGAATGAGTCTGGAGGCTACGTTTGCTAGCAGGTCTGCGCTTGCATTGTGAAGTCTTGGGATTGATGAAATATTGAATGCTGTAAAATGCGCAGTGAGATCTTGCACTAAAGATTGGTAGTGCTTTAAATGAATAGATAGGCATTGTATGGTGTTACGTACCTGTTTGACGACGATCTCGGAATCTCCAAAGACTTGAAGATATTTGACGTTGGAGCCGATTGCTTTGTATAGGCCTTGCACCAAGGCTTCATATTCCGCTGTGTTGTTCGTGCAATCGAACTCCAGTCTGCATGTGAGCATGGTCTTATTTCCGTCTGGGCTAATCAAGATGCATCCCGCTCCCGCTCCCTCATTGGACTTAGAGCCATCAAAATATAATTTCCAAAATAAAGAAGTATTTACAGGGTTATCTAAGAAACTAACACATTTTGAATCATCAGTCTGGGAAAAGTTTTCTACTTGGGATACGACTGAATTTTCTAAATATGGTGATATGTGAGCATTGAAATTTCCAAGGAAAGAGTCTACCGAATAGTTGCCTATGATGCTGCTGTTGTATGCTATGGCTTCATTCTCTCCCTCCAGATCCATTACTATGTACTTTTGGTGCAGTTCTCGTTCAACCTTTATTTGGTTTGGTTTCCCGTTGAAGGGTAACCACATGTGCGACCAGTCAGTCGAAAAATATCCGTGGAGCTTCTCGGACCAATCCCTGCAAAGAATTAGACCATAAAATTCAGGGATGTCAGCAACTAGAATATCGATGATCTGGCATACCTTGGGGTTGGACGATAGTCTTATGTTCACTTGATTAAGTTCGCCTATCACTTCGACTTGTGATCGATCAAGTTGAACTATGCGCACTGCAGATTTTTGCGGTTGAACATTAAGTTTGGCACATATTGACTTGGGTAGAATATTGGTTGAAGCACCAGAATCAACCAAGCAGTTATGCACGTTTCTGTTAAAGATCTCGTAAGTGAGGAGGAAAGGGGGAGTGTGAGATCTAGACCTCCCTCCAATTAAAGCGATGTCATTTGGATCGATTTTATTGATCGCGTTGATTGGGGGTCTTCCTATATTATGGGAAGCTATAGCTGTAGGTAGAGGCGCAGTAGGTACGGCGTGTAACTCTTTCATCATGATCTTCTGTTGGTGTTTCAATTTGCTCAGCTCGTACAGGGTGATATTAGCCCTAGTCTTCTTCATGTCGTCAATGATGTTATAGTCCATTTCATCCGACACTATTAGTGTCTTTGATGGAGGCGGCTGCTCTGATTGGACTGGGCTAAATGAGGTCGCTTTAGGGGTTGTCTTCTTTGTTGCGACCTTTTCTTTTGCTGGAGGGCTTGCGCCCTTCTGTTTTGGGGTAGTCTGGGGAGGATCAAGCTGATTTCTGCTTCTTGTGCTGACCGGAAGTGCTTCTTGATCTTCCTCTTGTGGGAGGATGAAATCCCACATTCCTTGCAGTTCCACCACTTCTTCATCGTCAGTATGCGTTTCAATGGTGTTCTCTTCTTCTTCTTCTTCAGATTCTACGTTAGAGACCACATTGGGTGGCTTCGTCTCCATAGGAGGATTTCTCTTAAAACTCCTAAAAGGCTTTCTTGGGGACGATTCTGCTACTTGTTTCCTGATATCGATCATCTCATTTGACATGGCCTTTAATACCTTTTGTAATCCTTCCATGTCGAAAGGATCTTTCGTTTGCTTCTTCTTGGTTTCTTCTTTGAAAGAGATTTTCTTAGATTTACGCTCTTCGATGGTAGATCTCTTTTCTAGGGCTACTACGCGTCTTTCGACCGCCAATGCCTCAGCCAAGTTATCGACTAAGGTCGTCTTACTTGCCCTATCTACGAAGATGGCCAAGTTTGAAGGTAAGGCTGTGATGTACCATTCGCATCTTACTTCCTCGCTGGGTTGGGAAGCAGCAGGGATTTTATTGAGGATCTTGTTGAACCGTAAGTTAAAATCTTTAATGGGTTCCCGAGCCTCAGCTTTAAGATTGGACAGATCGTTGATCAGTGTCGCTGTTGATCTATCATCGTCGAATTTGGTGAGAAATTGATTTTGAAAAATATCCCAGCTAGTGATAGATCCAGAGGGTAACGAAAAGTACCATGACCCGGCCGTCCCTTGCATCGTTTAGGGGAACAGTCAGACCACAACGTCTTCATTGGTAACTCCGTTGAGATTAACAGAAAGCATGAAATTATTGATATGTTCTTCAGCTAGCATTCCAGTTTCTGGATTGAACTTTGGTAACCACTTCTCGGGATGGGCAAGTATTAGACTCAGGGGCGGAGGCATTAATACCGCCCCAGGATTGTTCCATGGAGTTTGTTCCATCGCTGAGTTGCTGATTAGCAGAAGTGCAGAAGATGATCTTTGAGGTTGAGAAGATAGAGATGTTATGATCTTCGACGGTTGTGGAGGAAGGGTTGTGGAAGATGGATGAGTGATTTGAGGTGGGGATGTGGGTGGTTGACTTCGCGAAGAGGGAGTTGAAATGGATGAGGTGGATGAAAGAGTCTCTCTGTCAGACTCTAGAAATGTTTTCCTTGCTCTTTTCCTAGTGGGGAGAGGGATTTCAGTTGGCTGAATGCCAAATTTTTCACTCTTCAATCAGGTCAGGGGATGAGCAGGGTTGTATTGCGAAGTCAAGCTGCTTTTAGGTTTATCAGATTTCTGGTTAAAAATAGAGAATCCCTGGAGTCTACTGATCAAGGTATGAACTTCAGGGGGATCGACAATAAGTTGTTCTAATGTATCGGGATGTATAGCAGCTGTGGATGTTCGGGCGACTTCCATTTCCGAGTTTAGTCGTGTTGGGGAAGTCGGGGAAGTTGGTGAGGGTGATTTGCTCTTAGAATGGTATTTGGATTTTGAATTATGTGCCATTCATAGCTGGCCCTCCTTCTAGCACCAGAAATGTTGAGGGCCCCGAGGTCGGGTCAACAACAAGGGGGATACCCACCCGGTCCGGAACCTGGTTGGCGGCTCCTTGCCCGTTTGGAGTAGCGGGTCCGACTGGGGGTAATGGGACTAGTTTCCCAATGTGATGGGTGTATGTGTGTGCGTAGAGTGTGATGGTATAAATCTAGGAGGATGTTCTAAACTAGTCTTAATTCTAACTGCTAAACTAATTCTATACTAATGTAATCCAATGAAGAAAAGTACGTCTAATCTACGCTAACCCGGGGTGTTTTTTGTCTTGTCATGCGATCTAAAAATATTTCTAACAGCAGCCGGTAATAAAGATCATTCGACTGATATCAGAATATAAATCAATAAAGATAAACCATTCTGCATAAGAAGTTAGGCAGAGTAGTTGTAAACAACATATTGCATAATCAGTTTTCTATATGTTAAACATAAATAAGTGATCCCACCGTACAGAAGTGCCAAATGGTAATGCAGACATTCATGCAATAACATATAAAGAACTCAGCCACATGTTACTTATAGGAATACTAGCAGAATATAGCCAAGAGATAAAAGTACCATTTATGACTAACTTCACTAATAAACTTCAAGTAACAATGATTTATTTCTACTTGTTCTAACATCTGCTAAGAGTACAGAAGTGCAACATCAGTAACAGATATTAAGATGCAAACATAAATAAATCTCGATCCATCCATTCATCAAAAACCTCCTCTGAGGGTGCAGAAGTGCATGTTCTGAGGATAAGTTTTTTGACAGATTTCCAGACCCATCTCCAAAAACCATGAGAAGGGTTAAATACTACTAACTAATCAATCTTAATTACATGAAATTAGGGAATCGGCCTCAAATGACCGCCCTTTTACTAAAAGCAACTTTATTTCTAAATTTAAAAGCTAATTTCTGACCGTTTCTGTATATTCTCTTTAGTGCTGTCAACCGTGCAATGCTTTCCTGGGAAGAGTCGGCTGGCCGCCTTCTTGTTTCGCTCGGGAGATAAAAGTGGAAATAGCAGGCGCTGGCACTTCCTTCCGGCAGACCAGAAGATATTTTCGAAAACCTTTCTCTAGCTGGGTGTATTCGCCGCGTGTACACTTAGCGTGTCCCAGTTTCTTATCGAACTGATTTTGCTGTTGCCGTTTTTGGTTTCCGGTCATGCGAATGACTGAGTGGGTTAGGAATTGTGCTGTATGGGCAACTCCCTATGTCGATAATTTCTTCCGTTCTTTGTTCCAGGTTTTCCTGAAGCGTCTTCTTTTTCATGCCCTTCTTTCTCTGCTTCACTAGGTCTGAGCTTCAGGATCTTTTCTGAACATGCTGCTTTTGTGTGCCTTTGACTCTGAGTTGTGAATAGTCTAATTTCATCAGTGCCGGTCGGCTAATAGTCTGGAATCCGCGGCTCTGCTGCGTGCGGCATCCGTCTGCGGAGGCATTTTCTATTTGCTGATTGACGCTCTCCTCTTTCCCTCAGATGTTTCCTGTTATATAAACTTATATCAGTTACGTGTCTTGCAGTCTACGCAAAGGGGAAGTAAAATGAAAAGACTTGACGTGAAAGCATTAATGTCTAATGAATGCATAATTCTGACATTTATCCTAACTTGACTCTTCGATAAATGTAACACAATCATTCCTGGATACTTAAGCATGCGGTTATTAAATTCTTTCAAGGCGCGCGCTTAATGCATGGGTCTATCGTGTGATAAGTCTTTTCAGATCGCAGGTCGCAGATCGCAAATCGCCGCCATCGCAGATCACAAATCGCAGCCATCGAGAGTTCTCGTTTAACGGCTACGTCGCATAGTGTGATGCTTGCGATTTGCGATATCGCATATCGGCGATCGCCTTGCTCGAAGGTTTTTCTTTTAAGGGGCGTGCGTGAGGCATTCGATGCGATGAACTTCGCATCGCACTTTCGCAGTGTTCGCTTTTCGCGCTCGAGCTGTGTTTTGGCCTTTCTTTGCGATGCGATTTGAGCCTTAGGGAGAGAAATACAAAAACTTTAGAAAAAATATTTTTTGGGATTTTCGTTAAGGGTTCCCTCTTTGCTTGACGTTACTGCTAATGTCAAGTGAAGAAGGGGGGTTGTTGGTGACCACAACAGGATCCTTCCCAATGTGCCCATAACGTTGAGAGGGAAAACCGTTCATATGAACGTAATGGTAGTCCAAGGACCCCTAGATTATAATCTACTCCTTGGACGAGACTATATTTATTGCATGGGAGCCATTGTCTCATCACTCTTTAGAGTAATGTATTTTCCGCATGAAGGAAGAGTGGTCAAGCTCGTAGACCAGCTTTCATTTCCCGGATCACACATAGTAAATAGTCATATACCATCCCTGAATGGTCTTTTCACACAAGGAATGTCTCATCAATCCACAGTCTGTCCACCTGATGAGCGCGAGTGATTCGGAGGACATGACTGAAACCCAAGGGGCATGCACCCTGGTCTGCTTCGGCAGGAAAACTTCGGGTATAGGGTAAGTTTCCGCGAGAGATATATGACTAGTCTGTACTCCCGTCCGTGATTGGAAAAGGGGGTTAGACTGGAATAAGATTCCCTCGTCAAAGTTATGTGAGTGGATTGGCTCACCTTTGTCTATTTCAGTAGACATCACTGAAGAAGTGTTTTGTTTGCGGTGTGAATAGAACAATCTTTGGTAACCTGAAAGAGGTAGACCTTTCCTGATAAAACAAATGTTTTGTCGGTAGAATAAAAGGTGACCTTGAAGCTTTATTTTATACCTGGGGGCATGCAAACCTTTTGGCATGCAAGCGAAGAGTGACCATTTATTTTTTAAATTTGTAGGTCCTCTAACCCTTTAAACTCGTAGGATTGGTCGTTTCCTAACTTGCATAAAGAAAGGATGTGGGGCAAAGATTTGAAAAATTGTCGTTTTCATATATGAGACATTCTTATTATACGACTGGGTTAATCGAGTAGTTTTAACGTGGACTTCATGCTCGTTAAAAAATAAACATAAGCAATGAGCAAATGTTTCCCCCAGCGTTTAAGCTCAATAAAAAATGAACCAATTCCCGGTAAATAATCATCGTGAATGTAATACTTCAGCCTTTAAAGCCTTGGTCGTGTTCCCATCATCACCTCCACTCTGTATCAGCCGATCATTCACCTCCATTTGATTGTTTACCCCTTTTGAGGAACAGTTGCGAAGAGTGATCCCGCTAGCCATCCTTGTAACACTACCGTGATTGGAAAATTCCAAACCTTACCTAGAATCAGCTGCTACCCAATTTTATCACTCGTTCCTCAAAGACGAGTGTCCTTTAAGCTCTTTTCAACTGACTCGTAAAATATGAAAAGATTGCCGAGCCATTGGCCTCTCCAGCTCGTTAAAGGGACCGGAAGTGCTATCCCTTCTTTAGATTTTAATCTTTTTGGACCTGAGGGATTATTACACAAAAAGATCGAGCGCTTTTTTTGTTCGGCTCGTTAAAAGTATCGAAAATTCATCCCTTCTGTATTGTTTTATACTTTTTTGGACTTAAGGGATTAGATGACGAAAAAGGAATTTTGGAGTTTCCTTTACATCCTTTTTCAGACTCTCTAAAATTGAAAAGGCTGCGATATATATTCAGGGAAATAAAGACATCAAATGTACATCGTTGCTGCACAGATAATCATCCAATCAAAGGGATGATGGTTCTACTAGAATCATCAGTCTACAATCAGACGATTGTCTGTCCTATGTACATGAAAATGAATTTATAAAGTTGAGCATGGGAATGCCCGCCTCAGCTAGATCATGAAAATATTATGAAGATAATGTATTGTATTGTATCTTATTACAGGTCTCCTCCGAGCTTGAAATAACTTTGGATCCTCATGATAAAGCATTTCACCCGACATCAAAAAAGATTAACGACCTCATGCTTTAGGGGGAAACTGTTATAGACATTTTTGGGCACTGCAACCCCAAGCATAAAATGTCCATAAACCAAGGGCTCCTAAGTCCCTAAAAGTTTTGTTCTAACCCCTAAAAACAAGGTCAACTGATTACAGCTTCTCCCAGAAGTTCTCCATGAAAAACTACTCAGAACTGGTCAAAACAGGATCATTTCACCTGCTCCATAGGCAAAGTGCGTTGCATCTCACCTAAGTACACTCTGTGGGTGCATTTAATTTCAAAAATCCCTTCTATGGGGTGCGATGGGTGAGAAGTGACAAATGGCAGTGTCAATCTGCGAGGTGGAGAGGCATGGAATCTTCCAGAAACTTCTCCTATGACACTTGCCTCTCTGAATTCGACCAAGCTTGAGTAAGAGATCATCAATCTCCAAGTGGAAGCAAGAACTATCAGAGGGAAGACACTAATCAAATCACAAGCTGACTCATCTCCCTTACAGATATCTATATATGGATCCCTCGTCCCAGAGATCCAGAGGCTGGAATTTTGCATCTTGTAAGGAATTGTTGTTGGTTTCTTGAGGCAACATCATAGTGTTGGGTGATCTAAGCTTTGCATGAGGTGAAGAAGGGCTTACTTGCTGAGAGGATGATGCTAGGTCAGAACAACTGGTTGTAACTCTCTTGGCTCTTTCTTGATTATCAATAAAGCTATTCAAGTTCTCCTCCATACTCTTGTGTCATTTATGTTTTATGCATTTGTATGGTCAATTTACATCTGATCCTAGATTGTTTATGATAATAGATCCATGTTCTTGTATAGTGTTATGCTACTTTGATTCTACAGGTACTTTGTGAAGCTGGGTGTACAAGGAAGCAAGTAGCAAAGGACTATCAGAAGAGAGAGGAATAGAACTAGGAGCCAAGCGCAAGATAGAGGTTGGTCTCCTTTATTCTTCTCTCATCTATCTTTCGTAAAGGAAAACGAAAGTAGTTTTACTTTTCTTGCTTCTAAGGTAGCTACCACACCTTAGTGGGATTAACAGTTCTGCATAGACACTTTTCCCTGTAATAGCCTCTATATTTGCTCAAAAAGGAAAAAAGTATAGTTTACAATGCTCCTGAGCTCCTAAAATTTTCTTCAATTGACTCAAAGCATCCTAAAACCCCTAAGTTGACTCTCCAAACTCTGCAAATGGACCATATCTGTTATGGGCATGACTTCTCCTTGGTGGCCCTATGCTTCATAAAACTTCAACGTGGAAAAAATCACATACAGAAGTGTCCCATTGCTCCTAAACCTATTCCATTGTGTTCATAGGACCCAAAAATGACTATTAGATCTCTCAAAACTGACTCTAGCTGATTTGGGCATGACCTCCTTCCCTGGTGGCCCTAGGCTTCCCTGAACTTCCCTGTGGAAAAATCACCTGTAGAAGTCTTCTATTGCCTCTGCAACTTGCACCAATGAGTTCATAATGTCAAAATCATCTAGGAATGCTATTCATTTTCTAAAATTGCTCAAAAAATTAGTAATCTATGGCTTTCTCTAGTTTGGCCTAGAAAACCTTCGCTAAAACTAGAAAGACTCTAGTTAAGGCCGCCAAAGTTTGCAATTCCGCCAAAATTAGCGCGCCTCCAAAACTTTATCAATCCTTAATTACAGATTAATTAGGCTTAAATGGGATTATCAACACTAAGCGTGCTTATTCGTTTAGCGCTGGCCCAAGGTTATAGTGGTTGGTCGTATGGTGAGAGAGTTGGCCCGCGGCGTTGGCTCCCTCCACTCCACCATCGGCATCACTGTTGGCATTAAATATAGTTTGGTGGCCTATGTTTAACAAGACTCGCGTTGGCTCATTGGTATTGCATCGGAGTTGGGAGGGTGAGGTCATGGGTTCGACCCGCCCTCCACCAATCCCATAATATATTTTGCCCACCATATGTTCAGACATCGCCATTATATATTTCCACCTTTGATATAGTTTAAATATATATATGCGCGGATTTTGGAATTATATAAAGTTTAGATATATAATATCTATATATAATGTATAATAATTATAATATAATATATGAATTTAAAATATATTTCTAAAAAATTACAATTTCCACATAATATTAATCATAAAATCATAATTCCACCTTGCAGGACATTGGGCAATTGCACCTTCACACAACCAAACTGGTGAATCCTGAAGTGACACTTGTCACAACCTCATTGGGAAAAAACTAAAGAAGATTCCCATCATGTTGACTGTACTTCCATGTCATCATTTTGTCATGTTCTGCAATTTTTTAGTTGTTTAGGAAAACGAACAATAGGCCTTTTCTCCTCCATCCAGACTCGGTTTTTAGTGAAATGAATTGTGTTTTGATCGTCTTAACAAGACGGACGCAGTCATATAGGTTTTGAGCCAATCTAAGAATTTTGAATTTTGAGCAAATTTTGGCCCCTAATCCAGATTCCAATCACTCCTTCCCACTGACGAGCTTTTAGACCCACAAAAGCTGGTTATCTAATGAGATCTAAACACTCCTCTTTCCCAATTTCTATCAATTGATTCTACTTGAAAGGTCTCCATGAAAACCACTTAGGTACACTGACATGCCTTGCATTGCAAATGGCTATGTCCCTCAACCACTGTTCTCTTATTGTTGTTGACCCAATCGAACACTTGTTGGACATTTTCTGGCTAAAAAATACCTTTTCTATACCACATTGATCCCTTTGTGCTTGAAAAATTGATGCAATCTGATAGCCTTCCCACTGAGAATCTTGGCTCCAACACAAAACAACGGTCTTTCGTGGCTGCAAACTTTTGGCATCTCGTCCACTTTCGCTTCTTGACTCTATCATCCTCCAGTTCAACATGGTACTCATGGCATGATTTGAGAATGAAGGCTAAGCATGAGCACCTTGCTCAAGAATGGACCTTCCAAAATCCTGCGACAACTTCTCACAAGAAACACCCATTAAATGGAAAAACACATTATGGAAGAAATTGTAAATCGACAACCTCTTCTTTTGCTCCTTCAAAGCAACAATTGTCACAACGTGTAACATTGCCATTTACTCTTGCATCTTGGTGTACAAAATATCGACTCACGCAATCGACAAAACATCATTGACTAAACATAAGTCAACAAGACATGCTTCTTCAAACAACTGACTTGACTTGAGAGTCAAACATAAGATTGTACAACAACTTGACGATTCTTTGCATAAACAACAAGAATTTCACATCTCATGCAACAATCCATCAACATATCCCTTTCATCTTTGGAGATAAAATCAACACTTCCAAGTCGATATGACATACATGTGACAACAATTGACACAAGTCGACACTCATGCATGTGCAAATGATCAACATTCTCAAGTTGACAACATACATGTAACAAAGCAATCGACCAATGCAAGTCAATCACTCATGCATGTTGCTAGTTTTCATTGTTCACACACACATAGACTCTCATGTATGCGTACAATTATTCAACTCTCTCACAAGTACAATAATCTCAAAAACATGTATGGGTACATAATAGCTTAATTGAAAAATTTGTTGCAAATGAAGTGAGTAACATAGGCAACTTTCACACACCTTCTTGGCGAGAATATGCAACATCAAGAATGCTTTCAAAATAAATGCATTCACATACAAACTTGTAACCACAAATTACCTTCTTTGCAAACCATTTCAATGGCGATTCTTGTAGTTGCACATCATCTTGGGAATCATGTCGGCCTACATCAATTATGGAATCTCCTTTTCCATCTTTTCCAAAACCTCTCTCCACCTTCTTCAAATGTCGTGGATGAGTTGTTGGATGCAAAGTCCAACATTTGTCTATGACATGACCTTGCTTATAGCAATGAGTGCAAAACAATTGCATCTTCTTTGCAACATGGTTTCTATTATCCAATGGACCTCTGGTTTTCTGTCACTTTTTCTTTGAAAGTTTCCTGTATGTGGCCATTTTCTTGCAACATTTTGAAAAATTATGGTTATTCAAACGACAAAAGGAACGTGAACTTTTTCTCCAATTCTTACATGAAGATTTTCCATGTTTAACATAATCAAAAGAAACTTGATTAAAGGCGGATTTATACCTTGAACATTCACCTTTTTTGCCTTCTTGAGGAGGTGAATTTGAAGAGGTAGTAGTTCTCTTTGGAATACCAGCAATGGTGTTAATAACCTTAGAGCTTTCAACATACTCTTGTTCATTGAAACCATTGTTTGCATGCTTATGAGCACCTTCTTGCAAAGTGGGTATACAGATTTTGCATTCCTCATGAACACAATATTCACAAGCTTGAGGTAATAAGCATGTAATGAAATTCCTTCTTGGAACACCTTCATGTGCCTCCTTGGCTTTGGAGAATTCTCCATCATTTTTTCCATAACCAATACCCAAATACCTAGGCTTTCCTCAACCACAATTGGCTCAACTATGCCTTGTGCATGTGTGCCTAACCCTTTACCTTTATAGCCCATCTTCATCAATAATTTGGACCCTATTCCTCTAATGTGCCTTTGAAAAGCACCAAAACATTCATTTTGAGAGGAAATTGAAGATAAACTTGAATTGCATACCTCTTGTTCATGCACATACTTGGCTAGGGTGTCTTTGGCATCATGGAGTAAAATCTCCATCTTATGCATCTTTTCAAGAAGCTCTTGCTTCTCCTCCTTCATAGACATCAACTACTCTTGAAGCATATTGTTCTCCTTCCTATCTTCACTCATCTCTTGCACCATATCTCTCATGATGAAAAACTCCTGCAACATCTCTTCATCAAAGAATCTTGCTAAGGAAGAGAGATTAGAGACATCACTTGTTGAAGCTGCCATCACATAAACTTGCACACTGTTAATTCTCCTTGCACAAATCTCAAACAATCAAGCAAATAAACCTTTGCTCTGATACCAACCCGATCTGAAATCTTGGGCAAAATTGTAAATGCTATGCAAGCTCCCTCATCAGTTAAAAATATGTTTAGGATCATCTCATTTACCCAGTTATGCAAGAGGTTTATGTGTCAAGTTTTATGTCTTTTATGTGAGTATTTTATGATTTGATTAGCTAATTAAAAACACATGTACAACAAATGAAATTTCATACAAAATACCAAGAAAAACCATACACACAGCTGATAAAGGAGTTCACTCCTTCTGGGCTACATCTCCTTAGTCTAGCTTCCATGGCTTAGGCCTCTGTATTTGCTCAAAAAGGAAAAAAGTATAGTTTATAATGCTCCCGAGCTCCTAAAATCTACTTCAATGGACTTAGAGCATCCCGAAATCCCTAAGCTGAATCTCCAAACTCTGCAAATGGACCATACTTGTTCTAGGCATGACCTCCTCTCTAGTGGCCCTAGGCTTCATAAAACTTCAATGTGGAAAACACACATATAGAAGTGTTCCATTGCTCCTGAAACCTATTCCATTGTGTTCATAGGACCCAAAAACCCCAAAAATGACTATTAGATCTTTGAAAACTGACTCTGGCTAATCTGGGCATGACCTCCTTCCCCGGCGACCCCAGGCTTCCCTGAAATTCCCTATGGAAAAATCACTTGTAGAAGTCTTCTATTGCTTCTAAAACCTACACCAATGAGTTCAGAATGTCAAAATCCTCTAGGAATGACTATTCATTTTCTAAAATTGGTCAAAAAATGAGCAATCTATGGCTTTCTCCAGTTTGGCCTAGAAAACCTCTGCTAAAACTGGAAAGACTCCAGTTAAGTCCACCAAAGTTGGCAATTCCGCTGAAATTGGTGCGCCTCCAAAACTATCGCCATCCTTAATTACAAATTAATTAGGCTTAAATGGGATTAGCAGCACTAAACGCGCTTATCTGTTTAGCGCTGACCCAAGGTTATAGTGGTTGGTCGTATGGTGAGGGAGCTAGCCCACGAGGCTCGCTCCGTCCTCTCTGCCGTCGGCATCACTGTCAGCATTAAACATAGTTTGGTGGCCTACATTTAACAAGACCCACGCTGGCTCGTTGGTATTGCATCGGAGTTGGGAGGGGGAGGTCATGGGTTTGACCTGCCCTCTGCCCATCCCATAATATATTTTGTCCACCTTATGTTCAGACTTCGTCATTATATATTTCCGCCTTTGATATAGTTTAAATATATATATATATATATATATATATATATAAGCGGATTTTGGAATTATATAAAGTTTATATATATAATATTTATATAATATATAATATATAATATATAATATATCATAATTATAATATAATATATGAATTTAAGATCATATAAAATAATATAATTAATATAATATATATATATTATATATATATATATATATATATATATATATATATATATATATATATAGATATATATATATATATAGATAGATAGATAGACATTACAATTTCCACATAATATTAATCATAAACTCATAATTCCACCTTGGAGGACATTGGGCAATGTCACCTTCACACAACCAAACTGGCGAATCCTGAAGTAACACTTGTCACAACCTCATTGGGCGAAAATTGAATAATATTCCCATCCTACTGACTGTACTTCCATGTCATCATTCTATCTTGTTCTGCATTTTTTTAATTGTTTAGGAAAATGAACAGCAGGTCTTTTCTCCTTCATCCGGATGCAGTTTTCAATGAAACAAATTGCGTTGTGACATATTGACGAGACAAACACAGTCGTACAAGGTTCGAGCCAATCTAAGAACTTTTATTTCTGAGAAAATTTTGGCCCCTAATCTAGATTCTGATCATTCATGGATCCCAAAGATCGATGACTGCTACACCCGTAGTATATTTGTACCATGCAGATCCACCCAAAGGGATCACTTCTTGTCAACTCAAGCATGGAGCCTAACCCCGAGGGCGTCGAGAGAATTGAACACACGACCTCTCAATAACAAAGGTGCTTTAACCACAGGGACTTGACCAATTGAGCTAACCCTTAGGGCTCTACTCTAATACCACTTGTTAGTAAAAATTAGAGAAATAAGTACATAATAAACACATAGAAATTAATAACACCTGAACACTATATTGAAACCTAGAAACCCTTGCGGAAAAACATCTCCTATTAATAGATCTATTATTCCACGACTTAAAAGAACTTAAGCCTTGACTTAAAGCAACAAATCCAACCAACATCCCAACATCTTGGGCCTACCAAGTGAGCCCTCTACTCAACTCAAGCACATAAAAGTGGAGAATATCCAATATTTTTTAAGGTTTCAACAAATGTAATATTCGATCTAATAGCAGGGGCCACAAAAACCATGTGCTTGAAATAAACACTATAGAGCTAACAACTTTTTCTCTTTCACCTAGTCAAGTTTTCCCTAACATGATAGATCCATATACAAATCACTCTTTGAAAAGAAAAATATACAAATCACTATAAATAAATAATAAAAACCACTCACAATGTTTGAAGTTTGAAACAAGACTTTGCACTGAAGTTTGAAAAATTATTTTATTGACATTTAATATAATTTATTATAAGTTCTATGACTAATTAAACTCGCCTATTTTTTCAATGTCGGCTTTCTAGTTTAATTGAGTTATCAACATATTGATTTTTTTTAATGTCTTAATGGAAATAGGTGTTTATTCCAAGTCAAGTTTAAGGGAGCAGTGTTGTTTTAATCTTGAGTGGGTGATAGAGTAATTAAGATAATATTTATTCCATCATTAATGGTTTAGAGTTGTTAGTTTAAGGTTTATATGCCTATTGTTGGAGAGGTAAATCCCCTCTGCGGACAGAGGCGATCCTACTAGCCCAAAATGGGTCTAGCAACAATCAATCAACGCTACCATGCAAGTTCCTAGTTGCAACTTGAAAGTGGATTATGAGAACCAACCTAGAGTCCAACGCTAGTGTCGTAGAAGAGTTGATACTCCCGTTCCCTTGCTCCGGCAGGTCACGATCCTCACAATCTCCGCGAATGGATACCTGCACATGCAAATAACGAAGCGAATACAAGCATAAAATCCACTAAATACAACTATATATCAGTCAGAAAAGATATAGATAAAACATTATCATAATGAACAATAAGATCGGAACCATAATGATAGTCGTTTATTAATGAATAATCAACAGAGAAAAGTACAACCAAAGTTCTGACGTTGAATCCCTCCTCTGGATGGGCGAACAACTACATATGTCTTGCAATAGACCTTTCTCTCTCTTTGATTGTGAATACACAGCTCAGACTTCTGACAGCATAACCTCCCTATGCTCCAAGACTCTTACTATCACTCAAAACAAGCGTTATCACTACTAGCACTATCACCACTACTCAAGAACTAGCTTGTCAAATGCATGAGGACAAACTTTTATAGATGGACAAACTTTTATAGATGGAGAAGGGTAAGAAGATACAATGAATCAAGACACCCATTATGGATTGGCATTATCTCCAAAAAGCCGTTGTGGATAGATGTAAGGGATAGATGATGAATCTCGACATCCAGAAGATTAGTTTTATCCTCAAAAAAAACTCCATGATTTGAAGGGAAAAAACATCCAGGCGCGCGTTTGTTAAAAATCTTTTCCAAACTCGGTTGGCGCGGGTGTAACTCTGGGACAGAGCGCCAATTGGCGCGCCTTCTTTTGAGGATCTCCTTCATTGGCGCGGGCAGTACATTGTGGACCCGCGCTAATGGAAAAATGGCACTTTTCAGGGATATTTTGCAGGAAGTGTCTTCAGGGCACATGAAGTCCATACTTAGGGGAACATAATGCAAGTGTTTTTAAGTTATGTCACTGCTCACAGGTCCTGGAATGAGTCCTCCAAAATGCGGGAAAGGGGTAACAGGGACGGTGACCAATGGTGACAAATTACTGTGTAACAGATGCCCCCTAAAGCATGAGGCCCGAGAGAGAGAGGGGTGAAATGCTTTACAAGAACACATGTAGCTGCCGCCGGAGAATCTGCATCGAGAGATACAACTGATAGCTCAAGTACATGATATATGTGGTATGGTCGCAGCCATCCATAAGAGAGTACATAATAATTTAGATCCATGGTATGGGCGCAGCCATCCGGTTAGGATCAATGAATAGACTCAGGTATGGTCGCAGCCATCCAGTGAACGAGTCATGTAACAAGAATCACGCTTGGATTACAACAGACAAAATCCAGGGTCTTGCGCTCCATCTCGACCTGAACAAAAGTACAAGTTCAAGCATGCGAATACAGGAGCTGAAGTCTAACATGCATGAACATTATCTGATTACCAGTCAATAATGAAAACTGTTAACGGATACGAGAGGTACCACCAATAATGACAATGGCCCTCAAGGTACTATAGGTACAATCTACAGCGTGTGAATTAGTGAGCTGGCGTCGAACACCCGTAGAATCATTCGATCGGAGGCCAATGATGGAAACCTCACGTCGAACACGAAGAACCTGCCATTGAGGCATGCAGGCTCCAAGGCACCAGAAGGGAATCTCTAGATCAGCTTCCTGGATAATGAGTTGAAGTCGACAGGAAGTGACCTTGATCGAAGGTGGGCCATAGTGTTTCCCACATCATCGACACGAGACAGAGAAACAATATTGTGGTGGATCAAAATTATGTGAGCTATCAGAAGGAGGTTGTTATTCTGCAGAGGTCAACTTCTCTTGAACATATCGGCAGCACGACAGTGGAATTGGCAGTATTTGACATCAATGAATCAGAGGTCATGGTGACGAGGCAATGAGCAGATGAGAGGTCAAACAGGATTACCCAAATCCACGGAGGCAAGTGAAAAATGAGATGAGATATCCCCACCCAGACACGAAAGCAGACAAGTGCCATGTTCAAGAGCGACATACTGCCGACACGACAATAATTATGGTTCCATTTGTCCCCGCCATTTCTGGTGAGTACCCCAGTTATTTTTAACAAGCTTGATGGGGGTAGAATATGCTTGTGAGGCGTCATTTTGACGGAATCCGATGTCATCAGGTTTTAACGAGTTTGACAAAGGAAGAACTCGGCATCTTTTCATGTTTAGAGAGTTTGAAAAGACAGCAGAAAAGGAAACTCCAAGGGTGTCCTTTTTCGTAAAGTTGTGTCTCTCGAGCCCAAAAAAGTATAAAACAATGCTCGAAAGAACCGCCCGACCATTACGATCGAGGAGTACTTTTCATAAGTAGTGATTTCGACCTGAAAAAGTAAAAAAGCGATCGAAACCACGCTGTTTCGAAACCGTTAATGAACCTGAAACGACAAAGGTTCGACGATCTTTTCGTTTTTACACAGTTAAAGACGACCGCCTCTTATTTACGTTTAAAGAGTCAAGAGGGATAACTCGGCGATCTTTTCACATTTAAACAGATGGAAAAGAGCTGAAAGTAGACCTCCATTTTGTTCTCTTTAACGAGTTAAAAAGGAAAAAATACTCGGCAATCTTTTCATATTTTACGAGTCAGAAAAGAGTTGAAAGTAGACTCGTCCTAAAGGAACGAGTGGTATAAAGGGTAGCAACTGGTTCCGGCAATGGTGGAACTGCTCAAAACATATAATGGTCAAGAGGTTGGCTAATAAAACCACTCATCGCTGCGGTTCCTCAGGAAAGGAAAAACAACCAAGTGAAAACATATGATCAGCCAAAGAGATGGTGGCGATGGAATGAAACAACCAAGGCTCATCTAACAGAATTAGCAGATAAAAGGCAATCACAAGATGTAAATCAGGTATGGGTTCATTTTTACACAAGCTTGAACCATGGAGAACTCTGTTTAGATTCGGTTTCGTGTTTACACAAGCTTGAAACGAAAAACTATGCTTGTTATAAGTTCGCATGCCCCCAGCATAATGACGCAAATCAAGGTACATGCCCCCCAAGCTTCATTACATTCAACAAAGTGGATGGAATGAAGGTTCACTTTCGAGATCTAGGAAAGACTCGACTTGTATTTTACGAGATCTTAATCAAAGACTCGATTTGGAAAGGAGGAAATGTTTCATTTTTTAATGAGGTTGACCTAGAAAAAGAACTATCCTCATAACCCTTATTTCATTTTTTAATGAGCTTGACACAAGATCAGGAACTATGCTCGGACACCTAGTTTCATTTTTTAAGGAGCTTGACACAAGAAAATGAACTATGCTCTGACACCTACTTTCATTTTTTAAGGAGCTTGACACAGGAAAGGAACTATGCTCCGACACCTACTTTCATTTTTTAAGGAGCTTGACACAGGAAAGGAACTATGCTCCGCCCAAACTTCATCATAATGAACAGGAAGTTGGGGCTTCCAAGAGTGCCACTCCCGGTGGAAGGATAACATCTCGGAAGTCAGGACCCAATGCCCCCAGGACACTGTGCACGATGGCGGCATCGCTGGATACAGGCACGGGACAGGTGGCCACGTAGTTGATCTGTGGTGGGGCAGATGCAACTGGTGGATGAAAACCAGGAGGGGATGATGACTGCGCAGGAGGGACCCGTGGATGAACGAACGATAATTGATCGATAGTCACAATTCTTCCATCGTGTGGAAAGCAAACCACACGGAAAAGTGAAGAGACAAGGGCCCCCATGGCATAAACATAGTTACGGCCAAGGAGAAGACTGAAATCTAAAGCACCTTGGGTAACTGATACGTCTATATAGACGGTTTTGCCTCCCAAAGTAATAGGGAACTTTGGAAGGATCCCTAATGGTTGACTAGTTCCTCCGTCAAAAGCCGTCAGATTCGGCGCGATTGGCACAAGTTGTGGGGAACCCAAAGCTTGCCAAGTAGTGGCAGGCATAAGACTGACAGATGAAACCTCATCCAAAACAATGCCAGGTATCGCCTTATTATAGGCGTGTACCATGACCCAAAAAGGCACATGGGATGGAAGGCGGGAGGTAGTCAAACGACTCCAGTCGAAGGAAACGACTGAACTACTTGGTGGGGGAATCGTATGATTGCCCCCCTGCTCTAAAGGGACCGAAGCAAGACTCTTGGGAACAGCCGGGATAGGAGAATCATTTCCGGATGCAGGAGAATCTGAGGAGATGAGAAGAACATGGGAATGATGCTCTTCCGAAACAGAGTGATCGGGTGGTGAACTCAAGTCGACACTCTTTCCGACCAATGGTTGGTCTGGAACATGCTTGGCAGAGCCAGGTTCAGGAAGAGGAGGCTGGACAAGAGAGGAATCTTGGTCGATCTCTTTGTCAGCAGGGGAACGATTTGCGGCTACAGAGAGACATTGATAGCCAATGGGTAGTTGGGGTGAAGGAGCTATAAGACTTTCCAAGACAACAGAGGCTTTATCCATGAGCGGACAAAGGTGAAGGGGATGATTGCCTTCACAAAGTCTACAATGGATTCGAATCTTCCCTTTTCCCTTACCATTTCTAGCTGATAGGGTAGCATCGCCATGAGCTTCAGAGGACAATGAGGGGCGGGCCGAATCGCGAGACCATACTTCTAAGACCTTGGGAATGCCAGGACAATCGCGAAGAAGATGGTCCTCCTTGCACAACCTACAAGGAAATTTGACCTTCCGCGGAGGAGCAGAAGGTGGCTCGACTTGAGTTGTACTGTTAACCTCTCGCTTAGGAGTCTTCTTCTTCTTCGTCTTCTTCTTCTTCTTCTTAACCACCTGGTTACTTGAATCCAGACTTTCGCCAGGCAAAGTAGAAGATGAGGACGCAGAAACAGGCGAAGAAGGGGAGAGGTCCACCTTGGAATCAACATGATGTTGTTCGGGTGGAGGAGACGGTGGAACAGGAGTCATCATACTCGGGACTACTGAGGTCAAAAACAACCATACGGGAAAACCAATGGTTAACCCAGGAAAAGACAAAGTTGCCATATACGGAGCACCGACATTTCCAAAAGAAGGAAATGGACTAGGGTTTCCATCCGGGGGAACACCTTGGCCGGTAGACTCAGGGAAGGATGCCATTGAAAACGAGAAAGAACCCTACTCAAGCTAACGCAAACAAGATCTAACTGGGTAAATGTGAATCGTGGCTGAATAAATTTTAAGACAAAGGAACTGAACTTGACCTTTTCATGTTTTAAGAGTCGAGAAAAGGAAAAAAAGATGACTCTAGTCTCCTTCGAATATTTAGTGAGCCCGAAGTGACAAATGCTCAAGTGAACCTTTTCTTTTAAGGAGTCCGAAAAGGGTCAAAAGTGACTACTCTGGAGAACTAGGCAAAAGGTTTACCAAACAATCCGTAAAACTGCTTAAACACCTTGGAAATCAGATGAAAACCAAGGACTTCCCGTATGGCAGTCAATCTTCCCGAATGCTGTGTTTAGTGCATTACAGCTTGTAAGGCGGAAGACACGGCTTCCTGTGGATAAATGATGATAACCTAGTGGGGTCTCCACATATACTCGATGGTACGTGGGAGCACAAATCCGTGCTAGACCACTATCGAGTCACAAAAGGAGGAATCACCCAACCATAATGTGAAACAACAGTGACTAGGTTTAACGACGCCGGAACACGTCTCTAGCCTAGACCTCTAGAATGTATGCGTTAAGTTCCAATGCGTTGTTAGATTTGTTCAGTTCATTTTAAAGTTGATCTTTGATTAGGTTTCAGTTTTCAGGTCCTACCGTATGTGATCTCTCAGAATTTCCTAAATGCAAGCTATATGCCAAAATATATCATTCCGTTCAATGAATGCTAACTACATAAGAGTTGAGATTTTCAAACAAACAAAATGATCATCAAACAATCAACCAAGATCCTAATGCAGCTAATAGCAATAAATGAAACTTTTTCTTTTCTTTTTCTTTTAAAAAATTGACTAATTGCCAATAGCAGTGAAGAATGCTAACTAATGTAATGCAAAAAATATCATTTGTTTTTTTTTTAAATGGCATAATGCACTTAAACAAATTTCGAGAGATGATAACAAAAGTAAACAGACAAATTTCACTCAATGCAAATAGAACCAAGTCTGAAACACCAAGACAATCCGTCAAAAACCTCACAAAGACCCCAATGAACTATGTTATCTAAGCTCAAAACGAAGTCAAGTGAAATCCAAACGATCAATAAGTGGATTGCTCGAAGCACACAATAAAAGGTTTTGTTAACCACTAGACAAGTGCAGAAAACAACCAAAGAGTTGACTGGACAATCAAAGAACCAAAAACTCCCACGGAAGGCTCGATATACAAATCCACTAGATGCTCTAGGGCTGGGATATAAGATCGATGGAAAAAGGCAAACACCTGAAGGATAAAGGTAAAAAACCAGTCAAACAGAGTTCTGACACACTCCAGTAGCTGAAAAGGATGTAAAAAGACAGAAATCTGAGTTTAAAAAGCTTCCAACAAACAAACTGGCAAAGTTCACAGGACTGGCGCGACTGTCAACCTGTAACTCGCACTATTAAGGAATTAGCGCGAGTTGCTTTTGTGCAACCTGCGCCAACTGGCGCGACTGTCAGGTAGAAAAACGCGCTAATAAAGTTTGCTGGCTTAAAAAATAAATCAAGCAATCCAGGGTCTGGTCGACAGTATTCAGACAGATCAAACAACAAGAAACAACTTTAAAACTAACCCAGAAAGCTTATTTACGCAAGCAAGCAAGAGAAAACCAAAATGCAAGACAAACTCCAAGCTGTTTGGTTCATAAACCAAACCGGAGATTGACTGAAGCGGTGTTGATCTACTTCGCTAATGCAAAGCAATAGCGTTTTGAAGGCTTCCTGGCTATACTTCAGGCTCCGTCCAAGGTTTATGAATCAAACAACAAATAGCTTCCCCAGTGGAGTTGCCAAATTGTTGGAGAGGTAAATCCCCTCTGTGGACAGAGGCGATCCCACTAGCCCAAAATGGGTCTAGCAACAATCAATCAATGCTACCATGCAAGTTCCTAGTTGCAACTTGAAAGTGGATTATGAGAACCAACCTGGAGTCCAACGCTAGTGTCGTAGAAGAGTTGATACTCCCGTTCCCTTGCTCCGGCAGGTCACGATCCTCACGATCTCCGTGAATGGATACCTGCACATGCAAAGAACGAAGCGAATACAAGCATAAAATCCACTAAATACAACTATATATCAGTAAGAAAAGATATAGATCAAACATTATCATAATGAACAATAAGATCGGAACCATAATGATAGTCATTTATTAATGAATAATCAATAGAGAAAAGTACAACCAAAGTTCTGACGTTGAATCCCTCCTCTGGCTGGGCGAACAGCTACATATGTCTTGCAATAGACCTTTCTCTCTCTTTGATTGTGAATACACAGCTCAGACTTCTGACAGCATAACCTCCCTATGCTCCAAGACTCTTACTATCACTCAAAACAAGCGTTATCACTACTAGCACTATCACCACTACTCAAGAACTAGCTTGTCAAATGCATGAGGACAGACTTTTATAGATGGAGAAGGGGAAGACGATACAATGAATCAAGACACCCATTATGGATTGGCATTATCTCCAAAAAGTTGTTGTGGATAGATGTAAGGGATAGATGATGAATCTCGACATCCAGAAGATTAGTTTTATCCTAAAAAAAACTCCATGACTTGAAGGGAAAAAACATCCAGGCGCGCGTTTGTTAAAAATCTTTTCCAAACTCGGTTGGCGCGGGTGTAACTCTGGGACAGAGCACCAATTGGTGTGCCTTATTTTGAGGATCTCCTTCATTGGCGCGGGCAGTACATTGTGGACCCGCGCTAATGGAAAAAGGGCACTTTTCAGGGATATTTTGCAGGAAGTGTTTTCAGGGCACATGAAGTCCATACTTAGGGGAACATAATGCAAGTGTTTTTAAGTTATGTCACTGCTCACAGGTCCTGGAATGAGTCCTCCAAAATGCGGGAAAGGGGTAACAGGGACGGTGACCAATGGTGACAAATTACTGTGTAACACTTATAATATCAAATCCCCAAGGGTTAGCTCCGTTAGTCGAGTCCCTGTCATTAAAGCACATATGTTATTGAGAGGTCACAGGTTCAATCCTCCTTACACTCTTAGGATCAAGCTATGTGGTTGAGCCAGCAGGAGTGCTCCTTTTGGGTAGATCTTCTTGGTACAAAAGCAATCACTGATCTCTAAGGGCTATGAAACATAAAAAAGAAAATGCCCATAGTATCAAGTAATTCGCAGTATTTGATATGATGAGACTAAACTAAGTGAAAAACTTAGAATGTAATTTACCTAAGAATATAAAATGACATTATATAAAAATATTTTAAATTAAAGGTTAATTGCATCGAGAGGCACTCTCCAACCCAATATGGTAGAGATGTTGTAATGTAATATAATGCTCTATAAACTTTTTTTTTCTTTTTGTAAGCTAAACCGTGTTATATTACTGGGAATTTACAGTGCATATAAGCAAGAGGATACAACTACAAACCTTGTTCAGAATGGTCATGTCTAAAAATAAAACCTATTTGAACCAAAACTAACACCATGCCAAGTTATGGGAGGTGTTGAGCCTTGCAATAGGTATGTATTTACTCTTGATTATTATCTTTTTCCTCCTTTCTTATCTATTTTGTGCCATGATATAATAACAAATTGATAGGATTTTGATAAGTAATGAATAAAACTGCTCTTGATACAATTTGACTGACCAAACTAACTCTCATTAATTTTTATGTAGAAAAACAGCAGAAGGAACAGTTGTTGTTCAAAAGTCAGAACAGCAAAAGCTAATCGAGGAAAATGAGACACGTCGGGTGCAGTCGAACCAAGGAACGAGTCAAGAAGATCAGCGCGAGATAGAAGAATTGTCTAAAGATAGCATTTAGTTGTGAATCCCTCAGGATCTCCTGATCCTAAGGGATCACATTTATCTTTTCCTTTTGACTATAAAAGGGAAGACTAAAGAGGGATCTCTCGTCTTTTACTTGGATTGTAATTTTAATTTACAGAAGGGTGATTCTGAAGAACAAGATCGTGTTGTAATGATAAGTGACTTTGATGATTAATATACAACTTGTGTTGTTGTTCGTTCAGATATTCTGAAATCGTTAAGCAGTGTTCGCTGGTGGCTAGGGCCCGGTCTCTGGTGGAACTTACTGTTGTTCCTTGTTTTATGCATTTTTCGTTTCCTGCAAGTTATTCTGCTTTATAGCTTTTCAGTTGATGTATTTTCGTTGAATCAGATTTCTGGTATTCATTTCATTAATGCACAGTCATAGTTGGTTTTATTTAATTCATGTCATGGATTGAATTAGTTATCGGTTAAAGAATCATTTTCGGTTAATTACAGAATAGAGCGTGATTGATTAAATGCTTTCCTTCTATCCAGTAGTTTAAGTCTAGCTGAAAGAGCTCAGTTAATACTACGGTGCTCTCGGTTGATTGTCATTTAAATTTGGTTGATTAAGGTTGAATTACGGAGTTGTTTGAGATAAAGTCATGATGCTTAGATGAATTATTTCCTTTAAAGTTACAAGCTTGAGATTTATGATTGTGTCCATTTACTCTTGTATTGAATTTAATAACTTATTTTAAAGCATTACTCTCTCGATTTATAGCTTGCACATATTGTGTACACTCTTGGAATAAAAATACTGACCCAGCTTGATAATTAATGAGAGGCAATTAGGAGTTTTAAAAGACACCTTTTAGCACCCAACAATTTGGCGCCGTTGTCAGGGAGAGTGTTTCCATTTTACAAAGAGTGATGTTTGTATGTTGAGAGAGAATTGGGTATTAAAAACGGGAGGTAATAACCTGCGTAACGAGCGAGTAAAATGCTCGCTCCTCCACCTGCTTTCTAGTAGAATTGCGTAGTAATTTAAGATAGAAATGAAAGTTTGTATTTTTGTATGAATGACTAAGAAGAAAAGACTAGAAAAAGATATAATTCCTCCCCCCAAACCTGAAAAATCCAATGGACCGATGACTCTTGGATGATCAAACTTTATTGACGAAAGCATAAGAAAAGTTGAGTCTCAATCATCAGTATGATCCTGAACTATTGTTACCAGACACCCTATTATTTCCCTTCAGGCCACAAGATCACCATCTGTAGCTAACGCTGAGATTCGCAGTAATACTGAAGGGTCTGGACAGAGTTTTCAAGATAATGAAAATTCACAACCACGCCCTTCATAAGAAGGGAATTCTTGCAACCTTCGTGAAGGAGAAGGAGAAACAAGCAATCCTAAACTTAAATCATCAGAACCTAGATCTCCTGAAGTAGTGATTGAACAAAGGATACCCAGTGTTCTAGATCGAGGTAGCACTGTTAAAATCATTCCAGCCTCTTCTGTACATCCTAGGAACAACTCTCCAGCTCCAGAGATCCTTGAAGAATATTGGCATATTTTTGACCAAATGGCCAATAATCAGTGACAGCCCCAGACATCTACGTTACAATACCCTATTGTAGACACAGTTGTCAATGCCCCCATGAAAGCTATTCCATTACAGAATATTCCTACCTTTCATGGGCTAACTTCAGAAGACCCTGATGCATTCCTTTTCAAATTCGATGTCCTATGTAGGGGTTATGATTACACCACTGACCCCTAGAAGCTGAAACTGTTCCCCTCTACTCTGAAGGGAGCAGCCCTGCATTGGTTTATGGGACTTGGTGGAGGTACCATCAATGATTAGGAACAGATGAAAACATCCTTCCTTAAAAAATACCAAGATTATTGCTGAACTAGAGAACTAAAAGATGAAATCTTTCAAATGGTAGCTAAGCCTAACAAGACTTTGGAAGAATATGTGGAGCGTTTCCAATATAATCTGCAAAGATCTCCTTATGCAAATCTGCTTGATAATGTTCTAAAAACCACAATGATTAAAGGTATGAAAGACCAATGGGTAGAAACACTGAATATAATGGGTAAGGGTGATATTTATCAAGAAGATTATGACAATATTATAGACTTGTGCATCAGGTGCTCCAGGGGCAGTACAAGGTTGAAACCAGCCGGACGCGATGCGATCACTAGAGACAACAAAGCTTCAGGAGGAAGCATTACAAGAGTCGAAATTGGAAATCTATTGGAAGATTTCAAGACTAATATCCTGGGGACCTTGACGACACAATTGGATATCATGCAAGCTAAACAAAAGCAGGACGAAGCAGAACAAAACCTGGCTATTTTTTGTCCCAAGATTAAAATCAGTCTTCAAGGAAGCAGAAGAAGAAGTGGAACCAGTATATCTGTTGAACCAGCATCGTCAATGGCAAGCACGTCAGACAGGTATGCCTACCAATCCATCTTCGTTCTTTCCTCCCTCGCAATATAATTCTCAGCAATATTCAAGGGCAGCATGGCAGAACCAACCACCTTTTTCTACTTGGCCACCTCAAACATTTTCTATGCCACCATGGCCCAACCAGTCAAATCCAAACAATAATTGGTCAAATCCCTCTTACCCTCCACCATTCTGGCAGAACAATCCCTATTCATCTCAATGGTCCCCTTCCACCTCACAAAATTAGAACTGGCAATCAAACTGGCAAAGATCCATGAACCAGCCTATGGGGACAATTCCTCTGTCTCAACCTACTTTACCAGCACCTTATACGTTGCAGCAGAATCCTCAATCTAATATACGACCACAACTCCCAGCCCAACCCAACCCAAATCCCAACAATAGACCAATCCAGTCAGTACAAATCATTGAGGGTCTGGACCCTGAAGCAGAGTTGAGAGAGTGTAATGAACTCAAGTTAAGATCTGGACACATAATCGCTCCAAACGAGGATAAAAATCTGCAACCTGAAGAACCACACCCAAATAAGCCTTTGACTGTAAACGATCGACAAGGGGAAGATACAGTCAGGCAGAAAACTCCCGAATAGATCATAACTACTTCCCCACCATTCCCAGAAAGACTGATGATACTGTGCCCAATTGAATACCCTGAATTTGATCTTCTGGGTGAACTCAAGAATATATGTATAAAAATACCCCTCCTCCAGGCTATTCAAGATATTCCAATATATGCCAAAACTATTAAAGAATTGTGTATAAAGAAGTTTGTGAGGCAAACAAAAATAACCCCAACTGTCCATGTTGTCGGGACATTGCCTGATTTATTACTAAGAAAAGAGACACCTGTAAAATATGAAGACCCAGGAAACCCCATTGTCACAGTACAGATAAATGGCCGCTCTTTTCCCAATGCTTTAGTTGATTTAGGGGTAGCCATTAACATTCTCACAACAAAAACTTGTGAAATACTTCGCATCACAGCCTTGGAACCAACAACTACCTTGCTGGAACTTGCTGACCGCTTAGTCATTAGGCCAGAAGGAACATTACCGGATGTGATGGTTTCTGTAGACACTTGGGAATATCCGGTATATTTTTTGATTATTAACCCTAGGAACCGGCTAGATGGACATCCTTTAATTTTAGGAAAGCCTTGGCTAGCAACTGCTCATGCTTATATCAGGTGCCAGACAGGCAGTATGACCATAACCAGAGGGAATGATGTGAAGAATCTAGCCTTATACCCTCCTGCTCAACCAAGCCTAACCATTATAAAAACTAGGAAACAACTTGTAACATATTTAACAGAAAATATTCAGTCACCATTGACTGTGGCAGATGCCCTTGAATTTAAAAACCAAACAAAAGACGATGTCATTAATACCTTTATCAATCATCTTGCTATAGTATCTAACTTGAAATGTCACATGATTAAAGCAGTCCTTGACAATGAAATTGAAGAAGATTCCCTGAGAGATATCAATGACCAACCAATACCAACAACTACTGTCTATAATAGCAAACCTATTGAAATCGAGCCAGGGAAGATCCTGAACATTAACAATAATCTGAGTGATGACCAGCAACAAAAACTTATTCAAGTCCTTAGGAAATATAAAGGAGCTTTTGCTTGGGATTACCCAGACATGAAAGGGATTGACCCTCAGCTATGTATGCACCACATTTACACTGAAAAAGATGCAAGACCCATTTGACAACCTCAGCGTAGATTAAATCCTCACCTAAAGGATATTGTTAAAGAAGAACTTCAAAAACTATTAGATGTGAATTTTATCTATCCTATATCTGATAGTAAATGGGTTTCTCCATTAGTAGTGGTCCCCAAAAAGAATGGGAAGTGGCGGATATGCGTTGACTACAAAGAACTCAGAAAGGAAACACAAAAAGACCGTTTTCCCCTTCCATTCATCATTCAGATCCTAGATACACTGGCAGGGAAGAAATTCTTCTCTTTCCTGGATGGCTTCAGTGGCTACAACCAAATTCAGATTGCCCCTGAAGACTAGGATAAAACTACTTTTACCTGCCCGTGGGGAACATTTTCTTACAGGGTATTACCTTTTGGATTGTGTAACGCGCCTGCTACATTCCAAAGAGTTATACTCAGTATTTTTGTAGACTTGATAAATGAAGGTTTGGAAGTGTACATGGACAATTTCACACCCTATGGAGATGAATTTGAACAAGCATTACAGACATTGGAGAAAGTCTTGGAACGGTGTATCGCTACTAGGCTATGCTTAAGCCACGAGAAGTGCCATATGATGATGACAGAGGGCCTGATCCTGGGTCATTTCATTTCAGCAACTAGAATTCAGGTAGATCTAGCAAAAATACAGGTAATCCTCTTATTAGCTACTCCCTGCACTCAAACAGAGGTACGTAGTTTTCTGGGATTTGCAGGATATTATCGTAGATTTATAAAGAACTTCTCACAGATTGTTGCACCATTATATGCCCTAACAGGAAATGTTGATTTTATATGGACTGACAAATGTGACATTGCCTTTACAAAGTTGAAACGGCTACTATCAACAACACCAGTATTATGAGGGCCAAATTGGGATATACCATTCCAGATTTCATCAGACGCGTCAGATTCAGCCGTTGGAGTAGTTCTTGGCCAAGAAGATGACAAGAAACCCTATGCTATATATTACATTAGCAAAAACTTAACTCCTGCTGATTTGAATTATACAGTAACAGAGAAAGAGTTTTTAGCTGTTATTTATGCTATTAACAAACTCAGACACTATATAATTGGATACCTTGTAGTTTTGTATACTAATCACTCTGCTATCAAATATTTAGCTAATAAACCCATTACGAATGGAAGAGTGACACATTGGTTACTACTTTTGCAGGAATTTGACATAACTATAAAGGATTGACCGGGAGGGAAAACCTTGTGGCAGATTTCCTCTCTCGAGTGCCAAGAACAGACGATGCAATGGCGGTAGAAGACCAGTTTCCGGATGAACACCTGTTTGTTGTGGCCATAAAAACACCATGGTACGTAGATGTGGCGAATTATTTAGCAGTAGGAAAACTACCCAAACATCTGACACCTGGAGAAAGGAAATTAATAGTGCAGCGTAGCACTCGGTTCTCCTGGATTGAAGGATACCTTTTTCACACAGGGGCCAATATGCACATCCGCAAGTGTATCAGGGAAGACAAAATTTATGATATCTTAAAAGCCTGCCATGATGGACCTTGTGGTGGACATTTTGCAGACCGCAGAACTGGACATAAAATTTTTCAAATGGGCTACTACTGGCCCACGATTTTTAAGGATGCTAAGAAATTTGTCCAGGCATTCGATAGTGGAGAAAGGAGGGGCCGCCCTGGCAATCTAATGAGATGCCCCTGCATCCATAGCTGGTGATAGAACCCTTTGAGCGATGGGCATTAGATTTCATCGGGCCGATCAACCCACCATCTAATCAGAAATCATATATATTGGTTGCAACATAATACATGACTAAATGGGTGGAGGCAATAGCATTACCAAGAGAAACAGAGGAAACAGTGATTAATTTTCTTTTCGAAAATTTTGTGCGATATGGCTTACCTAGAGAAGTAATTATTGATGGGGGACCACAATTTGTAGGCCACAAGATTGCTGCTACACTGGAAAATCATCACATTCTTCACAGAATTACCTCTCTGTATCACCAGCAGGCGAACGGGTAGGTGGAGAGTACCAACAAAGTAATTAAAGCTATTCTAACGAAGACAATCTCATCGCACATACGGGACTGGGTGACTCGACTGCCAGAGGCCTTGTGGGCATATTGCATAACTTGGAGGAACACAACTGGATACTCTCCATATCAACTGGTATTTGGTAAGGAACCCATTTTCCCCATAGAATTTGAGATACAAACACTAAGGATAGCCCAGGAAGTGGGACTGGATTTAACTGAAGCCCAAATTAACAGACTACAACAAATAAATGAATTAGATGAAATTCGGCTATTGGCTCTACATCATACTGCACTCATTCAAAAACAAAGAGCCAAGTGGAACGATTCCCTGATTAAAAAAAAGGCATTTCATGAGGGCAACTGGGCACTTCTTTATGATTCCAGGTTTCAAGACTTTCCTGCTAAATTGCAGACTAAATGTTTAGGCCCCTATGAAATAAAGGAAGTACATGACAATGGCACTCTTACATTGGCCATCATTGATGGGTCTGGCTTTTCCTTCAAAGCAAATGGGCATCAGGTGCGCCTCTACCAAAATCCACTTACAAGAGAATCCTTTTACCAACAGATACGCAAAGACTCCACCATGCATATTCTAGTTGCAGAAGGAAATCCTTCTGTAGCTTCATTATTGTAAAAAGTTATTTCCTTTTGTAAAAACTGTAAATATGATTTCTAATTTGATTTTCTGCGTTTTTTGTTTTTTTGATGTTCCCTCTTCGGAATAGCACTTTTGCTTTTTGTTGTTCCCACTTTGGAACAACACTTTTGCTTTTGGTTGTTCCCACTTCGGAACAACACTTTTGCTTTTTGTTGTTCCCACTTCAGAACAACACTTTTGGTTTTTGTTATTCCCTCTTCGGAATAGCACTTTTGGTTTTTGTTGTTCCCACTTCGAAACAACAATTTTGGTTTTTGTTGTTCCCACTTCAGAACAACACTTTTGATTTTTGTTGTTCCCACTTCAGAACAACACTTTTGGTTTTCGCTGTTCCCACTTCGGAACAACACTTTTCGTTTTTGATGTTCCAACTTCGGAACAACACTTTTGGTTTTTGTTGTTCCCGCTTCGAAACAACACTTTTGGTTTTTGTTGTTCCAACTTTGGAACAACACTTTTGGTTTTGTTGTTCCCACTTCGAAACAGCACTTTTTGTTTTTGCTATTCCCACTTCGGAACAACACTTTTCGTTTGTTGTTCCCACTTCGGAACAACACTTTTTGCGTGTTTGTTGTTCCAACTTTGGAACAACACTTTTTTTTGTTTGTTGTTCAAATACTACCTCATTTTTTTAGAATTTGTTGTTGTTCCTTCTTTGGAACAACATTTTTGCTTCTTGAAGTCATGTGTTTTTTAAAACAACACCCTTTTTCCTTGCATTATTGTGATGTTGAAACAGCACTTGCATGATTATTCCTACCACATCTCAACCCCATTTTTCTGATTCTCTTTCATGGCATGAAGTACAATACTTTTATGATGACGAGAATTATGGATTCTATTAAAGAAGGTGAATACCATTAACGTTATGATATTTAACAAGACAACTTCTTGATGATAGATTTCTTAAAAAAAATTGGGGAAAGACACAATTATTATATATTACTTTACTGTATTGATTTCTGTTGTATATAATACTAATTGATCATCTTTACCATGCTGGTTCCACCCCTCCTAGTTATAATCCTCTCTGTCTATTATAAGTGAGATTATGGGTATACTTTTTTTCTATTGATATGTTCAACTTCTTCCACCATCCCTGCTCTTAAGGAGTACTGAGCCTCCCTCTATTTATTATAAAAATGTGTAATAACAACAAATTTTTCCTACAGATAGAGGATAGGGGGTCTCATTAAGAGCCAGCCTACCATGTTCATAAGGATGTAGCAATGTGACATTCCCACTATGGCCACCACACCAGGGTTATGATCCAAAGGATGGCTAAAATATCCTTGGAACAGGAGGTCTCATCACGAGCCGACCTGATCACTTTTGCTACTTCCCAGTGAATGGCAGTGTGGTCATCTGGTTACCATGCCAGCACACTGATCTCTTCTGTAGAAACAACAATGGAATTCTCCAACTATAAATTGAGGATCCTGGCTCATATGGGTTAAAAAGCAACTCTGTCAAGGCTATGGACGCTTGCTGGCAACAGAAGCTCTGCTTATGGTATTGAAGTTCCATTTTCAACATCAATAATTATTATAATACCCTCTTCTTACTTTTCTTTTTATCAGAAGAATTATTTCCTTAATTTCTCCCTACCTTGAACCTTTATGCATGAGTTAATGTTTTTAATCAATCATATCATTTTCAGCTAGAATATCATCAGCAAAGCATCTTTTCTTGCATATTGTTGTCCTTTTTCCTTACCACATAACCTATCATCAACCAAAGCATCTTGTCTCTTATCAATAACCATCATTACACACCTCTCTCTCATTATATCCATACCTTTTACAATCCTCTCATTAATATACGTACTTTGTCCCATATTAATGCCATATCTTTCACCCTTGTACGTTGCCATCAGAACAGCATTCCCCCGTCCATTCGGTCGTAGGCGACCTCTCATCTTGAAGGAGGGAGGGGACCTTCATTACACTCGTGCATGCGGTATAATTGTTTTATTGGATTTCATAGGTTGATATGGTACTCTATGATCACGCGGCATGTGGCAAAATAATAGTCCTCGAATTAATGAATTCTCATAGAAATATCATTTAACATTGGAAAACTTAGCTGTTACAACTTACTTGTTGTTCTATCTCTCTGTTGATGTCTATTGTTGTGTTTTCTCCACTGCACTAATCCTTTGAAATAGTAGGAAGAACTCAAGAATTATGGGTGGTAAGTCAGTGTGTCAAGAACCTTTAGTGCTGGAAGTCTCCGACAGAGCCAGGGAAATTCTGGTCCACGCAGGGTGGATATCATACTTCACAAGATTTTAGCCCCCTAGTGAGGAAATCACTATTGAATTTCTACAGCATCTGCAGAATGGGCAATCCCTGGTGAGAGGTAGAAGAATCACAATATCAAACATTGTAATAGCTGAAGTATTTGGGTTGCCGATGAAAGGAACTACATGGCCAAAAAAACACGTAATGTTACAAGACGCGGTGGGAATTTTCAGAGATGCAGGCGAGGAACTAACCAAGAAAGGCAAGGGCATACAACCATCTTCTCTAACAGAACCATGGCGTGAGTTGGCAAGTTTTGTCCAGAGGTACATTACCTGTGATGGACGACGAGACGTGGTAAGACCACGACAACTCAAACTTTTAGTTGTTTTAAAACTAAAGATCATTGTTAATCTGCCATCTTTCTTGAATTTATTGTTGCATGATACCGCTGATATAATAAGACAGGCTAAGCACCCGGAAATCATAGTTAGCCACCATGGATTGATCAGACTACCTGTTACCCATAACCTCGTTCAACAAAAATTTACTTGGGATGGTCTCATAGCGCCCCTGGAGATTAGTCAAAACCCTATAATCCAAAATCCTGAAATTTTAGCGATAAGCCAGCAGGGCCCTGTTCTGAAAAGGAAAAGGACTACCCGCTCAAACATTGAACCCCATAAGCGCAAGCAATCTGCAAGGTTACATCTAGTCTAGAGGATGTCTATGAATCCACAAGATAGCATCGAACAACCTGCGGAACCATCCAGAACAATTAGTATACAGGACTCTGAGTCAGATCCAGAGGAAGAACTTGAACAAGGGGAAGGATGTCATTCAGAATCAGAACCTAGGGAAGAGGCAAATTTAGAATCAAAACTAGGGAAGAGGCCAATTCAAAACAAGAACTCGAGGAAGAGGATAGACCGGACTCAGAGCAAGAAAGGGCACAACACTTTGATGATGAACTAGAAAATGAAGAAGAACCTCCTCAAACATCAACCATGAGCCCCGAAAATGATATTTTGTAGGATTTTGAGACAGGGATGGCTCAGGTCCTGGCAAATCTAAATGCATCCATGCAGCCTGGAGGATCACTTGATCCTAACCTAATGGAAGCTCAATCCCCAAAAGATTATGGGCATACAAAAATTTTGCCTTCTTCAGAAGCTACAGACCAGGAAAAGGAAGCAGACACAGAAGTTATTCATGAATCAGACAACCAGTCTGGTGACACAGTTCTATTGGAACACAACCATGATAAACAACAGGAATCTTTAGATACAAAAGCTATTGACAAGCCTGTTAGTGTAAAAGATGATCCTCGAAAGAGGCGAGTAGTCGGAGCAAAACTAAAGAAGTTGAGACACAAATATCAAAAGCTTGAAAATACTATTAAAAGGATACACCGGAAGGTTAAATAAATTGCAAATGGAAAACCCCAGAACACTACTCCTGAGGTAGTCTCTTTGGCTACACAAACAGAAATATGTAAGGGTAGGTCAACAGAGACCCAAAATGAACTCATTCCTACTAAAACAATAACCACCCAGGCAAATTTGCATGGAGACTTAGTGGATGCAGTCGTTCAGATGGAGGGTTAGTCCTCCCACAATAAGGAAGTACAGACCGAGGAAATATCCTCTCGTAGCACAGGTACTTAGATAGGAGAACAAGCCAATGATATCATGTCAAACAAATACCCTATTATCCTAAAGCTACAGGAAGAACTGATGCAAGCCCAACTTGCTCTAGAACAATGTGAACAAGAGACAGTCCCTCTGCAAAAATATCAAGAGTTTCATAAACAATTTAGGGAATTAATCGTAACTGAGAATGGGACTTTTGACAGATTTATATAGGAAGAAGAAAAGCTGAAGAAAATGAAGACCATGCTGGATAGAGCTAGGAATTAGATAAACACCATTTGCTCGCTATATTCAGATGTCTTGACATGTAGGTCTCCGGCCACAAATTATGCCTTGTTCTTATTAGAATAGTACTTATTGTTAAAGATTAAAGCCATAAGGGCTAGCAAGCCAATCGAGTTAAAGACAACTGAATATTTTATAAGTTGCTACAAGGAACATGGGGCAAAGGTCCAAAGGCTTCTTTGTGAATTTTATCTGCATAATTTCATATTAGAAGGACAAGTGGATAAGAATCCTAGCCATTTTGTTGGAGATATTCAATTCCAGGCTTTTATCTCTTTTGCAGTTAATCAACTTAAGTGGTTTAAGGCATATAATTCATTCCAAAGACAGGAACACGAGTTGGATCTCTGGGTAAGGAGTGAGCCTACTCACCCTTTGCAACTATTTGCTAAACATAAAAGGTTGATGACATAAGAAGGCGTGATTCAAATTTTAGGGCCCATACATAAGGAAATTGTACATAAAGGAACAACATATTTCCTCTCCATCCAGGAAAGATCCCTGACTGCATCCAAAATGAGATGGACGGTCTCAACTAACAGTGTTAAGGAAAGAGAACCATTTAATTATGGGAACTTCAAAGCTACTGCAAGCCTGGTTAATCACATATAGCAATCTTATTTTGAGGGAAGGGCCTTATTGGTTGGGATGTCGATTTAGATGTCCCATTATTTGGTATCCTCCTGAAGGGTATCGGTTTGACTATGAGTTACCTGAAGGACACGAACAGACAGCCTTTGCAAATTTGGCACAAAATCACGGTTTCAGGCCTGATAAAGAAACCTTTTTTTTCCAACCTACTCCTTAACTACATTACATAGGAACTATTTATTTGTCATGAGGACATGAAAAAAGGTAAGCAGGGGAGTATGTTGAGCCTTGCAATAGGTATGTATTTACTCTTGATTATTATCTTTTTCCTCCTTTCTTATCCATTTTGTGCCATGATATAATAACAAATTGATAGGATTTTGATAAGGAATGAATAAAACTACTCTTGATACGATTTGACCGACCAAACTAACTCTCATTACTTTTTATGTAGAAAAACAGCTAAAGGAATAGTTGTTGTTCCAAAGTCGGAACAGTGAAAGCTAATCAAGGAAAATGAGATGCGTCGAGTGCAGTCGAACCAAAGAACAAGTCAAGAAGATTAGCGTGAGATAGAAGAATTGTCTGAATATAGCATTTAGTTGTGAATCCCTCAGGATCTCCTGATCCTAAGGGATCACATTTATCTTTTCCTTTTGACTATAAAAGGAAAGACTTGATCCAAAATGGATTTTGGATAGACTCCTAAATCTAAGTGTTCCTCACTGAGGAAAATGAAAGTCCAAGGAAGTTCCTGGAAATAGCCCCATTGTAGAGATCCTTTCCTTTAGAATCTATTGCAAATTGAATGGGCAAAAATGGACTTAGGATGCAGAAGTTATCACTGAAAGAAGATGCCTTTGTTCCTTAGAAAAAGAGGAAAAATCCTCTTTAAAATGGCCTAAAAGGCTTTATGAGGAAAATCGCATCGGAGGAGGTCCAAGGCAGACTTAAGCAGATAGGGGAAGCACCCCCGATCACAAATCCCTGACAAATCGGGTCGGAGGAATGCTCATGCACATATAACATAAAGGTGGGACCAGGCCACCGATATTTCGATCGTCGATATTGACGGATCACAATCGGCGATACCACAAGGCAAAGGCAGGACCTCGGGCCGAGCGACATCACGATCGCCGATATCGGCGTTGGCAGATCGCGTCGACATAAGCCATATCATAGTGAAAGACCTCGAGCTTATGCGATATGTGATTGCGACAAGTCGCATTGCAATATCGCATCGAAGCTACACAGAGGAGCAGGGCTATATACATATCTATATGCACGATGCAATAGCTGGACCCGATAGAGCTATAAACGATATTCCATAAAATTTGAGATTAGTCAAACGGCAGTTTTCTATGTATTTTCGCATATTTCGTTTAATAAACGAAAAGCGAAGGGAAGCGCCGATGTGATGAAACCGGACTTGAAAAGGTTTGTAAGTGCCAATGTATAGTGTTTCAAGTCTTCCCAAAGCCATTTTGTGGGATTTTTCAATGTTTTAATGTATTTTTGAAATACAAAGGAAATCACGAAACAGGCAGGATTTTGGGCAGGCCGTGGGCGGTAAATGGTTTTGGCCAAGTTCCACCCGATCCCATACAATGGCTGCCACATGTCCAGGCTGAGGAGAGAGAAAACCACCCCTATCTGATGGTTAACCCCCGTACTAAAGAGCCGCTCGAAATGAACCACCACCGTTGGATCTAGATCTCCTAGATCAATGGTGGGGATGCGATAAACGATTTAAAAGGTGGACCCGATGGGATATAAGGCGAAGTTCATAATTTTTGAAGTCCGATAGACGCGTTTGGGCAGATCTTTACAGGTTTTCTGTGTATTTTCTTGTGTAAGCCAAGAACAACCATATTTGGGATTTCAAGGGCATCGATGGTCCATTCCGTTACGGAACAGGTGGCCACCATTCCTGAAGGTGTTTGGCAATGATTGCTAACGCTCAGGGGGGGGATTCGAGCGGACAGAGGTCGGCAGCCAGAGAGCCCGAGAAGAGGAAAAAAATAGACAGCTCCAGTTGGCTTAAAAGCCATGAATTTCAAAGTCAGAAAGGTTGTTGTTGGAGTTGTGGCTGAAACCGAGCATAAGCAGAAAGCGAAGCCAAAGCAGGAAGCTAAGGCATAAGAGAGCAGCGCGAAAAGGCAGCAGCAAAACAAGCAGCACAGAAAGCAAAAGTGGAAGCGCAGGCAGCCAAGGGAGTCACTTGGAGTTCAAGTGGAAAGCCAAAGGGCTATAAACTGACAGAGAGCCAAAGAAGCTAGAGCCAGAGCTAAGAGCTAGAGCGAGAGCCGAGAGCCAGAAAGTCGAGAGCTTCAAGAGTTGGGGATAAAAATAGTGTCTAAACCAATTGTTTCTGTGTAAAACAGTGGAGTTGAAACAAGATCTTGTAAAAAGGACTTTGCCATAATCCCAGAGAGCTTAGTCAAGTTGACTAGAGCTCAAGGAGATGTAGCCCAAGAGTTTTGGGTGAACTCCTCATTAAATTGTTGTTTTATGTGTTTGTTTTCACTGCTGCATTGTTTACTGTTATATGTATGTGTTATATCAGCATAAACAATAGATTTTAAAGTACATAAACAGTTTAAAATAAATACCAACATACACCTTATCTTCAAGCACATATTATCAATTCCACATTGGTTAATCAATAAGACTTGGGAATAAATAAGCTTTGGAAGTGGGAGAGGTTCTTGTAAGCTAGACAAGAAACCTAAGTGCCCCATTTTCAGATTAGGTGGTATCAGAGCTTAAGTTTGATTAAACCCACCTTCAAAGAATGTTATATCAAAATTCTTGATTGACAGACCAAAGATTGCTTGTCTAAAAGGTGTTTGGGCAGTCAAGGATTGATGTCTGATTGATGTATGCTTGTTGCAAACTGACTATTTTCTGAGTTTGCAGAGAGGAAGGGAAATTTGTTGATAGCTCATTCCAGGAAGGATAAGAAGGAAGAAAGGCTGAAGGCATTCTTCTATTCCAAAGGACCTCAAAGAAATCCTTGAAGCACAAGAGGTTTGTTGCAAAGGGTTGTTGAATAAGCTCTTTATTAATCTTGTTGAATTTCTTTTGTTCATTGGCATAATGACAACTTCTACAAGTGAGCCCTCGAATTCTTCTTTCTTCATCACAAGACTCTTTGATAAAGATATGAAGCAAGACTTGTCCACCATGATGGATATGGTGAGAGAAATGTATGAAGATGGAAGGAAGAGCAACATACTTAGAGAGCAGCGTACTTCCATGAAGGAAGAGAAGCAGTTGCTTACTGACAAATTGCAGGAAATGGAGAGGCAACTTCATATTGCAAATATGAACCTGAAGAGGATGCATGAGTTGGAGTCATAGCTCTTTGTTGCCAAAGAAGCCTTGGTCAAGTATCAGGTTGAATAAGAGGTAAACCATTCCAGTTTGTCTTCAAATTCTTCTAAGAGTGCTTATATTGGTTCTTTTGAAAAACATACTAGAGGCATAGGTTCCAAGCTAATGTCCAAGATGGGCTATGAAGGAAAAGGCTTGGGCAGACATGCACAAGGTATTGTTGAGCCAATAATGTTTGATGAAAGGCCTAAGTATTTGGGTCTTGGCTATGGACAGTCTTATGATTATGTTCAGGAGGAATGCAATAGCTTGAAACATCACTTGAAGGATGCAGGTGTCCAGAAGCACACACTTGAACCAGAGAGTTGTGGAAACTCTAATAGCCTTGAAGAGATTGATGGTGTTCCAAAGGGAGCAACTTCTTCATTTGCTTCACCTCCTCATGAAGGCAATAAAGGTGAAAGAGGCAGGTATAAATCTGGTTCTAATCATATCCCTTTTGATTTTGTAAAGCATGGTAAAGTTCCATATAAGCATGGGGAAAGAATTGCATGTTCCTTTTGTGGTTTGGATAACCATCATGTTTCTAGATGTTGGAAGAGAATGGCCACATACAGGAAACTTTTGAAGGAAAAAAAAAAGAAAAAATCCAAAGGTCCATTTGACAAGGAAAATCATGTTGTCAAGAGGATGCACATGTGTTGCACTTACTGCCATAAGCAAGGACATTTTGTTGCAAGGTGTTGGACTCTGATTCCAACAATGCTTCCACAAAATCTAAAGAAATTGGAAAGAGAAGATGGCAGAAATGGGAATGAATTTTCCATGAATGATGTGTTCCAGAACGATTCACATGTTGATGCTGATGTGCAGACAAAGGAAAGACCTTTGAAATAGATTGGTAAGAAATGGCTAGAGTTCTTTTCCAATTAAGGTTTCATGTCTATTGATGCATCTATTTGCATTTCTTTGTTGATGAGATGCAAGTTGCAGGATTTTACAAAGAAGGTGAATGGAGAAGTTGAGTCAGAGACTCACTTTGTTGCTGCAAAATTATATTTCATTTCAGCTTCAAAAGTAAAATGTGCATAAGCGAAAGTTGAACGATGAAATGCATGCATAAGCATGTGATGCAATGTTGACTTGGGAGAAGTTAATTTGGTCTCCAAGATGGAGATAATAATGAAGTGTTCCATCTTTTGAAAAGAGTCCTAATGGTATTTTTCTACATACTTGACTTGAAGAGTCATTTGTTTAAAGGCATGTTTTGTGGGCTTGCTATCTAGTCCATCATTTGTATGCAGATGTAAGACATGGAGGTGTTCACAAGTTGTGAAATCTACTTCTTTTGTTGAAGCAGAAGTTTAGGCCATCCAGTTGGTGTCTGTATTTATGTTGTTGTTAACAGTTGTTGTTGACAACTTTTCAAATAGGTACAAATGAAAGTTTTTATGAAGCAGATGTACTTCACATTTGTTTGAACCACCTTGGATCAATGATCAAGGCACAAAAGTTCAAACTACCTTCTGTGACCATCTAAGCAGGAGTTCTACAGGGAGGAAAAGAAGAAGGCAGCTCTTCCTAGGAAGTCCAGCCCATCCAAGAAGGGAAGTGGTCAGAAACCTTGGTTCAGAGGTACTATGCAAGGAAAGTGTAGGGAGGCTGAAAGAAGAGGGTGAGTCACTCTCATTTACTGTTCAGATCAGTATATCAGTCTTTTGGAGGCCAAAAGTTCTTTTAGTGGGAAGGCGTGATCCAAAATGGATTTTGGATAGACTCCTAAGTCTAAGTGTTCCTCACTGAGGAAAATGAAAGTCCAAGGAAGTTCCTGGAAATAGCCCCATTGCAGAGATCCTTTCCTTCAGAATCTGCTACAAATTGAATGGGAAAAAATGGACTTAGGATGCAGAAGTTATCACTCAAAGAAGATGCCTCTGTTCCTTAGAAAAAGAGGCAAAATCCCTTTAAAAATAGCCTAAAAGGCTTTATGAGGAAAATCGCATCAGAGGAGGTCCAAGGTGGACTTAAGCAGATAGGGGAAGCACCCCTGATCGCCAATCCCCGACAAATCAGGTCAGAGGAAGGCACATGCACATATAACATAAAGGCGGGACCGGGCCACCGATATTGCGATCGCCGATATCGATGGATACCGATCGGCAATACCACAAGGCAAAGGCGGGACCCTAGGACGAGCGATATCGCGATCGCCGATATTGGCATCAACGGATCGCGTCGGCATAGGATATATCATAGGGAAAGACATCGGGCTTATGCGATATGCGATTGCAACAAGTCGCATCGCAATATCACATTGGAGCTACACAGAGGAGCGGGGCTATATACATATATATATGCGCGATACAATAGCCGGACCCGATAGAGCTATAAACGATATTCCATAAAATTTGAGATCCATCAAACGACAGTTTTCTATGTATTTTCGCATATTTCATTTAATAAACAAAAAGCAAAGGGAAGCGTCGATGCGATGAAACCTGACCCGAAAAGGTTTATAAGTGCCAATGTATAGTGTTTCAAGTCCGTCTAAAGCCATTTTGTGGGATTTTTCAATGTTTTATTGTATTTTTGAAATACAAAGGAAATCACGAAATAGGCAGGATTTCGAGCGGGTCGTGGGCGGTAAATGGTTTTGGATGAGTTCCGCCCGATCCCATACAATGGTTGCCACGTGTCCAGGCTGAGGAGAGAGAAAACCACCCCTATCGGGCGATCAACCCCTGTACGAAAGAGCCGCCCAAAATGAACCACCACCGTTGGATCTAGATCTCCTAGATCAACGGTGGGGGTGCAATAAGTGATTTAAAAGGTGGACCTGATGGAATATAAGGCGGAGTTCATAATTTTTTAATTCTGATAGATGCATTTGGGCAGATTTTTACAGGTTTTCTGTGTATTTTCCTTTGTAAACTGAGAACGACCATCTTTGGGATTTCAAGGGCACCGATGGTCCATTCTGTTACGGAACAGGTGGCCACCATCCCTGAAGGCGTTTGGAAATGATTGTTAATGCTCAGGGGGGGATTCGAGCGGATAGAGGATGGGAGCCAGAGAGCCCGAGAAGAGGAAACAAATGGATAGAGCCAGTTGGCTTAAAAGCCATGAATGTCAAAGATAGAAAGGTTGTTGTTGGAGTTCTGGCTGAAACCAAGCATAAGCAGAAAGTGAAGCCAAAGCAGGAAGCTAAGGCGTAAGAGAGCAGCGTGAAAAGGCAGTAGCAAAACAAGCAACGCAGAAAGCAAAAGAGGAAGTGCACGCAGCCAAAGGAGTCACTTGGAGTTCAAGTGGAAAGCCAAAGGGCTGTAAACTGACAGAGAGGTGAAGAAGCTAGAGCTAGAGCCAAGAGCCAGAGCCGAGAGCTAGAGTGAGAGCCGAGAGCCAGAAAGTCAAGAGCTTCAAGATCGAGGGATAAAAACGGTGTCTAAACCCATTGTTTCTGTGTAAAACAATGGAGTTGAGCCAAGAACTTGTAAAAAGGACTTTGCCGTAATCCCAGAGAGCTTAGTCGAGTTGACTAGAGCTCAAGGAGATGTAGCCCAAGAGTTTTGGGTGAACTCCTCATTAAATTGTTGTTTTAAGTGTTTGTTTTCACTACTGCATTGTTTACTGTTATATGTATGTGTTATATCAGCATATACAACAGATTTTAAAGTACATAAACGGTTTAAAACAAATAAGAGCATACACCTTATCTTCAAGCACATATTATTAATTCTGCATTGGTTAATCAATAAGACTTGGGAATAAATAAGCTTAGGAAGTGGGAGAGGTTCTTGTAAGCTAGACAAGAAACCTAAGGGCCCCATTTTCAGATCAGGTGGTATCAGAGCTTAAGTTTGATTAAACCCACCTTCAAAGAAGGTTATATTATAATGCTTGATTAACAGAGCAAAGATTGCTTTTCTGAAAGGTGTTTGGGCAGTCAAGGATTGATTGTCTGATTGATGTATGCTTGTTGCAGACTGACTATTTTCTGAGTTTGTAGAGAGGAAGGGAAAGTTGTTGATAGCTCAGTCCAGGAAGGACAAGAAGGAAGAAGGGCTGAAGGCATTCTTCTATTCCAAAGGACCTCAAAAAATTCTTGAAGCACAAGAGGTTTTTTGCAAAGGGTTGTTGAATAAGCTCTTTATTAATCTTGTTGAATTTCTTTTGTTCATTGGCATAATGACAACTTCTACAAGTGAGTCCTCGAATTCTTCTTTCTTCATCACAAGACTCTTTGATAAAGATATGAAGCAAGACTTGTCCACCATGATGGATATGGTGAGAGAAATGTATGAGGATGGAAGGAAGAGCAGCGTACTTAGAGAGCAGCGTACTTCCATGAAGGAAGAGAAGCAGTTGCTTACTAACACATTGCAGGAAATGGAGAGGCAACTTCATATTGCAAATATGAATCTGAAGAGGATGCATGAGTTGGAGTCACAACTCTTTGTTGCTAAAGAAGCTTTGGTCAAGTATCAACTTGAAGAAGAGGTAAACCATTCCAGTTTGTCTTCAAATTCTTCTAAGAATGATTATATTGGTTCTTTTGAAAAACATACTAGAGGCATAGTTCCAAGCTAATGTCCAAGTTGGGCTATGAAGGAAAAGGCTTGGGCAGACATGCACAAGGTATTGTTGAGCCAATAATGTTTGAGGAAAGGCCTAAGTATTTGGGTCTTGGCTATGGACAGTCTTATGGAGAGAGTTCCAAAGCTGCCATGAAGGCCATTGAAATAGCTCCAAGAAGGGGTTGCATTGCAGAGTGTGAATATTTTGTTCAGGAGGAATACAATAGCTTGAAACATCACTTGCAGGATGCAGGTGTCCAGAAGCACACACTTGAACCAGAGAGTTGTGGAAACTCTAACAGCCTTGAAGAGATTGATGGTGTTCCAAAGGGAGCCACTTCTTGATTTGCTTCACCTCCTCAAGAAGGCAATAAAGGTGAAAGAGGCAGGTATAAATCTGGTTCTAATCATATCCATTTTGATTTTGTAAAGCATGGTAAAGTTCCACATAAGTATGGGAAAAGAATTGCATGTTCCTTTTGTGGTTTGGGTAACCATCATGTTTCTAGATGTTGGAAGAGAATGGCCACATACAGGAAACTTTTGAACGAAAAAAAGCAAAAAGCCAAAGATCCATTGGACAAGGCAAATCATGTTGTCAAGAGGATGCACATGTTTTGCACTTACTACCATAAGCAAGGACATCTTGTTCCAAGGTGTTGGACTCTAAATCCAACAATGCTTCCACAAAAGCTGAAGAAAGTGGAAAGAGAAGATGGCAGAAATGGGAATGAAGTTTCCATGAATGATGTGTTTCAGAATGATTCACATGTTGATGCTGATGTGCAGACAAAGGAAAGACCTTTAAACTAGATTGGTAGGAAATGGCTAGAGTTCTTTTCCAATTAAGGTTGCATGTCTATTGATGCATCTATTTCCATTTCTTTGTTGATGAGATGCAAGTTGCGGGATTTTACCAAGAAGGTGAATGGAGAAGTTGAGAAGGAGACTCACTTTGTTGCTGCAAAATTATATTTCATTTCATCTTCGAAAGTACAATGTGCATAAGCGAAAGTTGAAGGATGAAATGCATGCATAAGCATGTGATACAATGTTGACTTGGGAGAAGTTAACTTGGTCTCCGAGATGGAGATAATAATGAAGTGTTTCATCTTTTGAAAAGAGTCCTGATGGTCTTTTTCTACATACTTGACTTGAAGAGTCATTTGTTTAAAGGCATGTTTTGTGGGCTTGTTATCTAGTCCATCATTTGTATGCAGATGTAAGACATGGAGGTGTTCACAAGCTGTGAAATCTGTTTCTTTTGTTGAAGCAGGAGTTTAGGGCATCCAGTTGTTGTTTGTATTTCTGTTTTTGTTAACAGTTGTTGTTGACAGCTTTTCAAACAGGTACAAATGAGAGTTTTTGTGAAGCAGATGTAATTCACATTTGTTTGAGCCACCTTGGATCAATGATCAAGGCAGAGAAGTTCAAACTACCTTCTATGACCATCTAAGCAAGAGTTCTGCAGGGAGGCAAAGAAGAAGGCAGCTCTTCCTAGGAAGACCAGCTCATCCAAGAAGGGACGTGGTCAAAAACCTTGGTTCAGAGGCACTATGCAAGGAAAGTGTAGGGAGGCTGAAAGAAGAGGGTGAGTCACTCTCATTTACTATTCAGATCAGTATATCAGTCTTTTGGAGGCCAAAAGTTCTTTTAGTGGGAAGACGTGAACCAAAACAGATTTTGGATAGACTCCTAAGTTTAAGTGTTCCTCACTGAGGAAAATGAAAATCCAAGGAAGTACCTAGAAATAGCCCCATTTCAGAGATCCTTTCCTTCAAAATCTGCTACAAATTGAATGGGAAAAAATGGACTTAGGATGCAGAAGTTATCGTTGAAAGAAGATGCCTTTGTTCCTTAGAAAAAGAGGCAAAATCCTTTTAAAAATGGCCTAAAAGGATTTATGAGGAAAATTGCATCAGAGGAGGTCCAAGGTGGACTTAGGCAAATAGGGGAAGCACCCCCGATTGTCGATCCCCGACAAATTGGGTCAGAGGAAGGCACATGCACATATAACATAAAGGCGGGACCGGGATGCCGATATTGCAATCGCCGATATTGATAGATCGCGATCGGCGATACCACGAGGCAAAGGCGGGACCCCGGGCCGAGCGATATCGTGATCGCCGATATCCGCATCGACGGATCGTGTCGGCATAGGCCATATCATAGGGAAAGACCTCGGGCTTATGTGATATGCGATTGCGACAAGTCGCATCGCAATATTACATCGAAGCTACATAGAGGAGTGGGGCTATATACATATATATATGCATGATGCGATAACCAGACTCGATAGAGCTATAAATGATATTCCATAAAATTTGAGAACCGTCAAACAACAATTTTCTATGTATTTTCACATATTTCGTTTAATAAACGAAAAGTGAAGGGAAGCGTCGATGCGATGAAACCGGACTCAAAAAGGTTTGCAAGTGCCAATGTATAGTGTTCCAAGTCCGTTTAAAGCCATTTTGCGGGATTTTTCAATGTTTTAATGTTTTTTTGAAATACAAAGGAAATCACGAAACAGGCAGGATTTCAAGCGGGTCGTGGGCGGTAAATGGTTTTGGACGGGTTCCGCCCAATCCCATACAATGGCTGCCACGTGTCCAGGCTTAGGAGAGATAAAACCACCCCTATCTGGTGGTTAACCCCCGTACGAAAGAGCTGCCCGAAATGAACCACCACCGTTGGATCGAGATCTCCTAGATCAACGGTGGGGATGCGATAAGGGATTTAAAAGGTGGACTTGATGGAATATAAGGCAGAGTTCATAATTTTTGAGGTCCGATAGACATGTTTGGGTGGATTTGTACAGGTTTTCTGTGTATTTTCATATGTAAGCCGAGAACGACCATCTTTGGAATTTCAAGGGCACCGATGGTCCATTCCGTTATTGAACAGGTGGCTACCATCCCTAAAGGCGTTTGGAAATGATTGCTAACGCTCAGGGGGGGATTCGAGCAGACAAAGATCGGGAGCTAGAGAGACTGAGAAGAGGAAACGAATGGACAATGCCAGTTGTCTTAAAAGCCATGAATGTCAAAGACAGAAAGGTTGTTTTTGGATTTGTGGCTGAAACCGAGCATATGTAGAAAGCGAAGCCAAAGCAAGAAGTTAAGGCATAAGAGAGCAGCGTGAAAAGGAAGCAGCAAAACAAGCAGCGTAGAAAGCAAAAGCGAAAGTGCACGCAGCCAAGGGAGTTAGTTGGAGTTCAAGTGGAAAGCCAGAGGGCTGTAAACTGACAGAGAGCCGAAGAAGCCAGAGCCAGAGCCAAGAGCCAGAGCCAGATCCGAGAGCCAGAAAGTCGAGAGCTTCAAGAGCCAGGGAAAAAAATGGTGTCTAAACCCATTGTTTCTATGTAAAACAATGGAGTTGAGCCAAGAGCCTGTAAAAAGCACTTTGCCATAATCCTAGAGAGCTTAGTCGAATTGACTAGAGCTCAAGGAGATGTAGCCCAAGAGTTTTAGGTGAACTCATCATTAAATTGTTGTTTTATGTGTTTTTTTTCACTGCTGCATTATTTATTGTTATATGTATGTGTTATATCAGCATAAACAACAAATTTTAAAGTACATAAATAGTTTAAAATAAATACCAGCGTACACCTTATCTTCAAGCACATATTATCAATTCCGCATTGGTTAATCAATAAGACTTGGGAATAAATAAGCTTTGGAATGTGGGAGAGGTTCTTGTAAGCTAGACAAGAAACCTAAGTGCCCCATTTTTCAAATCAAGACTAAAGGGGGATCTCACGTCTTTTACTTGGATTGTAATTTTAATTTATAGAAGGGTGATTTTGAAGAACAAGATCGTGTTGTAATGATAAGTGACTTTGATGTTTAATATACAACTTGCGTTGTTGTTTGTTCAGATATTTTGAAATCGTTAAGCAGTGTTCACTGGTGGCTAGGGCCCAGTCTCTGGTGGAACTTATTGTTGTTCCTTGTTTTATGCATTTTTCGTTTCCTGCAAGTTATTCTACTTTATAGCTTTTCAGTTGATGTATTTTCGTTGAATCGGATTTCTGGTATTCATTTCATTAATGCACAGTCATAATTGGTTTTATTTAATTCATGTCGTGGATTGAATTAGTTATCGGTTAAAGAATCATTTATGATTAATTACATAATAGAGCGTGATTGATTAAATGCTTTCCTTTTGTCCAGTAGTTTAAGTCCAGCTGAAAGAGCTCAGTTAATACTACGGTGCTCTCGGTTGATTGTCATTTGAATTTGGTTGATTAAGATTGAATTATGGAGTTGTTTGAGATAGAGTCATGATGCTTAGATGAATTATTTCCTTTAAAGTTACAAGCTTGAGATTTATGATTGCATCCATTTACTCTTGTATTGAATTTAATAACTTATTTTAAAGCATTACTCTCTAGATTTATAGCTTGCACATATTGTGTACACTCTTGGAATAAAAGGACTTACCCAGGTTGATAATTAATGTGAGGGAATTAGGACTTTTAAAAGATACATTTTAGCACCCAACAGGAGGACCATCTACATACATGTGGGAAACCAGATGATCTCCCTGCTTATCTTGTAGCAAAATTATAACGTTTAAAATAGAGTAAACTAGCAAAAGTATGAGAGTATACTGGGGGTTGCTTTCCTGGAACTTGGATGCATTCCTTTACATGTTGATGGCTAATGGTAAGTTTTGTCATCGTATCCCTTCAACATCTACTTAGGATTTTCTCTTAATATACGCTCTGCCCCAACAAGTGTCCACGACTTGAGGCAGAGTATCTTCACTCGACTTCTCGGCAGCAGCAGCCTAGTTGTAGGGAGGGTGCTCTTTCCCATCATTGTGTAAAGAACCTGATTCATCAAAATCCTTCCCCATTTGAGTTGTTGGCTTTTATATTCCATGCTTGGGAGATTTTTCATCGTGGAGAGCCAAGTTGGGGGAACTCGGAGAGTTTGGGTTGTCTAAGGAGTTGGAAGCCACTTGAGGCAAAGGGGGAGGAGGGAATTGAATACCAAGGGCCCCATCCATGACTCTCAAAGAATATATTGCCTAGACCAAGTGGAAGTCCAGGTTGGTATTGCAATTCTCTGTCACCTTCATAATGCCCTCCTGATCTTTGAGATGCCTTCCAAGCATTTAACACAGATCCCATTTCCTGTCACCTATGTTTCTCATTTCTTATGTCTCCATCTTTGTAACCATATGTCTAATATGTAAAGGGATATCCTCATCATATATGTCCACATCGGCCATGCTGGGAGGTTTGAGGTGGACAACTGCTTCCTCTAACTCCTCGTTGAGGTGGTCCCCTCTCTCAAACCATTGCAATAAAATGAGAATTTCCAACATGGCTGCTACACAGCCTCTCAATTCTCTCAGCTCTACAAATTCCTGAAGGAATGAGCTTTGGCTAAAGTAACCTCTAATTCACCTCCCAAGATAAAATTGAAAGTTGACGCAGAGGCTTTTATACATCCCATCTAGATCAGCATAAGTGGCGAGTGTAGTTGGCAAGTAGAATGTGTCACCCTCCCTTAACCATTAATGTTCTAGAGAGATTAGACATGGCATCATTTTAAGTGTTAGTTGTCTTGGGAACCTGGATTTGGGGTTTTGTAATAGCCCTGGCAAAAATTCCATGTAAAAATATATAAGACCATAGTTGAAGGGACAGGAATTCCAAGTTGAATGGTGGGCAAGACATCCTAGTGTGGTGTTCATTTGGTTGTTTATGGCTAACGAAATTGGCAAAGGCAATGGAAAAGGCTTTAGAAAGGAAAAATGGAATTTTTGGCACATTTATTTATGAAAATAATGTAAATTAGGAGAAAAAGGAGGTGAAATGTCACAGGTTGCATGTGAGGAGGAAATTGAAGGAAAATAATGGAAAATGAAGAAAATAGAGGCCTCATTCATAAAAAGGTTATGAGGATAAGTTCAAAAGCTCTTAGTCAATGTAAGCTCTTGGCTCAAGCTTGATCAATTTAGTTTTGGAGCTCTCTTCTATTCTCTCTCTCTCTCACTCTTGGACACTTAGAGTTTTATTGGAGCACTTTTGCATTGGAGCAAGAAAGGCAAAGAAGGAAAGAGGAAGCAAAGATCAAGCAGGGAAAGGTAGGTTCAAGCAGCTACAACAAGATTCTTTGCAGGTATCAATTTACATGTGTATTTTCCTTGCTATATTTGGCATGCATGGTATTTCATGTGGTTATTTTTTTGTTGTGGCATGAGTTTTTCCAAGTGTAATAGTGTTTTCATCATAGCCTTTCCATTTCAGGATAACCATGGTGTGATGGGGTTCTCATGTTTTAGTTGAGCTGGATTGTCGGATGGATTCGAGGTTGAGTGGGGTGGATCTCCAAATGATAGAGCACATGGCCTAGTGGTCCCTGAACTAGACTGTGGATGACGGTAAAGCCACTGTCCTAGTGACCCTGAGCCAAACTATGGGTTGTGGTAACTCCAGGGTTTTGTTGCCTCAGTGGGCCTAGGAATTTTTGTCTGTGAATGGCAGGATATACAGTAAAGCCAATAGGTGGTTTTCTCTCCGTTGGACCTTGTAATATTGGGTTTGGGATATGTGGTAAATATTGGAGAGTGGATCTCGGTTTAGGGCCTAATGATCTGGGTTTGGATTGTGGTAAAGCCTTAGTGACTAGGAGACAGGAAAATTCCTCACGCTATAGGTGGATAAATTTGGTGGCATCCATGCTTGTTTGGCCTAATGATCAGGTGGAGATCACACTAAATCCTATTATGATGTGTTCATTGTGTTGGCCTAGTGATTCGAGATGGAATATGGTAAATCCTAGTTCCTATTGATGAGGGTGAGGTGGTTTAACCTTTCTATGCCCTAGTTGGTTCTTTTGGTTTGATTCCCACATTCATGCTTGGAATATGGCACGAGGGTGAATGGATAAAGAAAGATTTTGCTCAGTCATTCAATGGTCGAGTGGAACATGGAAGTCCCATCCCAGGTTTGGTTTTTGCATCATTAATGAAAGGTTGCTTCTCCTTGTATTTCTATGAGAATTTTTATGGATTATATGTGGTTTATATGGTTGTACTTTCATGAGTATTTTTTTTTATTATGTTGGTTATATGTGTGTTTCATGACAGCAGTTATGTATGGATCCCAGCATGTTTTTACTAGTAAATGAATGGATAATGTATCTATGGTCTAATAGATGGTAATGCAACAAATGACATGAGGGAACAATGGTTCATAGCGATTCTTAGATAAGTATGAGATCCCTACACTTAATTTTGTTTTTTACACCTGTAGGTTACATGTTGATGATATGTTTGTTGAAATGCCTGGCATGGCTAGTAGGGGTATGATTAAGGTCTTGTTTAACTTATTGCTTTTGCATCATTATTTCCTTGTTCTTTGACAGATCTTAAGATATCATTCCATTCTGGGCAATGGCCTGGGCTCTGGGCCTAAAAAAGTGGCTCAAATCCTAGGGTCACTGGCATAACACTAGAAAATTAAGTCTTTGGATGCTAGTAGGTGGGCCTGTGAGAGAAACTTTGGGTTTTGGGACGATGTCACGCCTATAGCATGAGAGCGACTGAGGCTTAAGATGTCCAAAACATCAATGGGACCCAGGGACATGATGTTTGAGTAGTTGACATGTCTCCTAAGGGTTCTACTGCTAATGTGGATAGGTTGGTTAATGTGTTTCATCGATTCCTCTTCCTTAAGGTCACTTAGGAGGTTGAATCCAATCTTAGTAGCCTCTCGTCGCATGTTTACCCCAGCTGGCCGGTTGCATGGGTAGATGTGGGAGGAGGTTGTTACATAGTGGTATCAGAGCATGGTTCACCCTTCGGGTTGGTTGGGCGGTGTGTGTTGGTCATGCATGCATGTCAGTTGCAAGTGTGTCTCTTACACTTGCATTCCATGTGCTTGTGGCATTGCATAATGTTGATCATGGTTGTAGTAAGGTTGTCATGATGAAATTGATGTTGATTTTGTGGAATGCATCATCATGAGTATATGATTGGTTACATATTTTTTTATGTCACTTACATGTTGTTGTGTGTCGCTTGATTACATCCTTGTATGTTAGGTTTTATTCTTCTATGTTTGATTACATGTATCAACCTTGTAGGTTGGTTACAAGTATTGATCACTTATGCTCAACTACATGTGTTCATTTGTATGTGTAGTTGAATATGCATTGCATATGCATGTTGATGGTTGCATGTGGAAATGCGTACAATGGAGTAATGGTTGTTTTCATGCATGAGGTCACGGTTTTGAAGTTGATATGGTCATGCATTGATGACTGCACTCTAGCTAGAAGGATGTGTATATGGTTTTGTACTCATGTTTTATATGTCTATAAGTATTCGTTATGCATGTATGGTCTTGGTTACACTTATGCATGAATAGTAGGTTAAATGTGCCTTGTGAAGTCATGGTATGAAATTTAGGTCATCATGGTGCTATCGGTATGATATGATGCTAATGTGTTGAATGAGGTAAAGCAGGAGATGCAAATCATCGAAGTAAAGTTGCAGCATTGGACCTCGAGGCAAGAGCATGTCGTCATATAGGTTTGTATGTTGGGCATGCAAGTATGTAGGTTAAGGATTGTTATATCCATTAGGGTTATATACATTAGGTTTATGTACATGTATTTTGATGTTATCGTTACGTACATGATAGATGATAGTTGATTAGCATAGTCATATGCACATGGGTCAGATAGTCAAGAATGATGGTATCATGTGGTTGTATGCATTGCTATTGTTACTTTATGTTATATAACTTGATGATTAGGTTATATGTTGTTGATGAACATGATATATAGCTTATTGTTGTTATATGCTATTAACTTGATGAAAAGGGTTATTTCATTGAGATCTTGATGTTGTAATTTGTATTTCTCATATGCATGATGGCTATGTTCATTGCATTGAAGATATTGATGTTATATGTATTGCGTTAACCTGGTTTGACCTATGCAAATGGTTGTGGTTGTGATATTCTGGTATGAGCTGACATATTTTTGATATGGTGTCGTATTAATCTAGATTGATTGTACATATGTGATTGTTATGCATGAACGAAAAATTCTTATGAGCTTATGATGTGAACATGTTAGTTAGTTAGTTACCTTTATGGATATCATTATTTATGTTTGAGTTGATATGTTTTGAAGTTGTATCTTGCTAACCTGGATTTATTGTGCAGACAAGATCGCCTCCCCTGAGATACATCAAGGTATGAGTTTGCTTATGTCGTATATTTGGTACTTGATTGTTTGATTATGTTGTCTAGTTGATTTATTTAACATGGTATGGTTGCAAGTTGGTTGAGTGGTTGATGAATTGTATAATATGAGTATGTGTTCAAATGATTTTCTTTTAAGATGGTTGTACTTATACATATGTGTTGAGACAGTTGATATGTACTTGAGTGTAGTAGGTGATAGTTGTAGCATTTGTCTAATGACTATGAGTTGATTATGGATTATGACATGGTTGTTTGTAAAGGTTGATTTTAAATTGATAGATATGATTGTCTTCATATTTGGAACGTTTGATTTACATGGGTAAACAGTTGCAGGAAACATGCTTGGTATTAATATGACAAGGTAATGGTTGATGTGTTTGTATCACTAAGCCTCGATTGCAACAAGGTAAAAAGGTAAAAGAAAGGAAGTGGGCAAGAATTTCTTGGGCTATATTTGGAAACCCTAATTCCAAACGAATGAGTGTTTTGCACACAGGAAGTCTTCTTAACCTTGGTTTGTCTGAAATTATGTGGATATGTGCTATATTCATGGACATGTATTTGACAGGTATATTAGCTAGTCTCTAGTTATAGGTGGAGTTTTCAAGGAAATGGAGTTCCATGAGAGATGGTGTGGGTGTGTTCAGTTGCAAGGCAGCATACTTGTCACAACAAGGTAAGGTAACTGGTGTATTGTTATGTTTAGTTATGCACTGACATTATGTGTTTATGGAAGTATGATGTAGGGAGTTGCATGGCAAGAGAGATTTCCATGAATCTTGAAGAAGGCTCAGGTTGAGCTTTCCTTGGGAACCATGGGGATTGAGTCATGGTGTCTATGGTTAGTCTTGTTCTTTTTGTCTTTTGCAATTGTTGCACTTGATTTGCGATTTTGCGTGTGTTTGATGCATAGCTATGGCACTTTATTGCGGTGTCGTATTGTTATTGGTTTTCATGGTTTTTCTTCTTGTTGTTTCTTGGTATTGTCTTTTGTGTTTTGAGTCTTGGGAATTGGTTGGGAAAGGAGGAAATTAATGGAGCTCTGGGAGAGATGTGTGGTACCCAACAGGTAATGTAAGACTCAAATGAAGCTTTGTGCATGAGTAAGTGCAGTGGAAGGTAAGACTATGATAGTTGGTTGGGCTAGTTGGTCCATAGTGGTAAATGGACAGCGATAGTACAAACATGTGAAAGGTAACTAGAAAAGGTAAAGTAAATGGATCTGAGGTGTTGGATGCCTTGGATATGTTGCGAATGATTGTTCTCAATTTTGTGCATGAATAAAGGAAGTTCTCTTAACCTAGACCTTATGTTATATGGTAATTGTGTTATGATCATGATTATGTTGATCTTTATATAAGTATACAGATAGGTATGTATGTATTTCATGTTTGACAGGCTCGTCATGGATCATGACTATTAATGCTAACATATATGTGTATATATATGTATGTATGTATCCATGTATCTATGTCACTATCCGACAGATCATCAAGAATCATTCTTGTGGCGGAATGATTGCTTATGCAAGTGAATGGCATAAAGAAGTTCTGAGATATGAGGAATCAAGTGGGAAGAGTAGTCATGACAAATATATGGGGTTAGTATCATGTGAATATGAATTTATATTGTATGTTTGTATTATGCCTATGCTTATGTTATGGACAGGTTATACCAAGGGGTACGTACGCAAAATGAAAGCAGTGTGGTTTGCGACATGCTAAGATAAGCATGGATAAGACACTAGAAGCAAGGTTTCTTGGTAAGGATAGTGTGGTTTTGGATGTGTGGTACTATTGTTGTGCATATGTTGTACATGTTGCCTCTATGATATGTGTACATGTGGTGTTGTGTATATATAGTGTGTGTACATGTTGTTTATGCAATGTTATGTACAGGATGGTACAAATAGTGTTGCTTGACTATTGCATATGGTTTTGTGCGCATGATTGGATATGCAGTGTTGTGAACAGATGATGCTATGTACATGTTTGATATGCAGTGCTATGTACAGGTGGTGTTGTGTGCATATTGTACATGAGGGGCTATGTACATATGGTGTTGTGTGCATGATTGTACAAGTGTTGTTGTGTGCATGATTGTACAAGTGGTGTTGTGTGCATGTGATGTTGTGTACATGTTGCACAAGTGGCATTATGTGTAGATGGTGTTGTGTACATGCTGTGCATGTGGTGTCGTGTACATGTGATGTCACGTACCTGACGTGTGCATGGTACTGTGTACATGTGGTATTTTGTACACATTGTACAGCGGCGTAGTGTACATGAGGCGTCGTGTACAAGTTGTGTAGGTGGTGTCGTGTACATGTGATGTTGTGCACACATTGTGTAGGTGGTGCTTTGCACATATGGTACTAGAGTACGTGTGGTATTGTGCGCATGTCATACATGTTGTGTTGAAGGCACACAGTACTAGGTGCATGTATTTCATGGTGTTGTATGTCGTGTGTGGTTGTATGTGTGTGAAGCACACTATGTGTATGTGAACATGGTTGGCGAGAAGGCACTGGGTGTTTGTCTGGTGTGGAAATCGATCCAAAGTGTGTACGGAATAAAGACAAAGGTAGAAGCTAAGGATTGATGAAAGGATAAGTATCAACATTTTATTTTAGTTTTATTATGCATGTGATTTATGACTATGGTATATGATGATTATATATGACCTATGATTCTGGTTTATGATGGTTACAAGTGATTTATGATGTTGATCTATGCTGGTGGTGTTTGAGCTAACCTAATGTGATATGTTTATACATGGTGATTTGGTTAAAGATGTTAGTTTGACTTGTTGTGACATGAAGTAAACAGGATTGCAAGTGTACCTTATTGACGAGTTACCAATGAGGTATGATTTGAAGTTATTTCAATTTATTTTTATTCTAATGGAAGTTATGTGCTTGGTATAGGAACCACAAAAATGCTTAGTTAGATGGTTGAAATCGACTGCTAGAATTAGCAACAACAGTGAAAGAAATTGGAACACGCAACAATATGTTGATAAAGCACTTCAGGAGTGTTAGGGTCCTATATTTTATAGGATGAGCTGACTATTTGATGTTTAGTTTTATATATGAGATGTTGTAAATAATCTTTCATTCTACAAGTTATTTCCAAAAGAAAAAAAAATGAAGAAAAAATAAACAAATGGGATAAGAAAAATTATATATATGAAAAGAATAAAAAATCAAAAAAATAAGAGAAAATAGAAAAAAGAATGAAATACCCCAAAAAGAATAAGTGAGCAAATCTAAATGCCACTCAAAGAATGAAAAATAAATCAGTAATACCTTTGAAATTTTGAATAAATGTGTTGCCAGTCAAAATGCCATAGAGAAGTAGATTAGTTGTTTTAATCACACTGTTTAAACGTGATTAGGATAGATTAAATAAAATTACTTTAGGTTAGTGAATAATCAACCAAATATTGTAATCGTGGTTGAATTAGATTAGTTAGAATAAAAAATAATTAACCACAGTGTTTAAGTGTGGTTGATTAAGATTTAGATGTTAAGATTAATTATTAAGTTAATCGAAAGTTTAATTTGTAAATAATGTTTTTTTAATGCGACATGTTTTGTCACCACGCAATAAACTGAGCACATGAGTTAATGGCTACAATCAACCCTGCCCAGATCAATGGTGGGGGATCATATTCGTCCCCCCCCCCCCCCAAGCCCCTTTGATGTTTAATCACAAAGGGGGGGTCTGAAAAGGCAGAATTTTTTTGCAACGTGGCAGCTTATAGGCATTTCGCACCCCCCCCCCCCCCGAAAACCACCATTCCGCTCCCCACTCGCGCTCACCGTTGACCCCTATTTGCTCCTGCGACACTTAAATCCTGCTAGGTGGACCTCCCATCCCCACATTGCTCCTACGTCACTTCCTTTTCCCCCACTCTCTGTCTGCCACCTCACACCTGCAGACCCCACTTCCCTTCTGGCAAAGCAACCTCCCGTCACTACTTCTCCCCAAATAGGATGCTCCAATCTAGCACTCCCGCCACCACATTAGCAGACCATTGAAAAATAAATGTTATTCGATCTCTCACAATGGACCTGCTCCATTTTAATGGTTAATTAGCAATGGTAAGCTGGTTTTTCTTATACAATCTCCCAAAGCCCGTTCAATCGCCTCCTTTCACCATTTCAGGATAGAAGGAAATTACAAATTTTTAGTGCACAGTCAACCAAACAGACTCTGCCCAATGCCCAGCCAGTGATACAAGGCATCTCTATGACCAGTCAGCATAACCAACCACCTGCAACCAAGTACCTAGCCTTCAATTTGCATCCAGATACTAGTTTTCACTTATTTTTCTCGAGGAATTCTCAATTCCCTATTATTTTCCATTCTATCATGGAACCTAAAGGCAAATCCAAGGCCTCTGATGATAATCTTATGTTGCCCCCAACTATAGACTTAGATCACCAACCACTGGTAGACCAAGATTACAAAATTGTTTAAACTAGTTGTGAATTTGACCTGTTCGAGCTTCACAACTAGTTAAAACAGAATTTCTTGGACCAGAGCGATGAACTGAGCCTCTAGGATTCTCTCCTACCACAATTCATCTTCCCTCAGACATACCACTTCCCCGAATTCATCTCCTGGTGTCAATTCAGGTATATCCCAAGTCAGAGGGAAATTGTGGCCCAAAAGAGTGATATCCTCTTCACTATCACTGCAGAATCCATCTCCCAAATGCTCCAGTTGCCAAATTCTGACTCTCTGCAAACACTTTTGTAGATTCCCTCATGGAATTCTACAAAAACCTAACCTTCCCACATAGAGCTAAGATATTTGAGATTTTTCTCCCTGAGGATGCCCAATTACCCAAGAAGAATCCCTCATACACATCCTCTATGTTCCCTGAGATGACTAAGAAAGTAATTGCAATTATTTCATGCATACTTGGCTATCAATCCGATCAATGGATTGATGAGGCCATTGTTGGTTTCTTATCATTTTTTGCAACTCATGAGAAACCCCCCATTTTCAATTACAGTGAGTTCATTGCATAATCAATTCATGACCAATTCCTCAAGTTTTCTACTGAAGTGACTTTTCAATATGCTTCAGTGTTGGTTTATTTGTTTCTTTATCATTAGGCAAATAGTTTTTCATACCCTTTTTAGAAATTAGATGAGAAGGGTAATCCACAGTCAGTAATCCATTGGACATCCTTGTTGAGGTAAAATTCCACTGAATACACCTTCTCTGATTATGTTGGTAAATTTTTACACACAGTGTCATGTTTACTTAACCATAATATAGAGACTAGGATGAGTTAGCAAATTTGAAATTGCAGATAGGACAGAAACTATCTTGGAAGTCAAGAGAGTCCTTACTAAAGTAACTTGCTAGTACAGTTGGAAAACAAATGCCAACATTTGGAGACCAGCATCTAGAAGTTTCATAAAAAGTTCAATGCATTGCATTTGAAAGGACTACCCAGACTAAAGGGAATTGGAGACAAGCTAGTGCCCCTACCAGATTATGAATAGAAATTGTACTCAATAGCTTGGGACGAATCAGAGTTTTCAACTATCAAAGGCTCAATCACAGGAAAAGATTTCATGGAGGCTTTGGAATTCAATCTGCATATTAGAGATGAAATCAAGAATTTATTTCTGGTCAAACCAACTTTCCATAAATACACCGAGGTAGATGAGACTTACAAAAAATTGGTTAAAATGTCAATTCCAGATGAAGACAGGTGGGACCAGCTATGTCAAATTTTGGAGTAAAAATTTGTTTTACCTTCAGTAACAGAGAAGCACTTTTTTAGGCCCAGTAATCAACAGCAAGCCTCGAAGATAGTGCCAGATCATCACAACTTTTCAATTATCTATATTTTTGTTCTATTTTTATAAGCAGTTTGGGATATTTTGTAAAAATCTTGAGCTTTTCACTCAAGATATTTTTTTATAATTTTGTATAAGTACTTCCCAAATCAAAGTACAAATGTTGGTACTTGTAGCAAGAAAGGACTACCATTTGATGTAAAGTTGGACATCGAGCTAAAGTGGTCAGTTTTTCATTAATACGAACAGTGTTCCAGGATTCATGTGTCAGACTTAATTGGTGATGTTTATTCTACTTGTAATTCTGTAATATCTTTGTTCTTTTTCATATGTGTTTCTTTTCTCTACTGTTTAAAATAAAATTATGGGTTGAACTTGTTTAATTACACTCTATCCTAGATTTAAACAATATATATGTTTTCCAACTGATGTTAAATATAGAATTCTTAATTTCTCTACGTTTAATTGATTCTAAACATTTTTCCTCCCTATCATCCCATCAAGCTCTAAAGATCCAATGGTTTGCCTACCTTGCCTTTTTATTTCTGATATGATATTTCTACATTTGATCACTCTGAGACTTTTACTCCATTTCCCAATGGCCTTACCTTGTAGCCTTAACCATACATTTCAAAAAACCAAACTCTGAGCCTTACATCTAGCCTAAAATCCCACTGCAAACAAATCTAAATATGATAGAGAGATCCCACTCTGAGTTTAGAAGGGCCAGATTCTAAACTTAAAAGTGGTTTTGTGGTTAGCTCTGCAATTTCTTTTATAGCCTTAAGAAATTTCGGAAGCAAGAAAGGCAAAGAACGCAAGAGGAAGCAAAGATCAAGCAAGGAAAGGTAGGTTCAAGCAGCTACAACAGGATTCTTTGCAGGTATCGATTTGCATGTGAATTTTCCTTGCTATATTTGGCATGCATGGCATTTCATGTGGTTCTTTTGTTGTTGTGGCATGATTTTTTCCAGGTGTAACAGTGTTTTCAGCCTAGCCTTGCCATTTCCGGATAGCCATGGTGTGATGGGGTTCTCATGTTTTGGTTGAGCTGGATTGTCGAATGGATTTGACGCTGAGTGGGGTGGATCTCTAAATGATAGAGCACATGGCCTAATGGTCCCTAAACTAGACTGTGGATCATGGTAAATCCATTGGCCTAGTGACCCCTGAGCCAAATTGTGGGTTGCAGTAAAGTCAGGATTGTGTTGCCTCTATGTGCCTAGGAATCCTTGCCTCTGAATGGCAGGATATACGGTTAAGCCAAGAGGTGGTTTTCTCTCTGTTGGGCCTAGTAATCCCGGGTTTGCAATAAGCAGTAAAGCCTGGAGAGTGGGTCTCGGTTTAGGGCCTAGCGATCTGAGTTTGGATTATGGTAAAGCTTGACAGACTAGGAGACAGGAAAATTCCTCACGATGTAGGTGGAGAAATCCAGTGGAATCCATGCTAGTTTGGCCTAGTGATCAGGTGGAGATCACGGTAAAGCCTGTTATGATGTGCTTATTATGTTGAACTAGTGATCTGGGATGGATTATAGTAAAGCCTAGTTTCTATTGATGAGGGTGAGATGGTTTAGCTTCAGTATGCCCTGGTTGGTTCTTTTGGTTTGAGTACTACATTCATGCTTGAAATATGGCATGGGGGTGAATGGTTGAAGAGAGATTTGGCTCAGCCATTCTATGGTCGGGTGGAACGTGGAAGTCCCATCCCGGGTTTGGTTTTTGCAACATTAATGAAAGGTTGTCTCTCCTTGTATTTCTATGAGCATTTTGATGGATTATATATGGTTTATATGGTTGTACATTCAAGAGTATTTATTTTGTTATTATGCTAGTTATATGTGTGTTTCATGATAGCAGTTATGTATGGCTCCAAGCATGTTTTCAATTGTAAATGAATGGATAATGTATCTATGGTCTAATAGATGGTAATGCAGTAAATGACATGAGGGAACATTGGTTCATAGTGATTCTCAGATAAGTATGAGATCCCTACACTTAATTTTGTTGTCTACACCTATAGGTTACATGTTGATGATATGTTTTTCGAAATTCCTGGACTGGCTAGTAGGGGTATGATTAAGGTATTGTTTAACTTAATGCATTTTCATAATTTTTTCCCTATTATTTGATTGATCTTAAGTTATCATTCCATTCTGGGCAGTGACCTGGGATATGGACCTGAAAAAGTGGCTCAAATGTTATGCTCTTAACCTGCAAAAGATACCCAAATACAGAATATGCGAAGAAAGATACCCAGAACATAGAATAGTGAGAGACAATAGCAAATATTTTATTATTCAGAAAGCAATGTTCACTGGCCTCTTCGAGGGGGTAACCTCAAATAGAGCAGAGCTCGATACAAAAATAAGACACGATGCTCCTCGCAGGGAGTCTCTATCCTTTATATATGACTCATACATGCAATACCATGGATCAATACCATGGTTTTATTAATACCATCTATCTAATACTATGGCCCATTTGCAACTAACTGTGGTCTCGTCATTAATTGTGGGTTAACTACTTACAATTATTAATATGGGCTTTATTGACTCTTGACTATGACTCGATCCCATTACATAAATAAGGGGGTTAGGGTGGTACCCTAACATGCCCTCCCCCTTAAGACTAGCCTTGTCCTCAAGGCTGAAGCTACGGAAACTGCTGAAGAATAGTGGTCGGTTCCCAAGTTGCATCTTCCGGAGAGGTGTCTTTCCACTTGATGAGGACTTCCCTAATCATGCGGCCCCGCAGGTGCCTGTCTCGTGTGTCTAGGACCTATTCAGTTTGGAGCCAGACTGACCCTTCTTCGTCCAATTCAGGTAGACTGGTTTGAATTCTGCAATTGTTCCCAATCACTTTCTTGAGGCATGAGACATGGAAAACTAGATGGATTTTTGCAGTAGGTGGAAAAGCCAACTTGTAAGCTACTTCTCCAATGCGCTGAAGTACTTGATATGGTCCGTAGAATTTTGGAGATAGTTTCTGACAACCCTTGTCTTTGAGTGATGTTTGCTTATATGGTTGCAGCCTCAAAAAGACCTGATCCCCTTCTTGAAATTGGCACTCTGAGCGATGCTGGTCTACTTGTTGCTTCATGCGGTTTTGAGCTTGATGAAGATTCTCTCTAAGATGGGCGAGCATGGTTGCGCGGTGTTGTAGGAGTTGATCCACTGCTTGTACCTTTGAGCACCCCTTGATATAAGAAGTAGGGGAAGGAGGGAGTTGACCATATACTGCTTCATAGGGAGTCATTTTGGTGGTGGCATGATAGTTGGTGTTATACCACCATTCAGCCAGAGGTAACCACTGTACCCAAAGATGTTGCTTTTCTGAAGTGAAACACCTAAGGTAGGTTTCCATAAATTTGTTGACGGCTTCAGTTTGACCATCCGTTTGTGGATGATAGGAAGTACTGAGTTTTAGTTGAGTGACTTGTAGCTTGAAGAGTTCCTGCCAAAAATTACTGGTGAAGATCGGGTCGCGATCGGACACAATAGAAGTGGGCATGCCATGCAATTTGAAGATCTGATCCATGAAAGATTGAGTGACCAAAGTTGGTGTAAACGGGTGGGGTAGGGCGCAAAAATGAGCATACTTCAAAAGTCTGTCCACAACCACCATGATGACTGACTTGTTTCCTGACTTTGGAAGACCTGTAATGAAATCCATAGAAACCTCCGTCCATATTGATGCCGGGATGGGCAACGGTTGTAATGTGCCTGGTGCGTTGACGGTCTCCCCTTTGTGGCATTGACAGACATCGCATTCTGCTACGAAAGTAAGGATGTCCTTTTTCATGCCTGTCCAAAAAAATGATCTTCTAGTGCGAGCATACGTCTTCTGAAAGCCTGAATGTCCTACAATGGGGGATGAGTGCAATTCTGCCAAAATGTGACTTTTGAGGGTGGATGTTGGTGATATTATGACTCTGTCCTGTAGCGAAGAATCTCATCCTGCCACGAGTAGCCCTTGGTGGAATGTGGATCCGCCTGCAATTGGGAAATGAGTTGGGAGAGCCTGGGATGTAAAAACCATTCCCTACAAGCCTCTTCAATCCATTCTAGAATGGGAAGGGAAATTGCTAGCAGGGTACTTTCCTCCTCAAATTGGCGAGATAATGCATCTGCTACACTATTTTCTTGCCCTTTCTTGTAAATGATCTCATAATCATATCCCAGCATTTTGGCGAGCCATTTATTTTTTTGTGGGGAGGATAGGCGTTGCTCCAAAAAATATTTAAGACTGTGATGGTCTGTGCATATTTGGAAACGTCGCCCCAATAAGTAAGGTCGCCAGGTCTCTACTGCATGTAAGATGGCCATCATTTCCTTCTCGTAGGTAGATTGGCATAGATTCTTCCCACTTAGTTGTTTGCTTGTGAAGGCCAAAGGTCGTCCTTCCTGCATTAAGACCGCCCCAATACCCGTACCTGAAGCATCACATTCAATGACAAAAGATTTGGTGAAATCAGGTAGTGCTAAGACTGGAGTGGAACACATGGAATTTTTGAGAGCTGTAAAGGCCTGTTGTGCGTCCTCATTCCATAAGAATGAATTTTTCTTCAGTAGTTGAGTGAGGGGCTTCACTATGCGACCATAATTGCGGACAAATTTGCGATAATAGCCTGTGAGACCCAAAAATCCTCTCAGGCTCTTCAAGGTCCTAGCTTGAGGCCAATCCTGCATTGACTGGATCTTTTTGGGGTCCACATTGACACCTTCGCGCCCCACAATGTGGCCCAAATACTCAACTTCTTCCATGCCAAATGAACACTTGGACATCTTAACAAATAATTTATGCTTGTGGAGCAGTTGCAAGAGTTGATCTACATGCTAAAGATGTGCGACCCAAGTGCAACTATAGATGAGGATGTCATCGAAGAAGACAAGGACAAATTTCCTGAGATATGGTTTGAGAAGGTGGTTCATAAGGCTTTGAAAAGTAGATGGGGCATTACAAAGACCGAATGGCATGACCAGGAACTCATAATGGCCTTCATGAGTTCGGAAAGCAGTCTTTGGAATGTCGACTTCCTTCATGCGAATTTGGTGGTAGCCTGAGCGAAGATCCAGCTTAGTGAAGAATTGAGCCCCATTGAGTTCATCCAGCAAATCATCAACCACCGGGATGGGAAATTTATCTTTGACTGTCAACTTATTGAGGGCCCTGAAGTCTGGACACATCCGCCACTCCCCATCTTTCTTGAGCACCATGACCACCGGTGATGAATAAGGACTAATGTTGGGACGAATGACACCTGCTTCCAAAAGTTCCTTGATTATTTTTTCGATTTCATTCTTTTGGGTGAACGGATATCTGTATGGGCACACATTTGGGGTTTGGGCCCCTGGAACCAAGGTGATGCTATGATCATGTTCCCCTCTCGAGGGTGGAACCTCATGAGGCTTGTCAAAGACCGGTAGATGGTTATTTAAAATCTGTTGCATCTCAAGATGAATCGGCAGAGACTTGGTTGCGACTGCTTGGATGGCATTAAATTGAGCTATAACTCCATGATGGCCCTTTTTTAGCAATTTTTCCATCCTATGCGAGCTGATGATAGAGGGATCTCCCGCCTAGAGTCCACGGAGGGTATGTGTGGAATTGTTCTGCTTAAAACTCATATATAACTCCTGGAAATCCATTGTGATTGGCCCAAGAGTGCGGAGCCATTCAGCATCGAGGACAATGTCGCACCCTCCCATGTGTATGGAAAACATGTGGGTCTTCAACTGATAATCCCCCATTTGAAGTTTGACATTTTCACAACGGCCTTCACATTTCATTGTGCCCCCATCCGCAATTTGGACTTGGAAGTTAGAAACTGCTCGTACAAAACAATGCACTGCTTCCACGACTTTTAAATGGATGAAATTATGTGTACTTCCACTATCAATCAAGACTACTACTGGACGATGTTTAATAAAACCTCTAATTTTGAGAGTTTGAGGTGAAGAAATCCCTGCCAAAGCATGCAGCGAAATAACTGGTTCATCAGGGACATTGTCCTTTTGGTTGTCCTCTTCTACCGCCTCATGTTCCTCAAGTGGTGGATCTTCCTCCGATGAGCTGTAGTCAGTGGCATCAATTTGAAAAAATTTGGGCTCCTTGCATTTATGACCTGGGGAGTATTTTTCATCACAGTAGTAACATAATCCTTGCTTTCTTCTTTCGGCCATTTCTGCAGGTGACACCTTTTGGACCTTAAGTGTTTGAGTCGTGTTGTGAGCCTGTGGGGGGCGACCCTTAGCGGTGAAATTTGGGCGACTGTACTGGGCTGCTAACGCACGTTCCATCTTACGAGCTATCTTGCAAGCCTCCGTCCATGTGGGAGGGTGGTGCAGTAGGACTTGGGCTTTTATGGCTTCTTTAAGACTGCTGATAAAAAATTCCGTGTAGAACACATCTGAGAGACCCCTAGTGCAGAAGGCTAAGGCTTGAAAGGCTGTAATATATTCATCCACTGTGCCAGTCTGTTGGAGCTTAGTAAGACAACCCAAAAAAGAAGATTCCTGGTCAAAGCGGTCTGTAAGAGCTTTTTTGAAGTTGGTCCAAGTCAGAAAAGGTCCATTGCAACGTTGATGCCATTCCCACCATTTCCACCTTTCATTGTCCAAGTACATGCTCCCCACCATAAGCTGGGTCTCATTATCTAAGATGTTATTCAGATTGAAATACTGCTCCATTTGTGCTATCCATGTTGCTGGGTGAGAACCTTCAAATTTATGCATATCCAACTTGGGAGGTTGCTGATGGGATTGTTGGTGGGTGCCCCAGACGTGAGGAGAGTGGCTAGACTCACCCTCATTGTGTCCATTGCCATTATACGCCTCCTCGTGGGCTTCCTCCTTGCCCTTCGAGATTAGGCTAGTTAGTCTGTCAAGCTGAATTTGGATGGATTGCAAGGTTAGTTCAAGTTTGTCAATCCTCTCATTGGCCATAGCTTGAGCTCTAGTTTCTACCATGCACCGATCTGATGTTCTTGAGATTTGGGACCGCCCAAAAAAAAATTTCAGTAAGAATTGAATGGTACCACCGTGCTCAGCTCGTCATCCTAATTCTGATGGGCTAGATCACCAATAAGCACCCCGGGAGATCTCAGACTTTTTTTTTTTTTCCTAAAAACTCCTAACGGAGTTTTACTCCTTCCTTATGAATACTGCAGTCGCCAAATCCTCAAAATGTCAATGCTGCCAAAAGTCCTGCGAAAATTATGCCCCGGTATAGGAACCCCACACAACTACTCAGATCCGGTGGATCTGAGAGATCTGAATGGCGGATCGGATAGCTCTGAGAGGCAGAACAGATTACTGCTGCGGATCTGATGGATCTAATATATCGGAATGGCTAGTTTGCTAACTCGAAACTGTGGGACTAATGTCTGTTGCTGCTGCACCCCTTTGCACGAGCGGATCTGGCAAAGATGATGCATGATCCCAAGATAGAAAAGGGAACTATGGTCTCGAGGAGTGTCAGGTGCTACAGATCGCAATATACATAAGGGTCTGACAGTAGTACTCGGCCCAATGTTTCAGGGCTCTAACTAAGGAGGATCAACCATACCCTTAGCCATACAACCCGACTACCCTATCGTACGGGCGAGTAATCTCTCCAAGTGTTGTTCTCGGTGTACTGTAGCAGCAAGACGACCGACGGTTTATCTATGGCGAGGTTGCGGAGGAGCTAAGGGGCTTCTGATATACCCAGAAGGTACTTGGAAGACAGTCCGTACGCGGTTCTGTCTAATGCGCTACTACTCGAAGGGGTACCCACAGGGGTTACAAGGGAGTCCAACAAGCGTGACCACCTCTTGTATTTCCTGCGTGCATGCCTCCCCAAATCCGCAGGTTTATGCGCTCAACGACAGATCCCGTGGTTTAAAGACGCCGAAACACGTCTCTAGCCAAAAAAAAAATTTCTAAGAAATGGATATCCCACCGGCCCTGGAAAGTGCTCTGATACCACTTGTTATGCTCTTAACCTATAAAAGATACCCAAATACAAAATATGCGAAGAATGATACCCAGAACATAGAACAGTGAGAGACAACAACAAATATTTTATTATTCAGAAAGCAATGTTCAGTGGCCTCTTCGAGGGGGCAACCTCAAATAGAGCAGAGCTCGATACAAAAATAAGACACGATGCTCCTCGCAGGGAGTCTCTATCCTTTATATATGACTCATACATGCAATACCATGGATCAATACCATGGTTTTATTAATACCATTTATCTAATACTATGGCCCATTTGCAACTAACTGTGGTCCTGTCATTAGTTGCGGGTTAACCACTTACAATTATTAATATGGGCTTTATTGACTCTTGACTATGACTCGATCCCATTACATAAACAAGGGGGTTAGGGTGGGACCCTAACATCAAATCTCGGGATCGCTAGCATAACATTGGAAAATTAAGTCTTTGGACGTTGGCAGGCAAGCCTGTGAGAGCAACTTTGGGTTTATGGACGTCGTCGTGTCTATAGCATGAGAGCGAATGAGTCTTAAGATGTCCAGAACATCAGTAGGACCCAGGGACAAGATGCCTAAGTGGTTGACATGTCTCCTGAGGGTTCTACTATTGATGTGGATAGGTTGGTTGATGTGTTCCGTCGATTCCACTTCCTTAAGGTCACATAGGAGGTCGAATCCAACCATAGTAGCCCCTCATCACATGTTTACCCCGGTTGGCCATTTTCTTGGGTAAATGTGGGAGGAGAGTGTTACAAGTTTTAAGATCATTTTTAGCTATGTTTGGCCATTGAGAGGCTCGGGTTAGAATTAGAGGGGAGTTGAGGTTTATGTCAGCACATGGTGCTCGCTCCTCAACGCCTTTGTTGACAAGGAAGTCTGCCAGACAGTTAGCCCTATGTCTCACATGGGAGAAAATTATAGCCTCTTGTTAGGAGAGGATTTGAGCAAGTTGATGCATATATTGATCCACTCACCAACCTATGGAGAATTTTAGGGGGGGAGATCCAGAGTGGATTTTCTTCACTGCCTGTATGATTAATTGAGAGTCACGTTTAGCAATTTTTTGGTGGTGGCCTATATTTCTGGTAATTAGAAGACCTTGGATTAGATATTTTAGCTCAGATGTGTTATTTCTCTCATGTTGTTAGCTCCCTATCATCAACCAGCTCACAAAATAGAAGAAAATATAGATCAACGACTTCAAAATCAGCCTCTTCAAGGGGGCAACCTCCTTTACATTACATAAATGGAAAATTCTTTGATGATACAAATGCCAAGACCTCCTTTCTATATATAGGAGTCTAAGGGGTCACAATATAATTAGATCCAACATAACAATAATATTGTAAGGGCACAATAATAACAATAGTGGGCTTATATGGGGCACAATAATAACAATATGGGGACAACATGGGTACACAATAACAATAAGGGGATACAATGACAATAATAATAAGGGAATACACTAGTATTATAAGGACCTAACATTCCCCTCTCCTTCAAAAAAGTGTTTTCCTCAACGCTTGAGTAGTTCTGGATGCTTCTGTAAAAATTTCTCATCCTCCCATGTGGAAGCTTCAGTGGGTAAGTTCTTCCACTTAATGAGATACTCTGAAATTGATCAATTTTGTAAATGTCAAGTTCTTGTTTCAGTGACTGCTTCAGGTTCCAATATGATTTTTCCTTCCTTGTCAAGTTCTAGTAATATTGTTTGAACTGGGAGCTTTTCACCTATAACCTTCTTTAAGCATGAAACATGGAAAACTAGGTGCACTTGGGAAAGTGCAAGAAGTTCCAATTTGTATGCCATAGTACCAATCTTTTGCAACACCTTGTACGACCATAATACTTTGGTGATAATTTATTATCCTTCTTAGCTTGCTTGAGGGACATTTGTTTGTATGGTTGTAGTCGTAGAAATACCCAGTCACCTACATCAAAACTTCTTTCATTGTGATGTTGATTTGCATGTTGTTTCATTCTATTATGCGCCAAAGTCAGGTTATCCTTTAAGAGTTGGAGAAATTTTTGTTGATGCTCGATGTGATCTTCCACTGCTTGAACCTTAGAATTTTCTCTTAAATATGATGTGATGGACGGTGGATGATATCCGTAAAGTGCCATAAATGGGGTCATTTTTGTTGCAGTATGGAAGGAAGTGTTATACCACCATTCAACTAGAGGCAACCATTTGACCCATTATGTCTATTTATCAGATACAAATCAACGAAGATATCCTTCCAAACATTTGTTCACTATCTCAGTTTTCCCATCAATTTGAGGATGATAAGATGAGCTATGAGTTAACTACGTACCGAGACAAGAAAATAATTCTGTCCAAAAATTTGCAGTGAAAATAGGATCTTTGTCGCTTACAATAATCTTTGGGTTTCCGTGTAGCTTTTTAATTGTTTCCATAAATGCAGTAGCAACTGTAATGGCTTTAAATGGATGAGATAATGCACAAAAGTGTGCATACTTGGTAGGTCTATCAACTACCACCATGATGATACTCTTAACTTCGGACTTGGGTAAACCTCCTCCAAATATTGACTTGGAATGGATAAAGAATGTAATAGACCTAGGGTCTTAATTGTCTCAACTTTATTTTGTTGGCAGACCAAACATTCCACCACAAACTTTTGAATATCAGATTTAAGGCCATCCCCAAAAATTCCTTCTTGATCATGTGGTAAGTTTTTAAAAATCATGAATGCCCTCCTAAGGGACAGGTGTGCAATTCCATAAGAATCTTTTGTTTGAGTTGGGAAGTCTTATAGACGTATAAGCGATCTTTGTACCATAACGAATCATTTTTCCAGCTAAATGTATCATATGTACTGGGATCTTGTTGCAACTTTTGAATGAGTTTCCACACTTCTTCATCATTCTTCCATTCATCCCTTTCTTTGTTTATTCATTCTGGTTGGATAATAGAAATGGCACAAAGCAATGCTTCCACATCCTCATCCTTTCTTGAGAGTGCATGTGCAACAACATTTTCTTCCCTTTTTTATAGATGATTTCAAAGTCATAACCCAACATCTTTGTGACCCATTTTTTCTGCTCTTATGAAGATAATCTTTGCTCTAAAAAGTATTTAAGACTATCATGATCCGTTTTTACCTTGAAGTGTCTTCCCATTAGGTAAGGTCGCAATTTCTTAAGTGCATGTAGTATTGCCAACATTTCCTTCTCATAAATAGCTTTGTGTAAATACTTTCCTTTGATTGGACGACTTTCAAAAGCAATGGGTCTTTCTTCTTGCATTAAGACAACACCAATTCCATTTCCTGAGGCATCACATTCCACAATAAAGGTTTTTGTGAAATCTAGTGTAGCTAAGACCGGTGCTTGGAACATTGCCTCTTTAAGATGTTAAAAGGCTTTCATTGCTTCTAGAGTCCAATAAAATTCATCTTCCTTGGGTAATGTTGTTAGAGGGGTTGTTATTCTCCCATAATTCTTAACAAACTTGCGATAATACCATGTCAACCCAAGAAATCCTCGTAGATCTTTATGGATGTGGGCATTTTCCATTCCTTAATGGCTTTAATTTTTCTAGGGTCTACCTTAACACCTTCATGAGATATAATATGACCCAAAAATTCCACCTCTTGTACTCCAAAGAAACATTTGGAGGTTTTTGCATATAAGTTTTTTCTCCTCCAATAGTTTGAGCACTCTATCAACATGTTGAACATGATCCTTCCAAGAATTGTTGTAGATTAGTATATCATCAAAAAATACTAACACAAATTTTCTAAGGAAGGGTTTGAAAATGGAATTCATCAAACCTTGAAATGTAGAAGGTGCATTGGTAAGGCCAAAAGGCATGACCAAAAATTCAAAATGACCCTCATGTGTTCTAAATGTTGTTTTCGAAATGTCTTCAGTCTTCATTCTGATTTGATGATAACGTGAATGAAGGTCCAACTTGGTGAAGTAAATTGCTCCATGTAGTTCATCCAATAATTCGTTAATGATAGGAATGGGAAATTTATCTTTAATAGTGAGCTTGTTAAGCTCCCTATAATCCGAACACATGCGCCATGATCCATCCTTCTTGTGTGTTATAGACATTTTTGTGCCTTACAGCATGAAGCATGAAATGTCAATAATCTAAGGGATACAAAGTCCCTAAACATGATGTTCCTACCCTTAGAGGAACAAGGTCAGCAAACCAACAACTCTCAATATCAGTTCTCCACCTGAAAACACTAAAAAACAAGCAATTCTGGAATCAAAGCAGCTGCTCCACTAGGCTTCTGCGCTGAATGTCGAGTGCTCCATGGTGTACCTGCGTTGAAATGCAAAATCAATGAAGGCCACCTGCGCTGAGCGAGATTGGACAAGTGGCACAGTGAGTCATTGCTCAGGAATCTTCCAAAATGACACTTGGATTAGGGAATTCGCCTTGTGATGAGTAAGAGGCTCTGTTTCTCCAAGTGGAAGCAAGATCCTCCAAGTGGACTCAAGAACTGAAGATTAACTGAAGAGAGAGAGGACACAAGGTAGCTACACATCAGTTGCAAGCTGACTCATCCTTTCTCAATTCATCTATATATGGAGCTCTCTCCTATGAGCTCTAGGAGGCGGGAATTTTGTGTAAAGTAAAGAGATGTTGTTGGTTTCATCATAGAACTATTGGGTGATTGCTTGAAGGAGGTGAAGAGGAGATTTCTCTCTGCTGGGAGGTGTTGCTAGATTGGGCCTTCTATGGTTGTAACACTCTCAGAACTTTACTTCTTCCATTAATAAAAGCTATTGAGGTTCTTCTATATGCATTTGTTTCAATGATGTATTGTTATGATTGTGTATTTGATTTATTCTAATCCTTGAATCAATTATGAATGTATGCTTCTTGTAGTTTCCCTCTCTTGCCATTTTGTAGGATCTTATTGTAGCTGGGCCAGTGAAAGAGTAAGGAGCTGGGAGCAAGCAGCAAGGAGAGAATATTGGATCAACCATTAAGCGCAAGACATCGGTTAGTGGATCCCTTTCTCCCCTTTTACTTTCATAAAGAAGAAAATCTTAAATAGCTTTGTTTTCAGTTGTTGCTGAGGTACTATCACCCTTAGAGTGGGATAGGGTCATCCGAGTCGGATACTTTTCCCTACAACAAACTGGCGACTCCACTGGGGATCGTATCTGTTTGATTGTTTGTGGTATTTTGCTATTCATTTCCTAAACACAGGGAGTACCGAATCGAAAAGAATTTGAATCTATCAAATGCGAAGTAGAGGGCAGCTACTCTAGCTCAGTTCTGAGCATGTTTATGATTTGAAGAGCTGATCCACAAGGACTCTTGTAAGCTCTTAGTGATAGCTTTTCATCCTCCTTGTCATCCCTTAGTGTGTACTTGACTGATAGCTTCTGATTTGGCCAAAAACTGTGAATTTTTGAGAAATCTGTGACCCGGAAACTGTGAAAACGCAAGTCTCGTTTTCCAAAGCAGGCTGTACACAGGCTACCTGCTTTGCAATACAGGTCCCGAAGGGGCTACCTGCGCTGAAAGTCAAACAGGCAGTGTACTACCTGCGTTGATCCAGTTTTGCCTAGTGCTGCTGGGGTTTCCTCCTGTTTCTTGCCCTGTTTTCACTATAGTTTTTGCAGCCAGTTACCAGTCTATGTGCCTATCTGAAACCAACTTTACTTGCCATTATTCCGCCTCGGTTATATAAAGAAACTGTACTTGTTCTTTTTGTATTTCTTACATCATTTACAGTTTCCCATAACAAAAAGTGAACTAGTCTTGCTGTGGCCTCTTAGATCTAAACCTGTGTTAGGCGTTTTGCTGATCCTAAGAGTTAGTTTGTTTGCTGTTCATAGCTGATTAGTCTTTTACTTTCGTCATATGGTTTGATTTCATATATTTCTAGTGTCGAAACAAGTGAATCTTAAGGTGTCTTTTGATTTTGGACAAGCTTGTTTGCTTTCACTTGAAATTGAATTCAAAGTTATATAACAGCTTTCTTTCTGTAATACATCAACATTAAGAAAGAGAAAAGAAATACTTGCATTGTGCATTTTGCATTTGACAGTTTGCATGCTGATTTAGGAAAAATTGCATTAGTGTGTGCTCTATGATCTGTGTGAAAATTTATGTCTTTCTTTTCCCTCAGTAGTTAAGATTTTCAAAGTTGAAAGATTGAAAAGTTTGCTTCTCATCTTAGACTGCATTCAGGAATTTGTTACATACATCTCGTGGTGATCCTTAAAGACAAACCGCTAAACAAGATCAACATTAAAATAACTTCAATTTACATAACAACGCTTTGAAACATAACGCAAACACATAGAGGTCTAAGCTAGAGACGTGTTCCGGCGTCGTTAAACATAGTGACTATCGATCTCGAAGAAGGTGGGTGATTCCTCCTGAGAGTCGGTGGCACTAATACGGACTTGTGCTCCCACGTACCGTCGAGTATATATTGGGAGACCCCTATAGGCATATATCTTTTATCCTTAGGAAGCCGTGTTGGCCGCCCTACTGATCGCAATGCAGTGAACACAGCATTCACGAAGATTGACCACCCGTACCGTAAAACGTATTCTGTGGTTTTGCGAAAGGTTTGGCACACCCTCTGCCTAGATCTCCAGAGCAGTTTCTTTTGGCCTTTTTCAAACTCTATAACTGAAAAAGTCCATCCGAGCATTTGTCACTTCGGGCTCGTTAAAACATCGAAGGAGACTAGAGTCATCTTTAGCTTTTTCTCGACTCTTAAAACATGAAAAAGCAAAGTTGTGTCTAAAGCATCGTTAATAAAATTTATTTTAAACGGAACATAATCACCTATTATTCCCGCGTTGATCTTTCAGTTGAAAAGTATGGAGCCCACCAACCAAGGAAGTCACCTTGGTGGAAGTCCCAGTCCCTTCTCCTCTTGGGGAGATGTTGGTGCGCCCCATATGGCCACATTGTCACTTCCAGGATTGACAATTAGCTTACCTGTATGGCTCTTTTCAACTAATGTAGTTCAGACCACCACAAATCCTGAGCAGTCGAATCAACAGTCAGACCAGTCCAGAGCTGCCCACCAGCCTTCCACTTCTTACAACTCTTCCTCTAATCCTTCATCTTCGCGAGGTAGAGCCGGCAAAAGCCAGCCTCCCATGGAGAAGAAGGATAAGAAGAAGAAAGAAAAGAAGTAGAAGGAGCCTAAGGCGACTGGGGGCGAGCAAAAGGTATCTGACAAAAATCCACACACTGCACCGACCGGGCCTAAATCGCCATGTGTCATATGCAAAGGGACCCACTTCCATCACGATTGTCCTTGTATTCCCCGGATACTAAGGGACTGGTCCCCCAGGTTGCACAATCCGGTAGCATCAACCTCTGATAGCCATGTTGATTGCATTCCGTCAACTAGCGAGAGTGAAGGACAAAGAGGGAGACCAAGATCACCCTGCAGACTGTGTGAAGGCGATCACGCCATCCACCATTGTCCATTCTTAGATGAGGCGAAGAGAGTTTTGGAAGATCGTCCGGTGTCACCGTTACGACTTCCTCCTGGATACCAAAAACTCGTGCCAAGTCCCTCGATAGTTGAAAATCCAGCTGGCCCGCTCAAGCGGTCAGTTGAAGTGTCAGTCATTGAGAATGAACCTACTGAATCCAGACCAGACGAAAGTCTAAAGGTCGAAACGACAGTTGACCCGGTTCTTCCTTCAGAGGTTTCATCCTCAAATGACTCCGTCATTGAAGATTCATCTTCAAATGACACCCTCACTGAAGAGAATAAGGATGACACCGTCCAGATTCTTTTCATCAACACAGACTCTGATGAGCATCAGGGCAATGCGCCCATTCCTTTATCGCAGGAAGGAACATCGTCAGGGTCGTATCCGACCGTGTATTTGGTCCCACCACCAAGCAACCTGGTTGTATCCTTTGATTGGAACCAACTAGGCAGACCCCGGTTACCAGCCAGTATACCATTCAGAATCATTGTCCAAATCTACAGAATGGTAATGGTTGGAACTATCATTGATGAAGGGGCATCTGTGAGTATCCTTTCCTCTATTGCTTGGAAAGCACTGGGTTCCCCGGCGCTCTTACCTGAGATGAGAAACCTCTTAGGTTTTGATAAAGGAACCAGTCGCCCTTTAGGGATCCTCCCCAATGTTCCCATTACATTGAGGAAGAAGACAGTTCATATGAACGTCATGGTCGTCCAAGGACCCTTGGATTATAACCTACTCCTTGGACGGGACTATATATATTGCATGGGAGCGATAGTCTCCTCACTCTTTAGAGTAATGTGTTTTCCACACGAAGGAAGAATGGTCAAGCTCATAGACCAACTTTCATTTCCGGGATCACGCATCGCAAATAGTCAAATACCATCCCTGAACGGTTTATTCACTCAAGAAATGCCTCCACCCCCGGTTCTTCTTCCAGATGAGTGCGAGTGATTCGGAAGGAAGTAACTGGGACCCAGGGGGCATGCACCCTGGCCTGCCTTGGGCAGAGGAAACCTCAGGTATAGAGTAAATTTCCGCGGAAGAATATGACTAGTTTGTACCCCGTCCGAAAGAAGGAAGAGAGGGTTGTTCTAGAATAAGATTCTTTTGTCAAAGTTATGTGTTTGCCAAGTCATTCACCTTTGTCTAAAAAAGTAGGCTCTGCCGAGGGAGGAGATCCATTTGTGGCAGCAAGCAGTAACCATCTTTGGGTAAAAGGCAAGCCTCACCCATCAAAACAAATGTTTTGAAGGATAAGTAGGGGCAGCCTCCAAAGAAAGAGATTCTATTGCTGCAACAAGTTGTCACCATCTTTAGTAACCTAATGATAGACATCGCCGAAAAGAGAGTTTAGTTTGCGGCAGCAAATAAAACCATTTTTCGGATAATAAGAAAGAGGCAAGCCTCCCTCCGTAACACCAATGTTTTATCTTTAAGTGGTGTTCTTCTCTTGTTGCAAGTAGCTGCTCTCTTGTCGCAAGTAGTTGTTCTATTGCGATCTTGCGAAAATCTGAAAAGTGAACTGACGAGAAGACAAGTACCGTTGGCACTCCAAAAATAACGAGAAGACAAGTATCGTTAAAAATATAGCAAGACGACAAGTAGCTGTGAACATCCAAAGAAAAACAGAGGTGAGAAAGAGGAGGGGCAGCCTTGAAATTGTACTTTATACCTGGGGGCATGCAAACCTTTTGGAGTGCAAGCACGGGACGACTATTTATTTTTAAAATTTTTAGGTCCTCCCTTTAAACCTGTAGGTCTAACCCTTTAAACTCGTAGGATTAGCCGTTTCCAGCTTGCATAAAGAAAGGATGTGGGGCAAAGGTCAAAATTTGCCAAATTAGGAGTAGCTAGTGAGATAAAGCTCCATAAATATGACTATCTCACAGGAGGCATTTCTTGTATTATGACTGGTATATTCGAGCAGGGTTTGGTCGCATTCAAGCTCGTTAAAAAACGAATCCATCATCGAGCAGGGTTTGGTCGCATTCGAGCTCGTTAAAAAATGAATCCATCATCGAGCAGTTTTAGCAATGTTCATGCTCGTTAAAAAATAAACATAAGTTTGAGCAGTGTTCAAGCTCGTTAAAAAACGAACCCATCCCGGTAAATAACCTTGGTAAATGTAACCCTTGACAGCCATATAAAAACCTTGGTCGTGTTTGTGTACCGTCACCTCCATCCGTTCATTTGGCCAATCCTTCATCTCCATATGATTGTTTACCCATTTTGAGGAACAGCTGCGAAGAGTGATTTCACTAAGCCATCCTTGTGACACTGCCGTGATTGGAATATTCCAACCTGTACTTGGAATCTGCTACTGCCCTGTTCATCACTCGTTCCTCAAAAGACGAGTCTTCTTTGAGCTCTTTTCACTGACTCGTAAAATATGAAAAGTTTGCCGAGTTTTGGCCTTCCAGCTCGTTAAAGCGACCGGAAAGCTATCCCTCCTCTAGATTTTAATCTTTTTGGATTTGAGGGATTATTGCACAAAAAGATCGAGCGCTTGTTTTATTCGGCTCGTTAAAACGATCGAAATTTCATCCCTTCTGTATTGTTTTATACTTTTTCAAACTTAAGGGATTAGATGACGAAAAAGGAATTTTGGAGTTGACTTTATGTACCTTTTCAGACTCTCTAAAAATGAAAAGGACCGAGTTATCCTTGTCGTTAGACTAGTTAAATTCATTAAATAGCGACAAACTTGTCTTTAGACGAGAATCAGTTTCCCTATCGCTAGGCTCGTTAAAACATAGCGATGGGCTTGCCCGAAGGGCAGGTTATAGAACAAGCATATGTTATCCTCCTCAAGCTTGACAAAAATAAAGAGGTACTGGTCAGAAATGACTGGGGAAAAATTGGGAGAACCTCACAGCTTTAATGGTAGCAAGTCGCTCTTGAACATGACACTTTGTCCTCCGTATCACATCGGGTTGGGTTGTTTCATTCACCGGTCTCATCACCATGGTCCTCGCCAAACCATCCACATTTGGGGTAATGCTACCGATCCATCACATCAGTGTCGTTATATGTTCAAGAGATGTTGTTCTGCAAAGAGTCAACCGTGTCCCATCCACTACCATACATTATCCTTCATCCATTCATGACCGCCACCCTGAATCATATATCACAGTTTGTTTTCACCTCATCACAATCATTAGCTCCGTTCCGTGTCACTGATGTGGGATTCATTAAGGCCCTCCTTTGATGGATCGCTCCTTGTCGACATCAGCTCATTATCCAAGGAGTTGATCTAGGAACAACCCCTTCAGTACTTTGAAGCTTGCATGCCTCAATGGCAAGTTTCTCACTTCCGGCGACAGGTATACATCAATGACCTTCGACCAGAAGATTTTGCATGGTGGTCGACGCCAAGTCCTTTATTCCCACCATGTAAATTGTACTGCCCTACCTTGAGGGTCATCATCCTTATCGGTGATTCCTCTCACGCTTGTTAACGGTTTACATCATTGACCGGTAATCAAGCGATGTCTTTCCATGTTCGACTTCAAGAAATTCTCACATGGATCGACTTGTACATCGAGTGAAGATCGGAAGAGATTGAAGACCCCGGATCTAGTTTCATCCATCCGGGCTGCGATATATATTCAGGATATAAAGACATTTGATATGTACATCATTGCAGCAGATGATCATCCTTCTCAAAGGATGATAATTTCAGCAGAGAATTATCAGTCTACCATCAGACGATCGTCTGTTCTATGTACCAAAATGAATTTATAAAGCTGAGCATGGGAATTCCCGCCTCAGCTAGATCATGAAAATTGAATGAAAATTAATGTATTGTATTGTATCTTATTACAGGACACCTCTCAGCGATTGAATGAACTTTGGATCCTCCTAATAAAGCATTTCACCCGATAAACGACCTCATACTTTAGGGGGCATCTGTTATAGACATTTTTGTGCCTTACAGCATGAAGCATGAAATGTCAATAATCTAAGGGATCCAAAGTCCCTAAACATGATGTTCCTACCCCTAGAGGAACAAGGTCAGCAAACCAACAGCTCTCAATATCAGTTCTCCACCTGAAAACACTCAAAAACAAGCAATTCTGGAATCAAAGCAGCTGCTCCACTAAGCATCTGCGCTGAATGTCAAGTGCTCCATGGTGTACCTGCGTTGAAATGCAAAATCAATGAAGGCCACCTGCGCTGAGCGAGATTGGACAAGTGGCACAGTGAGTCATTGCTCAGGAATCTTCCAAAATGACACTTGGATCAGGGAATTCACCTTGTGATGAGTAAGAGGCTCTATTTCTCCAAGTGGAAGCAAGATCCTCCAAGTGGACTCAAGAACTGAAGATTAACTGAAGAGAGAGAGGACACAAGGCAGCTACACATCAGTTGCAAGCTGACTCATCCTTTCTCAATTCATCTATATATGGAGCTCTCTCCTATGAGCTCTAGGAGGCGGGAATTTTGTGTAAAGTAAAGAGATGTTGTTGGTTTCATCATAGAACTATTGGGTGATTGCTTGAAGGAGGTGAAGAGGAGATTTCTCTCTGCTGGGAGGTGTTGTTGGATTGGGCCTTCTATGGTTGTAACACTCTCAGAACTTTACTTCTTCCATTAATAAAAGCTATTGAGGTTCTTCTATATGCATTTGTTTCAATGATGTATTGTTATGATTGTGTATTTGATTTATTCTAATCCTTGAATCAATTATGAATGTATGCTTCTTGTAGTTTCCCTCTCTTGCCATTTTGCAGGATCTCATTGTAGCTGGGCCAGTGAAAGAGCAAGGAGCTGGGAGCAAGCAGCAAGGAGAGAAGATTGGATCAACCATTAAGCGCAAGACATCGGTTAGTGGATCCCTTTCTCCCCTTTTACTTTCATAAAGAAGAAAATCTTAATTAGCTTTGTTTTCAGTTGTTGCTGAGGTACTATCACCCTTAGAGTGGGATAGGGTCATCCGAGTCGGATACTTTTCCCTACAACATTGTGCACCAATACTACTGGAGCAGAGAAAGAACTTTAACTAGGTTGAATTCTACCAGCCTCTAGCATTTTTGCAACCATACATTCAATTTCACTCTTTTGGGAATAGGGATATCTGTAAGGCCTGATATTTGGAGGAACCCTTCCTGGAATCAAATGAATAGCATGATCATGATCACGAATAGGTGGGAGGCCTTTGGGAGTCTCAAATACCTTGGAATGATTGTCCAAGACTTTTTGGAAACCTGGAGAAATAGATGATTTCAATGTGGGAACCTCTAGCGAACATAATTGTGAAATTACGCCACGTTATTCTTTCTTTAGAAGCTTTGTCATGCCATTAGAGCTGATTATCTTTCCTGATTTCCCTTCGATACCCCTTAATTCAAC